>OX421403.1:22016615-22699067 GCA_949126875.1 Lochmaea capreae
AAGCAATTTGACGTAATGTCAATTCTTGTTTATTTGTCAAAGAGGTATACTGTAAAGAGCGTTTCGTAATCAAATAATGGTATTGAATGTCAAAAATAAGAAATTATTTTTATCTGAAACGGCGCATAATTAGGAATTCAAACAAAAGTGTGTACTTTTTTGAATTTGTCAAAAAACTGACGAAAACTAACCCATTACCCCTACCACGTTGAACGTTTGTGATAGCAATAAAAAACGTGGGTTTGTAGTAAGCAGTTTATCACAGCCGGGTTATAAAATGTACCAATTTTGAAGTTTGTATAGTCGTGAGTAAAATTAGTTTGCACTGTTTCACAATAAAATAACAGTACGCAGAAAGGTCGCTTTGAAGATTAAAAAGCCGGAAAGATAAAAAAAGCCATAAATCATTTCTAGTCTTGACCTACCCACAACCTCGGATTGTCGGTTCTGTAATTTGGAGGACGAAACTGCGGAGCACATATTATGCTCATGCTCAGCTTTGGGCAGGGTAAGATACAACGTATTCGCTTGTGGGGTGAATTGTAATCCCAAGGGGAGAGCCACAATAGACCCAACGGGGGACGCAGTGGAGGTGGCGAGGAGGCCCCACTCATTCACAGAACCTAACCTAACCTACCCACAAGCGAACAATTGATTCTCATTGGTCTATGCAAAATTTACTTGAATTGTTAGTCCACATGGACTGTGAACTTCCCAGGGTGGGTTTAGTTAATTTCTGTTATTCACGAGCTATTGTGTTCTTAGATGTTGCTGTGATTGAGATTTTGTTTTATTGACTAATAAGTAATGGCTTTTTGGTGACAATTTGAAGAGGAAGATATTGTTATAGGCTCTGAACAATGAAAATACTCGAAGAGTAAACAGACATATTATTCTATGCCAACATAAACAATGTCAAAGTTTATTTATTTATTCTGCTTGATTCCATGTCGCAGTGAATATAATAAGTTGTTTTATTGTTATATGTATAAAACATGAATATTTTACTGTTAAAATTTTTTACCAAAGGTTTTGAAACTTCTGAAAGTGGAGAGTAGGGATTTGAGACAATAGAGACAGAAAGAAATTTGGTATGTTATAGTCGCTATCTACGCAAAAAATGATACAAAATATGTACCAGCAACTGAAACAAGAAAATAATGGGTCAAAGCATGGAGCTGCTGAAAGAATACATAATTGACAAAAGTTTCAAAAAAATACATTCTTACAGTTATCGGTAAAACTGCTATTCATCGGAAAAAGAGAGTACAGAAATCGCTAGTGCATCGGGATCCTGCAGATTTGTTTATCTCGCCGACAAAGTGTGAAACGGTGCAAATTAACTTTACTCACAACTATAGGTACGAGGGTTGGCTTTTGTATTTCCAGTGTTGCACGTAACAACGTAGTTGTCGCCTGTCAACAAATATCATATGTCAAAATAAAGTGTCATGTTTGGTTAACTTATCGCCAAAGTTTTAGAACGCTTCGTTTAAAGCTGTACCTTAACTGAATTTTTACAGATAATGAGTCAGTAGAATAATGAAATTAAGCCGAAAAAATCAGTCGACAATTTCTCGTTGGAAGGGAGAATTAATCTTTAAAATTAGTGACCTTTACTCTTCGAGTTTCCGATGTTAACGTTATCTATACATTCAAAAATATTATATAAATATAAACAAATATATATATATTGGAGCGGCGGCAGCTGCACTTTAACTTGAATCAGCAATATTTATGCCTGAGGCGTAACAATCCTCGTATATAGGATCTGTAGTTTTCGTTTGACAAGCGAGTTTCTGGACATCCTGTATATATCATCTATCCTTATACAATGATTAAATCAACAAAATTATTACAGAGCCCTAACAAGAGTTCAACCGTTGAATCAATCAACGGTTCAACGCATTACAACTCAACAATCATTGTAAAACATGATGTCTACCTTTTACAGGTCACTGATTTAGTAGATCCATAGCGGTGTTTCAGTACAACGTTTGTCGAACAGATGGTGTACTATCAGCTTTTTACATTTCCAGTTGGTAGTGATCAATAAAAACCTTAGTAGAGCCATTCGATACCAGAGAGCGCGCGGAGTTTTGAGGAAATTTCGATTGGGAAATGGAACGTTAGAGAGATTGGATTTATGAATGAAAATTGTTGAGGTGGGAAGTGGGAGCGTCAGACACAATATGGAAATGAAGCTTCTGTCTCTACAGTAATTACTTTTTCTGTTTTAACATCTATGGATAATTTCACGTGGAAGCTATAAAGTTCATTTTTTTGGCAGAAATAAAAAATGTTTACTATTTTAATCAAAAGTTACTTGAATATTCAACTCTTAATATAAAGTATTGAGATTTTTGAAAAAACATGTATTACTTTAAAAAATCGTACCACCTATCAAAATGCAAATATCAAGATGAAATTTTAGCAGGTCTATCTCAAAGCATACATCTAGCTGTAAAAAATTTAACAACCCCGTTGTTGACGTTATTTTTATGTTACGTAAGTCGTCAAAGTAAAAACGTAACAAATAGATTTTCATGTATAAAAACTCATGCTGAATCGATTTAAATAGCATAGAAGTCGCTGTCATGAATGGTTTGGGAGTTATAGACAAAAATATTGAACACTCTGGGTACCCCGTCACTGACTTATTAGAATTTGACAAAATTAATACAGTTAACGTGTTTTGAAAAGACTACAACCTACAAAAAATTTTAAATCTGCATTTCTATCACCCGAAGAGAAGGTATATAGGGTTTGTCCGTCAACTGACCGGTTGACACTAATGACAGTCGCCCTGAGGATAAACAATTGTATGGATAGATTTGGATTCGTAATTTGGTTGGTTTGTATTGATTTAATGGTCCGAACTCAATCAAAATCAAATAACCATTAAGAGCTACGTGTTGTGCAGAAAACACTTGTTTATCTTAGGACGAGTATTTGGGATATCTAAAACTTCTGCACGTGGTTGTATATCTTGGTCGACTCAGTCTAAACATCAGTCGTACTGGAGACACGTGCCAAAACAGGGAACACAGTAAACTCCTGGTCACAAAACCCTCGTAGACGCTGATTAACGAAATACTAAACCTTAGCAGGGTCCAGATAAGGATAGTGACGGGTTTACTCACCAGTCACTGTACCCTAAGGGAGCACATGCATACAATCGGCATATATAGGGAGGAACCTATCTGTTGGTTCTGCATGGAAGAGGAGAAAACAGCCTCTCACATTATCTTGGATTGTGAAGCATTATCTCATTGGAGATATAAACACCTAGGACTAGAACATCCAAGCGAGGATTTCTCCAAGAAGGACCTAGTGAATTAACTGTTGAGTCTGATAAGGGCTATTGGTCTCTTCACATAAACGTTACAACCAAGAGCACAAAAAGCATAAAGGTTGAGGTGCCTATGACTCTAAGCCTCTGACTGGTGGTGCTGAACCAATCAATCAATCAATAGGGCTCATTATTTATTTAATAAATAAATAAATAATGAGGGGAGCAATTTATCAAAATATTAATCTTAGCGGTACGGAAAACAAAGGCCGGAATCCGCTGCCGCAGATACACTCTTCTAAAAGGGTGTCCCTTCTTAAATGCTTCCATATTCTAAAGTTCCAGGTTATATAACTATAAGTTTTGTGCTATTTATTCGGTATTTAGTCGATACCTATAATAAATTTTATTTTATAAATTTACGTATCTATATTTTGTGTATAAAGTTGATAGGTAATGAGGGCAATGCCGACTGGTACAGCATAAACCCGTCGTCCATCATTTTTAAAGATAATTTTAGAAAGCAAATCGCTCAATGTTATTGTCAAGTTTGATGATGAAAGTGTACAAAAAACGAACATTTTATTTATATTGGACAATTTCCCAACTTAATTTAGTTTTTAAGAAGGTTTTATCCAATACAATTAATTTTTCTTCGATATTATTGTAAAACTGTACAGAAAACAACAAATATACATGCGTAGTAAAAAAATATTTTTATTGACACACTGTATAAGTTTTTTCACTAAAAACTACATTTAATTGATGTTTTTCGTGACGACCAGCTTTTCCAAGAGTCATTAGGTAATAAAATCAAATATTTCGCATTCTAAAGTTATTCTTTTTGTACGCAATGCGACATGACGTTTAAAAATTTAACGTTGCGTGATTGGTTTGTGTCTAATTATATTTTTATCTCCAAATCAAAAGTTTTTCGTACATTTAACATTTACCTATATTTTATGGCGATCGGAATTTATTTTTAAATTAAAAACAACAGTTTCCATGTAACAAAAGTCACTTCAGCTGTCAGCTGACAAGACAGCGTCTTCTTTCCTACATAACCACATACATACATAGAGTTGTTTGAAGCCAAGTAACACTCTCAGTAAATGTGATGTGATGTGATAAGAAAGTTGGTTGCCGAAAAATCGCAGGAAATTCGCCGCCCCTCCTTATTTCAATTTTTTTATTAGTGAATACCTACTCGCTGACGCTTGTTAGTTCGTTCGCGTTCATGAAAACTCGATGCCGCCAAACCGGCCGGCCGTGCGCTACGCAGTTGTCACTAGTCACTAGCTCTCCGCGATTTAGAGCTATTTTTTTTATTTCCAATTGAAAAAATCATAGCGCTTGTCGTCCGCTCCAAACTACTTCAATGTATGACTTTGATGGGGTAGTCAGATGGCAGGTTTGGCAGATGTAAGCTGCTGCATGTCCATTATAGTTTTTTGAGTCATCTGCATGGATTTCCAGGGTTTTGGAGTAGTTGGATGTAATGGGCTTGAAGGGGTTTTTTTCATATCTAGCTTCGAAAACATCCAGAGAGAAGAGCTGGAGTTTTGTTTTATTCAAATTCATAATTAGTTCATCTCACTCTTTCTCGAAAGGGGACATTTTTTGTGGGCTTTGAGTCGTAGACTTCATTGTGGTTATTGTTGGGAAAATGACTTGAAATGCATCATTTGTTGGGGAAAACAGAAATTTCTGTAGTGTAGTTTAAGGAATGAAGTTGTCGACGAAAGTACAGTGGAGGTTCGTTTGCAATGACTAGGAGGCTGCTGACTGGACTGCTTCTAAAAGTTGGTTCGGATTCATTGCAAATAAAATATTGTTAAATCATCAGATACAGACTTTATTGGTGAGGATTTAGAGGCTTAGTTAGTATATTTTGTCACAAGGGCAAAAAATGAGCTTTAGTAGCCCGAGACTATTAGCTGCCCTTGAGGAAAGCGTTTTCTGCATGTGTGACACACAACTGTTTTTCGCCAACCGAATAAACCAAAAAATAGGAAAACATAACAAAAAACTTTGACATTCAATGACGTTCAATTAAATAATTCATGTGAAACGTCAAAATTACAGGTGACAGATGGTAAAAAACATCAAAAATCGTGACTTCACGAATTTTCCGACCTTGGGCTCCTAAACAACAGAAAACCAATCATGAGAACACCAAAAATAGGGCGGAATGTGTTGTTTAAGCGAGTTCAACAGAAAGTACCTTTTATTTAAAAACGTTAGTAAAGGATTGTAGAAAAAAGTCTTGAGCTCGAAATATAGGGTGATTAAAATATAATGTAAAATAAAATCCCACTCGCTTATTAGAATTTGGCATAATTGATACTATTTATGTGTTAAGAAGTGACTATAACAAACAAAAAATTTTAAATTTGTATTTCCATACCCCGAGAAGATATACAAAGTTCATTTGCACGTTTTATCAACCTGTAACTCACAAACTAGGTTAGGTTCTATGTGAGTGGGGCCTTCTCGCCACTTCCGCTGCGACCCCTGTTGGGTCTATTGTGGCTTACCCCTAGTGATTATATACCATTCACCCACAAGCTTGTGCTTCTGACGAAGTCCATGATTGTATTTGGTGATACTTTTTTGAAGTCATTCGGCTCTAAGGTACTTATCCTGCCCAAAACTGAGCATGAGCATAATATGTGCTCCGCAGTTTCGTCCTCCAAATTGTAGAACCGACAATCCGAGGTCTGAACCAGACTCACAAACTAACTAGTTTAAAGATAACTTTTATCCAGTCATTCTAATTTGTTTCAATTATCTACCATTCCTCTAATTAACGGTACTTATTCAAGAAGCATCCTGTATATTGAGAACTTTGAACGTCTTGAGAGAATTACATGGAAATTTTTATTTCTATTACTGCAAGTTCCTCTTGGAATATTCTCTCCCGTTCGATTCGTAAATCTACTCGAAAACTTGGGAATTAGCTTCTCTTGGAAATTCCCGTTAAGGGAATTCCACTTTATTCACAGGAACGTATTTATCGATGTAAAAACGAGAAAATGTACTAAAATACGTATTTGAATATAGAGAACCTATGGAACGTTTCAACGGAAAATATGGAAATGAAATGGAAAATATTTATACATAATTTCATCTGCAAAATACAAGACTTACGCTAGTGTGATAACGATGCTTCTATGTCACATTAAAATTGTATAAAAAAGTTCACGTTGATTGGAATATTAGTCACCTGACATTTTATGAAATTCTGGTACTGTAAGACTATTGTTTAGAAATAGAACTAGTAGGATAACTCATGGCGGCTCCTTTAAAGTTTGGTCAGACGAATCGGATGACCTTGACTACGTATATAAAGTCCCGCAACAAAAGATTGCATAAGAGGAGAACACCAACCCAAATGGAGGTCGACACAAGGTCACCTCCATACAAATAATTTACTGTACAAGGTAGACTAGGAACTCTGAGCCAGGCTATTGAAACTGAGTGAGAGATATTTGAAGACAGTTACCGACACTGCACCCTGAGGAAACATCTGCACAAAATGGGCAAAAGTTATTGAACCTATGTGCGGGAAATGTGAACTCTATGATGAAACACCTACTCACATACTCTGCTTCTGCGAGAACTTACATGGACTTAGAGGGAAGCACTTTGGAGAGGAAATAATACAACCATTACAACTACTGAAAATTCCTCCAGTCAAACTAGTGGCCTACATAGAAGACACAAAGCTTCTGGAATGGAAGTAGATACCATGGGAAATGGTACGAAGATTCAGTTCAAGTGCCTGGGCTGATGAGTACAACCCAATTGAATGAATGAATGATGAACGTCCCGCAAAGGAACTGACCATGCATTTGTCAAACAGTAGTTTGAAAAAATCACGAGAAGCAGAGACAACACGTTCCTACATGAGTAATTTATGTTTTTTCATTAATAATCTCAATCTTCTCCCTCTGTGAGGTTAAGTACGAATAAAAACAAGGGATTCCTCTTGATGGATTGTGACAAACTTCACTAGTACTACCTACACCGCAAAAGTTAGGGAAGTTTTAACTGTTTACTCGCTATTCTGACTAGTTTTTTGGTTGTTTAAGTTTTAGAAAAGTTGTCTTCTTTTGTAGATTCCAGAATTTTTCTAGTGATGTGCAAAGCAAGGCCAAGACCAAGACTTGGATAGTATTTGTCTTGGTCCTGCTTATTCAGTCTTGGACTTGGTTTTGCTTAAATCATCCTGGTCTTGCTTATTCAGTTTTGATCTTGGTCTTGCGTACAAAGTCTTGGTCTTGTTTATTTCACCTGTTACTTATTTTTTTGACTCTTGAAGATCTTCAGGGTTATACATTATTAATAATTTACAATCAATTATCAACTAGCAAAACTATTGTAACGAGCTAGTACTGTACCCTAGTGATGAGGAAAGCAAGACCAAGACTCGGATAGACTTAGTCTTGTTCTTGGTCTTGCTAGTCTAAGAATGGTCTTGGTTTTGCGAAAAAGCAAGACCAAGACCAATTTTGCTCGTCACTAAATTTTAAGTCAGTTATTGCTTCCAATTTATTCAGTCAACTGTGATTTGAAATAATAACTTGGAGCGATTGTGGCGAGTCGTCTTCAGGGAGAAGATGCGGACGTTTTCCAAGTCACTGTAGGTGTATCTCCAGCCACTGGAAACGTGAAAAACACCTAGAAGGAGACGGAAGGTTTGCCACTCCCGCACACTGTGTATACCCGTAGAGAACCTCTAAGTACTTGTCGGATCATACAACAACGACTTTTGAATGCTTCTGGTGTTTCTGTCGAAGGTTACACGACGTTAACTGAAGTAAACGAGAGCGAAAAGGGAAAAACTAGAAAAGTGAAAACCTTTTTATCTCATTTTTTTTATTTTTTTCAACTCTTGTTGTCCATTGCAGCCAAATTTAGAGTTGCGCTTTCATATAAACAATTTATGCTTTAAAAAAGATTCCAAGATGTTTCATCTTTCCTTGTATCGTAATCTCTTCGGCATTTAGGATTAATACCTATTTGATCGTAATCTTATCAGGAAAAAAAATTTCCGTAAAAAATTGAAAAAGTCGATCCAATAAAACTGATATTTCAGTCCGTCAATCTTTTTATATCCGTCCGAGTTTGCTAAGGAAAGGGTCAGTAAACCATATCAATAACAAAAGAGGGTTTCTCCCTTTTTTCGTTACCTTCTCGAACGCGCGGAGCACACATAGCAAATTTCACAGTAAAAATCTGCCTCGGCAACTGATTTCGTTTTTGGGGCAGGTGAAGCAATAGTGAATGGAAGTGACGTAAATAAGGTGACCTTTGCAAGATCGATATTTCTCAGTGCCATGCAGCAAAGGTGCCGCCTCCGCCGGCATCTTCATAGTAAATCGATTCTAATTAAATTTGTTTAAACTACTTTTGATTATTCAAATTTAGTTTTTTATAATTAAATAAATTAAATTTAAAAATAAATAGTTTTATAATGTCCTCCGATAGGAAAAAGAAAAGTATTAATCAGATTTTAATAATATGACACTTACAATGTTTGCATGTAGATACCTCTCGTCAAGTTGGACAAAATGATATAAGCACTGAGGGGTCCAGCTTATTGACTTTTCGAAATAAATGGTGTTGAAGTTATGAAAAATTAAATGTTTTAATTTGATGAATATATTGATTTCACATTTGGCAGGTTGTTTTTAAATGTAAAAGGGCATATTTTGGTGGAAAAACATGTTTCAAATCTTCATCCAGTGGTGAACATTTGGAAAAATATGTCACCTTTCCCCTCCCAATTTTTACACCACTGGCATTTGAAGCTATTTTAATTTTATTTTGTATTCCTCAATGGTTTTCACGTGAAAAACGCATTAACCTTTACATTAAAAAAATTTGTGGATTTTAAGATATTTAATGTTGTTATGAAGTCTGCATGAAATAAAAAAATATTTTTCTTCAATTTATTGTAATAACTACCAAACTACTAGTGGTTAGAATAGGTAACAGGAACTATTTTGTGAAACAGCAATGCATCTAAAACATAGATAGAAGATTGTAGAAAATACTTTTCCAAACTTGTGATTTTATTAACAAAAGAATTAATGACGATAAAAAATAAGATAATTACAAAGTTAAATAATATATAATTTTTCACTAAGCTGCCAACAAATTACAAGAAATGTCAAAATTTTGTCCATTTACATTTAGGTAAACATATTACATATTCTCATTAAAAATCGCATACCTTGGAAAGACTGTATTGCCGGAAATAATTTCTGTAGCTGCATGGATACTTGCTATCAGTATCTCCTCCGTTTCTACTCGGCGGGTGTAATTTAGGCGCTAACCATTCTTCTTTACGTGTCTGACCAAGAAGGGTAGATAATCCGACATGTATTTTCGCCGCTAAGAAGTGCAGGTAGGTCGAGTCATAAAATAACTCTTATCTTAATAAAATACAAAGGTGGTTTGGTAGGGGTAGGTTTGATTGGGTTATTATTGGAAATTATTATAATTTATTCTTCAAAAAATTGACTAAAAATACGAAGGTGGTTTGGTAGGGGTAGGTTTGGTTGGGTTATTATTGAAAATTATTATAATTTACTTTACAAAAATATATCTTATTATAAATGTCGGTAATTTAATAAATAATTGTATTTCATAAATCGCGTACTTCAGTCGGTTAGCGCCCAAAATACACATAGGATTAAAATGACCCTTTGGTCTTGGCGCCTAGTTTACATGTTGTAAAAAGCCTTTAGCGCAAGAGACTTCATGTAACCCTGCTTAGTAACAAATTATGTTTGAATGGGATATTACTTTAACACTCTGTATTTCGAAAAGTAAATAGTCTGGACCCCTCAATCGTTATATCACTTTGTCCAATTTTACGAGAGGTATCTACTTGCAAACGTTGTAAGTGTTATTTGAAAACAAATTCCCTGTATATTGTTCTATAATAATCAAATAAGAAAATTTTCATTTAAAATCGAATTTCAACATATACCAGGATGCGATAGCGAGGGGATGTTTAATCTTCCATTTTTCTATCACCCTGCAGAATGTGACAAAGCTACACAGCTGTTTTTTGACCAATTTGAATAAACTTGTTATACATTTTTGAGATCAGCTCACAGATTATTCACCCTGTACGAAGGTTGCATCTTACATTTTGCTTATAGAGCTAAAAAAATCAGTAAATTACTTTTAAACACTATCGCTTTTCAAAGTATTTTCCAGAGTAATGCATTTTTCTCCACAACTATATAATAATGCACAAATTATTTTTACATATTTATCTGTATAATGATATAAATTCTTCACGCCAGTGAAGAATGAAATAGAATTAACTATCGTTAGCCAATTACATCCTATGATTATCAAAATTCACGCTACAATGAACAAATCAAATCGTATCCTTACACCACACCACACCACATTAAAGAATTAACGTTTAATCATACTGTAAATATTGTTAATAATAAAAAGTCCATTTTCTAATTATTATCACTACATACTTAGCACTTTATCTTTTTCATAGTTAAACGTGGCAATATCGAATTTCACGCCTTCAGATAAACTTGCCAAACTATAGGTAAATCGCTTTTGACAGCGCGTCGTTTGAAGCGTCAAAATAATTATATAATCTTAATTTTACGTATATATATAGAGAACAAAATGGACAACAGAAGCGATAGTGATGATTTAATACGTCTTTTACTTGTGTAGAATGGCTATTATTCTACACTCACCATCTTTTTGGAAACACTTCGAGAATGGACAAGTTTCGTCGGTTTTGGTTCATCTTGAAACACCGAAACAGCGAACTTACGATTATTTCAGTTCTTCTAGTTACTTTTTCGATTTAAGTAAATCTCCAGTAAGGTCACGTGTAAAAAAAATATATTATCTTTTCATTTTTCAGCTATTGTAAGCTTCTTTCGTCCCTCTATTGTTAGCGGACAAAACAGAAAGAAATTCTATATAAGAACAGTTTTCATGTGTAGAGAAGCAGGTTAGTAAAAAGTTGCAAGCGTGTTAATATTTGAAAAGAAAATGTTAACCAGAGATTACACGAGTGGCCATTGAATGTGGCTGGAAAGTATGTTCTTTTTTGTGAGGATAACGTACAAGGATGTTGTTATAATAATCGTTATGAGTAAGTAATCCAAATGGTGTTTTAAGTAGTAATATTAAGGCACTAAAGAGATGAGTATTCTCATCCGCCATTTTGGTGCCTGAATTTTATTGTTTTGTGATGTGTCAAGTTGACATATTGTGTTGAAAAATTTTTGATATTGAACCAACGTCAACGTACAGCAAGGCACCAAAATGGCGGACGAGAATAACTATGTCTACAGCGCTGTAGTAATACCACAAGTGATTGAATTTTCAGTAATAATATAACAGGAGAGTGAGAATAAATTGAAAATAATTTGACAGATTTTTTGAAAACTTGTTGCCAGGCAATAGTCACGAGAGCCCACAGGGCTCCAGTGGCTATTTCCAAATGGCAACAAGTTTGAACAAAATCTGTCAAATTATTTTCTAATTTATGGAACTCGCGAGTTATATTTGACTAGATTATTTTGTTATTCACAAAAGTATTACAAGAAAAAAGATTAATAAAACTATCATAAAATTATTGAAAAATTCAATTTAATTAATTATTACAATATACGAAAATATCGTTGACACATTGTGGATATATTAAAAGAATTAACAATTTAAATTAGTAGAATGAATAACGCAATTATTAAAAATATTTCGAGACTCATTATTTATTGAGGATTTGGAATTGCTTGTTATATTAAGTGTTTCCTCCTGCGTATTTTCTCTCAGATTATTTATTATATTTGAATGATGTTCTTCGTTCAATTGTGAGTATGGTTTAATCGAACTTGCAGAATTATGACCAATGACCTTGATTAGTTCTTGTTCTCCTACACCAGCTTTTGAAAGGTTACTTACTGCACTTGATCTGGCAGAATGGTTAGTTATTTTTTTAGTAACTGTTTCTAGACCTACTTTTCCTGCGGATTCTTTCATCCATTTTGAAATGGAATTTATTCCCACAGGAACGTTTTTATACCAAGAACCATGAGTTTGCCAAGCCGGATTTGGAGTAAGAAACAAGCTTTCGGTTTTTACATTTTCTTCTCGTTCACCCATTAGTTTTTCAAAAAGACGAACAGGGCAAATATCTGGGTTATTTATGTTTGGAGTCAACCATTTACTATTAGCGCACCTTTGTGCTCCACCCGGTGTAGTTTTTGTAAAGATGGGATTGTATTCAATGCGGCCAGTATTTAATCTTATTATGTCGGTTTCTTTTTTAAAATAATGAACTAAACATTTCGTAGCTTCTCCTCCCCTCCAAGCTAGTTCATACGATGCAACGTGAAAAAACTTTCTTTGCAATCCACAAGGTGTATCTTCGTCCCAATAGTTGAAAATTTGCAACAATTCTGTATTAGAAAGTGCCACAGAACTTTGTTTGTGCTTTTCAGGATGTTTTTGTAAAATTTTTCTTTTTGCATCTCTTGCATTCCGAGCATTTTTGAATTCTATATCAGGGAAAGGATCAAAGGTCCTGTTTTACTTATCAAAGTAAAGTTCTTGAACTAATTTTGCCGTTTTATTCCACATTGTCTTTATTACTGCTTCTTTATAATCATTTTCGTCTTTTCTTTTCATGTTATAAGCCCAATCTTTCAAAATCAATGCCAGAGTAGTAGTAGTAGTAGTAGTAGATTGGTCCAGAATATAATTTCTTTCTTTGGTGAAGGTCTTAAATTGTCTCAATACCTATAGACTGATTACTTATTAGAGTATTTTTCGAAGTAGTTTCTAAAACGTCAAAATTTTCTGCGTCGTTTGAAGCTGTACCAAAACAGATTTTTTAAAGTTGAAGATATACATGCAGCTTTTTGTTTGTTCAACTTTGCGTTACTTAGTGTAATGCGTGGAGTTATGGAAAATAAAGCATTTTGGAAACGTGGAAGTAATAAAGAAACTTGGGAATTTAGAACCTGTTTTATGTACCCCAAGAGTGGAATTTATTTTGGTCTCCCGAGTGAACTGAATACCTATTCAAATGATGAATAAACAATCAAAACAACGCCGTTGGGACGACAACCGTACATTGTTCTCGGTTGGAATTATTAATCGTATCTTCGAAAAACTTTCGTCAATGGAAATGTAAACATATATTAAAGTGAATATTTTAACGTGTTGGTATTTACTTTTTCCTTGTGTTATACAGACATGCTATTTAAGTGTAAATACCTTTTTGTTTTTAATCAACAATAGTATATTATACACCAAGAGACCTATTTAATCCCGTGGGTGGATTAATGTCACTTTAGTCCAGAGGTGTACACGTTATTTTTTGCAATTCCGGTAATTCTACATACATTTTTAATAAAAATAAATACTACTTACATTTGTAGCCTTAACACAATAAACATAGTATGCTGTTTGTTTATGTGGCAATGATAAACAAAGTCCCTGCCAAAAGGCCGACATTGTAAACGTAGAGAAAATCAGTGAAAATAAATAATAGTGAAGAATTCAAGGTAGATCGGGCTGCTGAAGCAAGTACTCAAGAACTAATACCACAAAAATCGAGAAAACTATATGAACAACAGTACGAATCATTTGTGAGGTGGTGCAATGAGAAACACATCACGGAGTACAATGCAAACGCGTTGTTGGTGTATTTCAACGAGAAATCCAAAAAATGTTGTTCTTCCACGTTATGGTCATATTACTCGATGCTAAAAGTAACAATTAATATCAAGCATAACATAGACATCAGCAAATTTCCAAAATTAATTCAACAAATAAAGATTAATGTTACTATCGTACGTTTTTACGTATAGTCAAGCAGCCATTAAAGCGCTGAGTTCCTGTGTAATCAGTTCCAAAATGGTGTGGGAATGCCTAGGCAAACTTAATGAACTAGGCGAGAACAATATAGTCACCTTACTGTGGATTCCAGGACACACTGGAATAGAAGGAAACGAAATAGCAAATGAACTAGCAAAGAGGGGGAGTGAAATACCCTTTTGGGGGCCGGAACCTTTTTGCGGAATCAGCTCCAATGTAATATTGGAAGAAATAGGTAAAGCCGAAGAAAAGAGAAGATCTGACAATTGGAAAGATCTAGTAGGGCCTAGGCAATCAAAGATTCTTCTGGGTGACTACAACCTGTTGAGATCAAATGAATGCATAAGTCAAAGCAAAACTGCACTAAGAGTTTTAACAGGAATCCTAACGGGACATTGTCGCCTGAATGGACACCTTAAAAAGCTCAAAATAGTGGAGGAAGAAGATTGTAGATTTTGTGGAATGGAAGAAGAAACCTCCATCCACATACTTGCGAACTGCACAGTATTTCAGAATCCTAGGGCACAGTACCTGGGAGACTACTGGATAGAAGAGGGACAGTTACCTAAGTTGAGGCCTGCGGATATCCTAAAATTCCTCCGGGAAATAGGACTAAAGGAGCTACTAGTATCTGAGACTCTCCTCAGAAACTAAGTAGAAGTAAGGGGGCACAATAGATCTTTTAGGTCTCAGTGAATGTTACCCCAAAATACATACATACATACATACATCGTACGTTTTTATTAGTACTTTAAATCCCTTGGGATTTTAACTGCCACTTTATATCCTTTGTGCCTAAAAGTGACACTTTAGTTTCTAACATGTGAGACTAAAGTGACCACTTTATTCTCGGAATTGCAAAAATTATTTATTTTGTATCATTTTTCAATGGAAGTAACTTTAAAAACAAACACTCCAAACTTTATTTTGCCCAAAAGAAATACTAAGAAATTGTCTTTACCCACAAGTGAATGAATAGAGGCCATTATTATGATGATATCTATTTAGAGTCTCCTTAAGAAAGTTAAAGGGAAAAAGACTTCGCTCGTTATGTTTTCCAAAGTAACTTAGTATTTCATTTAATACCAGTGGAGTAATTTTGTTCAAATTTTCATAACAGACACGGCTTAAATTGATAAGGTGTTTTTAGAAATTGGATTTTTATAAGTATCTTCTTTGAACCAGTGATTTTTTGATCCTCTGTAACAAAATACAACAGATTTTTTTCCCATTCATCAATTTAGTAAACTTTAATAAACTTTACCGAACATCGAAAGTACACACATACAGGGTTAGGATAAAGTATGGAACCAAGTAAATATATCTTTTAAACGAAAAGAACGATATTTATGAAAATTTGCTGGTAAGTGCAATGGAACAAAATGCATCTGATGTACATTTTTTTGTTAATAATATACTTCCGGTTTAACCGGAAATGCCATCATCTTCTTTAATTTGAATGGGACACCCTATATATTTTTACAGACCTTGAAGGAGCTTGTTATTTTGAATTCATACATACTGAGTTTAGTGTAAACAAATTTTTAAAAACGAGGAAAATAGCACTTTAATCAACCTCCTTTGAGTTTTTTGCATTAGAGCAGAAAACTATTTAGATAAACTAATTGATGTTGTTTGTATGCATAGTAATAAATAAACAAATACTGTTTAGTACGTCTTTGTTCTCTAAGTGTCAAATTCTAATTGACGGAAATAAATTTTACAATTTAGAGTGGTTCAATTAAGTGAAAAAGAGCGTATTGAAATTTTAATGATGATCGGTTATGGTGATCGTGTTAGAACTCATGAAGAAGTGTGTCATATTTTTAAAAATTTGCATCCGGAGAGAAATCCTATACATTACAACGTTTTAATACAACTGGGATGGTAAAAAATTTGCTAAAACCTGGAAGACCGCGGACTGCAACGAACGTATCGGTTAAACAAAATATTGCAATCGATTTAGAAGAATCACCTTAAACTTCCACCACAAATTTGGCACCAAACCATGGTATCAGTCGACGTTCTGTAGGAAAGATATTGAAAAGTGAAAAGTATCGTGCATCCGTATAAGGTACAGTTGGTTCAAGAATTGTGAGACGATGATTTTGACCGACGGCTGGAATTTGGACATCTGTAATGTCGACGACAATTTTGCTTCTAACATAGTTTTTTCCGATGAGGCAACTTTTTGTTTAAATGGAACAGTTAATCGCCATAACTCAAGGTATTGGTCAAATGAGAATCCTCATAGGATTCATAAAGCACATACCCAGCATGTATGTATGTATGTATGTCTTTTGGGGTAACATTCACTGAGACCTAACCCAGCATCAACAGAAGTTAAATGTTTGGATGGGAATTGTCGAAAATAGGCCTATAGGCCCATTTTTTATCGACGGAAACTTGAATGGTGACAAGTATTTGGATCTACTAAATAACAAAATTATTCCTGCACTTCAACAGAATGGGCAATTACCACAAAATATTTGGTTTCAACAAGATGGATCACCTCCCCACTATGATAGACGGGCTAGGAATTTTCTGGATGCGAATTTTCCAAATCGATGGATTGGACGTAGAGGATTCATAGAGTGGCCTGCTCGTTCTCCGGATCTCAGCCCATGACGTGTTTACGCTAGACGACCAACAAACTTACATGAATTGAGACAAATAATTATTGATAAATGTGAACTAATACGTGGAGAAGTCTTGGAAAGAGTGACTCAAGAATTCGTTAATAGGATGGCATATTGTCAGCAAGTAAACGGCGAGCATTTTGAACATTTGAAGTAATTTTGTTTCTTGTTATTCTAAAATAATGAAATGTACACCTATTGTACAACTAACAGTGAGTTATTCCTCGTTTTTACAAATTTTTTTACACTAAACTCAGTATGTATGAATTCAAAATAACAAGCTCTTTCAAAATCTGTAAAAATATATAAGGTGTCCTACATAAATTAAAGAAGTTGATGGCATTTCCGGTTAAACCGGAAGTATGTTATTAACAGAAAAATGTACATCAGATGCATTTTGTTCTATTGCACTTACCTGCAAATTTTTGTTAAATATCGTTATTTCCGTTTAAAAGATATTTACTTGGTTTCATACTTTATCCCAACCCCGTATGCGATAATGAATATGGACAAGCCCATCAGTATGGAATCGGAATTTTTAGGAACTGTCTTACTTTTTCCTTTGTAGTTTTCGAAGCACTATTCACTACGAGACACAAAATCAAGGAATTAAAATTAAGTACTATGGAAATTTACCTACGGTTTTATAAAGGGAATGGAAACTGTAGATATTACATTAGTTACCTATAGTCTGAAAAATCTGATTTTTTATAGATAAC
Source organism: Lochmaea capreae (assembly GCA_949126875.1). Taxonomy (NCBI): domain Eukaryota; kingdom Metazoa; phylum Arthropoda; class Insecta; order Coleoptera; family Chrysomelidae; genus Lochmaea; species Lochmaea capreae. Next base: position 22,034,153 of record OX421403.1, read on the forward strand.
TAACAGTTCCCTAATAGTACACGAAAATAATTCTTTTTGCTTGGACTATAACATTTCTATAGATCAAATTATAGGAAGTTTACGGTATGAATTCTATGTTATGGTATGTACGTAGTTAAATAGAACAAAATAGGTTCCTGGAACAAATAGGATTTGAACATCATGTTTACTAAAATTCAATACATAATAATATGTTTAACAAAGCGCTTAATTTCCAGGGAAACGTCTATGTTTAATGAAAGTTTAGTTTAGTATATGTATATTATACACCTGCGTTTTATTTATGTACAGTTATTTACACTAAAACTTTCTCGAGATTCAAAACTATACAAATATCCGTCAGATAGGTACACATGTTGAAAAAGTTTCTAATGGCTCGTTTATAGTTCCAAGCCCGTTTAAATAAACTGATTTAAATAGTTATTTAGACGTTAGAGTTGACATTGGTTGACATGCTCATAATATCCACTTATTTTAAGGAACGTTTAAGCCCAGAATATTCTAAGCTTTGTTATAAGCTTTTCATAGCATAACAAAACTAGAGTGGTGGAAAGGAAAATTTATCTTAAGCCTTACTTAACGTAAAGTATCCTTAACTTTTGGTTGGTAGAAACGGCCATTAGTAGCCCAAGACTAAAGCGTTTTCTGCACGTGTGATACACAACTATTTATCCCCTACCGAATAAACCAAAAAATAGGAAAATATCACAAAAAACTTTGACACAAATTGACGTTTAATTAAAAAATTCATATGAAACGTTAAAGTAATCAAATGACAGATGGTAAAAAGCTTCTAAAATCGTGACCCTCGTGCTGCTAAGCAATACTTTCCGTCCTATTTTTGTTGTTCATATGATTGTTTTTGCGGAAAGCAGCGATACTAAGAAAAATCACAGCTGTTCATTTCCTTTCTTTCGATTATATTTCTGTATCATTTGTTATCTTCGTCTATTGTCCTAGAAAACCACAACGATCAAACTCCTAATGCCAAAAAAAGAAACGGTGAGTAAGACGAAAAGAAAACGAAAACAATTTTCTCGAAAATTACGTGAATCGAACTAGAACTAGAACTAGACCGCTTTCTTTTGATTGTAAACCTTTCAAATGTTTTAATCACCGCCAAAACTTTCGATCGATCGTTAAGTTGTAGCGTTTGGACAGACATTTCACGGCTAAATATAGAGTACAAAGCACTAAACAGAAGCCGCACTATTAGACCAGTCAATATAACTTTTAATTAAATTATTACAAAGTTGTAGAAAAGTTGGTAATTGATATTCACCATATGAGTGTCGTAAAGATTCATATTAGGTACGATAAGAGAGGAACATTTGTCAAACGAGGTCTTTAGGCCAAGTTTGATAACGCTTTGATTATCGTAATATGAATTTACGATACAAATATTTTACCTACTAACAATAATTCTAAATTTCCACTCAAAGATAGTTAACAATCTTCGCCTACTAGAAACATACAACAATAAATCTTGTAAAGCTTTGGTTACCATGGTTTTTATTGTTGTTATCATGCGAATTGTCAAAATGGAACACGTCAATATTAGTTAGTTACTTCATCATTAATGCTGTCGACATTAGTTCAGATCCTGAAAGTATCGATTCAGTAAATTTCAATAAATGCACCATAAACTCTGATCATGTTTATGTTCCAGTGTAGTAATGAAATTCCAGTGTCGTAATGAACCTCATTACGAAACTCATATCAGTAAAAGTTATTTTCAACTTAGCTCTTTATATTCAGTTTCCACACATATTGCATGATATTTTGTATCTATAGTATTGTAAAGTCTTAGAAGTTGTTCGAATTATTATTGTTATTATTATTGGGTATTAAAAATTATATTCCTATGTTTCAAAAAACACATTTAAGCTGGTAGCATCTCTCAATTGAAGACAATTCTTTCAAGTTCACATTGTTTTATAGAAAATGTGAACTTATGGAAGTAGTTTTATCGAAAAAAGCATAAAATCTTTTCCGTCAAAGAAATATTATTTCCTAGCACCCGAAATAGAACGAAACGACTTCCATTCCTTAAATTCTTCAGTTCTGACCACTTGAATATATTTGTCGAGAGATTGTTCACAATATTGAATATCCTTGTCGAATTCTAAAAGCGTTCAGTGTTGCAATACTAGACACAAATTGCAAGTGAGATTCACTGAACGAAACTGCCACGTCAACCATTCCAATTATTTGATATTTGCTCACAACAACTCTATTACTGCATTAAAATATACGTTGGGTATTTGCATCGCAGAGGCGACAAATTTTTGATCACAGATTAATCTGACCAAATTGCTATTAACGAACGGCGACCAACCATAGATATAAGCGAATTTCTAATTCAATTTCGGTAATTTTTGCCAAACACAATCATAGAGAATGGACCAATAAAAATTAAATGTTTGTATACACAACACAAACATTATCAAGAAAAACACTACGAGATTCATCTAGTGACTACAACATAACCTCACAACATCACAGATACACAGATTAATCTTTCTCGACTGTCAAAATATCGCGATCAAACAGATGTACATCGGACTAATCTGAGCGGAGTTACCGAACACTCCAGATTCAGACCAAAAAGATTGATCGGATGCAAATAATGAAAGCTGCTGTTGATTTATTATTTATTATTTAGGGACTAGTGAGAAACTCTCCATGAGATTGGTGTATTACGGGTAGCGTGAAACCAGAGAGATTCGATCTCTTAAGGCCAAGCCACACCACACCAAACATCCATCCATCCTTCGGATGGACGGGCTGGATGTTCAAAAAAGATCGCTCGCCAGCTTGGCAAATAGTGCAACACAGACCGACATCTGTCCGTCCGCTGGACGTTTAAAACGTCCAAGGGATGGATGTTTTGGAATTGCCGGGGGAGCCATTTTTCCTTCGCATCCGCATGGACGTTTCTCCTGCACTTCAGCTCTGGGCCCGGTCATCATCGTCACTAGAGCTGCAGTCATCAAGCCACGGGATACTTTTTGACGAATCACTTTCACAACAAGGCACATTAAACGACATTATGTATGCACTGACTGCACTGCTACTGACACAAGTGAACAAAATATTCGTTGATGAAGAGATTCATGAAAACATCCTTCCACTGGATGGATGCTTTCGATGTGAATCGGAGCGCTCCGTGGACGTCCGTGGTCGGACGTCCATCCATCAGACGGATGGATGCCGGTGTGGCCCGGCTTTTATGGTTCGGACCGCTAAGCTAAGAAGCATTATTGGAAATCGGCCGGCGTGATTAGCAGATTTTAAATTTGTATTACTTCATTTTGCATCAGCGCTCTAGACTACTTCCATTCCAGTAAGGTTCATTGAGTATGCCTATGCATTCCCACAACATTTTGCAGATATGTTTTTATGAACAGTACCTAATTATTATCAGGAAATTAGAAACTTTGGCGCGTGTATAAAAAGTTGGGTACAGCAATTTTAGTAGCACTGCAAAATACTAAAAACGCTCAACTCATTTTTATAATTAATTCAAAAAATTAATAGTGAAAGTGTTGCAAACTAACAAAAATCGATTTTATACTTACTGGTCTATATCTATATTTCGCCGCAACTACTTCCCAAGGTCGCAGCCCCGGAGTTGCATGTTTGCAATGGTCTCACCGTCTTTTTTGTTGTGTTTAACATTCTGTACGCTCAAATATACTATTAAAACACTTGAAATTGCTGAAGTAGTAACGCGTGAGCTACATTTTTCAGAATATAGAGGCTTCATTGTAACTTCTTATTTAAGAAAAAAACATTTTCTAGATGAGTAGAGCTGTGAGATAACTTTGAAAAAAAAAGGATGAAGTAGGTTGCTAAGCAGCAAGTCCTGAGCCCCACGATTTTCCACTGTGGGTGCCAGGAATCGTCAGAAATGAGAAAATGTTATTACGGCTCCGCTAAATTGCTATTGAAGCTTTTGAAATCTGATCTCATGGATCTCACTGGACACTGCTCACTCGGATATCATCTCCGTAAGGTAGGTAGTGATGGTAGTGACAGCCAACGCCTTAAATACCTGCAACAGTTCTAAGAGCCTGATCAGGTTACAGATCTGGCTCCAAAACGGATAATACGCTTTCTCAGAAGTCTAGAGCTCTTGGATTTGAATATGGCGTACATAAAAATCTTATAGGCTGCAGTGTAGTAAGCCAAACGCACAGTGCTGAGCTTATCGAGGAGCTAAAAGTGGATGCCTTAATGGGGTAAACCATTGACGCAACGGCCACGAGCTATAGCTTTAATAATAAGTTCCAAATAACTATACCTGGTAGGAAGAAGAAAGGTGTACCCAACAGGAACATTCTACCACCTTGTAATCTAATCAAAGAAAGTCTAGCTGTTTAATGAATCTTTTATAAGGAAATATCCAATTACGAGAATAATTAATTTTTAAGTGGATGACTCTTCAGAATATTTAATAAGGTCTGAAACATTTCGCTTCATAACGTTTTCAATGAGATACTTATGAAATAAATTTAAATTTTAAAATACACACATATCTCCGGTGGTAATATTTGCATAAAATAGTAGGTATCTCCGGAAACCAGGACGTGAAAGTCCGAAGTTTTGCAGATTCAAGCACGTTTGGTGAGCCTCTCTTGCTGGCAACTAAATGTAAATGACAACTATATACTTTTCCTAAGCTAGAATAATTTTTATGTAAATCGCGGTTGAAAATATCTGAAGTTTATTCGATTTTGAATCAATTGATGAATTTTCATGATTCTATTGCGAGATTTTTTTCCTTACAAACGTCCTATAGGCGACTGAAATTAGAGTCACCGCTAGATCGACGAAAATCAGAGCATTCGCGAATTGTTTACATTGTTTGGGAGTGATGAGTGATTATCAATAGTTATACTATAAGCGATGTAAGTAAAGTCCATTTTCCACGGTGCGAGTTGACGCAGCAACTCGAAAAAGTTGCATGCAAATTGGCGTTTTTTTTCGTTGGGCGTGTCGATCGCATGAATTAGAACTTGCTCTATTTTCGAGCGAGAAGTCGCAGCGACTTGGTACCTTTTCTGGTGGATTTTGTCGCACCAACCCAAAATTTATATTGGCTGCTACCCTCTGACATTGCTGTCACTGGTTTTCTTTACGTTTTCTTCTCGTAGAGCTATTCTTGACATCCTTCGCAATTGTACGAATGCGCATGGTTACGAATGGGTTATTTACGAACACTTTCTGAAAATGCTATTCTTGACTTCTCTTCGTAGAGATGTGCGAACATTTTCATTCGCGTGGTAAAATGAACTTGACAACATCGCAATTTCTAGATTATTTAGTAGTTCCGTGTCATCACTGTCATCAGATTATGGCTAGATCGTAACTTAGGTTAAGTTTCTATTATTTTGATACGATGAATACATCTCAGATGAATCCCCTAATTAAAAATAAAAGAACTACTAATGCGTCCATAGAACAAAAACAAATATTAGAATTCATGAAAAAACATCCAAACCTAGTTTTCGGGAAATTTTCAAATGAGTTCACCCAGAAAGACGCACAAGGGCTTTGGCAAGAGGTGACAAATATATTAAATAGTTGTGGTGCAAATAAGGAGTGGAAATCGTGGATAGAAGTATTAAATGTATTCTGACAGTGTTTCTATTCAGTAGGATAACATTTTAAATTTCTTCCAGACATGGCAGGACATTAGGTCCACAAATTGATATTCACTTAAAATATGGAAATGGTCAATAGGATTGAAACGATTATGTTGAATAATTGGTTCATCTTCAAGATTTTCCAAATTTGCAATATATGGCAAATCATCCATTTCGTACAAAAAATTGATACAGTAATTTTGATACCTAATTAAAAGTCAAAGAATACACACAACTAAATATAACCTATAAATTCTGGAAAACGCATACTCAAACCGTTTGTGATCAACAAATACCACTCGTTGTAAAACACGCATGCTCGCTGGTGTTTCGAATGGTCAAGAATACCAAATGCAAATGACATTCGCAAAATTATGAGATGCGCACGACCTTGAGAACTACGAACGGTCAAGAATAGCGCTCCAGGCCATAAAGGTCATTTTAGATTAGACAATTTCTTGTGCAATATTCAGTTCAAGTTTTGGAACAATTCAAATTGTTTAGTCTAAAATTAAAAATTGTATTATAGATTGTCTACCCTGTCAAATTGTAAAAAAAAAATAGAACAGGTTCTCTTTTCTTAACAATTTGATTGTATTGTTTGTGTTTCATGATGAAAATGTTCTATGAAAATGTCATTAATCTGGATAATTTGTGGTTATGTATTAAAATGGTGGAAGAATATTATTATGATTCTGAGAAGGATCTAAACTAATGATTGGTACTGAATTATTCCCATCTTTTAGAAATAGAAATTTATTACTTTTTATATTTATTGACAGTTATCTATGACATATGTTATTTTATGATTAATATCAACGAGTCTAATAAAAGGTCACAATAATTCTCCCCTCCTTATTATAAACTATTTTACAACTTTTAAAACATATAAACATTCCTATATACTGTTAACACACACGAATTCTTATTTTATGCCATTAAGTTGTCTTTGGACCAAACAGGTGGACGTTTTTCTCTTTGAGATCGTAATAATGACGCATCAGGTGTTGGTTCACCTAAATGGCGTTCATTCAATAAATCTGGATTACTTTGAGGTACTGCTGGAAGCATTGGAACATTGAATGACTGAGTGGGTCCAAACGTTACTGTCTTTTCCGGACTAGCGTTAATTTCAATTGGTTAACATGTCTTTTTAATGTTCTTCCTGAGTCTCCCAAGTTTCTTTTCTACATTTCCGAGCTGCCATATGTGTTTATTTTTTATGAAAACTCTAGCCTGGATCCTCTTCCCCACTAGAAATGAACGTGCTGGTCTGTCTGTATGAAATCTGTGAGGCTTTGGGTCGATACGGAAAAATTACATCCAAACGGATTCGCATCTTCCGATTTAAATACAACTCGCAGGAGATTCACCACAAACTAGTGGTGTCGCGCGATACCGAAACAAAATGTTTTGGACTTTGTCTTGATTAGGTGTACTGTCATGTCTACTCGCTTTTAATCCATGCTTTAAAGTCTGCACGTTTCTTTCTGCGAGTCCAAAATTAACTAACGTAACGAAATTTTTGAAAAGGTTATGTCAGGTTATGTTCATTTTATCATGAGATCAAATCACTGCGCAGAATCTTGATCTAAATATTGTTCAATAAATTGGAACAGTCTAAAATAGCTTAAAACAGTTGGCCAATATTTCACACAAGAAATTTATTCCAAATATTGTTCCAAAACTTGAACTAAATATTGCACGAAAAATTATCTAATCTAAAATGACCTTAATACTAATTATTGTTACTAAAACAATACCCTCAATGTTTTCCTCATCCATTCTGTTAACTTCAGTACTTGATTCCAGAGAAACTACTCCTATTTGCTTTATTTTCACACGCTAATTTTTTTCACACTGTGAGGTTATGAAACCAGAACTGCCAATTTTTCAACGAAGTTGGCAACACGTAACGTTTCCCCTATGCCTGGATGAGTCGCAGCAGCAAACTATCGATGTGCTGATTGTACGTTTTTTCGCAGTGATTTGTCCCAGCAACAATTCGCTGCGATTTGTCGCAACGTGGAAAATATACTTAACATTTACTGGTCGAGAACGATTTTGCGCCCGAGTGATGGCAAGGGCTAGTAATGAAGTTCGAGACTAGTAAATATACTTAACATTCCTTGATTTTTTTCTCATCCCCGCAGAATTTGTTCTTGGATTTTCATTAATTTGATTTTATTTGATACTTTTCGCATGAAATTATGGAAAGCTTTGACCGGTTTCTATAGCATCATAAGCATTGTTATTTTATCAACAACGTCAAGCTGACAGTTTATTATCAAAAATTAAGAGAAATTGAAATTATTGAATTGTATATCTAACATCCAAATGGATATAGAAGAATTAGAAAATATCGCTTGTCTCTCGCTGGTACCAGAAAACCCAAGGAAGAGGTATGAAGCAACGTATCAATACTTCAAGAAACGGTGCCAAACAAAGTCTTCATCAAGCTCAAGGTGTGAATATTTCATCCTGAAGTCCACCCTTTTCATAAAGGAAAACAAATATTTCGAAGTATTCTAAGCTTCGAGCATGTTTAAAAATAAGAAATGACGGATATAAACCAAAGAAATGTAATGTGTTTGACAGGGAAGATGTAAAGAAATGACTGAAGTCCCCAATGATATTTGTTTAATGATGAAGGCTGTAATGATACTAAGAATTGCTGGAGCGTGCCGTTCTAGTGAAGTATTTGCAATGAAAATGGACAATGTTGAATTAAGGTATAAAGTCACATCTAATTGTTACTCCAAAAATGGAATGGCATGTAAGTTTGCAGTGACTAAAAATGACGATGAGAAGGTTTGTAATTACATTGTTATAAGATCCTACATGACGGATTTTAATCCTCGCTTCTTTATGCGATATCAAAATGGAAAGTGCTTAAGCCAGCCCGTCGGGCTTCAATTCCAAGTAAAATATCTGAACTTTGAGAACTTTAAGGAGTATACTTGATGCTTCCTTAGAAGAACGTCGGCCACTTTATTAACAAATACTCGACATGGCGAATGGAAATCTGCAGCTGTTGCGAAAAGTTATGTAGCGGAGATTGTCAATAATAAAAAGGAAGTTGCAAATACAATTTTAAACAATATAACGAAGCCAGAAGTCTCCTGCAGTACATCAATAGTAACAGAAAACTAGGTTAGAGATGGAGAAATTATGGAGTCAGAACATTTCATACAAATTGAGAAAAAACGAGCAAAGATTTATCCAAATTTTGTAAATAATGTTTATGATTTTTATATTTTAAAGTGGTTAAACAAATATAAACAAAGCCTTCTATGGCCTATACGATAGTTATGTTCGTCAACGGTAGGGGGCGTACTGCTTATTTACGTTTACGTATAGTTTGAATTCAATTTTAAAAGTGTCATAATTATTTTAAAAAACCATCCTTTCATTTCAAATTTCATTTTATTTCGAGCGAAAGTTTTAAAACAACCGACTACAATTAAAAAATAGATTAAAACCGTCCACTTTTGTCTCCGTTTTGCGAAAACTTCTTAAAAAGAACAAACTAATTAAAAACTTTGTCGTAAAGAGACGGACTGAAATTTTATTTTCGGCTTGTTCGCCGCTCGGAAGCCAATGTAAGAAAGTTCAAACAGATTTACATTTTATGTTCTGATTATTTCTGAAAAAGTGCTAAAAACGAGTTTAAATTTTAACAAGATTCGTCTGGTAGTCGTTCGACGATGCGAATCGTATCAAGATTTATTTAGTGCGCAAACTCGAATTCGGGATGGTTCTTGATCTGACTTAACTACAATAGTGACATAATGATAGAAATGAAATGGTGACTTTCCAAAAGTTCCTAGAATTATTGGCCACCGATGCGTTGTGTTCAGCTGAAACGTCATTTTAAATTTTAAGATTCACGCTTCGTGGGTGTATTCATTGATGTTTGAATAAAGCAATGTAGAAGTTCGCAATGATAAAAAACCTGCAAAAACATATTTTGAATGGTAGACATTAACTGTCATTCCCAGAAAAACCACTTTTTGTTGGCGACACTTACCTTAGACTGTACTCCTCTATTATAGTTTGTAACTTATAAATATCAACCCACGTGACTTCTGTAATAACTGGACTATGTTGCCAAGCTCTTGAAATAGTATGAGAATCTAGTAAATATTGTCAAATGAAGTTATCAAATATTCTTCTTTTTATTTGGCTATAGGTTAGGTTTAGTTTTTGATAGTTACTGTATGTAAACAAACATCAACTTATTTCAGTATAAAACTTTTATTTGTATGTTAAAAGTACAGCACTAAGTAAGAAATCATTATTTTAAAACCTATTGAATTATTTCTGGGCCTAAAAAGGTGTGTATGAAATAGTTGGAAAATTCAAGATTCATTTTAATAAAAACAAATTCATATTGTGGTTTATTTTTCTTGGAAATCCACTGTGTGGATGTGTGTCATATTTTAGGAAACTACTTAGGAACATTCTACATTAAATAATTGTTCTTCCTCCAATTGTCGCAGTAACATTTCTAGAGTGACATGGATTATCTGTAAATAAATTGTGCAAATATAATTGCTAAAGCATTATGAATAGTGTAAGAGAATACAATAAATACAGTTGATTGAGTATAATATTAAACTCATACTTACTTGCTTCATACATGCTGTAAATAGTCAGAAATAGACGAATAGCAAATACATCAACTATTGCAGTGTATTTATACGTTAACTTTGACAACTCATCACTGCTTGTGAAATTTTACTCACAGTTTTTCGCAGTTTTTTATAACAAGCATATAAAATAATCGAAAAATTGAATGATCAATATTAAATTGTCACAACATAACCCTAAAAAAGTCAAGACGTCAACTGAATCAGATAAACAATTTTAATCGCGGCAACAGCGCGCATTTTTGCCAACATATAAAGTTTTTAGTACGACAGATGTTAGTTTGAGTTTAATAATTAAGTAACCCACGAGTTGTATTACATATGAAATCAATTACGAAACCTTTCTCTAAGCATATATTCATATTTTTTGATAACATGCGACCTATAAATTTCAATATTTATTATAGGATTAAGGCTGTAAAACATACTGATTGACAGCAGCAAAAGAATGACAATACAAACGAACGTCTCTTTTTTAGGACTTTGATCACGTGGGTTGATATTTATAAGTTACGAACCATAAGTCACTCTTACTTGATAAAATAAATAAAGAAAAATGGCCATACTGGCTATCAAACATGTGGAAGGAAGCATGTGGGGACTAAATCCACGTATTGTTGAAAAATTCTTTGATTCAACCTTTCTTGCCCCTTTACTAAAACTAATAATTTGAATTTAATGCTTAGCAAGATATATTTTATTGATTAACATGTCTGCTGTTTTTTTATACGAAAAAAAAACAAATAATCGCTTACCACATACTGTATTCAATGCTATTAACTTCTTCAACTTACCTGAAAAACAGAAATATTTATCAGAACTCGAATTATATTCAAAACCAAATAATAAAAAATAAAATTATTTGTAAAGTGATTATTGCCAGATATATACAGGGTGTTGATGTCGAAATTGTTACTCTTATGATGGTGAAAATTAGCTGTTTTCAAGAAGACTACGTTTGAAAAAATCGGATAAGTAGAACCGGAGTTTGGGCCTTTTTTTCTTAACAAAGTTCCCACTATTCCCCACCCCTTATTTGAGTAAATATACCAAACTGGTAACATCAAATACACAGGTTGATTGATTAGTGTGATATAGCTCAGTAGGTCTGTTATAATAAAATATGCCAAGAGAAGTTATACATAAAAATTGTATATAGTTTTAAGCATCACATTACAAAATTTGTTACAAAGTGTTAGATAAACACTCTATATTTTACTTTAAAAACTGAAATTTGATTCACTAGTATAGTCCATTACGAAAATATACAGTAGTAATGTGAGTATTTGAAAAGTTATAAGCAAATTTCCGTCAAAATCGTTACAAGTTCAAAGCCGATTGAAGCCAAAATTTACAAACACGAATAATCATGGTAAATATTCATTGAATCAAATACATGGTGAATCAAAACTCAAGTACCTTATTTACTCAGTAATATAAATGGATCACCTTGTATTTTATATAATTGTCGAAAAGTACTACCAACATACTTATATTTTATTAATCATTTCTCATAACTAAAGTTATTAGAGTTCGAGATATTTTAATTTTTCTTTCGTTATTTAGTACATCCAAATACTTGTCACCATTCAAGTTTCCGTCGATAAAAAATGGGCCTATAAGCCTATTTTCGACAATTCCCATCCAAACATTTAACTTCTGTGGATGCTGGGTATGTGCTTCATAAATTCTCATTTGACCAATACCTTGAGTTATGGCGATTAACTGTTCCATTTAAACAAAAAGTTGCCTCATCGGAAAAAACTCTGTTAGAAGCAAAATTGTCGTCAACATTACAGATGTCCATTAGCCGTTCGCAACATTCTAGCCGTCGGTCAAAATCATCGTCTGACAATTCTTGAACCAACTCTACCTTATACGGATGATACTTTTCACTTTTTAACATCTTTCCTACAGAAACGTCGACTGATACCATGGTTTAGTGCCAAATTTGTAGAGGAAGTTTGAGGTGATTCTTCTAAATCGATTGCAATATTTTGTTTAACAGTTTCGTTCGTTGCAGTCCGCGGTCTTCCAGGATTAAGCAAATTTTGTACCATCTCAGTTGAATTAAAACGTTGTAATGTTTTAGTTACTGTTGAGCGTGATATAGGATTTCTCTCCGGATGCAAATTATTAAAAATATGACACACTTCTTCATGAGTTCGAACACGATCGCCATAATCATTAAAATTTCAATACGCTTTTTTTCACTTAATTGAACCATTCTAAATTGTAAAATTTATTTCCGTCAATTAGAATTTGACACTTAAAGAACAAAAGACGTACTAAACAGTACTCGTTTATTTATTACTATGCATACAAACAACATCAATTAGTTTATCTAAATAGTTTTTTGCTCTAATGCAAAAAATTCAAAGGAGGTTGATTATAGTGCTATATTCTTCGTTTTTACAAATTTTTTTACACTAAACTCAGTATGTATGAATTCAAAATAACAAGCTCTTTCAAAATCTGTAAAAATATATAGGGTGCCCCATTTAAATTAAAGAAGTTGATGGCATTTCCAGTTAAACCGGAAGTATATTATTAACAAAAAAATGTACATCAAATGCATTTTGTTCCATTGCACTTACCTGAAAATTTTCATAAATATCGTTCTATTCGTTTAAAAGATATTTACTTGGTTCCATACTTTATCCCAACCCCGTAGATTTATAAAGTATTTCCAGATTTTTCCTGAGGCCACTTTTTTTATTGGGTGACCTGATACGTAAATCGACTTTTTGTATAGTGCAATAACGATTATAACTATACGAAACACCCAGCCGGTTTATTTTTAAATTCCAAACATGACTACAGGCAATTTTCCCTCCCTGGCAGTTTTAATATTGACAAAATCAATACAGGCTTATTGTTAGTGAAAATTATTCTGATATTGTTTCAAATTATTTGGTATTGCTATATTATGTAGGTCCTTGACAATCTCCTAAACTGAATTTTCCTACAACATCGTATATGTTTCAAATATTGATTCTTGAGTACTTTCAGAAAATCAGGCTCTAAAAATAAAAGTTGATGATGGTATTGAAAAAATGAAACGCCGCATCAGTAATTTAATTATGTCACCCTCAGCTGCATACAATTTAAAATAAATTGTTCTAATTACGTTTTCCATTATTTCAGAACCCTCTATCTAATATTGTTCACATTTTAAAAATATAATTCCAAAAAAATTCCAAGACACCTTTTATATAATATATAATATTTGAGAAAAAGAGGAAACCAGTTTCAGTTCTTTTCAATAAATTATATTTAAAATCTAAGCTTCGAGGACAATTTTTTCACAACCAAAATATGCATCTCTTTTTTTTCAAATTTGCTTTTTTTAATTTTAAAATTATGGCAGAATATTACAGCGCATTCGCCAAAATTTAGAATACAAGTTAAAGTTGATTAAATTTTAAGATGTTATACAGAGCATTTCAATGAAAACTATCCACTCCACATAATTCTGAAAGCGTCACTTTCATGAAAAAATTAAAAAACTCTTAAAAAATTATCTAAAGGGACATGACCCCTTTCTACCTTCAAACTTTGGTCCCTTCTTCGGTTGACGAAATACACCTATTCTGCGATAATTGTGGGGGGCAGAACAAGAACCACGCCTTGATAAGAACGATCATGGCATTGGTCGAATTAAAAGTGATTAAGAAAATTAAACTATTTTTTCCTTGGAGAGGTCACTTTTACCTGGCCTGTGATCAAGATTTTGGAATAATAAAAAAAAACTAAAAAATTACCTACTTAGTGAGTATATTAATGTGTTGGTAAATTCTTTTAATATTGATGGAAAATTCAGGGTAATGATCGTGAATAGTTCAATGATATACAATTATCACCAATGGTTTCCCACCTATTACATCAAAAATACCACTTCATTTGAATCAATAGGGTTGCCCCTCAAAGACAGGAAGACATTTTTGATATCTTCGTATCATTATTTTGAGTGTTGCGACCAAAGTCCTGGCACTATTGTGACTTCAGAATTCATTAGTACCTTTGTCGCTTTTGACTTTTCCTTGAGGAAGCATAAGGATTCGCAACCCCTCCAAATGCCGTCAACAAAATTATACAAACATAAAAATCCCATAAATATCGCGAAGATAGAATAAATGTTAAATCTCTTTTGGAACGATCTGTATATATAAAATAATATAAAAAACGTTAATTTCAGAATTTCAATACTTGTATTCTGTTATTATACGGTCGTTTACATTTATATAATATACAGGGTTGAAAGAAAGTTTTACTTGTTGTTATTTATAACTGTTACCGGAAGCAAAATTTTGTTAATTGAAAAAACGAGACACGTCCACAATTCAAAAATGGCCGCCATGTACATACTCTAAATTGGATTTTCACCAAACCATGATATATGCTTTATACGAGGATGTATTGATATCTAGTTAGCCTAGACCAGTTCCATGCTTAAACAAAATATTGCGTTACCATAGCAACGAACAATAACTTATTAAAAGTGTCAGTGTGAAGTTTGACGTCAAAAAAGTAAACCAGAGTTACGCAATAAATTAAAAGAAAAAAGATGTCCACCGAAATTGTGAACATCGAAAAATTGGAGTATCGAGCCATCATCAGGTACCAGTATTTAAAAGGGTTAAGAGGTAAGCAGATTTACGAAGATATGCTGAATACCCTCGGTGATCAATGTCCTTCGTATGCGACCGTGAAGAATTGGACTGCAAGCTTCAAAAGAGGTGAATTTTCCATTGAAGATGATGACCGATCGGGATGGCCAGTTTCTGTGTCAGTCTCCGAAAATATGGATGCAGTTCATTACATGATTTTATCAGTCCGTCGAATTGGGCTAAAACGGATATCTGAAGCACTGAATATAATATAATTCACGTCAATTTGGATATGAGAAAAATTGCTGCAAAATGGATCCCCAAATGTTTTAATGTTGACCAAAAGCGTGCAAAGGTAGAAGCATCGCGTTCGATCTGTGCTCGATTTGAAAACGATGTAGACTTCTTAAACCGAATTGTTACCATGGAAGAGACTTAGGTACATTTCTATGATCCAGAAACAAAGCAACAATCGATGGAATGGCGTCACTCTGGTTCTCCAAGACCTAAGAAGTTTCGTGTCCAAAAATCTGCTGGAAAAGTTCTTGCTTCAGTTTTTTGGGATTGCCATGGAGTAATCATGATTGATTTTTTGGATAAGGGTAGAACAATAACTAGATAACTATTTGACGCATTACTGACCACTCTACGGGAAAAAATAAAATAGAAAAGACGCGGAAAGCTATCCAAATGTGTTTTGTTTTTGCAGGACAACGCCCCTGCACACAAATCTCATGTTGCCATGCAAAAAATTCGAGATTTAGGGTTTGAACTACTAGAACACCCTCCTTATTCAACAGATTTGGCTCCGTCCGACTATCATCTCTTTCCTCAACTGAAAAAAAGTTTAAAAGGTCGTAAATTTTCTTCCAACGAGGAGGTAATAAAAGCTGTGGAGGTCTGGTTTGCAGAGCAGGAAGAAACATTTTTTTTGAAAGGTCTAGAGACGTTGCAAGTTCGCTGTAATAAATGTATCCAATTAGGAGGAGAATATGTTGAGTAATAAAATATTTTGACATTGAAAATTTGGTTGGTTCTATAGTACGCTAAGAATTTTCCAATATATCCTCGTAGATATCCCAGATAACATTATGTACTCGTTTCAGATTGTTGTGTATATTTTATTTAGTTATAACAGATTTTTCTCTCTCCTGTAAAATCCAGTTTTTGTGACATGACCCCTTTCCACAATTAGCGATTCAATTATTATGCCAAAATGTTTTTTCAAAAAACCCCGTATATCTATTCCAATACATGATATTCCGTTCCATTGCACTTCGGGTCGAAGATAACTGAACTATGCTAAATAAATTATTGTTTCGCCGATATTGATCCGTCATTTGAACTACTTCATGATACCATTCAAACGATTTTGATGCACTTGTCTTATTCTAACGCAAACTGAAACTTTCATTGGTGAAGTTTAAAAACGTTGAAAATAAATATTTCACTGGGAAATTAGTTCTAGCTAATCATCATTATCTTTTTTAACGCGCTTATATTAGCTTCACTTGTATGTTATGTTTGTTTGTAGCCGACTCTTTTGGACTCGATTTTGACCCACTTTGAACAAACAGATTAATTCAAACTTTTGGCACAGTCGTCAAGGAACCATGACAATATAATATAGTAATATTAATAGGAAATTAGATGGTTCAAAAAATTTAAAATATCTCCACTAGTTCCGGAGATATTTAACAAAATCCGAAAATAGTCCTTTTCGTTTTTCTTTTTTATGTCCAGTTTTCTTTACTAAAGTCAAATTAATAATTTTAAATATTAAGCATTCAATAAGAATTTTGAGAGAAAATTATTAAATTCAACAATTTATTTTGAAACTTAATGGCAATGAATAAATAATGATGGTTTTACAAATTACACTCTAAGGTTATAATAAGTTATAAATAAATAAAAAAATTCAATAAAAAATCAGTTATAAAAGTTGTTCAAACTGACGTCCGTTCAGTGCAATACATAACTTGATCCTCCTTGGCATATGAGACGCATATCTACTATATATTATTCGGCATATTTTTGCTGGAAACTTCGTTTTTTATGAAGCCCCATACTAAATAATCTATGGGGTTAAGACATGGGGATCGAGGGAGCCATCTTGTCGGCCCGTTGGTACCAATCCAATTATCTTCAAAATATTCACATACTGTACAACTCTTCTCAAATTTTCAGAAGTTAGGTACTACTACGAAGTTATAAAACGATTTTATTTAGTTCGGCACGTAACACCTAGTTCTTGTTAACCGATTTTCATACATTTCCCGTTAACCAATTTAACAGATTTTTGGACACATGTTTAGTGCATTCATTTTCTTTCAAAATTCTTATTTAATGCCCAATATTTAAAATTATTAATTCTACTTAAAAAAGATGATGATTTTTGAAAGACGAAACGTGGTAGAATCGTCAAGTATGCTATATCATTGTATGTATCTATACAAAAAGTAAAAAATATTGCAATAAAAAATGTAGGTCCGTATTTAAAAAAATAAAGTTGATGGTGACCATGTAAAGACGAAACGTCGTAATGAAGTTTTTGGTATGGTAATTTATAGAAAACCTCGTTTATTGAAAAAAGTTGGGAATACTTTTTTTGATATCTTTCATAATAACGACGGCAAATTTAAAAAACGAAAAGGACCATTTTCGGATTTTGTCAAATATCTCGGCAACTAGTCGAGATATTTGAAATTTTTTGAACCATCTAATTTCCTATTAATATACCAAACTTTTTCTCGATTTAATCGATATTGTACACTGATAAAAATGGGTGTCTTGAACCAAAGTAGTCAACTCTCTTGACAAGAAATTATTAGCGACAAGAGAAATTATTTCAGCATAAGAGAATATCTCTTGCCTATAGAAAAAAGTTCTTAGCTAAAGTAAGATGGTTCTCTTGAAGAAATGTCTTGAATCTCTTGAATATTTTTCCCTTCAACCAAGTATAGTTTGTTTTGCTTCAAGAGGTACGAAAATTATAAATATCACGGCATTCATTCAAGAGACATTTCAATTCTCCCAAGTACCTGGTGGAAATCCTCTCAATGTCTATGTCTAATGTATTTGCTCTTGGACCAAGAAAGATTTCCTTTCAAAGCAAGTTCTGAGGTTCTCATGAAAAGAGAGTTGTTTTTTTTTGTTAAAAATCTAGGCCTTGCCCCTAGAAAGATTTGCTTTCAAAGCAAGTTCTAAGGTTCTTATATGTCAAGAGAGTTGTTTTTTGTTATAGTTCTACGGCATTGTCCCAAGAAGTGGATTCCTTGAAACAAAATATTTAAGTTTCGTATCAAGAAATATCTTACATACTAGTTTGAAGCTAAGACTGTAAGGACTTTGAACAAATAGATTAAGTTCTTCCGTGAAGGAATTTTAAAAACTTATGAAAAGACAATTAATCCTTTGGCTGAAGAAACCTCGCTCTTGGACCTATTCAAAAGCGCCAATTCTTTGTGCCAAAGGTATAATCTTTTCTTCCAAGAGTTTCTTTTTTACAGCGGTTTACGAGATCTCTGTATACGTCAATTAAATCCGGTCCACCCTATATACAAAAGTAAAATCAATCAGCTAAATGAATTATATTAGCTTCACTTGAATGTATGTTTGTAACCGACTCCTATGGACTCGATTTTGACCCACTTTAAACGGAGAGATTGATTCGAAATTTTGCACACTCGTCAAGGACCGATGACAATACAATATAGTAGTAGAATATAGGGTGTCCAATGTGTCCATTTGAAAAAAACTTTGCATTTAGGAATAGAACTATACTATACACGTATCTTCTATAAGTTCCTTGTGGCATTACTTATTCTTTTTTCTTATTTTTTTCCTTATTTTTTTGGGAATCAAACCACAATAATGTTTTTTTATTTTTTATTTCGACGTTTCGGTAGCGTTCCAGCTACCGTTGTCAAGATCAACTATTTATAGTATAAAAATAATTTTTTGGTCCCTATCTGACACAACGAAAAAATTTGACCAGATTGTTCTTCATTTTTTGGCTTCGTTTTTGTTAGTATAGATCTCAATGTATTGCTAGATTTGAAGCTAGTTCGAATATTGAATTGATTACCAATTTTCTTAATTCTTTCTGATAAACCCTTAACATACGGTATTGTCAAGTTTTTAAAAATTATGTTAGCTGAATTATTAATATTATTGTTATTGTTATGGGGTATTAACAATGAGCCCTTCTCTATATTCTTAATTTCTTTATTTACAAATTTTGCCGGGTAATTATTGGCTTTTAAAACATTTTTCAGCAAAGTTTTCTCCTTAATGACATTAATTTCTTCGTAAATCATTTCATTCTTAAATTAGGATTTATTTTCTACTTTTTAGTTCAAGTTTTTTAGTTGTTTTCTAAACTATAATTTATCATCACATCTCCTGGCATACACCCGTAACTTGGTACGATCTTACTGTATCACAGTCTTTACTTTTATATATTTTATCAATAGTATTCTTCTGGGGTCTGTTTTCGATCCTCTACTCATTCATTATTTATATTAATGATGGTTGTAGCAAATTTATACCAAGATTTTACTATTGTGTGATTTGTGAAATATCATTTTAGCTTGATCAAAATTATTCAAATTGTTCTTTTTCCCTAAAAATGTACAAGTTTTCCGGTCTTATTCCAAAAGATACCAGTCCTATCCTTGAATATTTTATGCCTTTAGGCCCGGAATTCCTAAAAACAATGGAACTTTTTATGTCTTCAATATCCAGAAATGTGTTTTATTAACAATGTTAGGAATGATACTGTATATTTGCAGAGAAAACTTGATTCGGATATAAAATACCTCACAGCTGAGAGGGATCTATTTATTTTAGATGTTTCCACTGGATTTTTCGTTTAATTAAATAGTGTTTATATGAAGAGCCAATGTTTTTCCAGAGTTAATTGGAGGAAAGATTAATTTTTAGTTGTCTCAAACATTCTAGCCGAATATACAGGGTGTCAAAGAATAACTATTCCTAATTTCCAGAAATAACAGAGGGCACTTAAATAAACAATTTTTATTCATAAACTAGTATCCGGAAATTCTTCAGTATAGATAAAAAATGAAATAGAATTGAATCATAGCGATATTTGATAAATTAGTGTTTGATTGAAAATGTATCAAATTACAAATATCGTTAATTCCAGCTTATCCCAACAGATTTCAATTTGCCGAATGGTATCTACTTGAATAAAATTAACGACGAACCAAGATTTCCTAGGAGTGTATTATGGAGAAACGAGGCAATACTCCCATTTGGAGTGAAGAAAATCCTCACGCCATTCACAGGTTACATCATCAGTAGAAGTTTTCTGTTAATACTTGGGCTGGGATTGTTGACAATTTTGTAGATGGGAACATATTTACTGCCTGCACGGTTAGATGGTCACGTGTATAGAATTTTTCTGGAACATTACTCTACCAGAATATGTCCCACTTAATATTCGAAGAAATATTGTTTTCCAGCATGATGGTGCACCAGAAAATTTTGGATTAAATTGCCGAAATTATCTAAATGCACAATTTCCAACTGGATGGATCGGAAGAGAAGAGCCGATTTCTTGGCCTGTACGTTCACCAAATATAACTGCAGTTGATTTTTGTATTTGGGGTCATATTAAATCTCTGCTTTAAGCGACACCTGTTGATACAGAAGAAGAGTTAGTGGTTCTAATTATTCTGGCGTTTGATAATATTCGTGAACGTCCGCGGTTATTTCGAAGATCGTTATAAATTGTGTATCGAAAATAGTGGTCGTAATTTCGAATAATTTTTATTAAGTTTTATGCAGTATTATTTCTAGCATAATATTTCTTAACTTAATTGATTCAATTTAGTAAGGAACTACTCTTTCCTGATGTAATTGTTTTTTGAGATTTCCAGTTTATCTTGACAACGAGAAATTTCCGGATACTAGTTTATGAATAAAAACTGTTTAAATCTTAATACAGTTTCCTGTAATATTGTCGTATTTAATAGAGTGAATGTATCAACAGATGTCGAAAGGAATAATTATAAATATTCAACACTCTATGAACGGCCACTGTTTTTGAAAAATATTATTTTTCAAAAAATCCATAGAGTGTTGAATATTTATAATTATTCCTTTCGACATCTGTTAAAAACTGTTTATTTAAGTACCCTCTAACATTTCTGAAAATTAAAAATAGTTATTCTGTGACACCCTGTATATTGATATAGGTTGCAAATTTGTATCGTTTGCAGCAATAAAAGACGACAAAACTTTTATTCAAAAAAATTGTCTCTAGATGGCAGCTGGTCAAAAAATATAAATATGGTCGAAAGAATTAAAAAGTTTGAATAAGTCAGCGATCGAACTAACTGCAGAGGCAATGGGAAATCACCTAAAATTGTATGGAAAACAAAAAAAAAATGGAAAAATTATGGAAACTATAAAAGGAGATCGGATGTATTCCAATTTCTGGTCAAGGTAGAGGGCGCCAATTTAAATCCAATACAAAAAACATCAATTACTTACTCGATTGATCCTGATCTCGATTCTACCAGCCCTAGTACAAATAATGTGCATCATCAAAAAGTTACAGCCCTTTGAAGTTACCAAATGAATAATTGGACAAGTTCCTAAATTTACCGATACATCTATTGGTAAATACGGTGTCTACCAAAGCCGTTCAAAGCTCACTGCGGAATAATTCATAATGAAACAGTGGACAAAATAGCCAAAGAATTATTACAAAGTAAACAGATTGTAAACTATCCGCTTGGTCTAGAAGATCTCTTTCTGATATCAAAACATAAAAGTATTGCTATATGGATGGTGAAATATAGAGATTCCAACAAAGGTCTATTTTATGAGGAAATAAAACCAACTTTCACATCAGCACCATGGTTCAGTGGGCTAAGCTTGTCGAAAGATTTGATAAGAACTATATCTAGAATTAGATTTAATCACACGCTGGCTCCATTTCATTTATGCAAAATTAGTATCATAGATTCCCAAATTGCGAATGTGGTGAACATGGAACAGTAGAACAGAAAATATTAGGATGTGAACTGAATCGGAGAATTATTGGTCAGTTTATGAATAATATTAGTAAATATAAATCTTTAGAAAGACCAATTAATTTATATGAATTGATAATCTCAAACAATGTGGATATTTATAAATTGATTTAGAACATATTCGCAATTTGGGTTTAAGAATTTAAGCATCTCAATATATCTTATGTATGTAAGTGGGTGTGTGTATATATGTATATGTATAAAATTCATAAAAAGACGGGAAAAATGTATGTTTGATTTAGCATAGGTAATTTCAATTTGTATCCTCGTGTAACTATATTTTCCCTTCTATCCGTTGCCAGTTTTGTGTGTTGTAAAGTCGCTAAGAAAGGCACCTCAGCGTGAAAAGTATCCTCGTGTAATCCAAAGAAAAAATAGAAAAAAAAGAAGAAGAAAAAAAAACAATTGGAAAAAAATGGAAAAAAATAATAATAAAAAACAATGAAAAAAAAGGAAAAATTAAAAAAAAAATAAGGAAATTATAAAAAAAATAGTATTTATGTAGCTTCAGGTATCATATTATGAAATGTATGGGCTAGATTCTTCTTCTTAATTTTACCGATAGATTGTCGATATAATCATTCCAGCGTTCTTAAATTCACCGATAGTTCTATCGAAAATCCATCAGTTATACCGGGCTTTAGACTCGATAAATAAACTCCAATGTTAAAATGTCATATACCTGGAAATGTTATTGTCACTTTGACATCGATAAAAAAGGTGCATCCTTTTTTATCGGATAAAAACTTCTCTTCCTCAATATCTAGTAAGCGGACGTCACTTTTACACAATGAGAATGAGTCGCAAGTTTGGTTACTTATAGTTTCACAGCAATTAAGTGTTGGCAAAACTGCAAAAACTGTCAATTAGTCTGTCAGATTTTTGAATTTTAAACATATAGTGCTTTTATTTGGAATCGGTGTGGTAATTATTTAACTTTGTTGTATTAATAAAGATAATTATTGTTGTTGTTCGTCCATATATTCTGTCGTTAATTTATCTTGCCAAAAAACACTCGAGCTTTTCTTTTATCAGATAAATTTCTCTTTAACTCAAAGTTTTGCCAATCACTAAATTTGCTCGAAAAACTGACATTAGATAAAATCGCTCCACCTTCGGTGTCGCGATTTTATCATGTCAGTTTTTCTCGTAAAATTAGTGATTGGCAAAACTGTTTTGTTGCAAAGAGAAATTTATCCGATAAAAAAAAAGCTCTTGTGTTTTTACTGTTGATAAATAAACTCCAATGTTAAAATGTCATATACCTGGAAATGTTATTGTCACTTTGACATCGATAAAAAAGGTGCATCCTTTTTTATCGGATAAAAACTTCTCTTCCTCAATATCTAGTAAGCGGACGTCACTTTTACACAATAACAATGAGTCGCAAGTTTGGTTACTTATAGTTTCACAGCAATTAAGTGTTGGCAAAACTGCAAAAACTGTCAATTAGTCTGTCAGATTTTTGAATTTTAAACATATAGTGCATGGAGACTAGATATAAGGACCACAAACTTGTATAGGAATAATCTCGAAAAAGTGTCCAGCGGTAAGGTACAAATAGTAGATGGCGCGAGAGTAGCTAGCGATTAAAATTACAGAGTGAAGTTTGCTGAACAAGTTAACCTAACAAAAAATGAAAATAGTGTTTATTTTTATAGAAGTTTTTATAAAAATTTACAATGTGAAAAACGTGTGTCGTGAAAAGTTGTCCAACTAGAAGTGAAGTTAAAAATAAAAAAAATTACACACCCCAGCCCCTGTCTTATTTTCGAGCAACAGTAAGTGGTTGATGTAGGACTCTCGGGCTAGGTTTATTGTTTTCATTACTATTTTGCAACACAATTGCCTATACAATGATATTGAAGAAACTTACCTTTAACCAAACATAGCACCAGCTACGGGAAATACTTATTTTTTCCTTGAAATTTGCTAAAACCCAGCATAAAAGGTAACCGAATGAAAATAAACAAACCCTCCATTTACATAACCTAAAATTTAACACGTCAAACATGATTTTAATCGCTAGCCTCCCCAGCGCCACCACAATTTTCCTAATTTCGACGGACACTTTTTATATACAGAGTTTGTGCTCCTTATATCTAGTCTCCATGATATAGTGCTTTTATTTTGAATCGGTGTGGTAATTATTTAACTTTGTTGTATTAATAAAGATAATTATTGTTGATGTTCATCCATATATTCTGTCGTTAATTTATCTTGCCAAAAAACACTCGAGCTTTTCTTTTATCAGATAAATTTCTCTTTAACTCAAAGTTTTGCCAATCACTAAATTTGCTCGAAAAACTGACATTAGATAAAATCGCTCCACCTTCGGTGTCGCGATTGGCAAAACTGTTTTGTTACAAAGAGAAATTTATCCGATAAAAAAAAAGCTCTTGTGTTTTTACTGTTGATAAATCTGGTAGATTTGGAAGGGGAATGCACAATCATCAATCATACGCAATGACAATTAATAATCTTTATTTATTGAGGTTAGTTGTTTTGTTGTGTCAAAAATTTTATACATTACTTTTTTTGGTTAATAAAAATAAATTATGAAATGGAATTATCCTATAATGGTGGAATGTTTAAAGTGATGGTGGACCTAAATACGTACGTGATGCTTTTACGAGGTGAGATTTTGTATCGAATTAAAAATGAATACAAAGAATAAAAGTTTATTTGCGTGTATATACACGCAAATAAACTCGTCTACTCGTCTACCGATAGAAAAACTACATTCTACCTGACATATCATAGACATCTATCGATAGATGGATTTTAAGAACTTCCCTTTCAATTTTTTCAAATATATCGAAAGCTGTTTGACATATTATAATTAAAAGCGACAAGTGGCTTTCTTATGAATGGATAAATTTTTGATGGGATTTGTGATCTCGTAAACCCTTCCAAAATTTTCAGTATGCTACAAAAACTTTGTGGTAGGTATTGAATATCCTTTTAGTAAACGAAATATTTGAATCGAATTATTTTTGGCCCCAGAATATCTGGTTTCATTCCTAACCTACCTTCTTGTTACACCCTGTATATTCTAACCAGCCAAGTGTATTGTAAGAATAATATTTAAATTAAAAAAAGTGGTTTTTAAAAATTAGACTAACGTATCATTCATGTGGTCCCAAAATTTCGTGCATTCCAGACCGGTATTTTAAAGATATAACGTGCACTGCTGGTAGCTAGGCTAGAGAAGAAACGTGCTTTCTTCAAAGGAAATATCTCTTCAAGCATCCTTAAGAAAGTGCTGAAGCAATCGCGAAAAATTAGGTGCGATTCGAAATATAATTTGTACATTGAGATGAAAATTGACAATTCGTCAATGAAATATAATTTTACTATAAACTATTTTGAAAAACATATCTTTTAGTAGAATTTTAGTGATCCCTTTCTCTACCAACGGTTAGCTTGAAAGATCATGCCCTTTGACCATGGAGCTCTCCTCTTTCGACTGACATAAAAACTGACATTTTTCTTGATCTCTCTTCATCCAATTAAACGAGCTTCATATTAGCCTGATGATGGTGATTACCCATCAAAACTAGCTGCAAGCACTACCTTGTGTTGTATTATAGTTTTGTAGTAGTTTTATTGAATTCAAACTATATTTGAGCTTGTAGAGTTGTTAAAGTTTGAGTGATCCATCTATCTAATATTAAGAATCGTAGATGAAATAGTAGTACTCTTCTCGTATATACAGTACTATTTTTGCATAAAAATGTTGCGTTACGAATTTATTAAAAATAGATAATACACCGCTAATAAATAAACAAAATAACAGAATTAGAATTGTCGAGAGATTCAAACTCAGTATTTCAAAATCCACTTTCCATATTGATGTTGTTTATAGCCCGTTGGGGTATTCCCGAGGGCTTTTCCTATAAAAGGGATGTGATCGATAGACTTACGCTCCGCTGCAAAAATTTTATTAAATCAACTTATCATAAATCGGATAGATTTATTAAAATTTGTATTTTTCGCATTTTATCTCAGAATTTAGTATCAAATTTTCATTTTAACTGAATTTTTCTAAAATATTATTAACTGTTTTTCGTTTTTTAACCGTATCCAATAAAAATTAAAAGCAAGGAATGTAAAATTCCACATATTAATAGAAACAAATTCGCATCTCAATGTACATAACATTTTTTTTAAACTACATACGAGTCCGTATCCGTGTGTGGTTCGTTGGGACAAGGCTGCGATCCTGATCTTCTTAGTCGAAAGATGGCGTGACGGGCCGCCACGAGGCGGGCGAGATTGTAGCGCGCCACTGTGTCGAATGGACGACGCCGTTTTTGAAACGCTCAACGACGACGACGTCTGTAACCGACGACGCACTGACTGCCATCGCGACGGCGAAAGCAAACCACGTTGTAACGGACGAGGAGTTGTAAAAGCGCCGGCGTATATATTAGCGTAGTCAAAGTACACAAAATATCCGTAAAATGCCGAAAAAACCCCAAAAAAACTTGAAAATTCAAAATAATTGAGTATTTAAAAGGGTTGTGATTAACATGAGAAAAACTTTACAATTCTAGGCATGCGATTTTCCGGAAAACCGTCGAGTGAAAATTTTTGTTTTTGTTTTTTTGCTCTAATTGTTTAAATAATGAAAACAGAAAAATGTTCAAATCAAAAATTGTAGCTAATACATTTATTTACAAAATTTGTCTGAACATTTTTTTTTGTATCTGCATTAGTTTTTAAAATATATACGAAATTTCCATAGTAGTATTTTTGAACTTCATCAATTTTCATGTTTTTAATTTTATGATAGTAAATAAACAATGACATTGATAAAAAAATTTTTTATATGAAATGTGTTCTAAAATGGTGTATCTACAAATACATTGTAAAAATTATTTTTTTTAATGTTTTAATGTATTATCATCGATTTTCCACGCTCTCTCACCTGCTTTTTCACCTTTATTTGTGCTCCCTTCTCTTTCTCACCTGAGCCATTCATAGGTGTGTTATTTTGTATCGCGATCACTTCTTAATAGGTTCATTATAAAGTTTACAAATATCATAAACGGTATAAAAAGTTTGCTGACAGACCTCTGATTTAAGTATTTATTTTAAATAATGGTCTATTATTTAAAAAATTTGATATTTGTAGAAAAACTATATAGTAGTTTTGAAAGTAGATGCTTCAAAGTGTTTAGTAGTAAAGTGTCATTGAATTATATTAATTTCGAAAAAAGATATAATTGAATAAAGTCTAAAAAAATAAGTAAAATTAAGCATGCAAAAAAAAGCAGATTTTTAAGAAGCATTCGTTTAAAATTCTAAATATTGATGGCTTTGCTTTTATAATAATAATGTTTTATGCTCATTTGCAAAGCTAAATCCAAAAATAATTTTCGCTGAGATGAGTATTAATTAAATAGGAATTATAATAAACTGATATTACAGTCAGAAGATCTACTTTTTCAAATTTGAAAGTATTTCTATCTAAAAGGTGAGATCTTTCTTTACATTTAACATGAGTTTATTTATTTTTTCAGAATGTTATAAGCCCTAAATTATTAACTTTTAAGTCGAGCGGTTAATAAATCTGGCTCACGGGCGGTTCGCGCGTAACCACGAATTGAATACCACTGAAATTAATTTTATCTCGTAAACTTTTCAACTTATAGACAAACTTTTTAGACAAAATTTGTAGATAAGTGCATCAGCTACAAATTTTGATTTGGAAGTTTTTCTGTATATTTATTATTTAAACAATTAGAGCGAAAAAACAAAAACAAAAATTTTCACTCCACGTTTTCCGGAAAATCGCATGCCTAACATCGTAAAGTTTTTCTCATGCTAAACACCACTCTTTTAAATACCCAATTTTAAATTTTCAAGTTTTTTGTATTTTTTGTGAGGTTTTATGTGTACTTTGATTAGACTATATGGAAAGATCCGATAAAGTGCAACATCAATGTTATATATTTTTCTTTTGGATACTCTGTATTTTATTGATAATTATTTTAATATCGACATATCTTCGTTAGAATGTGTGTGTGCATCGTATTTTTGGAGACTGGAGCCCACTGACGACCTGGAACTGACCATCCAACGCAGAACTAGTGCTAATGATGATCATTTCATCATCAAAGTTTGTGAAATAATCATACTACAACTGTTGAACTCTACAATCAAATTCATCTTGTCCGGCAAATCAACGTAAGCAAAACAACAGTTATTAATCGATTGATTAGTTCGGCAAAGACCACTCGAGTATTTTGCAGTGTTTTCTAGAGGCACATACAAAATTGTACATTTTTTCGAGACCCATTAACTGCTGCAAGGTATAGTAGTGTGTAAAATTAGTTTGCACAGTTTCACAATAAAATAACAGCAAGCGGCAAGGTCTCTTCGAGGATTAAAAAGTCGAAAAGGTAAAAAAAGCCATAAATCATTTCTAATCTTGACCTACCCACAAGCGAACAATTGATTATCATTGGTGCAATGTAGCTTCCGATTGGTCTATGAAAAATGTTCTTGAATTGTTAGTCCACATGAAGTGTTAACATTCCAGGGTGCGTTTAGTTATTTTCTGTTATTTACGAGATATTGTGTTCTTAAAAAATGTTGCTGTCATTGAGATTTTGTTTTATTGAGTAAAACTATTTTGTTGGTAATAATTAAAAATATGGCATTTTGGCGACCATTCGAAGAGGAAGATATTGTTATAGGCTCCGAACAACGAATATACTGGAAGAGTAAATAGACGTATTATTCTATGCAAACATAAACAATGTCAAAGTTTATTTATTTTGCTTGATTCCGCTTGATTCTGCTTGATTCTGCTTGATTCCATGTCGCAGCAAAGGTTTTGAAATTTCTGAAAGTGGAGAGTAGATTTGATAAAATAGACAGAAAGAAATTTGGTATGTTCTAGTCGCTATCTACGCAAAAAATGATACAAATATGTACTGAAACAAGAAAATAATGGGTCAAAGCATGTATCTCCATGAAAGAATACATAATTGACAAAAGTTTTGAAAAAATCCATTATTACAGCCATCGGTAAAACTGCTATTCATCGGAAAAAGAGAGTACAGAAATCGCTAGTGCATCGGGATACTGCAATAATGAAAATTTTTATCTAAAACCGGTTCTGCTTCTGCTTACAGATTTCTTTATCTCGCCGACAAAGTGTGAAACGGTGCAAATTAACTTTACTTGCAACTATAGGTACGAGGGTTGGCTTTTGTCTTTCCAGTGTTGCACGTAACAACATAGTTGTCGCCTGTCAACAAATATCATATGTCAAGATAAACCCACTAAACAAGAAACATAAAAAGTATTTTTTGTGATGTTCTTTTTAGAGACTTTTGGTGATGTTTACTTCAAACGTTAATAAGATATCTCCTATATGTTTGAATTTTATGACCAACTTCATTAACATGCATGTCATGTAATTAAAACATATTTTTGATGTACACAGTAATACTTGAATTCACAGTGACATATACACGTCCTATGAACTGGACAAGATATTTTTTTATTTTGTACCTGTTTTTTTTTTAATTTACTGTTCTATTTATTAATAGTTAATATACTATTTACATCTTTCATTGCTTTTTTTATTTTAAATGTGCAGGGTGAACAACTAAGAACGGCTGTAGGCCATATCTCAGAAAATAATCGAGGTACAAATTTAAAAGAAATACCTGGAAAATATTTTTAAGTTTCTAGAATATTAGCTGGGGAGTGGAAACAGTTTAAAAATTAAACTTGCGGTTTCCACTCTATTCCTTATTTGTTTATCCTCTTCTCATCAGAATTTAAAAAGGCCTCGTTACATTTGAAATTTCACGTAAAAATGGGAAAATTGTGACTTTTTGACATCCTGCAATAATGAAAAATTTGTATGAAACCGGTTCTGCAGATTTCTTCATCTCGCCGACAAATTGTGGAACGGTGCAAACTAATTTTACTCACAACTATACATTGAGGACATTCTTCAAGATTTTGTTGTTCTTTATGTTAACTTTGTTGGAAATTACTTTTTTTTGTTGCTGTTAATGCTCGAGTTTACAACGCAAGAATAACTCGACAGTACGTACACATTTGTAGTAACGAAAGGTTAAAATGGGCTACGGGTGCAGAAACTGGTGACCGTTACATTTGAAGCGTAAACGGTCGGAAAAATCTGAAATACTTAATGAACTTTCACGCATGAGGGTACATGTCTATTATTGAAATAATGGCGAAAAACATGAATGCCGAAAGGTTTTTTCATTATTTCCCGGGCGATTTCGACTCCACTAATATTCGATTCCTCATGCCAAAATACATTTCATAAACCTAATCGGAGAATGTTAGCAAAAAATGCCAATTCACGGTCTTTTTTATTGGCTTTAGGCATGCCGATTTGGTTTAGGCAACCAAACATACTTACAAACTGAAAATCGGAATCAAGTCACTACTTTATGCTTTAATAATGAAACATATAATAATCACAATTCACTTTGTTTGAAATATACAGTGAAAGTCACGAATGTTTCTCGTTACGTCATGACTCATAAACATACGAATCAAACCAATAAGACAGTTTTTACCAGCGGCGCATCATTTTTAGATGGTTCGGCATGTATTTCTTTTTTTATTATTATTAATACGCATCGACCATGGAAGGTCATTAGGGTAGACAGAAAATTGCATAAGAAAGAACAGTAAAATTAAATGTGATTCAGAACATCGATTGATTTAAGAAACGCCTTCAGGTTCTGTACATTAAATGATGGCCCTAAAAGGTCCGCTAATTCATATGATTGAAGCTGCGCCTGTTGTCGCTTCGTTACTAGTTGTGGACACTGAATGATTAGGTGCTTGACAGTTAGCGTTGCATTACAATAGTCACACTTTGTTTTGGGATCGTTGCTGAAAAGATGACTGTGTGTTAGCCAAGTGTGGCCTAACCGTAGTCTAGTTAGAAGCACTTGATCGCGACGATTTTTCGGTAATACAGGCCATGGTTTTGTGGACTTTTTCACCTCGCTCAACTTAGTTTTTGCACTTTTCCACCGGTTTTCTGTGTATTTAAGCCTTAACTGCACTTTTGACATCCGCACTCACTGATAAACTGGTTGTCTCCGTATTGCCATTTTCTGCAGCTTGTTTGGCATATTTGTCTGCTTCTTCGTTGCCATGGATTCCTATGTGGGATGGTAACCAGATGAAAACAACGTTCTTGCGGTTTTGTTGGCAGTGTATATAAAGTTCCTATTTGATTTTATTTACGAGAGAATGGTCTGGGTAAATGGTTTGTATGGTTTTCAAGGCGCTGAGGTAATCAGCTTTTTAAGTACAATCGTTGTTACAACACAAAACAGAGTGACAAACCAATAAAGACGTAATGGCGTAGCTTAATTCAGGCATAAAAGACATATTATGTACCTTTTCATTTGTTTTAATTGGACGCGGTTAGTGATATCCTCATAAAATTAGAGTCTTTGAGACATTCAGAGAAGTATGACGTAACGAGAAACATTTGTGAATTTTACTGCACATCTAAACCGATTATTTCATTGTAAAACAAAAATAGCCTCAGCAGATGTTTGGACAGTGGAAGAGCTGGATTTTAAATTTTTCTAATTAAACTTGAGACTAAGTCGGAACATCTTTTTTTCTGGTCTCTAATCCAATTCACAGTTCTAATTATTTTTTTCCTTTTCATGCGAACGGCTTAGCTCAAAAACATTTTAAAAATTCAAGCCTACTCATTTCACCATTCAAAGCCCCCAGGGAAATTTATTTGTTTCTCTTTCTTATTTCTCCTATTCTTTTTTCACGATGAGATTAATTATATATTTAGCTTTGTCGAGCGTTAGTTTCGGTGATTTATCCAAAAATATACAGATACATGCAATGAGAAACGGAACCTACGGGGTTGGGATAAAGTATGGAACCAAGTAAATATCTTTTAAACGAAAAGAACGATATTTATGAAAATTTGCAGGTAAGTGCAATGCAACAAAATGCATCTGATGTACATTTTTTGTTAATAACATACTTCCGGTTTAACCGGAAATGCCATCAACTCCTTCGATTTAAATGGGACACCCGATATATTTTTACAGATTTTGAAAGAGCTTGTTATTTTGAATTCATACATACTGAGTTTAGTGTAAAAATATTTGTAAAAACCTATCCTATTAACAAAGTCACCCTTTCCAAGACTTCTCGACGTATTAGTTCACATTCATCAATAATTCTTTGTCTCAATTCCTGTAAGTTTGTTGGTCGCCTAACCTAAACACGTGATTTTGGATAACCCCAAAGAAAAAAATCTAAAGGGCTAAGATCCGGAGAAAGAGCAGGCAACTCTATGAATCCTCTACGTCCAATCCATCGATTTGGAAAATTCGCTTCTAGAAAATCCCCAACCAGTCTATCAAAGTGAGAAGGTGCTCCATTTTGTGGTAATTGCCCATTCTGTTGAAGTGCAGGAATAAATTCGTTATTTAGTAGATATATAAATACTTGTCACCATTCAAGTTTCCGTAGATAAAAAATGGTCGAAGCTTATTTTCGACAATTCCCATCCAAACATTTAACTTCTGTGGATGCTGGGTATGTGCTTCATGAATCCAATGAGGATTCTCATTTGACCAATGCCTTGAGTTATGGCGATTAACTGTTCCATTAAAACAAAAAGTTGCCTCATCGGAAAAAACGGTGTTAGAAACATCACAGATGGCCATTAGCCGTTCGCAAAATTCCAGCCGTCGGTCAAAATTATCGTCTGACAATTGTTGAACCAAATGTAAGTACCTTATACGGATGATACTTTTCACTTTTTAATATCTCTCCTACAGAACGTCGACTGATACCATGGTTTAGTGCCAAATTTGTGGTGGAAGTTTGAGGTGATTCTTCTAAATCGATTGCAATATTTTGTTTAACAGTTTCGTTCGTTGCAGTCCGCGGTCTTCCAGGTTTTAGCAAATTTTTTACCATCCCAGTTGAATTAAAACGTTGTAATGTTTTAGTTACTGTTGAGCGTGATATAGGATTTCTCTCCGGATGCAAATTATTAAAAATATGACACACTTCTTCATGAGTTCGAACACGATCACCATAATCATTAAAATTTCAATACACTCTTTTTCACTTAATTGAACCATTCTAAATTGTAAAATTTATTTCCCTCAATTAGAATTTGACACTTGGAGAACAAAAGACGTACTAAACAGTACTCGTTTATTTATTACTATGCATACAAACAATATCAATTAGTTTATCTAAATAGTTTTTTGTTCTAACGCAAAAAACTCAAAGGAGGTTGATTAAAGTGCTATATTCCTCGTTTTCACAAATTATGTTTTACGCCAAACCCAGTATATATGATTTCAAAATAACAAGCTCTTTCAAAATGTGTAAAAATATATAGGGTGTCCCATTTAAATTAAAGAAGTTGATGGCATGTCCGGTTAAACCGGAAGTATATTATTAACAAAAAAATGTACATCAGATGCATTTTGTTCCATTGAACTTACCTGCAAATTTTTATAGATATCGTTCTTTTCGTTTAAAAGATAATTACTTGGTTCCATACTTTATCCCAACCCCGTATAAACAGCTATGTATTCTTGGATCTAAATAGTACACCAACAAAAATTTCTATAAATTTACTTCAATAAATATCAAGTATTTAGCTGGTCAGCTGAATTCAGAACCACTGTAAGAAACCCCGCCTCTTCCCCTCCCAACATTTGTTAGTTATGTGGTTATGTGCGTAAATAAAACGTTATATTAAAAATTATTATTTTAATTTCCTCTCTCCATCATTTCTTCACAGAACTCCATCGGTTTAATATTGTCGTCGAAAAATAGCTCTTGTGTTGTTTGCACCTTATACCCATTTATTTTAAAAATACGTCAAACTGTACTTTGATTTATGTTTACTTCTTCAGCAACTTCCCTGCTCGAACATGGTTCGCTATTCTCAACAACTGCGCAAACATCAGTTTCTCTATTTATTCGTTGTTCACTCATTTGCCTTACAGGTGGTTGACCGAGATTACTGTATTTGTTGCAGTTTTGTAAACATCTACATTTATGAAATTTTTCAATCATTCGATCAACTGTAGACTGCGCTGGTCGGTTTTCAAAAGCAACAACGAATAAATGTACTATTTCACACACACAAAGCCAGTCCAGTGTGAACGCAATCTTTAAAAATTGGGACAATTGATAATGCTTCCGTTCCCCACTACTACTACGAGCCCTAACAACTATATTATGTTGGAACAAGCAGCAACTACAAATTTTAAAAATCCACGCCCATGGTCGACTTTTTGCTGGTTAAATTTGCTGCAGATCAGTGTAAGGACGATACTCTGCTCTGGCTGATGAAATAAACATCAATTAACTTCTTAGTTGGTTTAAAATTCAATTTTAAAATATCCCAGGATTAGGAAAGTGATGGGTTTTAATTCCTTTCTTGTGTTATATCCCTTTTCTAGTAAGAGTTTTCGAGGTATTAATTCCCAAAAACACCATTGAAGTTTAAATCCTGTTTTCGGGATTTCACTTTAACTGGAGTTGTGGTTGATTATGTTTGAATGATGTGAAATCAACAAATCGGCTTTGACGAGACCGGTGGAGTTTGCATTTAATAATCTACTTATTATATAACATGAGATGGATTTAAAAAACTTGATAGACAACGAATTACATTAATCTATCAATAGACACGTCAATAACTGTAATTTTGAAGCAAGCTTTTGATACCTTTCCACGTTGTATGATTGATGTCGAAGGTTCAGTACCAATAAATTCTAAATGTAACCACTTTTAAGCTATACTATTACGTTTCTGATCATAAACTTCAATCACTATACTTTTTCTATTTTATTTTGATTGTTTCTTGGTGTATGTTCAAAGTCCAAGACACGGAACTTATATTCCGTGTCCAAGATGTCCAGTACCAAAGAAAATGAATCTTGACCACCATAGAACTATACTAAATCCATTGCGAAAAGAATTATAATGGGTTCAAAGATCATAGATTTAAAAATATACATGTTGCAGGCCAAACTATTGTTTAGGACAAACTAATTCGTCCTAAGTGCGATCGGATAAACTAGTTTATCCTAACTCACTTAGGATGAACTAGTTTTAACGGATTTTAATATTGAATATTTCAGGCCAAGCTAGTTTGTCCTATGAGAAACTACTATTTCCTAGGACAAACTAGTATGTCCTGGGAAAAACTGATTTCGTAGTGCTTGATGCAATTAATGCTCTCTTGTCTGTACATCGCTCTTGTCTGGCAGTTATTTTTTGGTTTCTTCTCGTTTTAATTATTCATGTCTAGTTTGATGGTGTATCTAATATTATTTTCTCTGCGAATTTACGAATTTTGGGTACGTTTTTCTTATTTATTTAAATAGTTTTCTTACGGTGGGATAAAATGATACACACACTATTGCTAATTACTGCTAATTTATTGAAGAAACACTTACATACTATAATAAACTTAATTTATGTACACACTACTTAATATCTACTAATTTATCTACACTCGGTATACTTATTGTCCTAATTTATTTTTAAGACGTAGATATTGC
The DNA here is from genome assembly GCA_949126875.1 of Lochmaea capreae. Lineage (NCBI taxonomy): Eukaryota > Metazoa > Arthropoda > Insecta > Coleoptera > Chrysomelidae > Lochmaea > Lochmaea capreae. The sequence goes on from OX421403.1 coordinate 22,069,725, forward strand.
ACTATTTACGTTCACTATTCGATTCACTGTAGTTCAGCGATTCACTGTTTACTGAAAACTTACTTAAAAACTGTCCGACTAACTAAAAACTCGCGTATATATAGTCATTCGCAACTCTAGAACCTTCTGGAATCTTACGGCCTTAATGTATGCGGGGCTTCGAGAATAGTCAGGAATAAACCATCGCATTCGCAAAAATTCGTAGTTCACGACTGGACCGGCTTCTGAATTACTGAGTTTGTAACATTATCAAGCGCATACAAATTCATAAAAAAAGAAAGAAGAGGCTGGTGCAAAAAAAAAATTCCAAAAATATTTATTTAGATCAACGTTCTTTATTTTTCAAAACATCAAACTTTAAGGGGGTTGTTGAGGGAGTTAAAACTTTAAAAAATCGTCAAAAATAAACGAATAAACAGATTCCAATAAAGTTTTAAGCACAAACTACTTGGTTTGTCCTACGGAAAACCAGTTTGGCCTGTTTATACATTTTTTCGGTTTTAAAAAAGATCATCAAATTACTGGTTGCGTGTAATAATTCCACATGCTCCTTAAAATACTATTAACGTAATGAATTTTCTTGTGTAGTGTGAATATCATTTTTTTATGAAGTTTTATATTCAAAATCCGGTGATATTCCATTTAATGCTTTGATCTTTACCCCATTACCATAATAAAGAGTCATCTTTTACTTTACACTTTGATCTCATTAATGGTTTAAAAGGATTAAACCTTAGTCCTTGGAGCTATTTTATATTCTGAATTATGTTTTAATGTATTATTTCCTTTTGTTTAACGAAGTGGGCGCAAAATAAGAAGAATCACGTAAAGTTACAACGGCTGGTGTATAAGTTAAATAGTTGCAAAATTAAATTATGTTTTGTATTTTTATAGAATTATTGTTATTAACGCTTGTAGTATATTTGATAAGCTGGTTATTTACAATTTATCGTTTTTAGGGTTCTTGTGGACACATACTTAGTTTTAATATTTGTCGCTAATGTTTTTTACTTGACATAATAATTTTCTACATTGTCATTAATTATCTTGAACTATGTCGAATAAAGTTAATGTATTGAGAGTTTAGTTATTTCTGTTCAGAACAACGCTAAACAAACTATCTTTACTCCCTCCTAATTTAAGGTACATAAAAGAAGATTTCCCTTGCCAAGACAAACATCTCCTCTACTTTCTTGGTAGAATGTAAACAAAGTTCAATTTTATTACCGCGTAGTTTCATCCTAATTGCCGACATTGGAAAAGCATAAATCTCTTTTTTTCCATCTTTACTTTAAGACTAGATAGTCCGAAATCAAAACAAACCCAAGTGTTGCAAAAAAGGAATGGGTTTTCTTGACGGGAAGTTTTTCCCATAATATATCCACTGTCGAAGGTTCACCGAAAAATTAATAATGTTGGCTGGTTAACAAAAAGAATAATAAATACTTCACAAGGAAACTACAAATATTACTATTATAAAAATGAAACTGTTTCTGATTAATTACACTATTTAATGAAATAGATTTTAAGAAATTTATTTATAATTATTTCGATATTGACATATCATCGTCAGAATTACACAAGTTACATTTGATGTGATGTTTAATATTTTTTTATTTCATACTGTGCTGTAATAAGCTATTTCCCGGACTCATTCAAGTACGGGAAATAACTCATTACAGTACTGAGTCTACTTTAAAAAACCACAAAATTTTTTACATTTCCAAATGTATTTTTTGTAATTAATTGACATTCAGTATATGATTAAAAATGCACATTGTTTAATTCAAAACTAATGAAATGGTTAAACTTGTTAACCTTAATCAAAAGATACTCTTCTGGGGCTTCCTTCATGAATCTATTAACTTCTTCTCTAGTCAGAACTTTTGATTCGTTTGCCTGGTGACCACCTGCTTGCCTTTTTAAGAAAGCCGTCAGCTTTAGATATTTTGAAATATCAGCTCCTTTTTTTACCATCAGCATAGACTTGAGCATCGAATATTTTGCCCACATTGTCGCAGGATTAATCTTTTTGGAGATATCCAAGAAGTACTCCAAAATGATATTCTCATTTATGCCGTTTTCCACCTTACTGGTTTGGTAGGGGTAGGTTTGGTTGAGTTATTATTGAAAATTATTATAATTTATTCTTCAAAAATTGACTAAAAATATGAAGGTGGTTTGGTAGGGGTAGGTTTGGTTGGGTTATTATTGGAAATTATTATAATTGATTCTTCAAAAATTGACTAGAAATACGAAGGTGGTTTGGTAGGGGTAGGTTTGGTTGGGTTATTATTGAAAATTATTATAATTTACTTTACAAAAATTGTCATTCGATAAATTCACAAAGTAATAAAAACTTCTATCTATCTATTTTTGTATATTCTATTCAGAATATTGAATTTCGAACAATAGATTTTCGAACAATTGATTTTCGAATAATTGACTTTCGAAGAATTGACTTTCGAAAAATTGATTTTCGAATAATTGATTTCGAACAATTGACTCTCGAAGAATTGATTTCGAACAATTTACCCAGATCCTGTCCCCATAGGGCTGATAATACCTGAGTTTTAATATTTTGTAATATTATATCTCCTTCCTTTTTCTAATCATATACGAGTATATTAAGTCAATCACCATATAGGTCACTATTTGGTGTAGCCAAAATATTAAACATCAAGTAGGCATCACATCAAAAGTAACTTTTGTCATTCCGACAACGATATGTCAATATTGACATAATTATAAATATATCTTAGATTTTTCATTAAAAAGTTGAATTTATTAGAAACAGTTATAACATTATAGTAGTATAGTTATAAACTTAAATTTTTAATAACATTTTTAACGAATTATTAAGCTTTTGTGTTTGATCTGTCCCTGTTAAAATATGTGACAGAAATGAGTAAATTATTCATATAAAAGCACTTCGCATTGACAGGATATCAACACATCTTTAAGTTTTATAATACTACCATTATCGACTATTTCCATCAAATTAAATAACTTATATAATGGATACGTACAATTTGTTATCCACTCTATTTCCAACAATTAATTTTCTGGATTCCTGAACCAATTTAGAATTTTTTTTCCATCATTAGATGCACTTTTAAACTCTAGACGTGGACATTTTAGGATCAAATCAAATTCAGGTCATTGGAGTCAATCAAAATAACCTATCTTTTGTGTACCTTTCAATGCTACATTATTTTAAATTTAGTACATAAATTCAGTCGAATCTACATTTGGAAAAATCAATAGAGATGCTGAACAAATGGACGAAGATCTATTTGGTTTTTAGATACTTCAGAAAATTCCGGAACTTTTCTCGAATCTCACATTTAAAGTTCTATTTTCGTATACTATACCACTGTATTCTCCAATACCAGAATCATCTCATTATCACCTTATTATAATTAATTATTTACCCAGAATTAAAAGCATTCAGGATAAACTGGAAGAGCCCAATTCCAATTATACCGCTTTCATATTTTATTCCCGTTTTTCATTCACTTCGATTTTCTCGATGAATTTGTCCTCCACAAATTAGTGGAATGGAGATAATAATCAATTATATATGGTTGACGTTCGACGTTGAAAATTTCGAGGAAACACTAAATGTGGGAAGAGGATGAGGAAAGGAAACTACGGAAATACCAAGAAATCCTAATTGAAAACCACAATACCAGGAAATATAGGAGATCATAGTTAATTTGAAAAATAACGATAGGCCTGGAGAAAGGAAGAGTCAAATAAAAAAATTGAGTAGGAAAAAATTTTGAAAGAATAAAAAATGCAACGTGTATGGAGCTCAATTCATAAAAAAGGAAATACCAGTGTTTGCGACAACTATACAGGTAGATATTGATTGAAATAGATTCGCAAACTATGTCATATTAAAATATCAAGGAGGATTCCGTAAATGTCGTTCAAGGAAAATGCTCAGGCTAAATCTTTGAAACCCGGCGGTCTAGCTAAGGGATGGAGCAACACTATCCATGAAGATGCCCATAAATTTTATGTCTACGAAACAGGATGGTAACTCACAACTTATGAGTTTCAAATAGTCTGGAACTGCAAACAATGCCTTAAACAACTGGCTAGACATAAAAAAGTAGAATTAAAGGTTATTATAGTGAAAGGAAGGGATATTAAAACATCATCAGTATCATCCGTACAAAATACAAATGCATCAACAGCTGAAAGAAATGGATTTTGAGAAACGATAGCGGTTTTGTTGCTGGGTTAAATCAAAACTTCGGCAAAATCCAGGATTTTTCGAAAGAGTATAATTTTTTCTGATGAACCTTCATTTCATAAGACTAGATTCGCATTATTATGCCAATAAAATTCCCCACATCATCAGAGAAACACACAGCCAAGATCGATGGAGTGTAAATTTTTGTGGAGGTATAATTGGGGATCATGTGATTGGGCCGCATTTTTTCGAAGGCAACTTAAATGGCTTAATGTATCTGGATGTTTTGGTTAATTATCTTCGTCTTTTATTTGAAAACGGTCCCCTTGGTGTAAGACAATCAATGTGGTACCAACATAATGGAGGAAAAGCGCATGATTTACGTGAATGATCACATCAACAGTTTCCTAACAGATGGATCGTCAGAAATGGTCCAAAAAAGAGGTCACCGGACTTAACATAACCTGATTTTCTCATGGGGGCTATTGCTTAAGAGGGGAAATCGGGAACTGGCTAGATAGGGAACACCAACTCAAATAGAGGTCGACACAAGGGTACCTCCATACAAAGAGTTTACTGAGCAAGGTAGACAAGGAACTCTCAACCAGGCTATTGAAACTGGGTAAGAGACGTTTGAAGACAGTTCCCTGAGGAAACATCTGCACAAAATGGGCAAAGTTAGTGAACCTATGTGCAGAAAATGTAAACTCTGTGATGAAACACCTACTCACATACTGTGCTTCTGCGAGAACTTACATGGACTCGGAAGCATTTTGTAGAGGAAATAATACAACCATTACAACTACTGCAAATCCCTACAGTCAAACTAGTGGCCTACATAGAAGACACAAAGCGTCTGGAATGGAAGTAGATAACATGGGAAATGGTACGAAGATTCAGTTCAGTGCACAACCCAATCGAATGAATGGTACTAACTATTTCAGTTTTAGAAACAATTGTCATTTGCATAGTTTATTAATGGACCACCCTGTACACTTGAACATAATTTTAAAATGTTTGATTTTAATTATCCTCAACATATACCTTTCAGAATAATATGTAAGTTATACAAAATAAGAATTAGGAAACTACGACTGCTCCTTCTGTGGAAATCTGACAGGTAATTTTTTCTCCAACGGCATAATTTCGTGAATATTAAAAAATATATAACATGGAAAGGTGAGAAAAGTGCAGTTCTTGAAATCGAAGTGATGCTTTGGGTGAATATTTAATGGAAGTGTCTGTTTTCTTCGGATTGCCAATATCAAACTTCATCTTATTGAATAATGCAAGCTGGTCTAGGGTAATAAATCGATTGGAGGTGTCAGATACATGCATTTTTTTTATACAAATATTGAATTTCATTTAATTTTTTGTAAATCTCACACTTGGGTAAGTGAAAATCAGGATAAGTAATGAGGCATATGGTTGTCTTTATCGGCTGTCTCAGAATCTATGATAAGTTAGAAACAAAAACCAATGGTACACTCTATCTCTTTTTTTTTTCAACTTATATCACTGGTTACATTCGAGATATGAAGTTAAATAGAAAAATGGGTAAAAAATGTTATTACGAGCTTTATCAAAAAAGTAATGAAATATTTTGTCTACAAACGTCAGTAAAAGTATAAGAAACGATCGTATGAAAAGTCGTATTGTATTACTAGGCAATAATTCAAAAGAGGCTTTATTGGCAGCTTCTTCAATTTTCGGCGGTAGAAATTCATTTTCTTGAGCACTTTCTTTCGAAAAATGAAGAAACGGGAAAGATTAATTCGTGATGATTAATTGACGTCAGTTGTCAACAAAGACAAATCAACAAAAAATTCGGTTTTTGTTTACCTTGGCAACTTGTTTCATGAATAGATTAGATAAAATCGGATTCAAAACTGAATCTCGAGGCTATTATTTTATCAATTAAAATGTAAAATATACGTTAATTTGTACTTCTAATGGTGTTTTTAGAAAAAATAGCGTATGATATACCTGCTGAAAGTGATTTTATTTTGTTTAAAGGCGTCGTGTCCCAGGGCAGAAGTAAATTGCAGCGCTTGGAAATCCTTAATCCGTATACCTGATAAGAGTTGATAATAGAATCTGTAAATTGCAGCGATGGTCAAATTTGAGATTTTAATCTGACTTGTAAATTGCAGCGATTAAATTCTTTTAAGAATTTCACTAAACAGGTCATGGAGACTAGATATAAGGAGCACAAACTCTGTATATAAAAAGTGTCCGTCGAAATTAGGAAAATAGTGGTGGCGCTGGGGAGGCTAGAGATTAAAATCATATTTGACGTGCTAAATTTTAGGTTATGTAAATGAAGGGTTTGTTTATTTTCATTCGGTTACCTTTTATGCTTGGTTTTAGCAAATTTCAAGGAAAAAATAAGTATTTCCCGTAGCTGGTGCTATGTTTGGTTAAAGGTAAGTTTCTTCAATATCATTATATAGGCAATTGTGTTGCAAAATAGTAATGAAAACAATAAACCTAACCCGAGAGTCCTACGTCAACCACTTACTGTTGCTCGAAAATAAGACAGGGGCTGGGGTGTGTAATTTTTTTTATTTTTAACTTTACTTCTATTTGGACAACTTTTTACGACATACGTTTTTCACATTGTAAATTTTTATAAAAACCTATAAAAATAAACACTATTTTCATTTTTTGTTAGGTTAACTTGTCCAGCAAACTTCACTCTGTAATTTTAATCGCTAGCTACTCTCGCGCCATCTACTATTTGTACCTTACCGCTGGACACTTTTTCGACATTTTTCCTATACAAGTTTGTGCTCCTTATATCTAGTCTCCATGAAACAGGTGTTACAGCTTATCTATTTCTGGAGTTGTTATAGATTAAGAACCTCTCTAATTGGTGGCGCAACTCGGTGCCGCCCCCGTTATAGGGTTGTCCACCCCTTTATCTATATATAAATAAGTAGATTTTATATTTTATCATTAGTTTTTGCTATCTAACATGAGCGAAGTAACAGAAATTGTTAGTGAACGTGGAAACGTGTTGTTACTAGTAAGTAACTATAAGTTCTTTAAAAAAGAAACGTTGAAATCTGGAGAAGTCAAGTGGTGTTGTATCACAAGGAAGTGCACCGCCAAGATCTACAGCATTGAAGATGGACCCGAACGGATAATTTCAAGAAAGAATTTGGAACATAATCATCAGAGTGACGAGAAGAAAATTCAAAAGCATATTGTGAGTGTTTCTTGTAACGTAAAGCGACAGAAGATATTTCTGTAAAGCCAGCAAAAATATGCCGTGGCATTTTAAAAAACAATTCGGATGTTCATCTTGCCGTTTCTGATGTGAATTGTATCAAAAGGAATATTTACTATGCCCGACGCCGAGAATATCCACCGCTACCGAAATCTATTATGGACACCCATTCTGCTTTGGAGTCAAACATTTGGAACACAAATTGTGGTGAAAACTTTGTGTTATTAAACAACAGCAGTGACAACATTATATTTTCGTTTTTGATTTTATTATAGCGCTTATAGTATACTCGTATGTATGTGTAATGTGTATTTGGTCATCAATTAATAAATATTAAAAAGTATTTTTCTTTTCTTTAGTACAGATAAGTAATGCAGTATAAATAATCTACGGTTTGTTTCAAGTTTAACTCAGTAGGTTTTCATAAATTTTGCCGCTGCAATTTACAGGTAAGATTAACGCTCTTTGTTGGCCGTGCGCTGCAATTTACATAGTTACTACGAACCCATACATGAGCATTCGCTGCAATTTACATGTAAGGATTATAGAAACTCTGACCGCCGCTGCAATTTACAATCGCCGGTGTCCCAAACTTCCCTTCTCACAAACTACATAAGTTAAAAGACTAAGACAGTGGAGTAAACAATTTTTTCCATGGTATTAAAATTGGAAGATATTATATATGATAAAGTGTTTCCAAATGGAACACCCAGTAAATTATTGTAAATAAACGATAACATAAAAATCTCCAATAATTATGAACTTTCTTAACTTTACCTCTTTTTCCATTTAATATATCTTTTGTCATATGAAAACCTGACAGCATCTCTCAATTATAATATATTTAATCAAGATTTTCCATTCTATTTAACACTGATGAGACTGGGGTGAACATTCCTTCCTTCGGACGTTTATCACGACCTAATAGGATGTTTAATTATCGTGAAATGGGTTCATAACCACATTCCGCTCTTTGCCAAAAGTTTCTTTCCAGTTAATTAGACTATTTTTTTTACTTTATACTCTTTATACTTTAGACACCAAAAAAATAGTTAGTTTTTTTGACCCACCCTATATGTTGATGTGTTCTTTCACTTCTTAAACAAGGTAATTGATCCAATTAAATGAAATTCTTTCAATAAACTGTATTCTGTATTTTCCATACAAGACGTAATAGATACGACACATGTTTGTTATTTAATTCTCATCGAAAACTTGAAATAATGAGGCCGCCTCTATTTTTCCTTCACACAACCTTCGCTATAGCCGACTGATTCCGCCTCTGCGAGAGCATTCATTAAAGATTCTATCCACCACCGAGTAAAAACAGGACTTTAAACGACTCACGTCCTTTCTTGAAAATGATCAATAGGTTCACCCACCGTCTTCACCTCTACCAAACATTTCTTGCTGACGACGACTGATCGTCCCACAATTCACAGAATAATATTCATTTAATCGAGAACGCGATAGCAACGCCCCCACAGAAGACCTTCTAAAACAGATGTGGTCATTGTGGACTTCTAGGAATCGAGGATGCTTGTGATGGTCTGTAGATGTTGGGCAAGATTCGAGAATTGAATTTAATGGTTGTTTTCGTTAGAATTGCTCACAAAAGATGAATCAATCGGGAAAAAAATGGCAGTCAGATCAAAGCTCGTAAGAAATATTGCCACCCCCCTTTATCCCTTTACAGGAGTTGAGGTGACAAAGGGGGTTTTATGAAAAATATAATCCTTTTTTAAGCGGTATGTACCCGGTTCCTCAACGGAGAAGGGTCGATGTAAATTAAATAAGCAATTATTACTGTTTCAAACAAATATTTACGTACTAAAAGAAAAGTGGATAGTTACACAGTTTATCGAATTACACCAGTTTCAATCTATCTGAGACACTTATACTGTTCCTACAAGCAACAGGCACATCACAGTGAGTGTTAAGTAGGAATGGTCTTACTTGCAATGCACCAGGTGGTGTGTAGCCAATAGGACGAAGAGGGCTGGTCCTCTACTGATGAGTTCTTTGCCACTCGTTGTTCTGTCTGTTAATTACCTCTACTGTTAAAGAAAACTCTGAAGAAGTCTGTGAAGATGATGATGAAGGGTGATGAAGACTGTGAATCAGACTACCACTAGTTCTATGAAGAAGGCCGTGAATACGACCATGAATAAGACCATGAATAAGAGATCTGAAATACGAGTCTCCCATGATGCCTAGGTCAATAAGATAGAAGAGCGGGTACTTACCAGGGATGGAGTGTGACCTCAATGTTTTATTCCTTTTCCTGTTAGAAGGAAATCCGCAAGCTGCGATTGAATAGCCACTTAAGGTATTACTTAATTATTATAACAGGTTATGATTGTAGCTGGGCCAAATCCGAAATTGATTCGAAAGAGCACAAAGAAATTGACCTCTTGAAAGCACCAGAATACAAGAATGGAGGATTATGGACCAGTCCAAACCTCACAAGGTCAAGGTCAGTCTTCTTACTACTTAATACCCCTTAGCATCAGGTGAGAAGGTCAAAGGTTAACTTAATAGGTAGCTGGACAGTTCATTGAACTTGACTTAATAGGTCAGAGGTCTCTTGAGGAGTTATCAGAAATTTGTTCATTGTCAGAAAATGTAAACACAACCAAATAAAGTGTGGGTAATGATGTAGAATTATTCTTAACTATTTCTGAAGTAGTGAATGGTATCAGAGCAATATATACAAGGTGAGTGGTGGATCTCCTTTAAATTCGTAAAAACTAGTTATCCTGATAAAATTGAATGGTTAACCTTAAAAGCTACCTTCAAAACTTGATGTTAAATTGAAACCGTTACAATATTGTCGACAGATACGAGTCTTTGTGGAGATTTGTTTTCACACTCTTTGATAATTGGGTCCGGTAGTTGATTAGAAATCAAGTTAAGATGCCTGCCAATCATATGTAATTTAGTTCCTAGTCCTGTTAATTTTATTATAGTTAATTGCAAAGTAATTATCAGTAGTAACATCCCTAGGACATTTATAGTAAACGAGATAATTTTATGACAATCGAAAGCTCGAGCACCAAACAGAACTTTTTATCAGGAATGGTATTTTTCACTAACACTGCCAATGAAAATGTTTCTGGTCTTAGGCACCCCTTCCGTGGACACACTGTATTATGTTGAAAAGAAGTACGTACGTTATTTAATAATAAACATCTCCACCGAGGAACAATTACGCAAACCCCAGTAAGCAAACTTGAGTAACCATTTAGATAAACGGGTCGTGTAAAAGACTTCCCTAAAGGTAGTAGAAAAGTAATATCTGAAAACAAGATTTTCTGCTATTTTCTGGTAATAATCCTTATACTAGTTCTCGGCAAGTAACGTTAGACAATGAGGTTGGCCATTAAACAGTTCTTAGAACGATAAAAAAAGGAAAAGTGGCATCCCTATAAAGTAAATTTAGTGCAAAATCTAATAGAAGATGTTAATAGGAGAGTTGAACTTTGTGAAATTCCAATGGACAAAAATAGCAGATGTATGTATGTATGTATGATAGGGTGACATTCACTGAGACCTAAAAGATCTATTGTCCCCCTTACTTCTACGTAGTTCCTGAGGAATGTCTCAGAGACTAGTAGCTCCTTTGGTCCTATTTCCCTGAGAAATTTTAGGATATCTGCAGGTTTCAACTTAGGTAAATGTCCCTCTTCTATCCAATAATCTCCTGTGCCCTAGAATAATATAAGACCATACTTTTTCGAAGAAACCTTAATAGGTCGCCGAACTAAACCGGTTATTCCCGAACAGAAATGCCTTTTGGCTGCAGCAAGATGATGCACCACCACACTATGCTGTCTTGGTGACAAACTACTTGGACAAAGTCTTTCCAAATCGGTGGATAGGTCAAACAGAAGCAATTTAGTGTCTACCGAGGACCCCTGATTTAACTCCTCTCGATTATTTTTACAGGAATACTCGAAAAGTGAAGTGTAGATAAAAAGACCACAAAATATTGAGCTCAAAGGGCGTATGGGTAATAGACATAATGTTATAATTAATATTTCCTATTTATGTAAAAGCTAGTTAAAATTTCTTAAATGTAATTGTCAAAAAAATCGATTTCAACGTTCACTACCGTCTCTCACTTTTTTAATCGAAACTGCAATACTATAACCCTTGACAGTGAGTTTGGCTAAAAATTTTCTCGATCTAACTCTTCTGCCAGACCGCGTAGAATATTCGGGAGCAGGAATGGGTTCTTCATGTATAGGTTCAACAGGGTTGAAGTTCATCTTGTAAAATAAATGCAGGTTTCACTAGATCGATAGACACTTTGGTAGGTTTATTATGTATCAAGAGTGTCTTTTCATCTTGATCAATGGTTTCGTATGGACCAGCATATGATGGTTGAAGTGCTTTTTTAATGGTTCCTCTTTCAAAAAAAACATGACTACATTTCGAGAGTTGTTTGAAGATAAAAACGCCCAATTGACAATATCTTGATGCTGGAGTTGGTTCTAAGCGTGACTTGAATTCCCTTAAGCTTGATAGAAAGCTTGTATCTTCTATATTCTGGTTTTGAACAGTTCAAGAGGTAAACATAGAGTTTCTCCATAAGTCATCTCAGAGGAAGTAGATATTTTCTTTAAAAGCTGAACGAATTCCAAGTAATACGAGGGGCGAAACATGTATCTAGTTGATGCCGGAATGACCCATTATTGCAGCTTCTAAGTGACTATGTAAACATTCGACTAAACCATTTGTTGCAGGATGCCAGCTTGTAGTAAGATTATGTGGAATACCAAATTGAGCTCCACGTTCCATGCTCCATAGTTTGAGGAAAACCAAAACGAGGTATCCAGCAATCCTAAAGGACGCATTATTCTATAAAGGAAAAGCCTCGGGCCATCGAGTAAAACCATCGATGACAGTCAAGCAGCAGATAAAATAAAAATTTTGAATGATTGACAGCTACTTAAAATCTCTAATATCTGATGGTCAAAATAATTCGATTCCGAAGTTCACTTTTTTAATCGAAACCGCCACGGACGCACACCACTTTCAAATTTCATTGATGACCGTAAATAAAAAAGTGCACATTTAAATATAAAAATCGATGAGTTTCAGGATTTTTCCCCAAAACCACTGATTAACGAAATAATGAATATATTCGTTTAATTTGGACCACACTGTATATAGAAATATAGCACAAAATCTTAATTTTTTTTAAATACCAAATTCCTACAGCACTGCCGCATCTCAATGTCATTCCAATCCAAAACCTTCAATCTCTTGATATTTAATTTATGAAACCCAAACTGTGTACCAATCAATCACAAGACAAAGATATGACAGAGGTCGCTGCTAAAACTTCATTAATCTAATCTTGAAAAACGATCCACTCATCTTCGCAACACAAAAGAATAGTCCGGGCTGAACATTCCTTAAAAATTCATCCTGGGCTGTTCAAAATTTCACAAGAAATATAGAGAAGTTTCTTACCAAATCTTATTAAAATTAAAAACTAGTTGGGAAATTACAAATGAAATAATATGATAAAAACCAAAAAATGCTCTGACAGTATTTTGGGAGAAAAGTCCATGTCAGCCATTTTCATTGATTCTCTCCAGTTCTTAACGTCATACTGATCCCTATATATTTACAATATATATTAGTTATATGCTCAAGTCGGCATTATAATAAACACTCCATAATAATCAACCTCACTTTAGTCTTGACTCTTATCCATCTCCCCACTTACTTTTCCTAGAGGTAGCAACAGCTCAATACAATCATAAGCTGCTCAATTTCTTCCACTGATTTTTTCAACTATACTTTTATCGTTCAGTCCACCCTTCCTACTACCTTGTGGCTTACGTGAGGATAAGAATCTCTTCAATCTCTTGTTATGTAGAAGTTTCTTGTCTATACCTGTCGTCATTTCTAGAAAGAACCAGAACTGAGCTGATTGACGTATATTTTTGAAAGGTATGTTTTCGAAAATTGTATTCTGTGATTTAACGCCTCTCAGACTGGTGTTTATTCAAAACATGCTCAGGTCCTATATAGTCTGAAATGTTAGGACTTATTTTCGAATATTGCACATTGCTATGCATTTTTTGGATGTTGTGTGTACTCGGTTTTTTCTTGGATAAATTCCTTTGTTACTTTCCCCTGCAATCTCTTCAGAATACTAAGAATACCTCCATATTCTGACAGCTACACTGGTCTAGCCCGAGTGAATTTCTTAGAAGCGCTAATTTCTTTTGTTTCCAGGTCTATACGGCTAGGAAAACACCATCTGGAGAACGCGATCGGCAACTGAAAACTGTGTCGCGACAAGGATTCGATCAATACTCCAGGAAGCCGTACTCTATGAGAATCGCTATCGTGTGGTATACGTACAAACTTTATTCTAGAGCAAGGTCCTTTCTTCGACATCTCTACGCTAGCTGGCAGTAGTTATACATGTTGTTTTAAATGGTCTTTAAAATTCCATACTAATAAATTATAAAATTATATTTATACAATTTACTCGTTCTTCAAGAAATAGTAATACAAAGAAACTTAGTTAGAATAAATACGCACACACAATTCACTGGGCCACTGGCGGGACAACTAATGTTGTAAATCATTTTAACGACAGAGTAATTCGGTCACTTTAGTTCTTTTTTTGTTTTAGTAGCCATACTATAATTTGGCAAGTTTATCTGAAGCCGTGAAAGGAATGCAGTCGAAAACATTCGATATTGCCACGTTTAACTATCAAAAAGCTAAAGTGCTAAGTATGTGGTGATAATAATTAGAAAATGGACTTCTTATTATTAACAGTATGATTAAACGTTAATTGTTTAATGTTTGGATTTTGTCTATTAACATTATTTTTTCAATTTATGAATATTAAAAGATGAACACTTTTCCTTTGTTATGGGCTTCTTCAAGCTCTGGCAGCGTTGTGCGAAAACCATAATTACCAGGCCCTCCCAACTAACTCAATTGGTGAAATTTATCGAAAGGCCTTCGTTGCTTAGCGACCAGCTGACTTCTTATTGGCAAGCGCGTGCTTGTGTTCTTGCCTCTCACTTTGTAAATTGACTGACGTTGATTATCCAGTGGCGTTGGTATTGTCAGTGTCAGATTTTGAACTATTTCGTATCCATATTGAATTCAAGTACGATTCTTAACATTATTTGTTTTTAACAAATACCGTGTCTTGAAAAATACCTTACCTTTAAAGCAAAGCAAAAATCAGTTTCTATATATAATTATTATATAATAATTATTATTATTTCAAATACTTTTATAAAAATAGGTATCGTACGCCATTGGTACGTTTATGAGAGATATCCGCCATATTTCCTCGCCCCTTACCGATGCCGCATAGCTTCAGTTCAGATAAACTTACCAAACTATAGGATACTGCTCATTATTTTATATATTTCTATTCGTTAGTTTTGAATTTAGTGTCAAACACATATATATCACTTTTTTCAATGACTTTGTTTATTGTTTTGCCGATTTACTTAATTTTCTCAGTTCTGCAGAAAACCCAAATGTTTGTTCTTAATTTAATGTACAGAAAAAACCCTCTCGTAGAGTGCTACGATTTCGGTTCCGCCACTGTCTATTCGGTGGTCTGGAATTATTAATATTAAAAATGAAGTAGGTGCATCTCCAACTTTAATATTAGCGTGGTATATAGCTATAAACATTTCTAGAATCTAACAGAAATGGATTCTACTTTGAAAAAAATTCATGCTTGTGAAGTTCAGTAATTTTATACCCAGTATCACGCAGACGTCTTCAATTTTAATCAATCAAATAACAATTTCACGTAACTATTGAGGAGAGATTCAATTTTGAATTCGGTAAAAAAGGGGGTAAGCAAGTTTAATTTTAAAGTAGATTTCTCCAATTTGTGTTTTATTTCACTTTCTTATAAAAACATTCAATTCGACATTTTCGTGATAACTGGGTGAAAAGTATAAGATCGATAGATAGTAAAAGTCTTCTAATAAGGGAAGTTAACAGAATTTAGATACTGCTACTTCACTTACTTAATTATTGAATGTATTGGTGATGATTCTGAAACATACAAAATGGTATCTATAAATTTTGAATTTTTTTCATATAAATTCCTTTTTTCCAAACTTCTTTTGTTAATCTATCTAACAAACGATTTTCTTTTTAAAAGGAACGAATATAAAGGAATTTCTTCGGTACCTAGTTTTTTTTTGAAACATTAACAATCATCAAAGTCTGTGAAGGTAAAGTAAAAAACAATGTTTGATACAAAAGCCTTAATTTTCTTTTGTACTAATTCACTGGAAAAGTGGGAACTCTTTCTTTATACCTACCTATATACAGAGTGAACCAGGACATAATGAATTATGTTATTAATTACATTCAGAAAATAGACTTTTCAATATAGCGTAGTCAAAGTACACAAAATATCCGTAAAATGCCGCAAAAAACACAAAAAACTTGAAAATTAAAAATTGAGTATTTAAAAGGGTTGTGATAAACATGAAAAAAACTTTACGATGCTAGACATGCGATTTTCACTCTAATTGTTTAAATAATGAAAACACAGAAAAATGTTCTAATCGAAAATTGTAGCTAATACATTTATCTACAAAATTTGTCTAAACATTTTTTTGTATCTGCATTAAAATATATACGAAATTTCTATAGTAGTATTTTTGAACATTATCAATTTTCATGTTTTAAATTTTACGATAGTAAATAAACAATGACATTTAGAAAAAATATTTCCATATGAAATGTGTTCTAAAATGGGGTATCTACAAATACATTGAAACAAATTTTTTTTGTATTTTTTAATGTATTATCATCGATTTGCCACGCTCTCCCACCTGCTTTTTCGCCTTTATTTGTGCTCCCTTCTCTTTCTTACCTGAGCCATAGGTCTGTTCTTTTGTATTGCGATCACTTCTAAATAGGTTCATTATAAAGTTCACAAATTTTAAGATAATATCATAAACGGTATAAAAAGTTATAGAAGGTTTGCTGACAGACCTCTGATTTGAGTATTTATTGTAAATAATTGTCTATTATTTAAAAAATTTGATATTTATAGAAAAACTGTATGGTGGTTTCGAAATTATATGCTTCAAAGTGTTTAGTAGTAAAGTTTCATTGAATTGTATTATTTTCGAAAAAAGATATAATTGAATGAAGTCTAAAAAAAACAAGTAAAATTAAGCATGCAAAAAAATATATTTTTAAGAAGCATTGCTGAGATAAGTATCAATTAAATAGGAATTATAATAAACTGATATTACAGTCAGAAAATCTATTTTTTCAAATTTGAAAGTATTTCTATCTAAAAGTTGAGATCTTTCTTTACATTTTACATGAGTTTATTTATTTTTTCAGAATGTTATAAGCCCAAAATTATTAACTTTTAACTTTTTAGACAAAATCTGTAGATAAATGCATCAGCTACAAATTTTGATTTAGAAGTTTTTCTGTGTATTTATTATTTAAACAATTAGAGTAAAAAACAAAAATTTTCACTCGACGATTTTCCGGAAAATCGCATGCCTAACATCGTAAAGTTTTTCTCATGTTAATACAACCCTTTTAAATACCCAATTTTGAATTTTCAAGTTTTTTGTATTTTTTGAGGTTTTATGTGTACTTTGACTAGGCTAATACGGCTTTTCCTATTTTCTACTGATTTTAATTGCTTCTTAACTTAAAAACATCACCTGATGAAGTTAGAGGGTAGAATTTAGGCCAGGAATGATGTCTACGAAGCTGAATGAAAACAATCGTCTTTGATTTTAAAAGAGAAATGTGACAAAATCAATGGAACCACCATATAATTTACGAGAATTCTATTAGAACCAAAAAAAAATTTGACATACTTTAATAAAGTATAGCGTATCTTTCTGCTTTGTATCTAGAAAAGATAAAGGTTTTTGTTGTGGCGGCTTTTCAGTAGATGCTATCAGCCCAGAGCGTGTGTTGTTTGATTTATACTGGTTTTTAGGTCAAGGTTAATGAATACCCTTACACATTTTCGAGTACAAATTGAACTAGTTCACAACGAACGACAATCTGAATACGTGGTCACGAAAAACAAATTAGGAGAGGACAAACGAACTTGTTCGAGAAACATGTATTTTCAAATGATTAGTCCACGTATTGGAAAAGAGCAGAAATAAACTTTTGACAGTGAAAAACCGCCCAAAAGGTGGTTTTCGTCTTAATCATTTTGTTTTGTTTGTTTGTTTAAAGCAATAGAAGGGCTGGGATAGAAGCCAAACACTCCGAAAAGAAACCATTCAAGCGGAACAAAAAATTCAAAGACTAGCCTGTATATGCAATACAGAAGCAATGACAACATGCCCATCGGCGGCTATGAAACTGATTCTCAACCTTACTGCACTATATATATGGGGGGTGGGAAGTGTTGCAGAAAGAACAAGAAACAGACTAAGTAGTAATCCTTAGAAAACCTAAGACATGTCACAAGATGGTATGATGGAAAAGTACAATTTTCCAAAGAAATTCGATTCGGAATGAAGCAACATGATGGAATGGGATCCAAATACCATTACCAAACTTGGAGAGAATGCCATTTATTGGTATATAAACGGCTCAAAAGGAATAGAAGGAAACGGGATAGGAGTGTACCTTCCAAGCGGAAATTCATGCCATATAAAAGTGTGCCTAGTTCTATATTGATAAGAGATATAGAAGGCAAAGGGTTATCATTATATTGGATAGTCAAGAGCAGAGTTCTTGCGTAATCAGTTTTAAAATGGTATGGGAATGCCTCGGTAAACTCAATGAACTTGGCAAGAACAACATTGTCTCCTTACTGTGGATTCACATTGAGATAGAAGAAAATTAAATAGCTGATGAGCTAACAAAGAGGGGGACTGAAACACCCTTTTGGGGGCCGGTATCAACTCCAATGTAATATTGGAAGAAATAGACAAAGCCGAAAAGCCTGACCTGGCACCTGAAAAAGCTCAAAATAGTAGATGAAGAAGAATGTAGATTCTGTGGTACGGAAGAAGAAACCTCCATCCACATACTTGCGGTTTGCATAACAATTCAGAATTCTATTGCACCTAGGAGGCTACTGGATAGAAGAGGGACACTTTGTAGCATAGCGGGTGTCATGTCTCTTAGTGTTGTTATTAGATTTTGAATAACTCTATAAAAAGAAGCAATTAAGTAAGATTTTGTAATCTAGGGGGCCATTCCACTGTTGCCCTTCTTCCGATGCATCGATCTGGAAATATTCTGCCTAACAACTGTTAATACAATTTCTAGAAGCACGAGACGAAAGTGAAACTTCCTTGTTTCATAAGCCTGCAAGGTTCAGCCAAAAAAACAACTTATTTTTCTCTACAAAAATGAAAATAGTAAACCACTGTTGAGGATTTCGACAAAAAACTCCGTAAATATCAATATAAAAAACAGTGTTACTAGACAGCCACCGGAGGAATTATGAATTTAAAATTATAATTCCGCTTTGAGGCGGAAGTTTATACCGAATATACAGAAACCGCCGAAAATGCTATAAATTGCGTGGGCGCGACGGAGCATTACATTACATACCTAGCCCCAGCCCCAGCGGCGGACGGCTGACTTTTGATACCTAAATTCCGTCTAACGACGGACTAAAGTTAATTTTTTTTAATAATTCCGTCCTAGTCCCGAGTACCATTTGCTGTCAGACTTACAAACCCAAGAAAATAAATGGAATTATAAAACATATTTATATATGATGATATCCTCACATTGTGTATTTGAAGAAGGGAAAGGAAATATAATCATTGCATTCACCCTTCACCTTGAAATAAAATAAAATAATACTAATCCCAATTGCGGACGGAATTCTTACAAAATTAAACTTTAGTCCGACGCGCGACGTTGTACGGAATTTTCTCATGAAATATTAGTTGTCCGCCGTTGGGCGGCGGGAAGCATATATTATAAGTAAATAACTCCTCCGCGCTTGCGTAAATTATGACATTTTCGGTGGATTTCTGGGTATGCCATATAAACTTCCGCCTCGAGGCGGAATTCTAATTTTAAATTCATAATTTCGCCGGCAGAACTCTAGCCACACTGTAAAAAAAAATTATACGTTGCCACTTTATTCATGCGTATATTTTGTCAGAGAATAATTTCCAATACGAATGTTTTTTATTGTAAAAATGATAATGGGCATATAAACTGACATACCATGAATGTAGTGTTTCCACCCTTAATATTCCAATTTTTCCATTTTCCTTTAAACGTAGTGTCGTTTTCCTTTCTTTTTCCACGTCGGTGAGTTCTTTACAAACTCCACTAGCATACTTTATTCAAAACCTCATTCATCTTTTCTAAATAAGCACTACATGTTCTTGGAAAATGAATGGGAAGGATGCTTGTTTTTAGAGCCAGTCATAAAAAGCAACTGCTATACTCGAAATAATGGAAAAAACAACCACTTCATGCCTCTATTTGCCGCTGACATCAGCACTCTCACTCACTACTAAATGTAATTAGTTTGGAAATTAATGTTTCTTTTCCAGTTGGAACAAATTCGAAAATATTAAATTTCAAATAACTACACAGTAAAAATATATACAAATTATTTAAAATATATTTTTCGTTAAATTATAACATAACACAAGGGATGAAAAGTCCCGGTCCTAACAAAATTAGTTTTATTCTTCAACGTAATTTCCATCAAGAACATCGCAATTACTCCAGCTCCGCTCTAACATTTCAATACCTCTTTTGTAGAACGATTTATCTGTTTCCTCAAAATAGGCATCAGTGTCAGCGGTAACCTCTTTAGTACGGTCCTGCCTTTAATGAACTGAGGTTGTTTGCAAATCGTGTCCAATGTAATGGTAAATTTTTGCTATTATTAGTTAATAAATTTTCACAAAAATCGTTAGGGCTGTTAGTAAGGTTATTTCGTATACTTGAGTAGAAAATAAACAACCAAAATTGTAAGTAGGTAATTTTGAACAACTTTCGAAATAAGTAAACTGTCTTACAAAATTATTTGAGTCGAATACAAAGAAATTGGTTTTATATAGACAAGACTTAACAATATCATTAATGTGTTTAAAATATGCAGATCTGGATTTGAATAGTACAACAAATTTTTATATCTAAACCTTGCCGAGGGCACAGGAAAAGTACGTAAATGACCACATAAAGAGATAACCTGAACACGACGAATCTTTTGATGCACAGAGGTTTGTAGAAGAAGTAAAATTACTGCAAGATCACCAAATAAACAAAGTCTGGAATTTGAAAATAACGATCTGCTAACTAAGGAAGAGCTTAAAAATATGCTTGGGAAAATGCAAAAGGATATAAAGAAGAATATAAATGACATTAAAAAAGAAATATTGGAGGATATTAAAAATAATATCAAGCTTATGAAAACCGAAATATTAGAAAACAAGCAAGAAATGAGTAACATGAAGCAACATGAAGAAGAATTGAAAGTATAGAATGGTGTTCGGTGTTCACGCAGTTGTGTTCAAATTTAAATAATTTAAATGATTTGGTGCTACTTCTGGATTCGCATGATTTAAATAAGCAGAAGAAACTTGTTTATAGTATTCTTAGTATGTTAAAATTGAGAGCGTTTATAATATATTGTACTGCCGTACTTCTTGTGAAAAGATGTAATTCTTATACACAATAAATTTATCTATCTATCTATCTATCCGTAACCTCTTTATTCGAGTGAAATTTCTCACCGGCGAGCAGCCAGTAGTCGCTGGGAGCCAAATCTGACAAGTACGGTGGATGTGGGAGCAATTTAAAGTTCAATTCATGTAGTTTTGTCGTTGTTTTGAATGACTTGTGACGCATTGTCTTGATGAAACAAAATTGTTTTATTTGCCATATGCGGACGTTTTTTTGCAATTTCGGCCTTCAAACGCTCCAATTACACCGCGTACATCCCATAATACCGAGGCCATAACCTGTCCAGGTGATTGTTGTGCTTTCGGAGACTTTGGACGAGGTTCTCCAGTTGCTGTCCACTCAGATGACGATCGTTTTGATTCCAGAGTGAAATGATAGATCCATTATTACTTTTAAAAAAAAATACTTAGCTATTCTTATAAAAGCGTATTTATTTAATTAATTTATTTTGTTTTTATTAAATTATCCTTGAATCTGGGTTCGCTTATTTGGGACTATTACTGAAACTTCTAGTTCGGTTTTATTATTTATTACACTGGTTGGGTGATAGTCAATGGTTACAAATACCAGGCCGCTGGTGGCTAGATTTTTGAAATACGAAAGGCCACTAAGGATGTGCTTGGTGTGTCGAGAGATTAATGACAATTGGCATTAGGCATCTTTCTTAAATTAAATAACAAAAAAAATAAAAGATAAAAAGTAAATACAATAGGCTCTAATCTAATAGTTATGTTTCTCTTTAAAGTCGGTAAGTGCCGCAATACCATTAAAGAAAGTAACGTTTGGTTTACCGCAGAGTATACTTTGCGTTTACACAATGTAAGTAACAAAAATAAACATTAAATGTGACTATAGGGCAATTCACGCCTTAGTCTACAACCTATTACTAGAGACCGGTAATCTAACCTAATGTGTTATTTACAGATATTTTACACTATGAAGAAAGCCATCTATATTGAAGCTAATAAGTTTGGATAGTAACACATGTTGTGGTCCTTTAAATATAAAATATAAATCTATATGTGAACCTTATTTACTGTCTTGTTACACCATATGTGATTGTTCAACTATATGTTCTATGTATGTTCCTGATAAACAGTTTCCGATGATCAGGTCAATGTGAACTCAAAGTTTAAGGCAAACCAAGGGTAAACTTGGAGGACAACCACAACTTAATCTATTGCTTATCTGTTTTGACTCCTAGTAGCCAGTAGAAAGATCCCCCACAAATTGCAGTGAAGTAACTGATGTTGGTCACAAGTCAATCAGCTGTTTATAACCATGACAGGAGTCGTACATGTAAATAGATCATCAGAAATACCAGCTTCACTTCTGAAGAAGGTACACAAAAAGAGGTCTAAAAAGAGAATTGTTAATATGTTGTTCTTGCAGTCGAATTATCGGTAATGATACTATTCCAAATTAATTAAATCGCTAATATCTATTGATGGATTTAATCTATGTAAATAAGTTTAAATAGTTGATTATACTCGTTCCATTTATGGTGAATAGCTACTACTACGTATAGGCTAACCCGAGGCGAGCTAAAACTTATCTATAAGATTTTATCTAGCTTACTTCAATGATTGTGAAATGTAGGTATAAGTTTTGCTTAAAAAGACAAGAAAGAAATCACAAGGGTGTTCTTAATTTGGATTTAACTAACTATCTTTGCTTAGGGGTAATTGTTTAATAAGGAAGTTTAAAATATTTAAGCTTTATATTTATTTAGCAACTGGTATTGATATTGTACTATTTAATGTTATATTTAGTTAGCTAAACACTTATGCTTACACGTTTCAAAAACATACCTTTTGGTGGCGGGTGACCTCAGAGTGAAGGAATTTGAATGTTTACTTCCCACATGCAGATTTTCAGAGCTTATCCCCTTCAGGGTGCTGTAATGACTACAATTACCAAATATTCTAAAATACTCTGAGTGGAAAGTTAGGAAATCCGTATAGCACGACAGCCTTTCTACTCCATACACATGGACAGTAAAAAAACTAATTTTTTCCGATACAAAATTCCCTCCTAAATCTAGGTTCTAGTATTAGTTGGTCAAACTGATTAAAAGTATTGATTTAACAGTCATTTATGTTTATGGGATTTAGGGATTTTCATGAAGATATGATTATGAAGTATGACAATGACAATTTAAGAGATTGATAGATTAACCTGTCACAATCATTTGTAAACAATGGAATTTGATTTGTTTATTTGTATTTTACTCAATTGATATTTTAATTTATTATTATTTTTATTGGTTCAGCAGTATTACTGATTATTCAGGTATGCTTATAATATGACTGAACTCTTTAAAGATTTGTAAAAAGGAATGTAAGCAATAGGATACTAACAACAATTCAAAGCACTAAAACTGGTTTTCGGGGTAATATTTTCATTGATTAAACATATCATGGCTATAAAGCAAGATGAACTTGTAACACACCACCCTCGCCTGGATAAAGTTTCAACGAAACTTTTGACTGTACAGCCCTAGCTATCACCTCAATCAACCAATATGCAATTGCGAAATAATCTATAATCTATTTATAAAATAAAAAGTTGAAGTTTTCTATGATATTTAAATTTCGTCTTCTGGAGGATGAGCTTTTATATCCTTGGCATTCCATATCCCTATAGATCTACCGTTCTCATCGGCCAACTCATAAGACCAGGGAGATGGACTATTAATAATTTTGTATGGTCCGCTAAATTTCTTTGCCAACTTTGAGGTAAAATGCTTGCCTGCATCTGATTGTACAAATTGTCGTTTCCAAACATATTGGTTTATATTGAACTTCTCGTTTCGGTGTCTTAGGTTATAGGAATTACGACTTCGTTCGTAAGATTTTTGCAGACGACTTTGTATGTTCTGATAAAGCTGACTCAAGGCCAGTCGACGAATTTCCGGAGCCGAATTTGGACATGGCTCCTTCTCCACATCATTTAGGTACACCTCCCGTCCAAAATTAGCTAAATTTGGTGTTACCTGCGTGACTTCGTGCTTTGCGGACCTGATAGCAAATCCAACTTTCGCAAGGTACCTGTCCCACTGTCGTTGGTTGTCTGAGACGTAGCTAGACAGCATGGTCTTTAAAATTCTATGAACCCGTTCGACGGGGTTGGCCTGAGGATGGTAGTTCGCTGTGTGCGACACTTTCACCTTATAGTCCTCCATAAGTTTCTGAAAAGCATGACTTCGAAATTGTTTGCCATTATCGACTATAAGCTTCTTTGGTGTACCATACACCAAAAATACATGGTCCTCCAAATTTCTGACAATAGATGGGGTGGTCGCCGACCGCAATGGGAAAAATAAGACGAATTTGGTAAAACAATCTAAAACTGATAAGATAAAGCTAAACCCTTGAGTAGATCTTGGGAGTGGTCCGACAAGATCCACGCTTACTAGTTCCCAGGGACGCGATACGGTGACTTGAGCTGAGAGCATCTGACCGATCGGTAATTTTTGTTCTGGCTTGGTACTTAAACAGGTCGGGCACCTTTTTATATACCTAGAAACATCAGCTCGTAGCTTAGGCCAGTAGAAAACATCGGAAATACGGCTGACCGTTCTAGCTATACCCATGTGTCCACGGGTAGGAGGGTCATGGTAACTCCGAATAATATTTTCCCTTCGTTCTTTGGGCACGACTGTTAACCATTCAAAGGAAGCCAGCTCGCTATTCGATACTTGGGTTTTCCGAAATAGTTCCCCGTTTTCCATACGCCACAACGGATATTTTTGAGGATACCTTTCAACTGAATCGCACATTTTGCGATACCATTTATCACGAGTGGGCACGTTCGGAGTAAGCGAATCGCTGATTGTGTCAATTACAGGTACGGTACGAGATAAAGTGTCAGGAACTATATGATCCTTTCCTTTCCGGTGAATAATTTCGAAATCGTACTGCTGTAACCGTAACGCCCAACGAGCTATTCTACCAACCGGGTCTTTTATACTAAACAGCCATTTGAGGCTGTAATGGTCAGTTATTACCGTAAACCTAGAGCCTTCTAAGTATGGTCGCAGTTTTTCGACTGCAAATAGAACTGCTAGACATTCTTTTTCTGTTGTAGAGAAATTACGCTCACTTTTAGTTAAGGAACGGCTTAAATAGCAAATGACCTTCTCTCCTTCCGACAGACGTTGTAATAGTACGGCTCCCAAGCCAAAATCGGAAGCGTCAGTCTCGACAAAAAAAGGTTCACTAAAGTTTGGACATGCCAATATCGGCGCCGAAACAAGACATTGTTTAATTTGGTTTAACGCCTCCCCGCAAGAAGTATGCCATACAAAAGGAGTATTTTTCTGGGTAAGCCTCGTTAAAGGAGCTACAACTGAAGAGAAGGATGGTATGAATCGTCGATACCAAGAAGCCATACCTACTATTCTTCGTACTTCTGCGACCGTACGAGGAACCGGTATGTTTAAGATACATTCCACCTTGGAAGGATCTACTAAAAGACCAGACTTGTTTACCACATAGCCCAAATACTTGAGCTCTGGTCGGCAGAAAATACACTTTTCCCTATTCAAGACAAGACCAGAGTTAATTATTCTTCCCAAAACCGTCTCGAGAACTTCTAAGTGCTGTTCAAATGAGGACGTACAAATAATCACATCGTCCAAGTAGACAAATACGTATTTGTCCAACTCAGGACCCAATATAGAATCTACGGCACGTTGCCAGGTAGCCGGAGCTGAGTGTAGTCCAAACGGCATTCGACAAAACTGGTATAACCCTCTGTTAGGTACTGTAAAGGCTGTAAGTGGCCTCGACTCTTCAGCTACCGGTATTTGCCAATACGCGGATTTAACATCTAGTGTTGTTAGGTAACGCGCATCCCGGAGCTTATCCAGTATGGCTGAAACATATGGGATAGGATAAGCATCCGGTGTGCTAACCGAATTGAGTTTTTTGTAGTTTACGCAGAATCTCCATTTGTTGTTGCGCTGGACCATCACGATCGGCGATGACCACGGTGATGACGACGGTTCCACTATTCCTTTCTTTAGCATGTCATCCAGTTCCTCATTTACCACCTTTTGGAGTGCTGGAGATAATGGATAATACCTCTGTTTAATTGGTGGGGCATTCGTTCGAATAATGTGCTCAACGTTTTTAATGCACCCGATTTCCTTGTCTCCCATAATCGTAAAAGCGTTATTAACCACTTTGTTTAGCTCAGTCTGCTGTTCTTCTGTCAAAGAATCAACACCTTGAATACCAGGAGTTTGTATCGTGTCCACGACTTCACTGTGACGAAAGTGCCATTCTCCCTTGAAAAGATCGGGAACTATGCCCATCGAAGACCAAAAGTCTATGCCGAGAATTAAGTGGTGACTGAGGGATGGGACTACTAGTATATCTAGTACTCGCACTCTATCGCGTAACTGAATAGGTACGTTTATAGAACCAATACTGTCACACGACTGTCCTGTAGCGACGATACAACGAATTTTATCCAAACAACTAATTTGAGTCATATTCTGAAATATGTTCCATCCTGGACCACCCATGATAGTCCTGGACGCTCCACTATCCAACAACGCTAACATAAGTTTACCCAAAATGGACACTTCTAGATATGGTCTCTGGTCGCCTTGCGCGTGCGCCAGAATATAGTCTAAAATGGCAGTATTAATCGGTTGTGCAGTCGGTCTGGATTGCTCATCGCTCATTCGACCTACTGAGCGGGAGCTTTCACGTTTTTTGCACATCGTGAGCAGTTGCGCGATGTAACCTTTTCTAACCCACACTTGAAGCAAAATATCTTCTTATTCTGAGTACACTTCTTAAATTTATGTCCACTATTCCCACAATTCCAACAAATTCCCTTTTGTGGAATTTCTGTAGCAGCTACAGTACTCGGTAAAGCAGTCGGAGAGGTTAATACAGAGTTACTAGAAATAGGATAGGACGGTTTTTTATATGCCAAATCTGGTTCGATCAGTAATCTCGTGTTCGTTGGTGGAGGGCAAAATTGTCGAACGCGCGTCTCAGTTCCTTCGATGGATTTCGCAACAGAACATAGTTCGTGTACCGAGTTGATCGAGCACAAGGATAAACTTGTTTGTATATACGGCAGCATGTTTCTTTTTATGAGTTCCACTCTCTCCCTTTCTGGTGGAGGTGTGGAAAGCTTTCGGAAGAGATTTTCCATTATCGACACGTAGTTAATTACTCTCTCTTGGGCTCCTTGAGTTCTCCTTCGGATTTCTTCCCAAAGAGCGAATTCATAATCGTGGGGCTGGAAAGCTAGTTTAAGTTTCTGAACGAGATCGTCCCACGATGTAAAATGGCCCATACGATACCAAAGTAAGGCATCTTTGGTAAGAAGTTCAGGAGCAGATCGAAGAAGTCGTTCCTTAGCTACTCCCCTGGAAAGTCGGAGCTCTTCAATTCGTTCCAAGAAGCTATTTACGCTCGATACTCCATCGTATTGAAGCCGCCATCTGCTGACGTCAAAATGGGAAGACGAGACTTCGGAACAACCACCTGCGCTACTTTCATTGTGTATTAGATTACTCGGTATCGAAGGCGTTGACAGTCTCATGTTCTGTACTGGGATATTACGAAATTCAGCAAAGTCCTCTTGATGACACGTGTTCGTTCCTAGAGGATCGGTTTCTGCAAAGGAAACTCGTCGAGGATTGTGAGGGTAATCGTCAAATTGTTGGTAACGTCTAACTGGAGGGGTAGCTAATGAAGAATTAGCCACATTTGAAATTCGAGAATAGTGCTGTCCTCTACTAGACGAAGTTCCCATTGAACCTTCCCAATTATTTCTTGGAATGCTAGACAGATCTTGGGTACTGAACACAGGGTCGTATTGTTCTCTCCACCTAGCTCGATCTAATGATTGGACATTTTCATAGACTCGTTCCAAATAAGAAGCATTGGGATCTACGAGTTGCTTCTCTTCTTCCCATTCGTACAGATCATCTTGATTGTTGTTGTTTTCATTTTCCGCTGTCGAAGTTTCTCGTCCTGTGTGAACTATTTCGGGCAACAAAGGAACGGGGGCATCTAACAGAGATAAATGAAGTTGTGATAATGAGTTATTCTCTCCAGAATCTTTGTAAACTCTGTTTAACTTGGTTAATAGTCGTTGATTCCAAGCTAACATCGTCTCAAGTTGTTTTTGAGTTTCGGGTTTAAGTAGTATTCTACCTAATCGCAATTGAACGTGAATTAACCGTGTTTTTATCTTTTTATATTCATTCACCCTATTCCCTGCATTAAAGTTGTCGATGTTTTCTTCCAAATCACCCAGTTTCCCAGAACAAATCGAAAATTCGAAACTAGAATTGATATCCACACAAGAAGGACCTGATCTTTCCCCCTCTCTTTCGGCTTTGAGAGCTTCTCGAAGAGCAGCTCTTTTCTGGTCAACATTACCGTCCACTGGTAAATTCCTGATAGATAACTCATATGAGAGCTCATCTCCTAAAAGTCTGTTGACTTCCATAATCGATTACGTCCTAACTTTATAATATATATATACTAATAAAAACCGAGAGAAACCCTTCCCGGCAAGAAAGAAAAAAAAATAAAAAATCCACCACTAAGAAAAATACCACTTTCTTCTAAGCAAAAGTAATTGTAAGTAACGTCACTCAACTATTAAGACAAGTTTAGAATTCAGGAGACAACCTGTATAAATCCTAATCTAAAAATAAATACCTATACTAAAGCTTAATGATTTATGTCACAAAGATTTGTGAATGTTTAGAATACTATTTCTAAAATTGTGGAAAATAATACACCCAACTTGGGAAAATAACTAAACTTCTTTAAATATTTAGTTGTGTACCTTGCAGTATTTTGTTATTTGTCATTTCAATGTAGAATCTCAACTTACTGTCTGGTAGACCACGTTGATCAATAGACATCTGTTATACTTTTGTCATCGGAACTGTATTGTATATGTGTACTTATTTTGTAGTTGAAAAATCAATGGATGAAGTGTAATCGTTTATTTATTTTTTTTTTTTAAATAAAAATTGAAAGTATCCCAACGTATTCTGAATGAGAGAAAAAAAAAAAAAATTATATCAACAACCATCCAATGTCGAAATAACCGACTATGCGAATATCAGGGGTAGTCTCAAATAAAAACGATTTATGTTTCCTTGTAAAACCGAGAAACAATAATAGTTAGACACTTGTTGGGCGCCAGTTATTACTTTTAAAAAAAATACTTAGCTATCTTATAAAAGTGTACCTATTTAATTAATTTATTTTGTTTTTATTAAATTATCCTTGAATCTGGGTTCGCTTATTTGGGACTATTACTGAAACTTCTAGTTCGGTTTTATTATTTATTACACTGGTTGGGTGATAGTCAATGGTTACAAATACCAGGCCGCTGGTGGCTAGATTTTTGAAATACGAAAGGCCACTAAGGATGTGCTTGGTGTGTCGAGAGATTAATGACAATTGGCATTAGGCATCTTTCTTAAATTAAATAACAAAAAAAATAAAAGATAAAAAGTAAATACAATAGGCTCTAATCTAATAGTTATGTTTCTCTTTAAAGTCGGTAAGTGCCGCAATACCATTAAAGAAAGTAACGTTTGGTTTACCGCAGAGTATACTTTGCGTTTACACAATGTAAGTAACAAAAATAAACATTAAATGTGACTATAGGGCAATTCACGCCTTAGTCTACAACCTATTACTAGAGACCGGTAATCTAACCTAATGTGTTATTTACAGATATTTTACACTATGAAGAAAGCCATCTATATTGAAGCTAATAAGTTTGGATAGTAACACATGTTGTGGTCCTTTAAATATAAAATATAAATCTATATGTGAACCTTATTTACTGTCTTGTTACACCATATGTGATTGTTCAACTATATGTTCTATGTATGTTCCTGATAAACAGTTTCCGATGATCAGGTCAATGTGAACTCAAAGTTTAAGGCAAACCAAGGGTAAACTTGGAGGACAACCACAACTTAATCTATTGCTTATCTGTTTTGACTCCTAGTAGCCAGTAGAAAGATCCCCCACAAATTGCAGTGAAGTAACTGATGTTGGTCACAAGTCAATCAGCTGTTTATAACCATGACAGGAGTCGTACATGTAAATAGATCATCAGAAATACCAGCTTCACTTCTGAAGAAGGTACACAAAAAGAGGTCTAAAAAGAGAATTGTTAATATGTTGTTCTTGCAGTCGAATTATCGGTAATGATACTATTCCAAATTAATTAAATCGCTAATATCTATTGATGGATTTAATCTATGTAAATAAGTTTAAATAGTTGATTATACTCGTTCCATTTATGGTGAATAGCTACTACTACGTATAGGCTAACCCGAGGCGAGCTAAAACTTATCTATAAGATTTTATCTAGCTTACTTCAATGATTGTGAAATGTAGGTATAAGTTTTGCTTAAAAAGACAAGAAAGAAATCACAAGGGTGTTCTTAATTTGGATTTAACTAACTATCTTTGCTTAGGGGTAATTGTTTAATAAGGAAGTTTAAAATATTTAAGCTTTATATTTATTTAGCAACTGGTATTGATATTGTACTATTTAATGTTATATTTAGTTAGCTAAACACTTATGCTTACACGTTTCAAAAACATACCTTTTGGTGGCGGGTGACCTCAGAGTGAAGGAATTTGAATGTTTACTTCCCACATGCAGATTTTCAGAGCTTATCCCCTTCAGGGTGCTGTAATGACTACAATTACCAAATATTCTAAAATACTCTGAGTGGAAAGTTAGGAAATCCGTATAGCACGACAGCCTTTCTACTCCATACACATGGACAGTAAAAAAACTAATTTTTTCCGATACAAAATTCCCTCCTAAATCTAGGTTCTAGTATTAGTTGGTCAAACTGATTAAAAGTATTGATTTAACAGTCATTTATGTTTATGGGATTTAGGGATTTTCATGAAGATATGATTATGAAGT
This sequence comes from Lochmaea capreae, assembly GCA_949126875.1. Lineage (NCBI taxonomy): Eukaryota > Metazoa > Arthropoda > Insecta > Coleoptera > Chrysomelidae > Lochmaea > Lochmaea capreae. Next base: position 22,100,801 of record OX421403.1, read on the forward strand.
ATGACAATGACAATTTAAGAGATTGATAGATTAACCTGTCACAATCATTTGTAAACAATGGAATTTGATTTGTTTATTTGTATTTTACTCAATTGATATTTTAATTTATTATTATTTTTATTGGTTCAGCAGTATTACTGATTATTCAGGTATGCTTATAATATGACTGAACTCTTTAAAGATTTGTAAAAAGGAATGTAAGCAATAGGATACTAACAACAATTCAAAGCACTAAAACTGGTTTTCGGGGTAATATTTTCATTGATTAAACATATCATGGCTATAAAGCAAGATGAACTTGTAACACCATGTTTCATCGATTGTCACGTATCGATGCAAAAATTTCGGTTTATTACGTTCAAACACAGCTCAAAAGCATCAACACCTAGGTCAATAATGGACAAATATTTTGAGAACCCATCAGGGACAGTAGTTAAACAAAAACGTGTGCAACATAATTTTGTATACTCATGAGATTGTTTGAAATTACCTAACAAGATACAATTATTTGAATAAAGATGCCATTAGTTTAAAATTCGTGATCAACCAAAAATTACTGATGAAATAAGGAGTGCGTTCATAATATAAGGGTTAGGTGTGGAGCGAAAACAGACAGTGTACGTGTCAGTCAGGCGATGGGGAGAAATCAGCTTGAACGATTAGGGCGCTGCCTACCGATTTGTAGATCTATATACACTGTCAAAATTTGATTTTGACATTGAAATGTGCAGAAAAACATGGATCGAGGAATGTTTTTACCTTTAACATTATTACCAGTGGAATTTGATAATCTACTATTGATGGAAACTGGAAATCACGCAAACACAATAATTACAAACGTTATTTGAAAATAAGTTTTACTAGTGGAAATGTCAATCTGCATCAGACTACTTGATTTCTGTTTTATTAGTGGAAAATCGAATTTGAATTCATGTGCTACTGCACTTTTATAAGAAATGTTTTAATTTTCAATTTTTGTCTTAAATTTGGCTAGAAGTGGAAAAAATTGTATGTACCCCTCAGTGGTGAAGACATTTTTAAGCCTCGCACTTTATTTCGCTCGGTGCAAAGCCTCACGCAAAATAATTTTGGTGCACGGTCAATAATAATAGTCTTATTTTTTTTTATTATACAATTCTGTCGCTTGCCCCTATGCACGTGCCTCAAGGATAAACCGCCTCTGGCCGGATAGACCACTTGAATGGTCTGCTCGTTTACTAGATCTTATTTCAGTTGATTACTTTCTCCTGTATATAATTTTGAGGACTTAAGGAATATAATCTGGCACCAAATTTAAGTTGTTATGAAAAAATGCTTTTCTATGCTTTAATTAAATAATCTTTTTAAATGAGGATAATTAATCGGACAAAATATTTTAGAATGGTAGACAATAACCTTCATTTTGTGATTATTATAATCTCCAGCAATGAACACAAATAGATAAGCCAACCGCTTCACAATATTGTACCTACACACATCGTAATTTTTGTTTTATCTATACCGGATTTTTCGAAAAATATAATGAAGGTTCCAACTTTGTCAAAACGTTCATCCTTCCTGCGACCTAAATATATTGTCGTTGTTTCCCGACGAGCATTATCTTTGTTTTAAAACGGGAAGTTGACATCGCAAAATTATTATAAATGATAAAATAAATAACTTTTATTACTTAACATTATTTGAACAAAAATATTTTCGTTTTCAAAACTGCAATATTTGAAAAATTTTATTGAAAACTCTTTTTTTTTAAATTAGCAGGCTAAAAAGTAATTGAAGTTTTTTTTTTAATACGATTATGATCAGAAGCAAAAAAGTACTGAAAGATACAGAAAAACCGGAATTTGGATTTTCATTTTTCAAGGAGTAGTCTAATAGAAAATTGAATGATAAAATTTATAGAATCTGCTATTTTAAATAACATAAATGATTTAAAATGCTCATTTCAACGATAAAATTCATAAAAACTGCTATTTTAAATAAAAAAATTAATGAAAAATGCTCGTTCAAATGATAGATTTGATGAAAACTGCTGTTTAAAATAAGAAAATTGATTCAAAATGCTAATTTAAACGATAAAATTCATAACTGCTATTTTAAACGACAAAATTGATGAAAAATGCTATTTCAAAATGAAAAACTCATAAAAACTGTTGTTTTAAACCACAAAATTGATAAAAAACGCGATTTTAAAATGTAAAATTCATAAAAAGCGCTATTTTAAACAACAAAATTAATAAAGAATGCTAATTTGAATAATAAAATTTATAAAAACTGCTATTTTAAACAAAAAAATTGATGAAAAATGCCATTTTAAAATGAAAACTTTATAAAAATTGCTATTTTGAACAACAAAATTGATAGCGCTATTTTGAAATGTAATATTCATAAAAACTGCTATTTTAAACAACAACATTGATGAAAAATGCTACTTCAAAATGAGAAATTCATAAAACTGTTGTTTTAAAGTACAAAATTCATAAAAACTGCTATTTCAAACCACAAAATTAATGAAAAATGCTTGTTTAAATGATAAAATTTATAAAAAGCACTATTTTAAACAACAAAATTAATAAAGAATGCTAATTTGAACGATAAAATTTATAAAAACTGCTATTTTAACCAACAGTATTAATGAAAAATGCTATTTTAAAATGAAAGATTCATAAAAACTGCTATTTTAAACAAAAAAATTAATAAACAATGCTATTTTAAAATGTAAACTTTATAAAAATTGCTATTTTGAACAACAAAATTGATAGCGCTATTTTGAAATGTAATATTCATAAAAACTGCTATTTTAAACAACAACATTGATGAAAAATGCTACTTCAAAATGAGAAATTCATAAAACTGTTGTTTTAAAGTACAAAATTCATAAAAACTGCTATTTCAAACCACAAAATTAATGAAAAATGCTTGTTTAAATGATAAAATTTATAAAAAGCACTATTTTAAACAACAAAATTAATAAAGAATGCTAATTTGAACGATAAAATTTATAAAAACTGCTATTTTAACCAACAGTATTAATGAAAAATGCTATTTTAAAATGAAAGATTCATAAAAACTGCTATTTTAAACAAAAAAATTAATAAACAATGCTATTTTAAAATGTAAACTTTATAAAAATTGCTATTTTGAACAACAAAATTGATAGCGCTATTTTGAAATGTAATATTCATAAAAACTGCTATTTCAAACCATAAAATTAATGAAAAATGCTCGTTTAAATGATAAAATTCATAAAAAGCACTATTTTAAACAACAAAATTAATAAAGAATACTAATTTGAACGGTAAAATTTATAAAAACTGCTATTTTAACCAACAGTATTAATGAAAAATGCTATTTTAAAATGAAAAATTCATAAAAACTGCTATTTTAAACAACAAAATTAATAAATAATGCTAATTTGAATGATAAAATTTATGAAAACTGCTGTTTTAAATGATTTTAATTGATGAAAAATGCTACTTTAAAATGTAAAATTGATGAAACTGCTATTTTAAACCAGAAAATTAATGAAAAACGCTCATTCAAATGATATAATTCATCAAAAGTTTCTGTGTCTGTAGGGTAGGGAGGATGAGTTTAGGCTCACAGCAGTTAGGCCACATGTGACCCATTGTACGTCCTCACAAGGAGTTGTCCTCCTAGGTCATCGTCCATCCCGTACTTTTCTCCTTTATGTCGGCAGGTATAGGCCAAGACAACCCGAAAATACACACTCTCTTACAAATTTCACCGATACGTTAGCTAGATCTTGATGGCACTCTAATACTAGCCTTGACGCAACACGTTGTCTGTTCAAAGATAATAGAGCTTGTCTGCTGTCAGTGCAGATTATTATGTTTTTGCCAGCAATTCCTTTTCTGGTTAGTTCTTTTGTGGCAATTGAGATACCAGCCACATTTGTTTGAACCACGCTGGTATTTTTCCCCATTCCTCACTTAATTCTTAGGCTTAGATATCTGGAGTAGACTCGACATCCTGAGCCTTCTTTTTTTTGAGTCCCGAATATTTAAGATTGGGTATCTATATTTAAATTTTTCGTTAATAGAAGAAAATGATCCATTACTTTTAATTTTTTGCCATCTTTTTTGCTCCTTCTCATTTTATATCTCGTCTTTCCAGTATTTCTGCAGCTTTTTCGTTCCAGGTCTTCCTTTTTGTAGTATTCGGGAATCCAGCACACTCCTAACTAGTCTGTTGTTCATTATTGTTAACTGTCTAAACCACTTAAGCTTTTGGTTATCTAATACTGCTGGTATTGATTCTACTTCCAGTTCCTTTCTCCTCCTCGTTTCTTATCCGATCTCTTCGTGTTATACATTTCACTATTCGTAAATGTTTCATACGCTTTCGTATCGCCTTTTTCATGTGAAGTCAATACTACTATGTTCCAGGATTTATGTTTCATATTTTCCCCTTCTCGCCTTTTTAATTGCTGGTTTAAAAGTTTTGAAATATTTTGGTCCTATATCATCTAGAACTATTATAGGTATAATTATATGTACAAATTTTCACATTTACTTAATAAAATTCCTTTCTAATACCTTTAAAAATGAACTGGTATTTTTTGAAAAATTTTACAGTCATTTACCAAACAACATAAATGATAACTCTTATCCCAAAGTGGTTACCTCTCGTAAAGACGTGATTATCGAGATATTTCCGTGGGTTTTCATGATCTCAGGTCAACAGCTATATAGCTTTTATTTTATTTTCTATCAATGTCGTCGTGTCGCTCCATTTATATCCCAATCAACCATGTAATGAGAAAAATGGTCCGTTGTCGGTAACGATATTATCTGGATAAAAAAGAAGAATTTAATCGTTCCGCACTATGCCAGACTCGGTATTTTATTTAGGTGGGATGGGATGATAATTAATTTATACACAACAGATTTTTAACAGTCGTTATCCCTTAAAGCACTCATTTAATTTTGATGAGTGTAGGTTAATTCTTCTATAGCTAGAAATTTTTCACCCGAAATTTGAAACAGCAACCACAAGAAATGATTTTTGTTATTTTGTTCATTGTGCCCACTAAATGGAAATCTGAAGAAATATATTATTTGTGCCATCTCTACTCCTACAACCATCCACATAAAATTTGCGGCATTTTCATACAGTTTACAGTAAAGCCAGTCCAGCCTGTATACTATTAACTCCGCTCGTACCTTTAAACTACAAAAGACACGGATGGAACTTAAAAATCCCGAAAAACAGTAGCATCGGAGACCGAGTGAGATAGACATTGCGTGTGGACGAGCTTAGAGTGGTGCAAAAATGTAGCTACACGATTTATGAATATTTTGCTCTTATTTTCACAGTATAGCTACAAATAATCACCAACAAGTATTTCAAGGGACAACCACTGTTGAAAATAATACATATTTTTGGAACTGGACTTTTTTGACAGCCAGTGTACGTTAAATTCAGATAAATCAACCTCTTTTAATCACGGGAAACATTTTATAAGAAAAATTGTTATAAAAGCAAACACTTAAAGCACACAATTAAAAAGTAGCACAGCAAACTCTTGAAGACAGTTAGAAAAAAAATAGAGCAAGATATAGATTGAGTAAAGTTCATAAATTCAAAATATATCGAAGTAAATGTAACTCTATTTCTTTTGAGTAAAATAAATAAAAAAAAACATAAAGTACAACATCGATTCATACCTCCATATGACTGACTGCTCTGCTGACCTAGCCTTTGTGATAAGCAAAGTTTTTTCTCCGTTTCTGTGTAAAGAAAAAAAGAAACAGTATTAGTATAGAAGAAAAATAAAAGAAAATGTAGAATAAATTAGCTCAAAGTAAATAGATTCGTAGAGATAAGATTAAGATTTTCTATTTCTGCCTTCTCCATGGAATCTCTCTGGAAGAGTGCATAAAACTTGTAAAAAAATTACTGGAAGATAAAAATATTAAGTCAGGAATAATCAGGTATATTATTTATTTAATGTAAAGTCATCAAAGTGAAGAAATAGCGCTATTCGTTTGACTCAGGTCATTCTTTTGCTGCTGTCAATCAGCATTTGTAGAATTTGTATGTCGCATGTTATTAAAAAATATAAATATATATCCAAAGAAACGTTTTGTATTTAATTTCATACCAAATGCATTTTTTAAATAATTGAATATCAAATCCAAACGGCAGTTGTGCTAAAAATTTAATATGTTGGCTAAAATGCGCGCCGTTGCCGCGATAAAATTGGTAAATCAGGCTTAATTTGACGTCTACTCTTGATTTGAGATTATGTTTTGAGAATTAGGCAACCCAAATCACGTGACTTTTTAGCTGCCAATATGGCCGCGGCGGTCAAACATTGGATTCAGTACCTAGAAAGCTGCGGAGTTTTATAGTTATCAAACGGTTTACTTTGTATTTTGTGGGGTTTTAAGGTGTTTTGTAGTGTTTGAGAAGGACAATTTTGCAATTTTAAGATGGAGAGCGCTTATTTTAAATCGTTATTAGTGTTTTCTGTACTTAATGCTGAGGATTTCTTTCTTATTCTACAGGTATCAGCAGAAATTGAGGATAATAAATGGCTTACATCCATACGCTGTTAGATTAGATTAGATTAGATTAGAAATGGAGTGGCTCTCTGTCCTATCCCACTGCGACCTTTGCAGATCTATTGTGGTCCCCCCTATCCTTAGAGCTCGATATCTAGCTTTATCCTTTTTATTAGATTTATTAGCCTGGATACCGCCTCCCGTGCATAGCTTCCTGCCCTCGGTTTTTCTTCTCCGAATAGGTGAAACCGCACCCTTACTAGGCCTTCGCACTCACAAAGTATGTGCTCCGCGGTTTCATCTTCTTCCTGGCAAAACCTACATAGGCTGTCATCTGCTAGGCCAATTGCATGCATATGCTTCCTCAGCCTACAATGTCCGGTCAGCATTCCCACCATCATCCTCGTCGTTTCTCGACTTTGACATAGTAGGTCGCGTGACAGTTTGGCCGAAGGGCTTTTAAGGAATAGTTTAGCGTGCCTTTGTCCTGGGGTTTCATGCCACCAGCACAGCGCCTGATTTCTTATCCATTGGTGGATGCTCTCCTTAGTGAGGTTTTTTGCAATTCCACAGGAAGGTTCTGGCCCTATCATGACCTCAGTAGCTCCCTGCTTGGCTAATTCATCAGCCTTTTCATTGCCTGTTATTCCTTGGTGACCTGGTACCCAGGCTAGGGTCACTCTATTGTGCCTACCTAGTCTGTTGAGGGCCTTGCGACACTCCCACACCAGATTTGACGTTGTCCGATATGAGCTTATCGCCTTTAGTGCCGCCTGGCTGTCGGAGTAGATGACGATTCTTTGGCTATCCACCTTCCGTCTTATCAACTCTTCTGCACAGCATTGCACTGCCATTACCTCTGCCTGAAAGACAGTGGCATGTTTCCCTAGGCTTAGAGAGATCTTGATCTTCTCTTGTACCCCATATATTCCGGCTCCTACTCCAGAGTCTGTTTTAGAGCCATCAGTTTACCAGTTGAGATTCGCTGTTATAGGAGGCCCTGCCTCCCAGTCCTTTCTCTCTGGAATAACTACTCTGTATTCATTTTTAAAGCTGTATTGTGGGGCAGTCTGATCCATTGGCATTCCCAGTATTGGATCTGCCTTTATTTCTTCATATAGCTTTTTATAGGCCTTGCCGTGTCCTTGACTTATAGGAGGAGGCCCCTGTAATAATCTGTGACTAACAGATCTTGCATTTCCCTGAACGAAGATATGTAGTGGCGGTAGGTTTAGTATCACCTCCAGGGCTGCAGTCGGCGTTGTTCTCATGGCCCCTGTGATACTCAAGCAAGCTTGCCTTTGGATACCACTTAACTGCCTGTTGATATAATATTTGATAAAACGCCTACCAGTTATAAAGTGTTTACTGCAAACTATCTGGTGTTTCAATATAGATTCGGTCAGATTGTCTCTCTTTATTCCTGCAATCCATGCAGCCCTGCGAAGTTTGGTGAAATCGTTTTTCTCCTTAAAAAACCTGTGTTTTGTCTCTGCAGGAATACGATAAAACGAAACTTCTCATCTCATCTCGATTAGAACGGCGTCCACAACCAACTACAATGGGTAGAGTCCATTTCAATAAGGAAGAAGCCACCTGAAGTTGGCGTACCGACCTGCGCATAAGTCAAAATCTGTCGAGCGATCGTTCCATGCCATTGGCGTTACAAGCGATGTTTCATGTCGACAGCAATTAAATTGTTGACATTTGAGGTTGTGTTTGAAACAATCATTTACTGTCGAATATTTTTCAATTTTGAATATTTTAAGACGTTCTGCTAGTTTATTTGTGACTGCTGTGTGTTTTATTTGATCTAAAACCATGCCTCCTACAAAACTGGTTGGTGTTAAAAGAAAAGTTATCCACAGTGAAGGCCGACAGATTCTTAAAAACGTTGCAACTTTTATGGAGTCTGCAGCTGAACACGGAATCCAAATTCTTTTAAAAAATCATCGGTAAGTCAAATAAGAAAGAATAATAATCCAATATATTACTAAAGGCATTCGGATTGTTATAAAATATATGAAAGAGTATATTACATTACTTCAAAAATAATTGAATTCTGCTAATAATTCATATAGTCTGCTGCACTTAGCAGTTATTTATATGGTTCTAATACTTCTAATTTTGTGTTACCCTACAAAATGTGAAAACGTTACGTTTCTGATTTAGATTAAAATATCAATTTTTGAATATGGCGCTGGTTTTGACATCAAGGTCGCGCATCGACTGCAGCTTCAGGTGGCTTCTTCCTTATTGAAACGGACTCTACATATCGAAGGCATTCCACAAGACATACACTACACTATTTAAAAACCATAATTTACAGCCAAAAAACAGAAAGAAAATTAATGATATGTATTTAGGTTAAACAAACACTCTACAGTTAACTTTTTTATTTATTTGACCGTCGCCGCCATATTGAATTTATTTTGACAGGTCGTTGGATTGCCTAATTTCAACTTGTTCATTTAATTTTTCGTCATTGTCATTACTTTAAACAGGTGAAAATCATTTACATTTCTTGTGATATTTTTCGACAAAATGCCCGGTTAACCTTTGGACGAAAGTAAACGTGAGTGTTTTAGAAAATTACATGAATATTTCCAAAAGGATTTTGGCTAATGGCGGACCACTTCTGCCGTTAAATGCCATTCAAGTTGTAAGTTTTGTAACAATTTATTTGTAGAATTTCAAATTGTAGTCTAACTATGATATGTTAAATTTGGTTTTTATTTATACCCTCTCATAATTAGCTCACCAGAAATACATGCTGAAATAAATACAATTTTCGAAATAAAATCCTTCAAATTTAAAGCCACACCATAATATTTCGAGTTTATAGACAAGGGTAGTTATCCTTGAAGGTATTTACGGCTTCCCAGGTTTTAAAAGCAACGGTTGAAGATCCGGGTTTAATATGGAGAAGATAAGGAGAGCACTAGAAGCAATTGCCTATTCGGTGACGTAAAATATATATCCCGAGATTATTTATATCTCGTTTTATGTTACGTTAATCCTGATTACAGAAATAAGGATCAAATGCTTGTTAGTGATAAAATATTTGATATTACATTTTGTATAAATATCTGGTTTTAATATTATCGTATAATAAATTGTTTCATCATTAATATAAATTTTCCATGCATAAAATTGATTGATACAGTTATAATGGAAAATAATTCAAATTAGCTTAATTTGCATACTGCAAATTCATATTCGAAATTTAATGAAAAGTAACATCAAATTGAAATTCCATCAGCGTAAACCTATTATAGTGCTTTTATCATTTATTGAAACGGTTTTAAAAAATGTTTCACCTTAACAGTAACGGCAAATTATGAATTTTTATAGACGCTCTTATAAACATTGCACACATTAGAATCATTCGTAATTTTCAAGTGAGATCATTAATCTTCAATTTTATTCTCCTCCTCGCCACCAAAAATGCTGCGTGGAGTTAACGTTAGACGGCATAGTTGGTGTAGCTGCTGCCTTGAACATTCACTGAGACCTAAAAGATCTATTGTGCCCCCTTACTTCTACTTAATAGTTCCTGAGGACGTCTCAGAGACTAGTAGCTCCTTTAGTCCTATTACCCTGAAGAATTTTAGGATATTTTCAGGCTTCAACTTTGATAACTGTCCCTTTCCTGGCCCGTACACTCCTATCCCAATTCCTTCTATTGCTTTTGAGCCGTCTGTGTACCATTGAATGGCATTATTTCCAAGTCTGGTAATGGTATTTGGATTCCATTCCTTCTTGTTGCTTAATTCCCTAACGAATTTCTTTGAAAAGTTATACCTTTTCATCACACCATCTTATGGCATGTCCCAGGTTTTTTGATTCCTAAGAAGGTGTTTTTTTTTTCAATGATTCCTTCTCTACTTGGTCTGTATCTTGTTCTTTCTGCAACACTTTCTACTACCATATGTAATGGTGTGACGTTGTAATGTATATACATGTAATGCATATACAGGCTACCTTTGAATGTTGGAGAGGTTTTCTCTCGTCGTCCATAGACTAGCTCTGCTACTACACGCAATGTCTCCGGCATTTCATACTGGCTTCAAATGTCGAAATGGTATTGTAAAAACAACCAACTCTAGACTCGCGATCTGATCATTGTCAAACAATATGACATAGTCGTCCATACGTGCGGGGAATTATCAAAATATATCTACTGTACGTTCCTTGTGGTGTATTCATTGTTCTCTTCTTATTAATTTTCTTGGGATATTAAATCAAGAAAATTAACAAAAAATATTATTAAACAGTCGTCTTCATGCTTGGGAATAACGATTCAAAATTCTAACGTTGAATAATTGTTGGTGTTAGGCATTGTTAATTGTTCCAGAATTTGGTTTTTAGGCTCAATAGTTTCACTTTGACAATTATTTATAAAATAGAAACCCATTAGGTTGTGATATTGTGAATTTTTTGCAAGTACTCTTCAAGAATTTCAGTGCAATATTCATGAATTTATAGTAGGTATTTACAATAATTTTTATGTTGAAAATTTCATGACACTTTTTGGAAATATATCGCGATTTAACATTTTTCCCTTGAGACGGAAATAGCAATTCAAAAGTAACTTACATAGTATGTAAAATTTTTTCCTGCCTCAATTGGTGGTCATTAGGCACAACAGATTTCCAGATACGCTGCGTCAAAGGATATAACGCGAAAAATAAAATACACTTCGCCTGAAAATTCCAATGTCGAGATTTCGATTCGGATTCGTCTCCTTATTGAAAACTCTCCAAAAGATACATATTTATCGATTTTATGTATATAGTGGCTTGAAATATTACTGAGCGAAATATAAAGGATATTTGATATTTGATAGTAAAAAGGGTGTAATTAAATTTGCTACGCATCATAGTTGCAAACTATACTAGGCGATCAATAACTATTTGGTACAGGGCGTTAAATTTGATTTTTTTTCGATTTTTGCTATAATTTCACTTTAAATTTTTGGCGAATGCGCCCCGAATCCTCCACCATGATTGTAAAATTTCCGAGGAGTTGAAAAAGATGTATGCAGAGCTTAACCAAAAGGAAAAAGGTCATTAGAGATTAACCGATAGGGTGAGTCGAAGGTTGAAAAAACAATGGCACATTGAACAGATTAAAAACTATGCAGGTTGAAAGGTTAACTTTCCACAGACTCTGCATACAATTTTATAAGATGCTTTAACCAAATTTCATCCCTGGTGCTTTAAAAAAAATCCTTTCAGAAGGACAAAAACGTTTTCTGGTCGGAACTATTATACATATTACAAGACGGTAATTAAGAGTTAATATACTTAGTGTCGGAAACAAATAAGAGCCTAAGGGAAGTATCTACCCTTTATGCGACGTTGCTGACACTCTGCTAGCCAAGCAGTGATAAATGATGGGGTAGTAATTAAGGACTAAGAGTGTGGGCGAGCTGTTTCTTACCTAAACAAACCAGTGAAATGCTCCGAAAACCGTTTAACCTCACTTATGTATTTATCGAAGCCATTTTGGGAGGTTTGGATTATTCAAATTGTGAAGTATCCAACGCAGTAGCGTACTGTCGTTATTTCTAATGGTACACATTTTTTTAGGGTGTGTTGTAACTCGGTAGATTAAACCATTGTTATAGTTAACCATTGGTTAACTTCAAAAGGTTGTTGTAACATGAAATTTTAGACGTTCACCAATTGGTTAACCTTCGAATAGTTTACCATCAGATCTCAGAGAGTTAACCTATGATCAAACACGGAACAATGCAATTTTACTTGTTCTATCTGATTGTCTGTTTTAATTTGACAATTTATATTTGCAATTGACGTTTTATAGTTATTTTTGTCCACTAATAAGTAAAAAAATAATTTATATAAAGATATATTTATCCTGTTCAACATTTAGTACGAATTGTTATAAACAATTGGAAGAAGCATGAGCTAAATTACAAGAACTCACAGATGATGAAGACTTTCGAGAGTTGTTCAAGCCGAAAATGATTCCTAGAGCGTCTAGAATCTTACCCATTAGGTATAGAGGAAATTAAAACTAATAAACTGAACCGAAATAGCTGTATTTATTATTAAAAAATAAGTCAAATTATTTTACACAACGCTTATTTTCCATACCAAATCCAGTCAAGAACACCCAGCATTAAACTAAATTATTAAATATTAATGACAACAACGGAAACGAAAGGTTGAAATGTCAACTGAAATCCATTGGTTACGTGACCCTTGATCGACAATTCGGAAAAAGGCTTAACTACTGAATGATGGTTAAACATAGTTTAATCACTGTTCCTGTGACCAGTGGGTTAACCTGTAGAGTTACAACACACCCTAAGGACCACTTTTATAGGTTGCAGTTATCTGTGACCTTGACATAACTTCTACTTTGACCTAAGGATGCGTTGTATGAGTGGAGGTTAACCCGAAAATGTATACGTTAACTTACTAGGTGGATGAGGTGCCAGATAACTTGAAGATTTGACATTTGAGAGCATTATATATATTATTATTATTTTTCATCCTTTCATTTCTGTCTACGATTTGATAAAATGTATGAGGACATTAAAGATATATTTCAGGGGATGATTTTATTGAAATGGTTGAGGCACTTCGTCGAAATAGGATATTCAGAGATTGTTTCCATTTGATTGCCAAGGTCCAACTTATTTTGTATGTCAGGGAGAGAAAATGCTCAGCTATTCAGGAATAGAAAATATTATTTCTCATTAAATGTACAAACAATTTCTGATGGAAAGATGAAAATAAGAGACATTGTCTGTAGATGGCCTGGGTCTGCAGCAGATTCGACAATTTTTGATAACTCACGGCTAATAAACTTTAATGTGACTATTATCATCAATTGACAGCTTACATCAAGATGACATGGATTTATAAAATCAACAGTTTTTGCGGGTAAAGTTAACTGTATGGTTAACCAATGTGAGTTAACTCGAATATTTAACAGTAACCTATAAAAGCGGCCCTTAATAATATATCGGAAAAAAGTCCTGCAATAGGAAGCAGTTTAATGTCGTTCAAAATGAATTAGGCAATCCAGTGACCTGTAAAATAAAAGTCAATATGACCTAACAGGGTAAACAGTGTGCGGGCCAGGAACCAAACACTCTGAAAGATTGGGAAAAACCTAATACAGTAACCTTATTGTGGATTTCAGGACACACTGGAATAGAAGGAAATGAAATAGCATATATCAGATATCTTGTGAATGCGACAAATTCTATTTAGGTGAAACATCTAGACCATTGAAAGTCCAAATAAATAAACATAAATAGAACTAAAGGAGCTATACTAGTCTCTGAGACGTTCCTCAGGAACTAAGTAGAAGTAAGAGGGCACAATAGATCTTTTAGATCTCAGTGAATGTCCCCCCCATCATACATACATACAAATTGCGAAAGGGCTTTTCGAACCCTACGATGAGAAAAACAGCTTGAAAGAGAGAGAAAGAATAATTGTGCGTGGTCAGCGAGGGCGTGTGTTTAGTTCCAGAGGCTGGCGATTGTATTTTTTTATTTCTTTGACACCCTCACTCCTTCCATGTTGGGAACATACTGAATACCACCAACTAGTGAATTCTCTCTGTAAAGGACACTGTTGCCGGATGAAAGTGTTTAGTTTTACCTAATAGTGCATGAGCTAGAAAAAAAGTCAACGATAGCTGCAATTCTGTAAGCAAATGTTAAATTTTAACGTATGGTTAAAAATTAGACAATCTTCTAACTCCATTTTACTATTCTGTACGCATAATAATCTTCAAAATATGTTAGAATTGACCCTGATAACGAGAAAAAAATATCATTTGTACAAATTAATCTGCGCTTCTGGCAACAGCGGTTAAAATAGGGGGGCAATGAACATTCGGCCAGCCTCTGGAACTAAATACACGCCCTCACTGACCACGCACAATTATTCTTTCTCTCTCTTTCAAGCTGTTTTTCTCATATTATCCTTGTCGTACTTGTGTAAATCGTACGGCTCGAAAATCCCTTTCGCAATCTGTACAACAAGGTAAACAAAAATATGGTTTTGGTCTTTTGGTATACACAAGACTGTTGATTTTGAAGAAATGTGATTTTGTTGTGATTTTGTTTGGCTTCAAGGATTGTTTTCTGTCTTGATAATAATAATAAATAATAAAACAGTTTACTTTGATTAATCTTTTGTGTTGCATTTGTGGATTTTGGACCAAATTTTGGTTGTGTTGTGCCTACATAAAATATTCATTTTTCGTTAGTTAGATGCTTCTGAAGTAAACAATTTTCTCATTTTATCAAAATAATAGTTAACTTTCGAAAACATCATCACTCAAACCATTACATCAAATTTGACATTTCTTAAAATCCTCCAACCATTTCAAAACTAAAATATGTCTTCCACGTTCACATAAAGTTAATCAAATTCCCAGCGCTGACTGTGATTAAATTATCTACAGAGTTGGCTTGACATCAACAGTCTATTCATGTTTCAAATTGTGTGTAACTAACCTAAACTAGCTTTAACTATAATGGCATTAGGGCAGTTGTAACTGTAGACTGTGTAAGGCATCAAATTGTGTTGTTATTGAATTAGTTTCACCCTGTCTTAAGTTACAAGATAATGCGGTGTAGTAGAGAGATGAGAAATTCGTAAGCATATCGGTGTTTCTTGTTACATCTATGTGGGTCTTTAGCACCGAGAGAGCGAATAAGACTGACATATGGTGTTTGATTAACCAACTGGACGATTCTCTTTTATAGCTTACTTTAAAGCGAAAAAAAAAACAAAATTGTTAACAGGATGGTAACAGTTGGAAATGGTAAATAGGCATATAATAAACGTAAAAAAATAAATGCGTGAGCAGGGGTGTTTCCAGATATATTTGGGGGGTGAAAAGGGGTGGAATTTTGTACTATTGTGATTTCCGGCGAAAGTTGACGTCGGGGAGAAAAGTGTATAACAAAAAAGTTGTAGATGATAAAAAGGTCTACAACTTTTGTATAAATGATTTTTTCATATAACTTTTAAATCTCCGATAAAAATGCGAAAAACCGCTTTTATCGTTTTTTATTTTTCATTTACACAATAATAATTTTATTTTGACGAAACTTGGTGAAAGTATACCTTTTTGTGTCTGAAAAGTCCACACATTTTTTCAGATAAAAATATCAAGAGACTTCCGAGATAATCACGTTTCCCGGCCCAAAAAAATATTTTTCTGATTAATATTCTCCTTTGGAAAATTGTCGCAGAGACTTCTTCATTCATGTCGTCATTTTTTCGTCTTGAGGTATACTTTCTTGTGAAATAATAAAAATATACAGTCTCCATTTAGAAACACGCTCAAAAACTGGAAAAATAAAAAAATGAATTCTGCAACCATCATTTTTTTACTGAATGATAATAATTTTGTAAAAAAGTCTAGACGGAAGGTTTTTAGCGAGATTGATATATTTTTAGTTTTATTTTTAAAAAATCATTGATTCAAGTTCTGAAGAGCTACCAAGCGATATTGAAGAGGCAGCAGGTAATGCTCTATTATCAGTAATTCCCAAAAAGTCAAAGGCAGTTTATGATTTGGCATACGAAAAATTTGTTACGTGGTGTGATGAGAAGAAAATTAAACATGTTAATGAGAAAGTTTTACTTGCATATTTTGAGGGTAAGAAAGATCTAAAAGTTTCCACATTATGGACACTTTACTCAATGTTAAGGTCTGAACTAAATCTGAAAAGGAATATTGATATTAAAAAATATACAAATTTAGTAGCATATATTAAAAGGCAAGCGGACGGGTACAGTGCTAAAAAGTCAAAAGTTTTTATTAAAGAAGATTTTGCCAAATTTTTAGTGGAAGCTGATGACAAAGAATACTTAATGGCTAAGGTTGCAATGATAATTGGAATGGCAGGAGCATGCAGAAAAGCAGAATTAACATTTCTTCCAGTTGAAAATGTTATAGACGAAGGAAGCCATTTTCGTGTTGATATCCCACCTTCAAAAACAAAAGTTATACGGCAGTTTGCAATTACCACTGGAGACATTGAAAATACGAATCTTGTTGAAATATTAAGAAAATATATTAAGTTGCGTCCCCAGGTTCTTAAACACAACAGATTTTTTGTAAAATATGCGAATGGAAAATGTACCAGAAATCCTGTGGGAATTAACACATTTAGCAGTCTGCTAAAAGTTATTGCACAATTTCTTGGTCTTTCAAATTTCATCAAGTTTCGTCAAAATAAAATTATTATTGTGTAAATGAAAAATAAAAACGATAAAAGCGGTTTTTCGCATTTTTCTCGGAGATTTTGAGGTTATATGAAAAAATTATTTATAGAAAAGTTGTAGACCTTTTTATGATCTACAACTTTTTTGTCGTACACTTTTCTTTCCGACGTCAACTTTCGCCGGAAATCGCAATAATCCAAAACTCCACCCCTTTTCACCCCCCAAATATATCTGGAAACACCCCTGCTCACGCATTTATTTTTTTACGTTTATTATATGCCTATTCACCATTTCCAACTGTTCCCATCCTGTTAACAATTTTCTCTTTGTAAAAGTGTTTATATGGTCGCCATTTCGGCCCAAATAATCGTATCGGAACCGTTTTTTTTTCAAAATGTGTGTATTTAATCTGCTTTATCATGCTTTTTCCAGATTTCAAAAGGCGATTTTCAAAAACGCCCACTTCAATTAACGCGAATTTTCGATATGTTATTTTCGAATATATAAGCTATCTTTTGGGCCAAACCGCAATATGTCAACTTTTTTCTTTCCAGAGATACAACCTTGCAAACACAAAATGTCATTTTTAATTTTTCACGTTTTTGGCTTCTAGCGCCTTTCAGGTACGCCCTACGATAAATTCAATAACGCCATCGTATTCTACTAAAAAAATACATCGGAAACATGTATCACATGTTGGAAAAAGTTATTTAGTTGATCTTGAAAATTGACAATTACAAAAATTTTAAGCAAAAGGTAGTTTTTAGTTTCCGACATGGCTCTACAGGGATCCAAAAACGTTTTGTGGAAAGAAGAAAAAACTCGTGTCCCCAGAAATCGCAAATGGAGTTAGTTACTCAAAGTTTCAGAAAAATCAAAGACATCGATTTTTTGCTAGTTGAATCGACGTGGAATGGGCCCTATATCTTTTAAGCTAGTTACTCTTTTTGTGTAAATGTTATAATAAATTTTTATTTTTTCCATCTCGTTTAATTGCTTTACAAAATTTAATTTTATCATTACATCCACTAACATTTTTAGCATCACTGCCCTAGAAATTATACCAAAACAACCAGTTTAGGATTGACACATTTTGAAAGATCCATTTACACAGCTAGATAAACACCATTTTCGATTATTATAGCTGTACCAGTGTTTTATGACTTATATGTGTATTATGGGAGTAATGAAAACATGCCCAACATATTGTGGTGGTCCTGTCTCCGACCTGGTTACTGGCCACTACACCCTGAGGAAACATCTGCACAAAATGGGCAAAGTTAGTGAACCTATATGCAGGAAATGTGAACTCTACGATGAAACACCTACTCACATACTCTGCTTCTGCGAGAACTTACATGGACTCAGACGGAAGCACTTTGGAGAGGAAATAATACAACCATTACAACTACTGAAAATCTCTCCAGTCAAACTAATGGCCTCCATATAGAAGACGCAAAGTTTCTGGAATGGGAGTAGATAACATGGGAAATGGTACGAAGGTTCAGTTCAAGTGCCTGGGCTGTTGAGCACAACCCAATCGAATGAATGAATGAAAAGTGTGGTAGAAAGAACTAGATACCGACTAAGTGGAGAAGGAAACATTAAAAAAACGACGTCCTAGTTTCATAAAAATCAGAAAACCTGGGGAAACTCAATGAACCAGACGAAAACAATACTGTCCCCCAACTGTGGATTCCAGAAACACCCTTTTGGTGGCCGGAACCCTTTTTCGGTATCGGTTCCAATGAGGTATTGGAAAAAATAGACAACGCCGAAAAGAGAAGAAGATCTGAATATTAGAAAAATCTAGTAGGACTAAGACACTCATTGGAGACTACAAATCAATGTAATTAGAAATTATTGTTAATTATGTAGCTATCACTGGTTTTATAATTAGCTCAGCAGAATTTTGTTTCGTTATTTCAATATTCCCCAAGTACTCTGAAAAAAAATATCTAATTAGCGGTAAATATTCTCAATTGGACATAAGAGCACGTTTTTCCTACTTGAAAACGAAACTTTTTGTTTCATTTTCCCCCATCCAAATAACAAAATGCTGACGTGACCACTCCACGACTTTCTAGAGGGAGTTACTTAACTTCAAATTGGATCTTGAAGGATTTCAATGATGAATAGCCGCGAAACGATGCCTTCATGGCATTTATTTACGATGTAAAATGTTACATGACACTTAGATGATTAATTGACAAGATGGAACCTTAATTAAACACGACCTAATATGGTTGTATGTATAGATAGTTCACGAAGGGAGTCAATATTACTTTGAAAACGGCCCTTTTGAACGGATTTGTTGAGTTTGCATGCACATCGCTGGAATTTAATACTGTTAAGTGTTCGACAGAGTTATATAATTTCATTTCCATTACGATTATTGGAAATTTTCAGTAAATACAGGTTCAGGAAATCATTTTTCACGTTGAAATAATAATATGATCAACAAATTAAAAATTAATATATATCTTTTTCCAAATACAGAGTCCCGAGACTTCGTACCAAATACTTGGGCGACGATAGAAAGACTGTGATAATAATTATAGTAAAATCGCAATCGGTGTGGAATAATAAAACTGTCGGAACAGGTCATTTCAGAGGTGGGTATCTAATATTATTTGTAAGGTGTAGAGACATTCGGATTACTGAAATATTCATTACGAATATTATTGAATCAAGAGTTGAAAAAATATTTTTTTCTCCAAATGACATTAAAAGCGGCCTTTTAATGACACTTGGCAGGCTTAGAAGTTGTACTTTTAATGCCTAGGCAGAAAAAGTCCACTTTTACTGCCTAGGCAGAAAAAGTCCACTTTTACTGCCTAGGCAGAAAAAGTTCGTTGCTAGACAACCTTCCAAGTAATAATTTAAATCAAACTGGTTATTAAAATTGACAATGACATTAAGAAAACTCAAAATGATGCTGATGATAATAATTTAAATATGAAAAAGTCGATTTTGCGTGGAATTGGAACAAAAATGAAGAAAAAATTATATGTTTCACACGGTAGAAAAGCAGATTTAATGCCGTGGCTGGTGTTTCATAGCCGAGCGTACCAATTATATGGTAAATAGGGTCCCGATTATATATATATATATATACGTCCTGAATTACCCGTTCTTAACCAAAGGGAATCTAACACTTGTAACAGTAATTGCACTATTTATCTTATCAAGCATATCAAATATGTCATGATTTTAGAAAATAACAACAAATCTAACCATTATTTCAAAAGATCAAACTGAGTTTTCAGAAACTGGAAACAACAAAGAAAGACTCTATCAGTCGACTTAATTTCTACACTCTTTTCCGACACCAAATAAATCAAAAGGGTTTAGAAATACCCTTCGGTTTAACGCTTCCCAACCCCAGCATTCTGTTTCTTTTTAATGATTCCTTGCATCCGAGCTTTGAAATCTTTTCTCAAACCACCCAAATCCCTTCACAGTAACTCTTTGATATCATTCTATTAAATCATTGATCAAATGTGAAATAATTTAACTCGTGATACAGAGTATCAATCATTTGGAAGTCGAATTTGTCTATAATAATAATCTCGAAAATGTAGTAATATAAAGAGTTCAACGAAATAATATAAATGTGTAAGACATACGAGATTTGTCTTTTATATCTTGCATATTATAAAGCTAGAAAGAGACAGTAGATAACTTTTAGTTTTTGAAGGCGTTGACTGCGTCTTCTGGGGACTGAAACATTTGCTCAAGCAGTTTATTATAAATTTTTGGAAAAGTTGTCGTGTTAAATTATTCTTAGGCCCGGTTGTAGATTTGAAGCTTAAAATTGAGGTCAACTGAGCTGGGCTTAAAATATAAGCTTAGCTCAACCCTAAATCTGTTGTACAAACATGGTTCAGTAGCAGCTCTACTAAACCTATATTTGCAAGTGTTGGTAGAACTTATTTCGAAGTGACGCATGCGTATGAAGTGAATTGGTCAAAATATGTTTGTCAAATGAAGGTATCACTTAACTAATTTGGCATTTGGGGAGATTGTTCGTACCTATTAGTTTTGCAAGAAATTTTTTAGAAAGACGAAATCTTTGAATACACTCATGATCCCTCCAACTTTCAAAGTGATTTATACGCTCTCTATACACCTGAGGTCTTCTCGGGTGTTGTGCGATTTCAATAAGTTCCAAAAAATCCTCATCATCGGTTAAAATATCCATATTTAACTTTGATAAACTTTTGATTTGAAAATAAATTAAGTACAGGTTGTGTTTGCATACAATTTATTTACATTTAAGCCACGGAACATCATAACAATTTATGTTCCATGCTTAAGCTTACATTAAACCTGCCATCTTGAAGGTTTTACCAAGCTTAAGGTTTAAATCAAGCTCAACCGTAAGCGTAAGCTTACTTTGTACAACAGCAATCTGACGCTGAACCTGAGTTCACACTTGAGCCTTCACTAAGCTACATTTGTACAACCAGGCCTTAAAAGACAACGCTGGTTTTAAGATTTTTTTATTCAGAAATGGCAAGTTTTCAAATTTAAACGTGGAGTTTTGAATGTAAATAGGCATTTATGTAGCAAGGACGTGACTAACACAGTTATTCACCGAGGTACATATTCAGTGGCGGATTTAGGCTTCCTGCCGCCCTAGGCCCGGCTTAAAGCACCCGTGCCTCACGGGCCTAGGCCTATGCCCATCACTGTACATATCACATTTTTTCGTCGATCTTTTCAAAAAATTACTAGGTAATATTCTAATATTCACACGTTAAATCCAACGGATTTTATAAATAATTAATTTGGGAAGTGCAAATGACAGTTATTGTCACAATCATTCTAGCACCGTGCCGTATTATCAGCGACATCAGCGTACGAAAAGTACTTGATGTCAAAAATAGACGATTTTTCATCCGGAAATTAGTACGTAACATGTCATGTTGATCCTCAACATCCTTAAATTTCTTTCCTGTCAGTGTGTGTCCCAAATAACTTAATTGGCAAGACTAGTAAATGTTCAAATGAATTACCTGCAATTAACTAGATAGAAAAAATAAAACATCAATTTTTAATGTCACCTACAGTTGATTGAGGCATCTATCAAGTCGATGTCTAGCCGCCTTTAAGACTATTTTTCGGTAGATATGTAAAATAGGTCAAACAAATCAAGGAGTATGAAATAATGCTCTCTGCTTTCGGCAGGGTGCCAATAGGTCGAATGTATTTTTGAGATTGTATGAACTTGACAGCGTGAACTACATTTTTCGATTATATAAATATTCTTGGACCACTTAAGAAAATTGTTATTGATTATAGCCATTTTTGCTACAAATTAAATTAATTAATTTGTGTTTTTTGAAATAAGCCCCCATACTATATCCTTGATATATTTCTTTTCTGTGTCAGCAATTATTTTCATACTTCTCTACCTCCTTATTTATACGGGGTTGCGATAAAGTATGGAACCAAGTAAATATTTTTTAAACGAAAAGAACGATATTTATGAAAATTTGCAGGTAAGTGCAATGGAACAAAATGCATCTGAAGTACATTTTTTTGTTTATAATATACTTCCGGTTTAACCGGAAATGTCATTAACTTCTTTAATTTAAATGGGACACCCTATATATTTTTACAGATTTTGAAAGAGCTTGTTATTTTGAATTCATACATACTGAGTTTAGTGTAAAAAAAATTGTAAAAACGAGGAATAACTCACTGTTAGTTGAACAATAGGTGTACATTTCATTATTTTAGAATGGTGAGAAACAAAATTACTTCAAATGTTCAGAATGCTCGCCGTTTACTTGCTGACAATATGCCATCCTATTAACAAATTCTAGAGTCACTCTTTCCAAGACTTCTCCACGTATTAGTTCACATTCATAATTCTTTGTCTCAATTCCTGTAAGTTTGTTGGTCGTCTAACGTAAACACGTGATTTTAGTTAACCCCAAAGAAAAAAATCTAACGAGCTAGCTAAGATCCGGAGAACGAGCAGGCCTCTCTATGAATCCTCTACGTCCAATCCATCGATTTGGAAAATTCGCATCCAGAAAATCTCTAACCCGTCTATCATAGTGGGGAGGTGCTCCAATTGTTGAAACCAAAATTTTTGTGGTAATTGCCCATTCTGTTGAAGTGCAGGAATAATTTCGTTATTTAGTAGATCCAAATAGGTACTTGTCACCATTCAAGTTTCTGTCGATAAAAAATGGGCCTATAAGCCTATTTTCGACAATTCCCATCCAAACATTTAACTTCTGTGGATGTTGGGTATGTGATTCATGAATGAGGATTCTCATTTGATCAATACCTTGAGTTATGGCGATAAACTGTTCAATTTAAACAAAAAGTTGTATCATCGGAAAAAACTATGTTAGAAGCAAAGTCGTCGAACTTACAGATGTCCATTAGACGTTCGCAAAATTCCAGCCGTCGGTCAAAATCATCGTCTGACAATTCTTGAACCAACTGTACCTTATATACGGATGATACTTTTTACTTTTTAATATCTTTCCTACAGAACGTCGACTGTGCCAAATTTGTGGTGGAAGTTTGAGGTGATTCTACTAAATCGATTGCAATATTTTGTTTAACAGTTTCGTTGGTTGCAGTCCGCGGTCTTCCAGGTTTTAGCAAATTTTTTACCATCCCAGTTGTATTAAAATGTTGTAATGTTTGAGCGTGATATAGGATTTTTCTCCGGATGCAAATTATTAAAAATATGACACACTTCTTCACGAGCTCTAACACGATCACCATAACCGATCATCATTAAAATTTCAATACCCTTTTTTCCACTTATGGTTCAAATTCTATATTGTAAAATTTATTTCCGTCAATTAGAATTTGACACTTGGAAAACAAAAGACGACTAAACAGTACTCGTTTATTTATTACTATGCATACAAACAACATCAATTAGTTTATCTAAATAGTTTTTTGCTCTAATGCAAAAAACTCAAAGGAGGTTGATTAAAGTGCTATATTCCTCGTTTTTACAAATTTTTTTTTACACTAAACTCAGTATGTATGAATTCAAAATTACAAGCTCTTTCAAAATCTGTAAAAGTATATAGGGTGTCCCATTTAAATTAAAGAAGTTGATGGCATTTGCGGTTAAGCCGGAAGTATATTATTAACAAAAAAATGTACATCAGATGCATTTTGTTCCATTGTACCTACCTGCAAATTTTCATAAATATCGTTCTTTTCGTTTAAAAGATATTTACTTGGTTCCATACTTTATCCCAACCCCGTATTTCTTTTCTGTGTCAGCAATTATTTTCATACTTCTCTACCTCATGATTTATATAATAATAACTTAATGAAAAGCTCTTTTCTCGCTATCAAATACCACTCAAGGCATATGATGCATATTTTTGACTATTGTTTTTCGCATAAAAATTCTAAAATTCCATAAATGACTGATTCGAAATAATTAAAATCAGCAAATATATTTTCCTAATAAAATTAATTTAAATGCTGACAAATTAATAGATAAAAAGCAAACAACCAATTTCTGTTTTAATGGTGATTTATCATAAATCAATTAATACTAATTGGTAGTATTCAGAAGTGGGATACGAAGCACAGGCGTGTAAGAAAAAGAGAAGAATTTATTCGAAGGGAAAATATACTATATATTTTTTTGTCATGTGTCGAGCGTTTATTTTTATGAAAACCACATAGGTAAATGTGGCTAGAACGAACGGAGTAGAATATAGAGGCGATAAATGAAATAAATAATGCGATATGATGTAAAAATGACAGTTGAAACAGTGTATGCAACTTAAATTAAGGGGAAAACAGTGCCACTAATACATTTCGATCCCAACTTGGCTTTCTAAACTCCTGTAACGGTAACCAAGTATCAGATCCTCCTAAAAATACAAGTTACTAGTATTTAATAAAGTTTTTGAATTAAAACGCATAAAAGCTTTCGTCTACATGCATAGTTGTAGAAATATCCCAAATTCTGTCATATTTTTTTATTATTTACACATAAAATGTATGAAACAAAAGTTACAAAAGGAAGCATGTATCGACAGAAACAATTCATACGCGATTTCGAGAAGAAAAGAAGATAGAGGAGGCTATAAAATTTCGAAATTATTTTTAAGAACAAAGGAAGCCTGCAAGAACAAAGAATTTCAGAAACCACAGCGTATTTCCCTTGAATCAGTTGCCTGATTCCTGAAGTTTGTTGTTTTATAGGTTAACTGTTCAAATTCAACGCCGGCTGAAGCTAACTGTCACTCGATACAAATCCAAATATGAAAAGTCACTAATAAGTTACTAGATTTTCTCAGTGTTGCCACGAAACACGTCATACGGTTATTTACTTAAGCTTAAGCTGAAGCGGTGCAACAAGCTAGACAGTTAAGTGGTTCTTAAAGTTAAGCACAACTTAAAAAATTCCAAACGGTGCAAATAGACATTGGGTAATAAAAGTGTTTTCCAATCCTTTAACTCCAATGACATATATTCTCAAATATAATTGACACGACATACGAAATCAAACAATAAATAATGAGCGCTAACAAAGAAGCGCAGCTTCCACTAAATAACATATCTTCATATCAAATTTGTTACTATAATTCAATTATTTACACTGACTAGAAATGTTATAGGATTCAAGTCGTACATACTAATGCAATTATATTAATGAAAACAGCCACCTAATTCCATCAAATATAATTTGAACTATTGTAAATTGCCCGCTCCAGAAAACAATTTCGTCGTCGTCGTTTGACACCTTTATAGCTATTGTGACTATGAAGTTTCCGTGTTTCCGTGTTATTCAGTCATGGACAAGTAGGATTTAATTTCTAGAGTGATGTATCAGAGGCTGCACACTTCATATTAATAGGGGAAAGAAAATAACATATTATGGTTACTGGAAGGTTCGAATCACTTCCACTACTACTTCTGGATAATAACTATAGACCATTCCAGAATGACGTCACTGACAAATCGGCCATAGTGTGTTGGAAGACTCATGTTACATTCTATTCAGTTTTCATTGTATTCTGGTAAACAACGGATGATATTTAGACTTTAATAGGTAAAAAGTTCTTAAAATTATCCAAAATGCCACCGTTATGCAGACTCCGTTTCATGTAAGAACTTTTTCGTAAACCTTGTCGCTTAAAAGATATCAAAGGTTGAAGTGAAATTTATGCGGGGCGAGCGAGGTCCCGTAAAATGACACGAGTTACACAAAAAAGCATTTCATAACGTTTTTCATACAAGATCTTATCTAATTTTGACAAAAAGAAAATTTAATTTACCTATCAATAAAGCATTTCATACGTTCCATACAAGATTTTATCTAATTTTGACAAAAATAAAATTTAATTTATTTCATGTGTTTTTTAACAATTTTTAATTAATTTATCTGATTTGAAAACAGCACTTTTTGATTCCTACAAGTTATGCAACCAATATTACACAAGACAATACTTTTATTTTATACATCAATTTCAGACTTTTCTTTATTATTTTACCATTAATATTTAATTAAAATCGAAAATAGCTAATAATGCATAAAATAAAAAGTAAATTGTTCTAGTTGTTCTTATTGTTAGTAGTTCTCTTCAGTTCTAGTTGTTGTTATTTTTTTATAATATGACATTAAACTTTCTTCTTTTCTCTCTTGTTTTTATTAACAGGTGATAATAGTTATTTATGTATCAAGGGCGTAAAACAGGCGTTTATGGACCGCAACGTGTAAGTAAGAGCCCGAGCCGCAAGGCGAGGGCTATTAACACGTAAGGTCCATAAACGCTGTTTACGCCTGAAATACATACAATATTTTATGCACGACCGTTTTAATAGTCATTTATTAATAAATATACAAAATTTTATGCACGACCGTATTAATGATAGTTTATTAATAAATATGTTTTATTTTATATTTTTCACCTTTTGTGAGTAGGTTATTATAAATGTTTCAAGTTTGATAAATTTTATACCTCGATATTATTACAACTCACCCTGGATAACAATCTACCAAATCATTTGTATAGTTAAATAAAAATAAGTCTTATTGAAACTAATAAGATGATAAAACAATAATCTATATACCTATACGCGTTACCATAGCAACCAAGTCAATAGGACAAGAATAGGTAGACGCCATTTTTATTTATAGTCGACTTCACGTATTGCAAGTTTCTTAGTATATTTTCGAAGAAGTTTTATATATTTTGTTTATGTAATGGACAGTAGTGACGATGAAATAGTTTCCGGAACACCACCGGAAATTTTTAAAGCAGCAGAAGATGCAAAATTAAGTTTACTACCCGCCAAAAAAAAAGAGATTTACTTTACCGCCCGGGGGGCGGTAAAGTAGTCCGCGGGCGGTAAAGTGACACTTTACGCCCGCTAAACGTATTTATAATCTGGACTTTTTCGCCCGGTCGTGCATAAAATTAATTTTTCATCACCAGTTACATAATATTTTTCATTATGTAACTGGTTACGAAAAATGTGACGTTTGCTAACGGAAGTCAGTTTTGAAAAATGTCACTTTATATGTCAAAATTAGATAAATGTATTTATCATATGTATAGTTTGAATAAAACATATTTCGGTATCTCGGATTCGCTACTGTACATTGAAGTCGCTTTGATTTATGTTGCGACCAAAAAATTGTACCTATACCTAAAACGTGGATCCAGTAAATCCACTTTCTGAGCTACTAGTTTCCTGATTTTATTGGTAATTTTAATTTTAAAATACCTATTTGTATATAATAACTTGTCTTTATGTTTTTATAAGGTTAGAATCTTTATCAGATGTCAAAATGAGTGACTTTTCTCGCATTCGCGATTAAACTTAGCTAAGAAATGTTGCTAAGTTAAAAATCCGGCATACTTGGCAGTTGATCTTAGTAAATCTAACTTCATTGGCAAAACGAACGCAAACTTAGCTAAGTTTAACTTAGATTAGCTTAGATTGGTGGTAGAAAAAAAGCAACTATTATTACAGTTTCAAACTGTAGCTGTCAAATTAATGACAATTAATAATAATGTAGTAGCTGTATGTTTCATACATTTTATACGTAAATAGTAGAGAAATAAAAAAAGGTTTGGACCACTTAAAAGTACATTGATTATGTTATTTCAACGTCTGGCAATAGTCGAAAGAAGTAGTGAAATTTGTTATTTTAAAAAAGAAGATATATGTGACATTAACCGATTTTTTTTGAAGTAAAACAATGTCAAAACCAGATTTTTATATTTGATTGATTCATATATTTATTACCAGCCGTATTTGGCTTGAAGATTATGCCAAATTTCTATGAAATTTAGAAAATGTATACAGAATCGCAGAACAAACCAACTTCTACTTCCAAAATCTACATTTTTAAAGAAAATTGTACACAAACCAGTACCACAGTGATAGGATTATGCGAGGGTGGTCTGGATTCCAAAAACATTGTTATTTCCGAAACTATCTTAAACAACAAAATTCCAAATCACGGTGATTGCTGTTTTCCTAATCAATTGAAACAAAACAAAATCGAGGACGGGCATAATAGCCAAAAAGATGATGTATATAAAAATTCTGCGTTCGTTGAAACATCAAAAGACGTTCTATTAAATCGAGGTGATTCACAACTCTCTTCAGGAACAGCCCTATTGATGGCGTATTTGGAAAAAGTAAGACATAAAAATGATAACTAACATTATAATGTCAATATATTTTAAATAAAAACATTAGAAATTGTGAAGGTTTTAATCTAAAAAACATGGTCTGTACTGTAGATTCCAGGAAACACTGGAACAGGAGGAAATGAAATAGCAGATGAACTAGCACAGCTGATGGTACCCATTCAATAACAGGTCGCCTGCAGGCCGTCGCCTTGAGGTAGCTTGCCTTGAGGGCAATTTTCTCCATACACACGCCGGCCGACGACAGTCCTACGAAACCTCACTGTGTGTGGCGATTCATCGTCAGTCTCGGCCCGAAGGCGTGATCTTTAGCGCAGTTGAAAATTTGGTCTGCAGATCAACATACTTTTGGGCTTGGTCATTTTACTGATTATTATAAACATGAGCGACACTACGTGTAATCAGCCTGATAGATATTTACAGACTAATGCGAGAAAAGGCATACCTGTCATTATTACAATATTATAAAACTGTAGATGAAAATGCCACAATCGATACAGTGAAAAATAAATTAAATAATCTAAGACATCAGATCAAGAGACTCCCTTACGGCCAGTATCAAATGACAGTGATGAACATGACATGGAAGAAAAGGTTTCATTAAGGAATTCATTTTCTCGGAGAGCACTTTCGACCTCTGGATCAACTACAACAGTGTGTAGAGAAATTTGAGATCGCCTTCAGGCCACGACCTGTAGGGCCGATTCCTGAAGATTTTACCTTAAAATCGTACTGAATAATGTGTGGCCTCAATCGGCCGTTACCTGTCGACATGGACGTTAGTTCACGGCCTGCAGGCGACCTGTTAGTGAAAGGGGGCCATTAGACAATCTAAGCTAGGTACTAATGGGAGATAACAACTAAGTGAGCCAACGATCACATGGAACCATAGTCTGGTGGAGGAGGACAGTGGATATATTCACTGCAATCCAAAGACAAGCCCTTCTTGGTATTACCAGGGCAATGAAAAGCACGGGGACGGCATCAATGGAAGTCATTACTGGACTTCCTTCTTTGGAACTCATTGTAAGGGCGGAGGCAATCATGGCAATTCTTATGCTGAAATCGGGATACTTATAGACACACTGATACAACTGGAACAGTACTAGATGAACCCATATTTCACACGAGTTTTGATAGCATGACATCGGAGAATATATTCACTGAGCGAGTGAACACCAGGTAATTCTGGAGAAATCATCTGGTTCACCGATGGTTCCAACACAAACCATGGTACTGGGGCTGGTATAACAGGACCTAGAAAGAGAATGATCTTTAGCCTTGGCCGATATACGACTATGTTCCAAGCAGAGAGGATTGACGCTATAGCCTGTATTGATGAAAACATCAGAAGAGGATATACCGGACAAAAAATAAAAATATTCACTGACAGCTCTGTTTGAAGATATTAGTAACCCAACAACTAGGTCTAGACTGGTATAAAACTGTAAAGAATGCCTCAACAAGCTGGCCAAAGACAACAAAGTGTCTCTAATATGGGTGCCGGTACATAAGAGGATTGCAGGTAATGAAATGGCTGACCAGTTAGCTAAAGAAGGTTCTAAAGGAGACTTATAGGTCCGGAACCACTTTGTGGAATCACAAAAGATTGCATAAGAGCAGAAATCGGGAACTGGATAGATAGGGAACACCAACTCAAATGGAGTTCCACACAAGGGCACCTCCATACAAAGAGGTTACTGAACCCTGGACACTGAACCCTAAGAAATAATTTGCACAAAATGGGTAAAGTTAGTGAACCTATGTGCAGGAAATGTGAACTCTATGATGAAACACCTATTCACATAACCTACTTCTGCGAGAACTCACATGGTCTCAGACGGAAGCACTTTGGAGAGGAAATAATACAACCATTACAACTACTGAATATCCCTCCAGTCAAAACTTCTGGAATGGTATAAAGATTCAGTTCAAGTGCCTGGGCCATTGAGCACAACCCAATCGAATGAACGAATGAATGAACTAGGTGAGAACAATTGAATGCTTAAGTCAGAGTAAAACTGCACTAAGAGTTTTAACAGGTGACTTTCAGGGACACTGTTGCCTGAATGGACACCTGAAAAAGCTCAAAGTAGTGGAAGAAGAAGAATGTAGATTATGTGGCATGGAAGAAGACACCTTCATCCTTGCGAATTGCACCGCAATTCAGAATCCTAGAGCACAGCACCAAGGAGATTACTAGATAGAAGAGGGACATTTACCTAAGTTGAAGCCTGCAGATATCCTAAAATTCCTCAGGGAAATAGGACTAAAGGAGCTACTAGTCTCTGAGACGTTCCTCAGGAACTAAGTAGAAGTAAGGGGGCAGAATAGATCTTTTAGGTCTCAGTGAATGTCACCCCATCATACATACAAGTCAGTTGGTTGTCAGATAGACGTTGTAGAACAATGTCAATGTAATGTATATATTTTATTTAAATAATCGAAATTGTACAATGCACACCAGCCCACATACTCTTCTTATAAAATAGAACTGTCTAATATTTTGCTGGAAGCAGGTATAGGCAAATATTGGAACGGTGCCACGTCCTGTCTTTCCTCAAAATCAATCAAATTTAATTTTTTTCTCAAATCTTTCGACTTCTATTATTAACGGATACCTAATTACTTTTTGTACTAAAGTTCGCGTGTCTAATTTACATAGTGGATATTATAACGACCATGAAACGGAGGAAAGATCCAGGTGACATTTCCTCCAGCCATCCTAAATATACTTCCAACAGTTCTAATTTGAATGATAATAGTTTCGGTGTTCATTCTCTAAATAAGCTTTACATGGGCGGAGATGTAAAATTTATTAAGTCTTACCCCCCTATGTAAAGCAAAGATAATAAATCCTCGAACCCGTCAATTTTTATATTAATCGAGATGTTTTGTAACATACAAAAAATTGTCACTCCTTTTACCCACTACACTTGACAGCCAGTGGCGTAACTAAAGTTTTCTTGTTGGCGTTTTTATTGCGAAACCGAGTAATTCAAAAGGGTTGGAACAAGGCAGCACAAGTGTAGCGAGCAAAACTGACTGACTGAGTGACTCTGGATGGGAGTCGCAATAACATACTTCAGAACCAGACTGGTCGCGTGACTTACAGGTGGCGAAAAGACGATTGCACTCGCTATAACGTCCCCAATAACTCCCCCCCCCTCGTTACGAACATGTTGACAGGTACCACCCCAGATTTTTTCAATATCAACAAGTGCTTTATATTAGATCGAAACGGCAAATTTTACCTGTCCCTGACAGTGTTACCAACTCCAAAAACGTAATATTTTTCTGTTCTTTTTGTTTTTTTCCACCGCACATTTTATCAAAATCGGTTCTTACATTGAAAATGTGACGCTCATGTTTCAGTAGTTTTCATGCAGACATTTTCTAGTCGGAGAAATATCAATAATTTTGTATTTTAGGTTTTTGTTGCAATGATAAAACAGTCTTTCTGATTTTCTTCGCGTAAAAACATCACAAAGGCAGTGATTTCATTTACTTTCGACAGTCGGTGTCGGAAATTTCTTACGTTTCAGTTTTTAGCGAGTGGGAGTTAAAAAAAATTACAAAATTGCCAAAGTTCATTTATAGAAAATCGATCGAGGGGAAAACATAGTAAAAAACCAGTGACTTTTGTAAATAGGATGCTTCTATATGTACAATTGAGTTGATACAGTATATTTGAAAAGTCTAAGTAAGCAATTTATAATGAAAAATCGTTTATAATTTACTAATTTTCAATCACCGCGGCTATTTTATATCCATTATACTAATTCTGTTAGTTTCAAAATAATTGTGTATGATATTTATTAGAAAACTAGGCAAATCTTTGCCAAAATAAAAATTGTGACAAACATTGACAGCTATTTCAAGTACCTGCAGTGATAAATTCGCTGAAAGTACCATTTTTGTTTTACAAAAATTCTATACACAGTTTTAAGGTTGAATTTTTGACACAATAAACATTTCACGTCTCAGTGAATGGCATGTAAGGTTATATTTTAATTTTTCAAGAAAACTGGTCGATCCATAGTCCCCAAAAGTTTACACAAACAATTTTTTTGTGATTTTTCAAATTTCGGCTTTGAGATATTTATCTAAAATGCAATAAAATAGGTAAAATCTCCTCCTGAATAGTTGTAACCATACAATTTTTTGATTTATGAACACGTTTTGACGCTGGTGAATTTTTTTGATCACAAAAAACCAATATTTCTCACTCCATTTCTGAATACTTGTATAGCGAGTTAAAATTTTCGCTATCCTTTCGACGTCCTGTAGAATAAAAAACCCATTAATTATAGTATTGTTTTTTTTTCTTCAGTAGCTTATTCGTCTAAGCCTGTCTAAACCTAATTTCAGCTTAATATTAATATTTTTATGCTTTGAACAATTTTTAAGTTGATGAATGTTTTTAAAAAAACCTGCAAATCCCAAAACTAATGTCACAAGTCGATTTGCCGTTCTCAAAATTGTCGATAACTATAACAGCATTGCTACCATTTAATTTTCCAAGGTCCCATACCAATAAAATTAAAATGGGGATACCTTGAAGCCATACTAGTAGGCCCCTGATCATATTTAGGTAATAATTTTGTTTTGGAATTATGATAAACCTAAAAATATCTCAATCCCTATATATTTTACATTTGATTTTGCTTGTTTTTTTAGTGTATTTTCTTGGACTTAAACCCTTGAAATTGAAATAGGACCACCTTGGATAT
Source organism: Lochmaea capreae (assembly GCA_949126875.1). Lineage (NCBI taxonomy): Eukaryota > Metazoa > Arthropoda > Insecta > Coleoptera > Chrysomelidae > Lochmaea > Lochmaea capreae. Next base: position 22,133,968 of record OX421403.1, read on the forward strand.
ACTGGAATGATTTCCAGCCTAAATCGACTCTTTAGAGCATAAATCTACCCACAAAAATGTGTATAGAATGATATTTTTAGCTGTAGCACACTTTTGGTACTCCCAGTATGATACTGTTCCAAGTTTTTATTCATATCACACAAACCTTTCATGGTAATCAGTAGATTTGGAGCAATTTGCGTATTTTTTATAATTTTTAGTTAAATATCCAGTCAAAAATAAGTCAGAATGGACAAAGTGAATATAACCCACATATAAATTTTGTTTCCAATTAGGGCCTGACAGCGACACTCGTTAAAGTCCCTTGATTAATGAAATAGTTAGCCATGTTACTATTTCACGTGATGGTTCGACCACAGTGAAATATCAAATTAAAAAAGAACCTTTCCATGGATATGTTTTTGACAAATTGGTTTTTATTAAACTAGTTCACCATTTACGATGTGTCAGATACTATAAAGGTTGACATGAGACCACAATTTCAAACGATAAAAACGATTGTAATTGTAATAAAATGCTTCACACCAGTGAAGGAAGTTAAATTCGGAAATTGTGTTTTAAAAAATTACGGTTTTTGGTAACCAAGTGTTTACATGATATAAATTGAATGTATTTTCTTCTATGTTTGTTTGCCCTTTTGAGCAACAACAATTTGAAGTTGCGTATACTTATTTGGTTTGTATAATTCAAATCACATAAATCAATAATTCCATGAAAATGATTTACGACTAAAACAGACGACAAACCTCCGTAATTTCGGAACATACATGTATATGCATGAAGTTCGTGAGTATGACCTATTGATTAGTGCCTTATCCAAGACGACCCTATTTATCAGGTGGCTCTACATATTGAAAGGCCTTCGCGGCCTCGAACAAGCAAAAGGGGTGAAGGAAAGTGACATTTGAGACCTTTTCACGAAGAAGATCAAGGTAAAACCTAACAAAGGGATCTAATCCGATCCTTACGTGGTCTTAATTCGAGTTATACAGACTGTCCTATGCTAATAAAGAGGCAGGGGTTACTGAATCTATCTAGAATATTGAACAGGCTGCAAATAAAGAGCGTTTCACAATTTTATTGGATTTGTTTATGAGAATCATGTGAGAAATACAAATAAGAGTTGAGCTACTTTTACTGCGCAGTTTTTATGGTGTGGTTGCAAAAGTTTCTTATTGTTGCCAAAAGCTGGTTTTTTTCACTGTAACTCTAAAAAAAGATTGCGTTTAGGTTAGGTTTGTATTCACACTAAATACGTTGTTTTTGCACCATGCAACTAGAAATAAACTGCGAGCTACTGTTGTATTATCTTCTATTTCTTGACTTATTACTTCATTGTTAAATTGAAAATAAATATTGCGTGATTTAAGAAATAGCAGATTTGGTGTAATTGATAATTTACTTACAGAATTAAGTGATCAACTCTATCTTATAAAAACGTTTTGCAAATAGCAACTGAAGACTGAGTATTGACTAGTAAAAGATTAATGTTTTCAAACTTCTACTAGTTTATACGATTTTTAAACATAATTTCATTTTTTACTTGTTAAAAGTCAGCCAAACATATATTTTTTGCAGCTTCCGAAATTCGTAACAATTTTGTTTACACGTCGCTACTTTTTGTACTGCCCGCAGCAAAGAAATACAGGTAAACTGGTATCTCGTGACAAGGCGGAGCTACCAATACGCAGAGAGAGAACGTATTCGGCCACTTGCACCTGGTACTGTTGAGGTTGCTCGCGTGTTCATATGACGATTCACTAAAATGTAGAGCAGTTTGTTTATAATGCAGCGAAGTAAAAGCAACTGTATTTGACCTTAAAAAATCTTTTCCAAAATGATTCTTTATTAAAAAAACACTACCGTAATTATTTTTTTTACTCGCAATGTTTTATTTTTTTCAATTATTAGTTTGGTTAAGCGGTACTCAGAAACCTAGTAAGTTACTAATTTTATGACAAACTTTTTTCTCTACAACTTTTATTTTGGTTTTCTAGCTCTCGCCCTCACATCAAAATTTGAAAAAACCTTTGTGTTTTTTCCATTCTTCACATTTAAACATTTAAAATTCAAATTATAGTGAAAATGTGATATCTACTTTCATATCCCTTCTTTTTCAAATTTATTGCAGATATTAATATAAATATCCTTTATAATTGGAAAAAAACAATATTTTGTTTGAAGTGTGTATATACAAGATGATGGGTAACGACCTTCCAGCCGTTGCAAGAAAATTATTCTGCAAAAACGCTTTTCTCAAGGTAAGTTTGCATACTTATTTCTAAATAAAAAATATTTTTATACACTGCACTAGATTTTCATACAATTCCAAATTTGGATTGGTCATGTACATATTATTTTAACATCAAGGTTAATAATTTCGATTAAAAATTTAATAAAAATTCACTGATGCGTTGAGTGAAAAATGTTTCACTCAACGACTGAAGGTAGACTGTCTGTTCTACCGTTTTCTAGATAAATCTTTAACACTCAAATATAAAACTAGCACTAGGGTGACACAAAAAACTGTATTAAAACCAGTCCTGTGCCTATCATTGATTAGTCATATTTCAAAAACAATAAATTCCAATAGGAATTGTCGATATAGTATTTGAACAAACGGTAGCAAAAAATATAAAGCATATACAGGGTTTTATCATAAATATTATAAAACTATTTCAGTACGTAGTTTTGATATTTTTTGTTCATACTTTGCAAACGGCTTACTTATATTAGTTTACTTTGAATAGTGGTAAAATATAGTTTTTTCTATTACCAAAGGCGTGCAGTAGGGATAAATACTTTATTTTGCCTTCCACAATCTACGCCACTGTCGTAAAAATCAATTCAGCATGTTTTTTTATTTGTCACGTGCGCAAATGCTACTGCATTTTTGCGCACATGTTACACAATATACTATTTCCCTCTCCCTTCTTGAAGAACATTAGTAATGAAAATTTGGCAGCAGCACATCAGATATACTGCCCTGTTAAGCATGAGTCGTATCTCCATATTTGAATATTTTGAGAAAATAAGAAAAAACCTCTTGTCTTTCTGCCATCCTAAGTACTAATATCCTTGAAAAATATTGTTTATTGCCCAGTAATGAATGTTTTACGACATTTTGATCTAACAAATAGATGTAAAACTTTGATATGATGAGAAATACCAGAAAATCTCAAAATTGCCAAAAGGTGCAGATACGACTCTTATTCTTAACACGGCAGTATACTAAAGTACTTCTTTTGTGGGTATAGTCAGTATAGATTAAAACTGGTCAAACTGTAAGTAGATTTTTTATAATATCAACTTTGGAAGAATTCCGTTCTTGATACTGTAGGAAGTTGAATAATCACATCTCTACTTATAGTTTTACAACTATTTGATATTAATTTGACAAGCAAATATCATTTTTTGATTTAACTAATTAATAAAAAATACATTTTATTATATTCAGATCAATATTAGAAATAAAATATGATTTTGAATAGTTTCCTTATAGTGTGACACATGTAATTTGTGTTTTATTGAAAATATCGGATTTTTCTCTGGACATTCTGAATTTACCGCAAATTTTTCTATGGCTACTCTTCAAAATAAGTGAGTACTATCGATGTTTTGCAAAGTCAGTCAAAAACACGTGTCTCCGTATAGTTTACCGGACTCCTCATTTACATTTTCACTTTCAATTTAATGAAAATTAAAAACTTATTTTTATTATTACCACGACTCTGATAATAGCGCAATTGAAAGTAACCTAATATACAGGGTGTTTCTAAATTCATGCGACAAAATTCAGGAGGTGATGGGTCTTTCCTATAACAAAAGTTCCTGAGCCCACCCCTTTCCGAGATATCACCCTTAAAAGGTGATGACTAAAATAGAGTTTTGATTTTTTTTTAAAATTCCAGTAGAGCTAGAAAATTGAAACTCTGTAATTTTCGTGCACTCGCAAAGGACTAACCAAGGGTATTTTTTCAATATTCCTGTTACATTATACGGGGGTGAAATTTGCAACCCTTACTTTTTGATCAAAACTTTTTTTATGAAATAAAATTTAACTTTTATTTAAAAAAAAAATTTATTCTTAAATGTTTTCCCAAAACCCTACGTTCATTATTTTGGCTAGAGGTGGTCATTTCCAGGATTTATTATGAATTGTATTACATTTTACATCTTTACTGTTTTCCACTCAATTTATTAAAAACATTATAAATTATGTTGTTTATTTTTTTTTTCTGCAGCTATTGGTTTTGGGAAAAAGTTTAAGAATAAAAAAAATTTATCTTCTATAAGTTCCTTGTGGCATTACTTATTCTTTTTTTTCTTATTTTTTTGGGAATCAAACCACAATAATGTTTTTTATTTTTTATTTCGACGTTTCGGTAGAGTTCCAGCTACCGTTGTCAAGATTAACTAGTAAAGAAATAATTTTTTTGGTCCCTATCTGACACAACGAAAAAATTTGACAACTTGACAATCAATAATATTTTGAAGTTTAAGACTACAAAACTTTGTTGTCAAATTTTATTAAGGTCCATTCATAGTAGATAACACCTCTGGTAAAATGTGAGATAAAAAATTTTATTTTATGACATTCTAACGATATGTAGTTCACTAAAAATGGAATCCAGTGAAGTGCTCGTTCCAGGAACGGTTTTTATTGGGATAGCGCTTTTTTTTCGCTATTTTTAAAAATGTTGTTAATAAAAACGCGTTTGGTGTTACTTTTTTGTGAATGATTATTTTTGTTTTCAAAATATGTATAACTCAGTTTGGTGATTTTGTGTATTGAAGTGTGTATCGATTAACAACCATTCCAAAGATAAATCATAAGAAAACCTGGATAAAAACTTATGATGCTATCCTGATAACGCAGGTAATTGATTATTGGAAATTTCTCTTTCCAACATTGGTAACCAAATTTGACTACATTCGGCTGAAATACTAGCTACACATTTATCTGAATTTAGTTGTATTAAAGTAACAACAAACGCGTTTTTATTAATAAAATTTCCGAAATAAGCGAAAAAAAGCGCTATCCCAATAAAAACCGTTCCTGGAACGTGCACTTCACTGGATTCCATTTCTAGTGAACTACATATCGTTAGAATGTCATACAATAAAATATTTTATTTCACATTTTACCAGAGGTGTGATCTACTATGAATGGACCTTAATAAAATTTGACAACAAAGTTTTGTAGTCAAACTTAAAAATATTATTGATTGTCTAGTTGTCAAATTTTTTCGTTGTTTCAGATAGGGACCAAAAAAATTATTTCTATACTAGTTAATCTTGACAACGGTAGCTGGAACGCTACCGAAACGTCGAAATAAAAATAAAAAACATTATTGTGGTTTGATTCCCAAAAAAATAGGAAGAAAGAAAAAAAAATTAAATAAAACAATGGTGATATCTCGGAAAGGGGTGGGCTGAGGAAATTCCGTTATAGGAAAGACCCATCTTAATTTAATACGAGCAAACACCTCTTGAATTTTGTCGCATGAATTTAGAAACATTTCAAGGTGTCAAAGTAACGGGCTAAAATCATTTTATAATATTTATGATAAAACACCCTGTATCTCGATGAGGATAAAATTTTCGTATTATCTTCAAAGATTTCTCCAGTTAATATTATGAACAATTTTTAATAAAACATTTTGTACAATGTAGATAATGTAGATTTGAAATTTAAAAAAGTGTATTCCTTAAAACAGTCATTATATTAAGCATTCTAGTATTAAATTATTTAAACCGATACCGATAAAAACTTGAATGTTTTCAGTTAATTTTTTATTCGATGTAGGTAAGTCATCAACTACGTAAAATAATATCGGCAAAATAGATCTACCAAACAAATTTCCTCTACACTATTTAAAGTGGATATTTAAACAATAATATCCTTAGCAAATTAGAATAAAAATCTAATTAAAACAACAAAACGATCACATATTATACCTCAACAAAATATATATTATTTTTAAAGTCGAACATACCTTCAAAGCATCGGTGAAAAAATTGTCACATAAAATGTCTTTGTTCGTCTATAATTTCGTTCTACAAACATTTAACACGTTTCACTTTATAGTTATCAATAAATGAAATACACGAAAATGTACTTAAAATATCAAAATCAGTCATCGATTCGCACTTAATCGCCACACCTGCACCACGAAAGCCCGACATTTTATAAAAGGTAGATTTTAAGGTGAACCGCAAGTTAATCACCTGGTCTTAATACGCGTTCGATGAAACGCTGTAGACGCGCGATAATCGCTGCTAAAATGCATGTCGCGCTATATAAATAAATTCAATCGAAACTAGCTTAAAACGAAATTGACAAGAGACACACAGTTGCCACTAATTGAAGTAAACAATTGGATGTATGAGTAATAGAATTTATTTAAAGTAAATAATGCTATGCTTCATTGCTAGCTTCGGAAAGATTTTATATTTAATTTTTTGAATCGGCTACGGTGTTGATGAAAATATTCGACTGAAATATTGTTTTTTGTGATAAATAAAATGTGATTCTACTTCGAGTAATAAAAGTTTTAAGTGAGCAAAAAATGTAAATAGAGAATATAATTGAAACAATTTATTTTGTAATGTAAAACCAGTAGGGATTTCAGTTAAAATTGGTTTTGATGAAGTGAATAGGTAGGGGGTTGGAAGGATTTAGAGTTGGAGAAGATTATTATGTATTAGTTGGATAATAGAGATGGTACAAACCTGAAAATTTTTTAGAAAATAGATGTAGGGATTTGAACTTTTAAAAAATATTAACCTTATAGAATAGAGTGTGAGCATAAAGTAAGGCATTAAATTATAAAAATCTAAATAAGCAATAATGTGAAAAAACAGTTTCATTTTTGATTTTAATTCAGTATTTTTATAAAAATACTCATCATACATTTGACATTAAAATTTGTCATAAATATCCGAGTAAAATGAAGTAGGTAGAGTCCGTTTCAATAAGGAAGAAGCCACCTGAAGTTGCAGTCGATGCGCGACCTTGATGTCAAAACCAGCGCCATATTTGAAAATTGATATTTTAATCTAAATCAGTAGCGTAACGTTTCCACATTTTGTAGGGTAACACAAAATTAGAAGTATTAGAACCATATAAATAACTGCTAAGTGCAGCAGACTATATGAATTATTAGCAGAATTCAATTATTTTTGAAGTAATGTATACTCTTCCATATATTTTACAACAATCTGAATGCCATGAGTAATATATTGGATTATTATACTTTCTTATTTGACTTACCGATGATTTTTTAAAGAAATTTGTTTTCCATGTTCAGCTTCAGACTCCATAAAAGTTGCAACGTTTTCAAGAATCTGTCGGCCTTCACTGTGGATAACTTTTCTTTTAACACCAACCAGTTTTGTAGGAGGCATGGTTTTAGATCAAATAAAACACACAGCACTCACAAATAAACTAGCAGAACGTCTTAATATATTCAAAAATGAAAAATATTCGACAGTAAATGATTGTTTCAAACACAACCTCAAATGTCAACAATTTAATTGCTGCACCGCTTCTAACGTAACGCCAATGGCATGGAACGATCGCTCGACAGATTTTGACTTATGCGCAGGTCGGTACGCCAACTTCAGGTGGCTTTTTATTGAAACGGACTCTACTTATTGCTAATCTAATTTATCATATCGTATTTAACAATATGTTTTGTTAAAATGTTCTGGGTGTCCCAGTAAGAATGACTCTCGGCCATAAACAAGGTTTCTGCATATTTTTGATATTACGATAGTACTCACGCAAGAGAAAATTAAAACTTAGATTAATTTGAAACTAAAACTAATAAAATAAAACCATGATATATAGATGTTCATGCAAGAAACTAAGAAATTAAGATTTAAATTAAAACTAAGAAAGATGACCAAGCTTCAACTAAGAAATTAATTTATTCCATCAATTCGACATAACGCATGCGTCAAGCCTTGGCCACATCTAGAAAAGTGGCTTTTAAGATCATCTGTTCAATTTTAATTATTGTTGTAATGACTGATAGAGGACATGTAGTAAAATTAAATGTTTAAAATACCAGTAAAAATTCTAAGAAGATATAATTTTATTAATAGGCAGTTGAAAATTAATTAAAATAAAATATCTTGAAATGTTTTAACCCAATTTGGTAAATTTCGTTTATATTGTTAATTTTGAGTGTAAAATTTTTTTTTATCTAATTTCACCATATCTACACAAATATAATAATTATCCAGCGCTCTCTACCGTAGGCCATGAAAATAATTTTAAAAGATCTCTAAAATGAAGCTACTAAATAAATTATGTAAAAACTGTCTCAGGTTCAGTCGAAAAGTTTTAAAGCAATTTACCACCGAGGACGCGTAAGGACGACGCATGGAAACAGGTAGGATCTGCAATCACAAAATCAACTCATTACTTTTTATTGCTTCCTTCTTAATTCACAATCTCAGAGCCGACTTAAATACCGAAAAACGAGAAAAAATTAGAGGGTTTAAAAGGCGGTATTTTAATCCAGCCGTAAGCAAATGAAATATTTTCAAAAATTCCATGAAATAATATTTATTTAATTATAATTACCCTCAAATTAAATAACTAGCGACCAATACAAAGTCACATTTGAGTTAGTAGAAATAGTACATATTGCTCGATCATCCTCGAATATTTAAGCAGCCACGTAACCGTACAAAAACAATAAAACAATGAATAGTAGGCAGAGACAACCATGAGACGCCCAAGTGTATGCAAAATTTTAGTTCGCAATACTTCACTGGTCCATTTTTTTGCAAGGTGCGTGTAGGTGGCGCTCAAGTTGATACAGACCTTTGGATGGTTCCTAGATCTCGGAACTGTTTGAAAAAAAGCGCGAACTACGGAGTGGCTTGAAAAAGCGTTCGTACTACATTGTTGTTAAAAAAATAATAATGCAAATCAACACAAAGTATTGTTCATTGATCAATTTAGCTACAAATATGACAAACATATTACCGTTATGTGATCATAATTAAAATACTTTTTTCTCTTATCCTTATGCCTTCTCAGGCGTCGGATTGGAGTTCTTCCTGTATCCATTTTTCCCATTCTTTTCTGTCCCTGGCCAATGTCTTCATCTCTCCTAATGTTTTTCCTTTATTCTTTCCAATTTCTTCAATCTGGTCTATCCATTTCCTCCTGGGTCTACCTCTTTTTATTGACATTCCCATTTCCATAACTTTTCTCGTAATTATAACTTGCTTCATTCTTACTAGGTGGCCAAACCAGTTCAATTGTTTCTTCTTAATCTTTGATATTATTGGATCTTGATTAGTTGCTTCTGATTTCTTCGTTCCTTACTTTCTCCCATTTCGTTTCCATTGCATTTATTTTTGTTTCCTGCTTTTTTTGCATTACCCAGTTCTCCCTATCATAAGTTATAGTTGGTACTGTGATTTTGTTGTAGATTTCCAGCTTTGTGTCCATATCAATGTGTTTATGGCTTATTCATTCATTCATTGATTCAATTGTGTTGTGCCCAACAGCCCAGGCACTTAACTGAATCTTTTTACCATTTCCCATGTTATCTACTTCCTTTCCAGAAGATTTGTGTTTTCTATGTAGGCCACTTAGTTGTAATGGTTGTATTATTTCCTCTCCAAAGTGCTTCCGTTTGAGTCCATGTAAGTTCTCGCAGAAGCAGAGTATGTGAGTAGGTGTTTCATCATAGGGTTCACATTTCCTGCACATTGGTTCACTAGCTTTGCCCATTTTGTGCAGATGTTTCCTCAGGGTGGAGTGTCCAGTCACCAAATCGGTAACTGTCGTGTTTATAATGTTCGATTTAAAGAATAATTTAATATTGTTGATTTATTTGCTTTGTTATTAAGTTCTGCATATATTTTTCCTTCTTCTGTTATGATACTTCCTAATTAAAAAACAGTATTTTTAAATTAGAAAAAAATATTTTCTTTTGTAAATGTATTCTTAACCTCATCTTCGCTATTTCCATAAAGCAAACAAAGTTTTTTGTGACCCCTTAATTTCTAACCACTTTAAACTGGTCAGAGTTCTAATAAAGTCAAATAACTCCAATAAAGTATCAAATAATGAGAAAAATAAAAGAAAACAGTTTATATTCTAATCGGATACAACATCACAAACATAAACCAAATATGGCGACATAGCGAATGTCAGGTGTCAATGAAATTCACGGAATGAGAATCGCCAGAACAGGCAATGGAATTACATGAGGTGTGTTCTTTTTGACTGAGATCTCAGCTCACTTCAGTTAAAGTGATCTGAGATAAAGTGATGTGAGTAAGCACCAAAAATAACAAACTACTCAATTGAAACGCGTGATCTGCCGACGCTTGCGTGAATAAGAGACATAAAACATATAAACATAAACCTATCTGGAATCTGGATAACTCCGATAATCACGTTTTATTTTGATTTTGGTATAAAATAGTTTCAAAGAAAATAGTTTTTTATTATGGCTAATAATCCATTATTAGAAAGAAAATTAGGTTATGTGTGTTTATATGTAAACAAAATCAAATAATTCTGAATAATTCTTCATCCCCTCCACTTTATTTCCGACTCAAGTCCAACTGATACCCCCTTACAACACATTCAGTATCGGTGAAGGGGGAGGAAAAATCTCAGCTCACTTCGAAGTGAGTAAATCAAAAAGAACGCGCACATTAGCGATATGAGACGAGATTAACTGAGATTTCAGTCAAAAAGAACACACCTAGTGCTACTACCACCACCTGCCTCTACCTTGTGGGCAATCGAACAAAGACAAGTTTATACGATGCTTGATCTTATTCCTCTCCATGGTACAACCAAAGGGACGAATATTTTTGAAGCTCTTGCTAAGATGGTGTACGACTACGGGGATTCCAGAGCTATCGAAAACAAATATTGATGAATTAGTTGCTGGAAACCAACTTCGTAAAACGTCCTACACGTATTTCATAACATAAAATAAAAACATAAATAATCTCATAAAAATGAAATAATCGAACACATTTTATTAAAACTTATAGCCGATATAAAGTTACGAAGCCTTAATTAATAAAATTTATATCCATAAGTAAACGACTTAGGCCCGGTTGTACAATAGTAGCTCAGTGAAGGCTCAAGTGTGAACTCAGGTTCAGCTTCAGATTGCTGTTGTACAAAGTAAGCTTACGGTTCCGTGGATTAAGTGTAAATAAATTGTATGCAAACATAACCTGTACATAATTTATTTTCAAACTGACAGTTTATCAAAGTTAAGATATTTTAACCGATGATGAGGATTTTTTGGAACTTATTGAAATCGTACAACCCTCTCGAAGACCTCAGGTATATAAAGAGCGTATATAAATCACTTCGAATGTTGGAGGGATCATGAGTTCATTCAAAGATTCCGTCTTTCTAAAGAAACCGTTCGCTTTGTGACAGATTGTATATCAGAGGAAATTTCTTGCAAAACTAATAGGTAACATATTAATATTAATGGGTAAATAATAACTTATCCAATGATTGTGTATTGTAGGAAGAAATGCTGTTATTAACTCGGAGGTTTTACTCCACTGGATCATTTCTGCAAGCTGTAGGCGATTTTTAGGAGTTGATAAAGCTACGGCAAGTCGAGTAATGCTAAATGGTTAAGAGCTATAGCAGGTCTGGCTAGAGATTTTATCAAAATTCCAGAAACGGGTGAAGATATTAGAACTACACGGCAGCATTTTTTTGAAATTGCTATAGTTTGTACTCACCAATAGCTTAAAGACAAATCAAGCTACAATTCTTAATAATAATAATATATTATATAAACTTTTTTAATAAGCACACAAGGACGCTATAATAATCGTTTAAAACACGAACAAGCCCACCAAACGCCAAATTAGTTAGGTGACATCTTCATTTGACAAACATATTTTGACCAATTTACTTCATACGCATGCGTCAGTTCGAAATAAGTTCTACCAACACTTGCAAATATAGGTTTAGTAGAGCTGTTTGTACAACAGGTTTAGGGTTAAGCTAAGCTTATATTTTAAGCCCAGCTCAGTTGAGCTCAGTTTTAAGCTTCAAATGTACAACCGGGCCTTAATGATTTTCGTCAAATATTTTTTTACGAGTTTATTTTATTCCTCTATTAACAATTTTTGAATTTTTCAAGACTGCTCTTTCCTCGGCAGAACCAGTAAGTTATATTGTTTGAAAGACGTAGTAAAAATCCACAAGTAATTTTACCAATTTTATTAAAATTAATTATACAGGTGTGTAAACTGAAAAAGAATGATAAAGTTTACCAAAAATGGTAAAGTTATGTAGGCAACACAACCCACACGAGTGCCAATCACGTTGATTTTAGATCTAGAGTAATTCACGACAGGCTGAACAAACTTAATACGCTGATATCACTAATCCTAGATTTGCTTTTAACTGAGGTAGTTTAGTATTCACAGATTAAATAAAATAAATTTTATAGTGTACCTTGCTCGTCTTCTTTAATATATTGACGTTTTTTAATATCTGAGTGGAAATTAAATATTGTTAAAAGTACATTGGCTTACAGATAAATTTACAAATAAGCAACAATATGGCACCAAAGATGAATAATTAATTAATTTTCAAACCCTAAACAGTGTCGCCTTGTTGTCAGATATCAGTTTTATTTATTTTTATTGATATTAGTTTAATCGTTCATGTTTATTTTCAATTAGACTTTTCTAGTTCTAGTTAGTTGTATCTCTTAATTCTTCCGATTGTTTTTTCCAGTGACATCTGACATAACTAGTGACATAATGACCGAAATGAAATGGTGCATTTCTAAAAGTTCCTAGAAATATTGGCCACCGAAGCGTTGAGTATTCAACTAAAACGTCATTTTAAATTTTAAGATTCACGCTTCGAGTGTGTATTCATTGTCTGAATAAAGCAATTTAGATGTTCATAATGATAAAAAAACCTGCAAAAATCTTATGTAGGTAGACATTAACTGTCATTATTGTCAGAAAAACCACTTTTTGTTGGCCACACTGACCTTAGACTGAACTCCTCTATTTGACTGTAGCTTCATGCCTATACTTTGTTTATCACTTTCATTGTTTCCGATTCATCCGTATTGCTGTATAATAGCCACAGCCGAAGTTATTCGAAAAAGAAGCAAGTAATGTTGAGCTTATATATTCAATAACAGAGATATACCTAACTTCGGAATCGCTATCGATTAGCTGAGAATGGAGTAACATTAGCCTATATACATACGTAAATGTTCAAATTTCTTTGTGTATAAAAGCAATACGGTGTTATTAAAATAAATATGAATGAAAATAGACTATGAATAATAAGTAAAATGTATATTTCATTTGAAAAAAAATGAATTGGATTTAGCTTACAGAATTGGAATCAATTAGTTTGGCAACTAACTCGTTAATTCAACATTACAAGAGATGTCGCTTTAGTAATGTTTGACAGCAGGCAAAACTAGTCAAATTTTGATTAAAAACAGTTCAGTTCTAGAAATTTAGGACTCTAATTTAACCCGTAATTGTGTAGAACAACAGCTTTTGCTGATTATTCCTAAAATAAACATGTTCTGTTGGCTGGTTGGAATATGCATTAGAAGAGCTTAAAGCGGCCGTAGGTGATTATAGCAAGTTGTACATTGCATACATTGAATAAACGTAATCCCATATTCTTGGCAGTGGTTTTATCGGTGACGTATATCTTTAGATTCGAAATGCTTGCCAAGTATTTTTGTACTGTTATGTTGCTAATCTTTAAAAGCTCGATATTATGCCCCAAATCTAGATAGTTGTTGATTTATTTATAGAAACCAGATACTTTTCTATTTATGCATATATTTGTTTTGTAATAGGAACACAATGGAAGCTTATGTTTCTGGCATGTAAATACCATTCAATAGAAAAGGAAGAAGAAAAAAAGTGATATAATCACTGTTAAATAGTATACAAATTTTTGTGCGATATCAACGGTGCTTTGATGCTATATATATATCGATGGTATGCAAAATTCAATCCATAGTGACCAGAAGACACGCCATGCTATGCGCGAACTGATATTGAGAAATCGTTTTCAACTCACCCTGAGATTGAGTAATCCTTGAGAGTTGATATAAGAAACATTAATAGGATATTGATGAAAATTTGACCTTGAATAATACGTGTTAGCGTTTAATCACGCAAAATTTTAAATATTTGAACCAAATTTTTTTGTAAAAAGCACATTTTTTCATTCTAACTAAACATGTGACAGCTATATCGTTGGACAATCGCAGAACGATTAATTCTGATTGGAAAATAGTTAAGAATCACAAAGTTCAAGTATCCCCTGTCAATATAATTCATTGTGAAATCCTGACAATTACAAGGCGATTTTTAGTCAGTTACTGATTATCCATTGGTTATTAGCGGTAACAGAAGGTTGCTCACTCACCACGGCTACGATAGTTTGTCCGGTTCTCCGGTTCCATAATATCCGCACATAAAAATAGATATTCCTGAACAGGGTACTAAAATCAACATAACCACACAACTAAAACCGATCAGTGTTACCACTAACTTATTTATTTAGAATAGTGGAATCACGCAATTTTTAAGTTTAAGTTTAACTCAACGTAACTCAACCGTACATAATAATGACATGAATAGAGGAGATATGTAGGTATGTATTATGTATTGCTGCTCCATGTTCAATGTTGAATTGCAGCAAGCTTCCCCTTTCGCTATCACTTTTCGTTTACCAGCAACGCGTTTTCTGTTAAAAAATTAAAATAACAACAGCATAACCAAGAAAACACAAATACCAGCGAGCAAGTGAGCTATAGATAAGAAAGGAGCGTAACGTGGCTGCATTAAGACAATCTAAGACAGTTGAAACATTTAGGTTTCAAAACAAGAATGTAGGACTAGGAATACTGCTAGTTACCCACATCGTAACCTCTTTTATTGATTGATTAGTTCGGCACTGCCAGTCAAGAGCTCGGTACCTCGGCCTATAGACTTTTTGTACTCTTGACTGTATCTTTCATGTGAGGAGACCAGTAGTCCTTATCAGACTCAACCAACTAGAAAGTGCTTCACATTCGAAAATAATGTGTCTGAATCTTCCAAAAAGTGGAGGGGCCGTTGCATTTACTGCGTATAGGACAGATATGGGTGAGAAGAGCAAAAAACCAGGTCGGAATGTCAATGAGGAGACTGGCTCGTCAATACAGACTTTCTAAGAGAACGATATCGGTGGAATTGAGAAGGAATGGTCTACGATATTGAAAGAGGAGTATAAGTGTCCCAAATACGTAACTCCTTCGTATACCAAGATGCTGTCGTCAACATCAATATACAAACATAGTTCTATGAAAAACTTTTATAAATTTAGTGCAAGTTCTATTTTCAATTTATAAAATGCATTGTATTTTTTGAACGTTCATCTAAAAATAAACCGAAGCGGTTTAATCAAAAAGTCTCGATCTACACGAACGTTTTTGTCTTACGTTAAAGTGGATTATTTCACGGCTCGATAAAACTAACCTGGAAACATAGACCTTGAAACTAGAAGTAGATTCCAAATGCGCGACCTAAACTCCTTTACAAGCATTGTTATACATCTTTGTTTCAAATGACAATAATAGCTTATTCAAAAATGTATTGTCATTATTTTATATTTATTTTTATGTACACGGTGTCACAAATTCATGATTTAAAAAGAAATTCTCATGGGCTGATATAAATCCACATAAACACTTAATTTTTGGATTGGTATTATCGGCGATTATTTATTAGGACCATTTTTCCTCCCTCAATGATTGAACGGTTACTTAATATATGGCACAGAACAAGAAAATAGATCGAATTCACAATTCATCACGTTAATTAAATTACAAATCTCTAGTATCAATAGAATCCGCTAAGTGTTGTATTATTGTAAACAAATTGGTAGTTGTCGAACGGCCTTTCATGGATCCATGTTGATTAATTGTAATCGCATTGTATGTATGTATGTATGTATGTATGGGGTGACATTCACTAAGACCTGAAAGATCTATTGTTTCCCCTTACTTCTTGAGGAAAGTCTCATAGACTAGTAGCTTTCTTTAGTCCTATTTCCCTAATGAATTTTAGGATATCTGCAGGCTTCAACTTAAGTAAACGTCCCTCTTCTATCCAATAATCTCCTGGGTGATTCTGAATTTGATTGTCTAAACCCTACTACCTAGATCTTTCCAATGGTCAGATCTTCTCTTTTCTTCGGCTTTGCCTATTTCTTCCATTATAACATTGAGGCTGACACCGCAAAAGGATTCCGGCCCCTAAAAGGATCTTTCAGTCCCCCTCTTTACTAGTCCATCTGCTATTTCATTTCCTTCTATTCCAGTGTGTCCTGGAATCCACAGTAAAGTTACTATATTGCTCTCGCCTAGTTCATTACTACACCATTTTGGAACTGATTACACAAGAGCTCAGTGCTTTAATGGCTGCTTGACATTATCATAATCTCTTGCCTTCCTTCTATATCCTTTTTCGCTTGAAAGATACTTAAGATTTTTCCCAAGCTTTCAGAGTGTTCGGTTCCTGGCCCGTACACTTCCATCCCAGTTCCTTCTATTGCTTCTGAGCCGTCTTTGTACCATTGAATGGAATTCTTTCCAAGTCTGGTAATGGTATTTGGATCCCATTCCTTCTTGTTGCTTAATTAAATACCTTTTCATCATACCATCTTGTAATCGCACTACTAACATGTTCATTTTGGAAGATGCACCTCTCATAATTATAAGACATATGTGGTTTATGCATGACGGTGCTTCTCCACATTTTGCAGTAACTAGTGATGAGCAAAATTTGTCTTGGTCGTGCAGTCCACACACACACACACACTAGCAAGACCAAGACCGTATAAACAATAACAAGACCAAAACCAAGACCGAGAATGCAAGACCAAGATCAAACTGCAAGACCGGGACCGGGACCGGTACCAGGACTGTCTTGCTTCTTGCTTTGCTCATCACTAGCAGTAACCGTATGGGAATAAACAATCGCTTTCCAAACCGTTGGAGAGGTACAGGATTTCCACACCCATCGCCTGCAAAGTCACCTGAACACAATCCTCTGGGTTTTTGTTTGTGAGAATACTTAATAGTTATTTGTATGCTTAGGCCGCGAAATACCTTTTTAACGTACCGAAAGAACAGTTATCGCCGAGGCCGTTTGCGGCCGAGGCAAGATAATCTTGAGGTCGTTAAAAAGTTTCGCGGTCATGGCATACACACTATTTTTCGTGCAATCGTTAAAATTATTAAACTAGATAATTGTAAATAAATATATCATTGCTTTAAAATCAACAGCAGTTTAATTTATTTAACAATGTGTGCTATGGAAATGATATGTTTCAATATATACAAAATATTTTGACAGTTCTTGCTTCAACTTCTGGAGTAAATATAAGTAATAATACAAACTGTACAATTAATGTTAATATTCATCCTAAATAATATAAGTACTTATGTATTTGTTGGTATTCAATAAAAAATAATCCTTGTCTTTGTAGTATTTTAGAAATGTCAAATTTGGAAGTGAGATTCAAATTTGGAAGTGACGTTTGGTTTCGCAGCCGTTGCTATGGGTAACGGCCGCGAAATTGAATTTCGCGGACTGTCTTGAGAACGCGAAATACTGACTTCGCGTCCGATTGCACGAAAAATCACTTGTTTACACAACTTCGATCGTAAATTGACAAGATCTTCAGAAATGTATCATATGAGGCTGTAATGTTGTTCGCAAAACTCCCGGCTTTTTCGAACGTCTTCGGCAATCTATTAGAACCTGTATATAATGCATTTGTCTTTAATATTCATTGTGAATTAAAGTTTTTTGAAATCAGTAAGTTCTCAATATAAGTATTCATTATCGAACAGCATGATTATTGTTAATTACCTTGAAAATCAATACAAACGATTGGTTTTCAACATAAAATTATTATTTCATGTTATTTTCAATCAAAACTGTCTGCCGGCAACTTTTTTTTAAATTCAACATAAATATAGAGAAATTCACCCATATCTTTATAAAAAACAAATTTAAGTACGACAATATTAATTCATATTCAATTTAAATGAATTTTCTATCCAATTTTTCCATAATAAGTGACTACAAAACGGTTTTTATTATCGTATCATATCCATCAAATATTTACAAAGTAGAAATAAGATCGATGACACAAATTTGAAAGCTGACAAACCGATATTTAAACACTTGCAGCCTGTGTCGCTGTGTTCGAAGTGAATAAGTATGATTAGAAAGGTCGTAGAACTTTAACTCGGTGAATTCAGTTGTTCAATAGAGTGACCTCCATTACCTCCAGATTTATTCACTTTTTTGTAGAACTATAGAATTTCTATTAACTCTCAATAGCTATAAATGAAATAAAGGCTTTTTATATAACCAGTTGCAAAATGAACATGTTTATATTTTGAATTTTATCTGGTTATTAGTTAACGTCATCCTATTTCTGCTAGATAGTGTTAAAGACAATTTTAATTCATGTATAAAAAATCCCATAAGCCGCGTGATTTTGTCATTATGACAGCGAAAAAAGTTTGCCCTAACTTTTCCAGCGACAATAGTGGAACCTAACTTTTGAAAGCATGACAACCAGCATTGTAAACAAATTTTTGATGACGTTACATCAATTTTTCTCAAACTTGCGTTGTCAGAAAAGTTTTCATTTGTGAAAATGTCGCGATTTGGAGAGTCTTCGAGTGGAGAAATTGAAAAAGCTATCAATGATAATGTGCCTCGCAATACTGTGAATTCAACTGCATCAATTTGGCGACAATTTGCGATGTTTTGTTTGGAAAAAAATATGAACTCATTGCAGAAACTTCCACTGAAGAGTTAGCTTCTCTTTTATGTGACTGGGCATTCAACATGGAGAAGAACAATGGAGAAGATTATAAAGAGAGTGCAGTCAAGACGATTTGGAACACTTCAGCAAAAATGTTACAAGAGAAGTACTTTAAAGATTATAAAAGAATTTTTAATCCGTTCACGGACATACAGTTTAAGAAACCACAAAACGCAAAATTTTACAAGCAATCCCAGAAAAAAAGGAAGGTGAGTTCTAATATGCTCTCACAAAACGAGAAATTTTTGAAATGGCACTGCTCTGGAGTGTAGAAGAACCTGTAGGCATCCAAAGAAAATTTTATCACATTGCTGCATATGAATTGGCTTGGAGAGGTGGAGAAGCAGCAAACTGTAAGGTATTCTATTTTAAAATCGAGACAGACAACCGTGGAAGAGAGACCGGAAGAGTTGAATATAACCCAGTGTTTACGAACACAGCACAAGGGGCGAATCAGAAGTTGGCCTACAGTAAATTGTGCTAGAAAAAATTACTCGTTCTATGGACTCGTAATTTTTGCAGAGGCAGTTTTTTTCGTTAAATTGCCAGGCAACAAAATTCTTATTGATACATGTCAAGTTTACAAAAAAAGCTCTCGTGTAATTATAAGTGATAAAAATCTCAAAAATCTCAAATGTCAAAACATACTTGTCAAAATAATCACGTTTATTAATTTGTCAATTTTGTCGTTAAAAATGTGCGAATCTGAGTCCGATTCTCTACCTTTAGACGTTGAAGAAGTGGCAAAAGCTGTTGTAGCCAATTTACTGCCAAGTAAGAATCATTTACTTGCAATAGGGATGCGGAATGAAAAAGATAAATACTGAAATAAACGGTATCAGAAAAGCTTCTTCTTGTTTACTAACCATCGACGATGTAGAGTTATGAACAATAACACATGGGCTGAAAAGTCCCGGGCCTCACACATAAAAGGCACTAGTTGTATTGCAATCGCCTGTTTTTCAGTTAGTACTAACCTTAAAAAGAGCTGTCAAAATTTCATATTCTATTCATTAGTTCGTGAGTTATTGTGCTAAGAGTGTCGCTACTTTTAATAATTTCAAAACAATGGATCAAAAACAATTTCGTGTTTTAATTTTACACTGCTTCTTGATGAAAAAAAAGTACCGTTCAAACGAAGCAATGGCTTGAAAAGTGTTATGGAGACTCCGCACCATCAGAAATAACAATAAAACGATGGTACGTATGCGGTGTTCCAAGACAAACCAAAACCGACGAAAGATATCCGTCCTCGAAGTGGTTCCAGAAAGATGGTGGCGACGTTTGTCTCCAAAGCGAGTCATGTGGCAATAATTCCTCTGCTAGATCAAAGAACTGTTACTGCTGATTGGTACGAATCGATTTGTTTGCCGGAAGTCCAAGTACTAACAACTCTTTTACTTTTCCATAAATCAATAATGAACTGTTTGGTCAAAGGTGCAAAGTCCATAGAAGATGAAGTTAGCGCATTCAAATCTCTGTTTCGAATGTACCAACAAGCGAGTGGAATAAACTGCTTCCAAAATTGGTTCCAAAGGGTGCAAAAATTCATTTGTCTTTGAAAAACAATAGTGTTTAAAAGTTATCTACTGTTTTTTTCTAGCTCTATAAATGCAAAATATAAAAGACAACAGGTTCTACAAATTTGAGTGCTTTTTGTAAAGAAAATTTCAGTAGATTTTTAATAGAAGTTGGTGATCATATTTGTTTAGGCTTGAAAGTAAAATGACGTTCCTGGAATTAATCTGAGTGTACACTGTTCCGAACATACATTAAAATCCGTCTAAATTATGTGAAAATCAATTAAATCCCATTTTTTACCCAAAATGAGTGCCAAAATTATGACATTTCTTAACTGAATTACAAGAGAGTTTAAAAATAACTCGGAATTGTATTTTTAATTTAAATAATTTACTGCTTTAAATAACTTATGATGTATTACGGGTTGTTTCGTAACACAAATATTAAAATTTTAACATTGCATTATCTCATACTGAAGGAAAAATAATAAAAAATAGAATTTTATCTCTAATGAATTTTAATGTTATAATAAAAATAAACATTTAAAACTTCCAAATTGATTTTCAGTCTAAAAACCTCATAAAACTTCCTGTATACGCAAACTTTTATTATACATTAAAAACAATTTTATTAATAAAGGGTTGTTTGGGAAAAATTAATACGATTGTACGGTATCACTCTATATCTATCATTAAACAAACATATCTCAAATCAATACCCTGTCATTGACTTTTTATAAAACAGTGTCTACGAGTTTTTACTATTTATAGGTAGTAGCAAATCGGACATCGATATAAATGTTTGGTTTGTTTTCAATAGGAATGGAATATTTTTATTCCGGTAGCGTTCCAACTGCAGTTATCAAGATTTGTGTTATTTTTAATTTCTCGTCAACTAGAAAATCAATTGAAATATTTTGAAGTTTAAGACTGCAAAAAATGATTGTAGAAGAAATCTTACCAATATTTATTGTGACTTGGTATATTTAAATAAGTTTTTGACAGGCAGAAATAACCCTTAACAATACTAAGGATGTATATGAGAGAACAATGTTCCAAAAACTGCTAATCTACAGTACAAGCCACGAGCGCACGAGAGACTTAAAAAGAGCGACACTTTCATTTCATTTCATGAACAACGTGGAGGGAAAAACAAAACAAATAATAAAATAGTTCCACGGGAAGACAACTTCGTGGACTATGCTCTGCAACCATTCTTTATCAACTGTGCATGATAATTCAGAATTTTGAGAAACGAGTTTCCCCTTTCAATGATTGACTAACTTTAAAAAAAAATTCTTTGTAATGGCAGCTGGAACGCTCTGGAAACGTAGAAGATAAAAATATTCAAAATATTTTGGTTCAATTCCTATTAAATATGAACCAAAAATAAATTTACCACTAGGAACGTACCTACAGAAGAAAACAATATAAGTATAATGATTATGGAATCCTCAAAGTCGCAATTTAAGGATACCTTCTGTATACATCTAATTTACAGTGCTGCAAATGAATTACCACAAACTTCACACCTATTTTTTTACGATAGTACACGAATCCGTTGGTATTTTCTCAAATTTTGTTTGTGATTTATTGATAATCAATAAAATAGAGAAATAGGAATACAGATAGAAGAAATAGGCTTGTTATTTTTAACAGAACAGTTTATGAATAATAATATTTTTAGTACACGAATTCCATCACAAGTAAACGTTCCAAAAACACTACGATTTAAAAATCTTAGTTATATTTGGAGGCAATGGAAGGGTACTATGCTAACAATACTTTTTTATAGCATTAAGAAGATCCATATTCAGTTTTTTGAATAAAATAAAAATACTATTAGTATAGATACAAACAAGATTATGTCAATAAAACATTCACAGTATAATAACCTCACAAAAACACACTATAAGAAGCATCAATAGCCAAACATCCAATCGGTAATATTTACAAATCTATCAGATTTCCTGTAAGCTCTAGGAAGTGCAAAATTGCAAATTGTAGTAATCGATTTTCTAACAGATGTGCACGGAATTGACACATCAACCCACCACAGAACAAATCGATTCTATTGATTGATTCAACTCTTTGTCGGGTAATCAATAGCAGAAAGTAGTACTTTGGTAGTCGAGACAGAAAGTTGCCGCGCGACGCGTTAAGACTTTCTGCTCTAAATACACACAAGATTTTTTCTACTATCACACCAAAATTAGCTACTAGCTCTCTTTTATCTATAAATAAAATTAGGCGTGCGCCAAAGTTACTTTCTGCTTAAGAGCGCCACTAATGTCAAATTATGACAGCTCGTGGAAAATTAGGCGTGCGTCAAAGTTACTTTCTGCTTAAGAGCGCAAATAATGTCAAATTATGACAGCTCGCGGAAAACATCAACTTTGCAGTTGCTTTTCAAGGCACAAAAGACGACTTTCGATCGTGATAGTAGAAAAATACTTTTTGAGGCACATTATCAAGTTCTGTTTTGAAAGATGCGCTATTTTTATGTTAAATACAGTGTTTGCTACAAAATTTGATCTAACACCATTTGAAATTAAAAAGGAATGTCAAATTGATAGAAGGTAGACTTAGAGAGTACTTATAGGAGTACTTATAGGTAGTATTATTGTAATATTGGTTGGTGAAACCAAAAAAAGAAAAAGAAACAGTATATTATGCAACGGTCATGTAATGATGGTTAATGCGAGTGTATTAATAACCATTACATGAGAGTTGCATACATTATTTTTTCTAAAAACAATAAATTTTATTTGAATTCAACAATTCTGGATATTTGCTAATATCAGTTTTATGTTTAATGTTAAGGTGGGTTTTTAAAATAGAGTAATATGTCCAGAGAGATGAGGGTACACTAGAAACACGGATGAAAATGGTTGATACTTTTCTTGCTACCCTCCAATCCATAAATTGACCATAAAATTTATCATATACCTTTTTTGATTTTGGATATATTTTCCGCCTTTTCAGCGATTTTAGGTGGTGTGTATGAAAACTCTTCGTCGTTCGACATTTCTTTTAAAAAGTGGAAGGTATCTACCTTTTTGGCTAACGCAAAAGATTGACACTATCATAAAACGCGAATCTATTAGAAACAAACTGTCAAACATTCTACAGAAAACATTAGGTCTGTCTACTTGGTTATTTAAAAATCTGGATTTATATTGGTCCATTTTTCAGTTTCATAATGAAAACCATGAATATCATTATGAAACTTAACAGCTTATAGTATATATAGGAGTAGAAAAACGCTTATTACAATGCTGTAGATATTAAATTTTGAACTTTTGGGTAACAATGCTAGTCATTATATAACCAATTTTATGCAGCTAAATATGCAAACATAATATGCAAACAGTATTAGTAACAACAATTGGAAAAAATATCCAATAATATATCGAGAATTTAAATATTAAAAAGTTTATTTCGTACGCAAAAAAATTTAATAAAAAATGAATTTAAGTATAATTTACGTAAAAGATGAACCAATAAACTATCCGGTCTTGTACGAATGTTATCAGCAGTTACAACAACCATTACATAACAACCGCGATGGAGATGCACGGCCGATCTGGACCGAGACCAATCTTCTCGGTTAAACAATAAAAACTTACTGGCTATGGAAGTGCTGCACATATCCCCCGGGTCCTGAAACCCGTCGATGTAAACTCCGGATAGACATAAGTCAGGACTGACTAGCATTTCCTGGCATTTACCCTTTGATATCACTCCCGATGATGTGCATATCTCGTGGGGTGCTGTTGTTTCGACCCCGTTACACCGCTTACTGCCACCCGATTAGAGTATAGAAAAAGACGGAGGACGCATGCGCATGCTCAAGAGGTGCCGACGGCGGACAGTGGAGACGGCCTCTTCTTCCATATCACCGCCACCGGCTGGCGATCATATGATAGCGCCGTGGGTGTCGGAAAGAGAGAATATTTTTTTTTTGATTAGCGGTGATATTGCCACGGAAACTTAATTTTAAAATATGGATTACGTTTCTTGATTTTAATACTTAATGCTCTGCTCAAAGTTTCTACTTGTACACCAAATGTTGTGCAATGTTTCAATATAGAATTTTTCCTAAACTATTTGTCCGATTAGATTGTATTGTAGACTGATTCGTCAAGAATCTTATTTTTAAGACGTTTCTAGTCCAGAGGATTGTGTTCAAGTGACTTTGGGGTCCATGGGTTTATAAATCATCAGATTCGTATGTAGCCTTGAACTTCTATTGAAAATTTATTATGCATACAAAAAGTTTAGTAGGAATTTTAAACTTTTTCCTTTTTTTTTTATTTTATTTTGGAAGCAAAAACAAATTTCGAATTCAAAACAAGTAGCGGCCGAAGTAAGTCGTTTCCATTTTTCAGTTTTAGAATTCAGGTTATATGAAAAGTAGAAAATATAGGTCGACAGAAGTTGAGATGGAAAACAATCCAATTACAGGGGCGTTTCATTACGAAATTTAATCGAATTTATGGACAATAAGAGTTGAAAAATAATTTAAATATCCCAAATATTTTAGTGTATCAAGCTTTGCAAGGTAGTCCCGGGAAGTTAAGACGCAAACATTAAATTTTGTAAGCAATATTATGTCCCTAATCGAAAATTTATCGACCTCCACTTATCTTACTAAATTCTCGAATAAATTCCGCTGGAGCTTGCGACGCAGCTTGCAAGTAATGCGTGATCCACGCTCCTCCAGTTTTGCTCAGTACATGCTGTTCCAATACATAACAGTATTCAGTTGTGGTTAAGAATAGAGGATGCATGTAATGGAATCAGTAATGATCCCAGAATTATTTCAATCCTTACAGAAACGATTGGATGCTCTGCTTAAAGCCATCAGTAACCCAACAACTAGGTCCAGACTGGTAAAAAACTGTAAAGAATCCCTCAACAGGCTGGCAAGAGACAACAGAGTGTCTCTAATGTAGGTGCCGGTACAGGCTCTGTAGCAGAATAGCGCTGGACAAAACAGCGCTGGACATACATAGCGCTGGTCAAAATAGCGCTGGTCAAAATAGCGCTGGTCAAAAACAGCGCAGGACAAAAACAGCGCAGGACAAAAACAGCGCTGGACAAAAACAGCGCAGGACAAAATAGCGCTGGTTGAAATATCCTTACAAAATCAACTATTACAGTAGGATGTGATTGAAAAATCAAGTTTCACCGCTACGCATCAACCTTCCTTTACAACAAACAATATCAGAATATAAGGAACGGGAAACAAGTAAGGACAACAATCAATATGTTTCATCATACTTCAACACAAATCGCTTCCCGACCAACTGACACAGATCAAAGTGTAAACAACTACTTGTCAGTGTCATATCTATTTAAAGTCTAAAAAAATGCAGTTTCACGTTGCTTGTCATTTCGGTAATTATATCCTTCGTGGAAAAATGTATCACCTCCTTTCTGAGACTTGCCAAATTGCATTTTTTTAGACTTTAAATAAATATGACAGTGACAAGTAGTTGTTTACACTTTGATCTGTGTCAGTTGGTCGGGAAGTTGAAGTATGATGAAAAATATCGATTGTTGTTATGACTGTAATTTATGAAAAATATGTTATTCCTAATTATGCTAATTCGGTACTATAGTTTATTTTTATGTATAAGATAGAAGTAAAATAAAGAAGCATAATTATCTTTTGGCGGCGCTATTTTATGGAGCGCTGTTTTGTCCTGCGCTGTTTTTGTCCAGCGCTATTTTGTCCTACGCTGTTTTTGTCCAGCGCTTTTTTTGACCCGCGCGATTTTGACCAGCGCTATTTATGTCCAGCGCGATTTTGTCCAGCGCTTTTTTTGACCAGCGCGATTTTGACCAGCGCTATTCTGCTACAGAGCCGCCGGTACATGAGGTGATTGCAGGTAATGAAATGACTGACCAGTTAACTAAAGAAGGCTCTAAAGGAGCTCTAAAGGAGCCGGAACCGTTTTGTGGAATCACAAAAGATTGCATAAGAGGGGAAATCGGGAACTGGCTAGATAGGGACAGAGCTCGACACAAGGGCACCTCCATATACAAAGTTTACTGAACAAAGTAGACAAGGAACTCTCAACCAGGCTATTGAAACTGGGTAAGAGACATTTAAAGATAGTTACCGACCTGGTGACTGGACACTGCACCCTGAGGAAACATCTGCACAAAATGGGCGAAGTTAGTGAACTATGTGAAGGAAATGTGAACTCTAATATGAAACACCTACTCACATACTCTGCTTCTGCGAGAACTTACATGGACTTACATGTATTACAACTACTCAAAATCCCTCCAGTCAAACTAGTTGCACAAGACACAAAGCTTCTGGAATGGAAGTAGATAACATGAGAAATAGTACAAAGATTCAGATCAAGCGCCTGGGATGAATGAATGAATGAATGAATATTAGATTAGATCGACATAAAATCACATCTAGTATCTGTAGAGTCCGTTTGGCATGAGAGTTTCTGGAACTGTACACCCTGTAAAAATGAGTTTTGAAAAAGTAATCTTCGAATTTTTAAATATTGTGCTATCTCAGTTTCAATAATAACTGTCACGATACCACTTTGCGACACCATACGGAATACTATACATCCCTAATCCAGAGTTAATTTGAAGTATTTTTAGAATATATGTACCATCTGTAAATATCATATCTCGCTTCATATCTCTTTGTTCTATTTCGAATCCTGAACATGTTATGATTCATACATATATATGAAATTACATTGGCGTACTTGGGGGGTGTATAAAAGGTTTGTTAAGCTGTTCTATTCAAGAAAAAAATAAATGTTTCACTTTCGAGGTAAAAGTGTCAAAAATTCCAAAAAATTATACTTTTTTTATTAAAATCTTAAGTCAAATGTCTTCAAGGATAACCGCAGGTTTCTATCCAATAATATCCTAGGCGTTTTGATTTGGAAGTAGGTATGTAGTGACTTGCATTTACATTTTTCCTTCTAATTAGTGAAGCTAACAGTGGTAAAAAGCTTCTTCGAAGAACTATTACTATTAGTTGTAATATTTTGGATAAATTTAATGTTATTGTGAATTTGGTTTGAAAGGAATAAAAAGTGGAGAAAGATTGTTTTAGAATCTATGACAAAAATCAGTCAAGTCTGCTTCAGCTGTAAGTCAAAATATGTATGACTTTTTCTTTGCAAGGAAACCTAAAATATCTGTTATGTTTTCTTTCTTATACTTAGCTCCTTTATGCCCACTTGCACCGTATTCGCTAGCTCACTGTTTAAAATAACACACTGTTAAAATTTAAACAATCGATTAAATTACAATAACTTGCACCTTAATTTAAGGGTTCTTGGTTAAAATAAACTAATCAATCTGGTGATGTTTTGCTAAATTACAATCGGTTAATCTAACACCTAACTTCAGTCTCAGTCATACAATGATATTTTGAGGTTAGAAAAAATATTTATTTTCATTTCACATATTATTTTTTTGGCAGTCGCCGGTATTTCCTATTTTTGTGAAGTTTTTGCTTCAGGTTAGCGAAATAAAGTGTTCCTAATTTCTGGAGGACAAGGGTAGGCGTAAGTAATGATGGATTCAACCTCCACCAGCGCGAAACGGGTGCGAACATCAAATTTCTCACCAAATGTTTCTCACCATACTGTGTTTTGGTTTCAAAGCATCCCATTTCCAAAAAATATTCATCATCAGTAAAATATTTCACAATTTATGCAGTAATATACAATGTACAGATGCCAAAATGTCCTACAATAGACCATTCCAGAACACGTTACTCTGACAGATCGGCCATATTATGCTGGAGGGCAACCAACAACCAAATCGGTTAGTTAGCGTTAAACTTTCAGTGTTTCAAAATTTCGTTTTCTGGTGGTACTTCCATGAAATTGTAGCAAATATATCTCGAAGTACGTATTAATTATCTCCAAGTGGTATTATCAAGTGCAGGTAGGATGAAATTATTTGGATTATAGATAATATCAAACATTACGCCCTTTCAAACAAAGAAGTAACTGAATAATCTTCAATAAAATGTTAAGAACACACACACACACCAAGTTTTAAGTTGTGATTTACTGAGGGAGCCCCATGTTAACGTACTAATCAACGCATTTCTGCGTGGTTAAAGAAGAGCGCTATAGACATAGGTATTCTCGTCCGCCATTTTGGTGCCTTGTTGTACGTTGACGTTGTTGTTGTGTTGGTAAAGTTTTTGGCATGAGATTCGGTATTTCTACTCAGGGACGTGGCCAGCATCCATTCGTTGCACTTTCTCAATTGTCTGGTGTTAATAGTCTGAAGGAAAGTTGGTAAAATAAAATGTTCTGTTCAATATCAAAAATTTTTTAACACAATTTGTCAACTTGACATATCACAAAACAATCAAATTCAGGCACCAAAATGGCGGATGAGAATACTCATCTCTTTAGTGCCTCAGGGTGAAATTAATAGTCGACACTTGAGGGTCACTCATACTTCACTCATCTTAATTGTATGCAGAGACACTTGACAGGCGAAAAGTGAGGTTGAGTTTGAGTGTAACTTGAGTGAAATATGAGTACAGGTTCCAGCTCCCTAGTGTGAAGATTTATAACCTAAAAACCACGTTTGTACCTTACACTGTGATTTTACGATATCGAAATTTTGTTTGGTTATTTGTCAGCGGTTATAGTTTCAAATTTTTCAAGGAAATTAGTATGATGGATGATTTTATGGATTTTGTAGACTATATAGATGATGATAATGCTTACGTTTATCGTTTACCTATAGGTTAGTAATCACATTGGTGTGTAGTAGAAAGCAAAATTGAAAATACGAATCCAGAATTATCTATTAAATAACTAGCTTGAAAAATAAACTTACGCAGCAAATAAGAAATATATGTAAACAATAAAGAACTGAAAATAAAATAATTACAGAGGGCTAATACACGAACTGAACACAACACAAATTTGAATATGAATGAAATGCAACATAGAGATTGCGAAAATTACATCGGAACCCTCTCCTCGGATTACACAAGTACGACAAGGATATATGAAAGAGAGAGAAAGAATAATTGTGCGCGGTCATCACTTTGTTTCATCTTAGGGGTGTATACTTATTTCCCGAGACTGGCCGAATGCTCCTTTACAGAGAGAATTCACTAGTTGGTGGTATAACGGTGGTATTCAGTATGCTCCCAGCATGGAAGGAGTGAGGGTGTTAAAGAAATAAAAAAATACAATCGTTATTACGTAACCTGTACACCTTAAAATTAATTTTTGTCAACATGATCATTTCAGACAAAGTTGACAATTTCTAACTACAATAGGATATTATTTTAGCCATAACTTGAAAATAAAACAGCATTTCTTTGAGAGAACCAAGGCATATTGTAAATGTTTTATTTTCAAATACAATGGCATGCGCTTCCAAAGTGATCAACGTTTGTAGCGAAAAGACCTAGGAATAGCAGTTTAAAGTCTGTAAAAGACAATGTTGCCGGATGAAAGTGTTTTGTTTTACCTATCGTGCATGACTTCGAAAAAAAGTCAACGATAACGAGACAAAAATATCATTTGTACAAATTAATCTGCGCTTCTGGCAACAGCGGTTAAAATAGGGGGGCAATGAGCATTCGGCCAGTCTCGGGAAATAAGTATACACCCCTAAGGTGAAACAAAGTACACGCCTTAATGACCGCGCATAATTATTCTTTCTCTCTCTTTCAGCTGTTTTTCTGTCGTACTTGTGTAATCCGAGGGTTCCGATGTAATTTTCGCAATCTGTATGTCAGATAAACGTTAAAGGACGTTCGTAAATCACAATTGTTAACCAAACGCAACCAAAAGTTCCTAATAATAACATTGATGCCAAACTTTCTTCACTCAAATTACTTGAGTAATGACTGTGGATATGAAAACTTGCCTTGAGCTAAACTCAAACTAAGTTGAGTTTGAATATGAGTGACTCTCAAGTGTCGACTATGAATTTTACCCGGAATGTGTGCCCCACAGCACAATATGACCAGCCTGTCATTCTGAAATGGTCAATAATGTTAACCATACAAAATGTCAGAATTTATAGGTTAGAATCGGTAAATTATCTTTTTATAAAATATCATTTTTGCCAAAAAAATGTTGTCTATTTTCCATATTTGCGGCTTAAACTATTAAAAAAACCTTTATTGTTCAACTCCCATCAAAAACAAACCAAATGGAGTTTATTATATTAATTTTCCCACCTCCGTTGTACTTTTTTGTTAAAAAACACACAATACAGATTTAGACCTCCAACTTCCCTGATTTCAAGTTCAAACCAAACCCACAATCCAACGTCTAAAAATACCCATTACATAATACTGATATTTAACCTTCTTCGCCTTTTAAGAATATTCCGCCATCTATTAATCATCCTTCAAAACCAGTCCACTTTATATGATTTACGATGTTGTCGTGTTAATCATCCTAGTCAATATGTTCCGAAACGTCGCGAAATTTCTTATGTCACACATTCTGCCGGCGGCTACGATTCACATTAATCAATATCGTGTCAAAACGTTTGACTTCCTACTCAAAGATGGCGCATAATTTATACTTACCAGCACCTGCAATCTTATTTGTTATTTTTCGTTAAAATCTATAAAGTGTATCAGAGGAATGATGTATTTATTTTTAGATAAGTAAGAAATTTACGCCAAAAAGGATATTTCAAAAATGTTTACTTTTATTCTCCTATATACGATCAATTATAGGTACAGTACAAGCCACGAAAGTGAGAACTCGGAGATATTAATTTCAGTCTAGTTCACCTCTCTTACAATTATAGCCTTTTTGATGAAATTTCAATTGCTGGTCTTTGTTGAATAATAAATGCACATGTCTTTAAGCTTATTTTGCTGCAACTTTCAGGCTTGAAAACATACAGATGTTTCTAGTTTTCAAGTTCATGCAAGCGCATCTTTGAATATGTTTAGTGACTTTTGATTTTGGACATTATTATGTTGGTTGTACCGTATATTGACTGGCAAGAAACTAGAAGAATTTCAAATGCAATGTGCTTTTTATATACATATGTGGCAAAAACTTGATGTACCTTTCTTGATGATGTTTTCAAATCTATTACACTATATCGTCCTTGATCCTGCCAAAGAAGTATGTATAGGGACGTCACTAAGACCTAGAATATCTATCGTACCCTCTTTTCTACTTAGACCTATTTCTCGAAGGAATTTTAGAATATTCGCAGGCACAGTTTAGGTAAGTGTCCCTCTTCTATCCCTTAGTCTCCTAGATGTTGTGCCCTAGGATTCTGTATTGCTATGCAATCCGCAAGTATATGGATGAAGGTTTCTACTTCTATTACACAGAATTTACATTCCTCTAGCTTGCACTATTTTGAGCTGTTTCAGGAGCTCATTCAGGCGTCAGTGTTAAAACTCTTAGTGCAGTTTCACTCTGGCTTAGACATTAATTTCTTCTCACCTGGTTGAAATATCTCAGGGTTTTCTTTGATTGACCATTTCAACCCCTCTTTGCTAGTTTACCTGCTACTTCATTTCCTTCTATTCCATCAGTGACTCCTGTAATCCTCTGAAAGGTGACAATGCTGTTCTAACCTAGTTCATTAAGTTTCCCTAGGCATTCCCATAGAACTTATAACGCAAAAACTAATTGCCTGACTATCTGAAAAAATGATACTCCTCCGCCGTCTATATCCTTCATCAATATTGAACTTGGCACAGTTTCCTACTACGTGAAACTCCGATTGAAAGAAACTTGGAGTTTTTCTCAAGATTTCGCTTGCCAAAGATGAATATACTTTTGCATATCCAATCTTCAAGGTATGTTTTCTTCGCTGATTAAGATACCTCTCCTACAGCCTTTTCAGGCAAGCAATTCATTCTTGACGTTCGAGAATAAGGGTAAGGAAGGATTATCCATTGATTTTACATTTGGTTGGATTTAACAATTTAATTGTCACAGGCGCACAGTTTAATTCATTACGAGCTGCAGGTAAAATCCTAGGGAACAAATGAAAATCAAATGCATCGAATGTTAATAAATCTGAAGATTACATGATAAAAATGAACCGAAAGAAATTATATCGAAGCAAGGCTATGACACTAAATTGTTAGATATTATTTAAATTTGGCGCTCACGCACGTGTGCCAATGAAAGCGGTCGCGAGGGAAAAGAATGATGCCGGGTACTGTATAGTAGTCACTGCTTGACTTATATCGACATCTCACAAAACTATGCGACGCAAATGAGATGCGCTTAATTTCTTACCCGGTAAAATTCGAACGCCTTTTGCAATAATTATGAGTGATAAATTAACTCCAATGTTAAAATGTCATATACCTGGAAATGTTATTGTCACTTTGACATCGATAAAAAAGGTGCATCCTTTTTTATCGGATAAAAACTTTTCCTCAATATCTAGTAAGCGGACGTCACTTTTACACAATGACAATGAGTCGCAAGTTTGGTTACTTATAATTTCACAGCAATTAAGTGTTGGCAAAACTGCAAAAACTGTCAATTAGTCTGTCAGATAATTATTGTTGTTGTTCATCCATATATTGTGTAGTTTATTGTATTAATAAAGATAATTATTGTTGTTGTTCATCCATTATTCTGTCGTTAATTTATCTTGCCAAAAAACACTCGAGCTTTTCTTTTATCGGATAAATTTATCTTTAACGCAAAGTTTTGCCAATCACTAAATTTGCTCGAAAAAGTGACTATCCACCTTCGGTGTCGCGATTTTATCATGTCAGTTTTTCTCGTAAAATTAGTGATTGGCAATACTGTTTCGTTGCAAAGAGAAATTTATCCGATAAAATAAAAGCTCTTGTGTTTTTACAGTTGAAAAAAAGGATCGAAATCAAAGAAATGGTTTTGTCAAAATCCAAATTTAATTATATTTAAGCATGTCGAACATACAAATATATCCTATTAGTAGTACATGTAACATATATTCGTCTATAAAATTAGCATTCAGTTTCTAAGAAAATATTTATATTATTAAACAAATTAGGTTAACGTTTATAAAAATGTTGTTGGGATGAAAAGATATTTTCAATTATCTAAGAGGTTCGTTTTTTCGTGATTTTCTATGAGCTTGAATACTCAACGCATCGGTGGCCAATATTTCTAGGAACTTTTGGAAATTATCCATTCCATTTCTGTCATTATGTCACTAGTTATGTCAGATGTCACTGGAAAAAGCAATGAGAAGAATTAAGAGATACAACTAACTAGAACTAGAAAAGTTGAAAATAAACATGAACGATTAAACGAATATCAATAAAAACAAATAAAACTGACATCTGACATCTGACCTTAGAACATTTATGTTCTAAGCATCTGACACAACTAGTGACAGAATAACAGAAATAAGGTGGTGACATGCCAAAAGTTTAGAATTATTGGTCATTGATGCGTTGAGTATTCACATAAAACGTCGTTTTAAATTTTAAGATTCACGCTTCGGGGGTGTATTCATTGTTTTAATAAAACAATATTGATGTTCGCAATGTTGAAAAACCTGCAAAAACCTTATGTCTTGAATGGTATAAATTAACTGCTATTCTTGTCAGAAAAACCACGTTTTGTTGGCTACACTGACCTTAGACTGAACTCCTCTAACTAACAACCTCAATTCGTTCCACAAAACAATAAATAAAAAATATTTAATTATTTTAAATGAAATTTTTGGCACAACAGTTATAGAATAATTCTGGAAATTTATATTTTCCAAGAAACTGCGTACTCTAACAAGTTCAAATCAACAAATTTATAAAATGGTACATGAAGGAGACAAACAACATTTAAAAGTTTTATAAACAGTCCTAGGTGGCACTAAATGTAAGTCTTCTTCTTCATCGTCCCCTGATATGCTCATTTCTTCTATGCTAAAAGTATCAGTCAGTTCTTGGTGCCCTTTTGATTCTTTTCTAGCATTCGGAAAGAAATTGACTATATCTTCTTCACTATAACAAAAAAATACTTCTCAGTAATCTAACTAAGCATCCCATCGCGTTAGAAAGAGAAAATATTGAAACACCTTTATGCGAATAACATAAAATAACAACTTAATTTAAGTTCATATAGCAACGAATCACGAACCGTTGTTTTTATAAAGTCGTAAAAAGTTGCCATT
Source organism: Lochmaea capreae (assembly GCA_949126875.1). Classification (NCBI taxonomy): domain Eukaryota; kingdom Metazoa; phylum Arthropoda; class Insecta; order Coleoptera; family Chrysomelidae; genus Lochmaea; species Lochmaea capreae. The sequence continues at coordinate 22,168,549 of OX421403.1, forward strand.
TTAAACAAAGACAAAATTCGTAGACGTTTTGAGTTAAAGTTTCCCCACATTCGACTTGATACTAAAAATATGAAAATAAATCATACCTGTGATTATGTACACGGAAAACTTAATTAAAATGAGTGTATCGTAACCTAAAAATTAAAAGCAAACTGTCAAATTAGCCTAAATTCGTCACGAATGTCGGAAAATCTTGAAATGGACTCAAGTTTTCCGCCAGGGCCGCTATTCTTGAATTTGTGGGAATAGAAATTCAGAGGGGAAATGATCGAAAGTGGGCGTGATTCCCTCAAATTTTAAAATGCCGTATTCTTAAAAAAATTCTATCGAAAAATGAGGGAAATTATTACTCTCCGGGGAAATTTTATTCTATTGGTGATGACTGAGAGAAAAAGCCAAAATAATGTGAAAATATTTAGATTTAACCTCAAAACTTATCGTTGGCTTGTTTTTTGTCAATGATAAAGATATTTTATTCTTGGTTTTTGTAGCCTTGTTTCAGTGTTTTTCGGTAAATTAGTGCAATATGGATGAATTTAACCAACTTGTGCATTAGCATGATGCCATGATAGATGACTTTGAGGAGGCTTGGGAAGAGATGTTCTTCCACAGAAAAATCCATTACAACTTTCTCCTAGAAAGTTTCTACAAATGTTTAGATGAACAAAACCTCTTGTTGAGGACGTTATTGAAATGGTGACACCATATATTACAGTTAATTATTCCCATAACTATTTGGCTTTAGATTTTGTAAATTGGGGAGTAAACCTCCTCATGTACATTTCCCCCCCATCATAATATTTTTTTGTTCACTAGATACTTTTCACGACTACTCATTTTTTAATCGACACAATGGACAAACGACAAAACCAAAATCACAACTAAAAACACCGCGAAGCAAAGAATGTTAGGTTGGAGTTGAAAACATATATCTTCATATTTGGTTAAAATAAAATTTATGGCAAAGACAGCACAGTTTACTTATACTTTTAAAATTATGTACGTTTTGATTGGTAGTACATTTTTGAGAACTTAGACAACACTGTTTCCTTTTTCTCTCACTCATTTCTATTTCGTGATTGCAGGAATACTGCTTTTTGAAATCGAGTGAAATTGTGTGAGAATAGAAATGTCAACATTTCCCTAGGGAGTAAAAATTTCAGGGAATTTCAAGAATAGCGATCCAGATTTTAAACTTCACGAATTCGTGAGATCTTAAATTATGCACCTGTCAACTTCCCCCCCAATTAATTTGACCTATTGCGCTAGAGTTCGTGATTCGTGTTTTATGATTCGTTGCTATATGAACTTACCATTAAACGTCAGATAGTCAATTTCTACGCAGTATCTCTATGGACTTTTCCTATGGTTGATTGATGCCCACTTGCACCGTATTCGCTAGCTCACTGTTTAAAATAACACACTGTTAAAATTTAAACAATCGATTAAATTACAATCACTTGCTCCTTAATTTAAGGGTTTTTGGTTAAAATAAACTAATCAATCTGGGGATGTTTTGCTAAATTACAATCACCTAACTTCAGTCTCAGTCAGACAATGATATTTTGAGGTTAGAAAAATTATTTATTTTCATTTCGCATGGCAGTCGCCGGTATTTCCTATTTTTGTGAAGTTTTTGCTTCAGGTTAGCGAAATAAAGTGTTCCTAATTTCTGGAGGACAAGGGTAGGCATAGCCCTATAAGTAATGATGGATTCAGCCTCCACCAGCGCGAAACGGGTGACCAAAACCTAGGTTTTGTAAAATTATTGTTCTGGTTTGGTGCACTTACAAATCATGAGGAAACTCCAGGTCCTCCTCAATTATTTCTAATATGCCAAGAACGGTTGGTTTCAAGAGACGAAATCTCTTGAAAAAGGTGAGATTATCCAAGTTGTGGATGTGGTTGGCTCTATCATATACCCTTCGTGGAAAACCCATATCAATTATATCCAATATATCCTTATCATCCACAAGGAACATGTCGTCTTCCCAAAAACCCATTTTTTAGTGACTAACTCGGAATACTAGCGCGCAGAGTACTTTTTTGAGGTTAGACACATCAGTTTATTGTGTTTTTTAGGTTAGAATTTATATTACTGTGGTTTAGAAGAGCTTAACCGTGGCTTAAATCGCGATGCAAGCCAAAATTCAAAATTAACTAATAGTTAAATTTTAAAACACTGTTATAATGACGGTGCAAGTGGCTATGAGTGATTGAAGTTACATACCTGTCATCAGTATCCCACTGAACAAGCGGTTGCTGATCTTTGGCACCAGGTATAGGAAGCCTTTGTATAGGAATCAATGCTGGAGTAGAGGAAGCGTAATCTTGATGAAGTCTTTTAGCTTGTTCTATCCTAGCTTCGAGTTTTCTCTGTAATTGGCGAGAGGTAGCCGCTGTTTTTCTTGGTATTGATTGGCTACTGCTGCTGGCACTCGAACTATCACTTCCCTACAAAACAAACAAATCACCCTCACATTTAAATATACTGTTTATACCAATGACGTATTAATTTATTATTATTTAATACGTCATTGGTGCAAACATTACACCGAATCAGCTCAGAGATACAAAATTATCTGAATAGATTTTGGTTTTTGTTTGGCTCAACAAGGAGGGCTGTTTGAATCTTTAATTTTTCATTTTTGGCATTTTAAGTTGTTTCTCGGAATTTATTTTTAATTTAAAGAATCTTATTTTGTTTTATTTACGAATTAATTTTTATTTTGGAAGCCGTTATGGCCAAAAGAAATCAAAATATGTTCCGTTTCTCATTGCATGTATCTGTATGCAGTTCAACTAAGACTATCATTATTTTTAGCCCCTTTATCATCAAAGTATTTTGTACAAACTTCTGGGACACCCCGTATATTAGATGGACAAAAGCACGAATTTCAAAATGTTGTGACATTAACGAGTGGAAGGTTTTTGATGTTTGTGTTAGCGTTAAGTTCATCATATTATGGATTAACATATTTAATATGCCAAAAATAGTATTAACGAATCAAAAACCTATTAGGCGCCATTTTGAGGGAATCAGTGTCGCAATTTTCAAGTTTTCTTATCCTACGTAACGAAACCTTCCTAATGATCCTTCATTTACGCCAAATGACCTTCTAGATTACTTGTGTATATAACGAGTTCGAATTTCATATTTCGTTATACTTAAATTTAAACGCAAAAAAATTCCATATTTAGTATTAACCTATGTTTGATTCTCAAGATATCGCTAACGTTTTGTTAATTGCTCAATTTAAATAATATCTGTAAATATTAGAGTTATGAATAACAAGTTGTATGCCAACATAAACAATGTCAAAGCTTATTTATTCATTTTGCTTGATTCCATGTCGCAGTGAATATAATAATAAGTTGTTTGATTGTTGTATGTATAAAACATGAATATTTAATTGTTAAAATCTTGTACCAAAGGTTTTGAAATTTCTGAAAGTGGAGAGTAGGGATTTGAGACAATGGACAGAAAGAAATTTGGTACGTTCTAGTCGCTATCTACGCAAAAATGATACAAAATATGTACAAGCCACTAACCCTCTAACCTAACCCTAATAGGTTATTCAACTTTTTCATTAGAATTCAAGAATAAACTGGAGGGCAATTCGAGTGCGGGATTAAGATACGTGTAAGTGTCGGACGGGAACTCGTGTGTATTATACTAGTCATTAAGAAACCTCACGGGAATTCGTGTGCACCGAAAAAAACTATAGTACGGAGTTGGTTTCAGCTTTTACATCGTAAATTAATCCTTAACCTACTTTCCAGTGAACAAATCACATTTTGAGGTATACAAACATGACATTTAACTTTTCAAAAGGTTATTCTATTCATTCTAAAATGACACGGCTCGCTTAGAAAAAATTGCGGCGAAATATAAAAGTGTAGCTATCTTCTGTATGTTCCTTGTGGTGTATTCATTATTCTTTTTTTGTTATTCATAACAAAAAGAATAATAAAAGTTTAGCGTTTGGCTTTTGATTGATGTAAATCCGAATTTACTGTTTCAACCCTTATTTCATGGAATCTACTCATATTTGTATTTCAAATGAAACCAAATGTTTATTATTAACTCCGTTTTAATAAAAAATATAATATATGAAAAATCTAAATTTAATAATAATTATTTCGATATCTAAAAATATCATCGTTAGAATGACAGAAGTTACATGTTTTCGTATATTTTTTATTATTAAAGTGAAGTTAATTAGACACATTTTTAGTTTCATTTAAAACACAAAGATGTAAATCCGGTACTATCCAACGTAGGGGTCGCAGTTTGACTATCAATGTTTTACGATTAAGGCGAGGTTACAGTAAAAATAAGTTCTATTTATTAAGAATTTCTTATATAGAATATTTCTTGACTCGAACTGTAACCTCTTGGGTGAGAAGTAACAATCACACAAAATATTAATAAAATTATAAAAAGGTTTTTCTAAACGGAATATTACTTTCGCTACTCTCCAACTTTACTGTCCTTTATCTCAAAAACTAGTAAAAGGACTGGACTGGAATGTGTCTCATGGACACTTTTGTTCGGGAAATTAAACTTAAAAACATATACAAAAATTCAGAATAGTAAATTAACTTCTTCCTGATATAACCTAGTCAAAGTACACTAAATATCCTTAAAATGCCACAAAAAGCTTGAAAATTCAAAATTGAGTATTTAAAAGGGTTTTGATTAACATGAGAAAAACTTTACGATGTTAGGCATGTGATTTTCCGGAAAATCATCGAGAGAAAATTTTTGTTTTTGTTTTTTCACTCTAATTGTTTAAATAATGAGAACACAGAAAAATGTTCAATTTGAAAATTGTAGCTAATACATTTATATACAAAATTTGTCTGAAAATTTTTTTTGTATCTGCATTAGTTTTTAAAATATACGAAATTTCCGTGGTAGCATTTTTGAACACCATCAATTTTCATGTTTTTAATTTTATGATAGTAAATAAACAATGACATTTAGAAAAAAAAATTTAATATGGAATGTGTTCTAAAATGGAGTATCTACAAATACATTGAAAACATAATTTTTTAATGTATTATATCAGTTTTCCACGTAAACCTCTACGAAAAAGTCATTGTTTTTACCAAATTCCTCTAATTAACATTAATAAATTAAAAAATTAAATTATATAACAAAGCGTACTTCAAAGATTATGGTTTATTCTTCAAACTTTATTTGAAACTTTTTTTGTATTTGCATTTTTCACAAAGATACATACGATTTTCCACGTGAACCTTCATTTTTTGACCCCACTTTATTTTCATTATTATTGTAATAACAGCCTCTATTTTTAATATAATTTGCTAAATATTTTTGTTGCTAATATTTTATTATTATTTTTTTTTTAAGCCGCTCTCTCACCTGCCTTTTCACCTTTATTTGTGCTCCCTTCTCTTTCTTACCTGAGCCATAGGTGTGTTCTTTTGTATCGCGATCACTTCTAAATAGGTTCATTATAAAGTTCACAAATTTTTAGATATCATAAACGGTATAAAAAGTTATAGTTTTGCTGACAGACCTCTGATTTAAGTATTTATTTTAAATAATTGTCTATTATTTAAAAAATTTGATATTTATAGAAAAACTGTATAGTAGTTTCGAAAGTAGATGCTTCAAGGTATTTAGTAGTGAAGTTTCATTGAACTATATCAATTTCGAAAAAAAATATAATTGAATTAAGTCTAAAAAAAACAAGTAAAATTAAGCATGCAAAAAAAAGAGATTTTTAAAAAGCATTCGTTTAAAATTCTAAATATTGATGGCTTTGCTTTTATAATAATAACGTTTTATGCTCATTTGCAATGCAAAATCCAAAAGGAATTTTCGCTGGGATAAGTATTAATTAAATAGGAATTATAATAAACTGATATTACAGTCAGAAAATCTACTTTTTCAAATTTGTAAGTATTTCTATCTAAAAGTTGAGATCTTTCTTTACATTTTACATGAGTTTTTTATTTTTTCAGAATGTTATAAGCACAAAATTATTAACTTTTAAGTCGAGCGGTTAATAAATTTGGCTCACGGGCCATTCGCGCGTAACCTCGAATTTAATACCACTGAAATTAATTTTATCCCGTAAACTTTCCAATTTACAGAAAAACTTTTCAGTCAAAATTTGTAGATAAATGCATCAGCTACAAATTTTGATTTGGAAGTTTTCTGTATATTTAATATTTAAACAATTAGGGCGAAAAAACAAAAACAAAAATTTTCACACGACGATTTTCCGGAAAATCGCATGCCTAACATCGTAAAGTTTTTCTCATGTTAAACACAACCCTTTTAAATACCCAATTTTGAATTTTCAAGTTTTTTGTATGTTTTGTGAGGTTTTATGTGTACCTACTTTGACTATGCTAATATATATTTAGTAAGAGTTTCCAGTAAATTTACTAGTAGAGCTTTAAAAATAGCGATTGTCACATGTCAAAGTAATTTCTTGTCAAATGCTAACGATGTAAATACTCTACATAACACTGATATTAAAAATAATCTTTTAAATATTTGTATAAGTACCGCCCAAAAAATCTCAACATAATAAGAGTAATTTTAATTAAAATCGTTAAAATAGGTAGGTAGAATAGATACTTACATTCGGTTTCGTATGAGAATCAACATTATGATCTCCACTGTCAATTCCACTGTCTTCCATCACAGATTGAACCGTATATCAAAAATTTGAAATAAAAAACAAACTAATACAATCACATTATTTTCTAGAAAAAATGTTAGTCAATTGATTTACGATATTTTGAATGCCCTGTATGCGATGTTATCTTTCAGATACATAAACAGTATTTTTGTGTTTGTTCAACTGCTGACTGGAATGAATTCGCACTGAGCGTGAAATAACATTGGACAGTGTTAATAGGAAAATCAATAGTCCTTCGGATCCGGACTAGGAGTGTGTGAAAAGCGGGAAAACCGAAAAGTTTAAGCGTTAGTTGAAGAATTAATAATAGATTAATGTTTGGTAAACTGGATAAGTACTTGCGGAGGATTTCTTTTAAAAGGTGGTATTAATTGCTTATTACGTTATAAGTATTATTATGGAAGGGGGAAAATTTCTTTAATAAATATCCCAATATTTAAATTTTACAGATGATTCAATGTTTATAAACAGTATATCAATCTGAAGGTTTCTGTAAAGCAGCATTTTTAGGTAATTTACGTTTGTTGGCAGATGTTTGTTTTGAATTTGACCAAATATTTTATGGCTATTGTGTTCAACGTACACACGTACATCGTTTCACGGATTAGCAAGAAGTTCTGAACAGTTCTACTTACTCTGGAACTACCAGTGCAAGTTCTATAAATGGTATTGTTGCATTGTTGGTCTTAATTCAAGTAAAATTTGGGCTCCTCAACTTCAGCGATAATAATTGAGAAAGAAAATATTCCAAAGGAAGCTTGACTATATTCTAGCCTTTTCACTTCAAGTGATTTATAATTTGGTTGGATTAGGTGCAACAAAATGTCTCAGAGCAGGAGCAGTGTCTATCCAATCTGGCGAATAATAAAATGAACGTTTGATAAGTAGTAAATGCTCGAAAATGTTAATATGTTTATTCAGTCAATTTAAACCCTTCCTCACATAACACGGCACTGTCGTTGGAAGCCGCGATATTGTCTTGTGTATTGCTATCCTTGTTTTGAAATGAAAGAATCGATTTAGCTGGTTACAAAGTGTGTTGTTAGTAGGTATAGCGGATTATTCATCTAGCCTGTTTAATGATCGAAGATTAGTAGTTCTCCTTCGCATTGTGCATCACCCTGTACTTCTACTTCTATTTTCTCCCTATGACACCTACAAGGTTTTATCAATAACAGTTGCTATGCAGTTTTTTTTTGTAAATTCCTTACTGCTGTCATTCTCTGTCATAATATAAATGTTAGTATTTTATTTTAAATAATGCCTCCTGCTAATATTAAGAAAACTGTATCAACTGCTGCGACTGTTTTGCCGCCAAAAGGGGTAAATTTAAAACAAAATTAATTACGTTACATTTCTAGGTGTATGACCAAAAATAGTTCGAGTGGTGGTGGGTTTAATGTGGCCAAAAGGTCACGGAGTCTTGGTATTTCAGGTGTTTGTACAGATTATAGTTTTTTTAAAAAGTTCCAAGGCTGGAAATCAATTTGTTGTATAAAAAAATGAATTTGATTTGTTGCTTAAGTGAAAAAAAATAGAAACCATCACTTGAATTTTTAGTCGAAATGTTAAAAGTAAAAAAGGTACAAATTTAAACTCTTTTATTTTCAATACCATGTATTTAATGGCGTTTTTTATGGTTTAGAAAAGGAATTTAAAAAAAGAAGAAACAACAGATGATTTGGAAGAATGGAAAAAAGCAAAACAACTTCTAAAACCAAAAGATCAACTGGAATTAACCGACTCGGTAAGTTTCTTCCAATGTTTGAATAAAGTTTAAAGCTTTTTAATACTAATTTCATCAACTGCTTCTTTCTATAAAGTTTATTTTAATTCATGGTCATAACAGAAAATTGAATAAACGTACTTAGATCTTTATTCAATAGGTACACAACAAGTTTTAGGTTTGTTGATCTAGAAGATTTTTGTTCCTAATAGAAGACAAGAAAAGAACGTGACTGAAAGATGACAGCTTGGATTTAGGAAGATTTAAAGTAGGTACAAGGAAAGTAAGATTAATACCTCTACAGTATTGAAAAAACGCATGGAGGACAACAGCAGAATAAGGGATGATATATTAACAAAGCAATAGATAAAGAAGAATTATATTAAGGAACTAAATAATGGATGGAAAAGCTTAATGAATCCAAAGCAAAACAAATATTCGATAAGATGTAATTTTGTTGGCAGCTAAACAAACCACACCGTACAGTTCTGGGATTATCTATAGTGATTTGGATATTGGAAAGTCTATATATATAAATTGCCAGCCGCAGAATATTTGTTTCAACAGAATGGTACTCCTTTACATTCCGCTATAGTTGTGAGGCAATTTTAATACATTTTCAGATCTATAGATCGGAAGAATGGTAACAGTGGAATGGTCCGCTAGATCACCCAAACTTACACGATTGAACTTCTTTGTATGGAGTTATTAAAAATCAAAAAACCATTATAACAGACCTGACAATATCCATAACCTAAAAGCCAGAATAAGGCAGGAAATGCAGAACATAACACCCGATAAACCAGTCATTACTTGTATGTTTCAGGAACTAAAAGAAATAATACCAAAGCAACTGATCTCGACGAATCCGCAGTTACCAGAAGGCCTAGTAGAATGGAGTTACCTACAAGGTGCCTTCATAGAGTTACCTTCACCTGGCAACATGGTAAAAGTATACTCATTAGAAGGTACGCTTCTTCACAAGGAATCCGAAGAAGCTCAACAGCAAATGATAGAAATGGGGATTGACCGTAAGTAATTTAATATATTATTCTGAACAAAATTAATATGAAAGATTTCAGCTAGCGAGTTCTTTTCCTCGGAAATCACTTTGGTTCCCGAAGCGTTAGAAGAAGAGGAAGAAATTGAACCAATACAAGAAGGTGAAAGTGTTGTCGGAGAAGGAACGAAAGAAGAAGATACGGAATCGCGAGTAACTGCAAAAGAAGAAGAAGACGAAGAAGAAAAGGCTCCGGAACCTGAGAAACCTGAAGAGCACGAGGAACCCGACGAAGACGACGCTGAATCGCATATTGTAAAAGTAGCTGCGCCAAAAACTGGCGGAAGACCGAGAAAACTTACAAATCAATTTAATTTTTGCGAAAGGGCTGCTCTCACCTACAACAACCCCACCAGGGTTAGTATTGTAGCAAATAAAAAAATATATATTTTGAAAAAATTGGTTTTTAGTCTCAAGAAACACAAACGACACCTCCTCCAATGGCTTCGTTCGCAGCAAACGTACTCCAATGGGTTATTTACGACGCTTACCAAGCCGACTTCGAAATACAGGAACAAGAAAGAGAAAGGGAACGTAGGGAGAAAATGGGACTCCCGCCAAAAGTGGTAGTGAAAAAAACTCCGCAACAATTAACTGAAGAAATGCAAGGTAGACTACTTGAAGCTACTAGAGTTCTGGAAAGAATGATTAATCAGAATACCTACAACGAAATGGCGAAGGGTAAGTGATCCCCATTGAAAATAGTTAAACTATAAGTCGAGAACGATTTTGCACCCGAACAATAGCGAGCTGTTAATAAAATTCGAGACTAGTAAAGCAAAACATGGTGCAATGAGGGATTGGAATTATCAGTAAGCTGCAAAAATTGGTTAGAGTATCTGGAGCATTAGACCTTTGCTCAGCGATGGGCGTGTAAAAGTTTAAACGTGAATTATCTCTGTAAAGGACACTGTTGCCGGATGAAAGTGTTTAGTTTTACCTAATAGTGCATGAGCTGGAAAAAAGTTAACGATAACGAGACAAAAATATCATTTCTACAAATTAATCCGCGCTTCTGGCAACAGCGGTTAAAATAGAGGAGCACTGAACACACCCCCAAACTGTTTTTGGTAGCTTTAACTGAACACACGCCCATCGCTGAACGCAGAATTATTATCTCCCTTTCAAGTAGTTTTGCTCATATTTTCCTTGTCGTACTTATGTAAATCGTATGGCGCGAATAGACTTTTCGCAATCTGTATAGTGGTCGACAGATGTTTGTTTTGTTTAGGAACATTGCTCTTGTATGTGTATTGTTAGTTTTACGAAGCAACTGACTAAGGAAACAATTCGTTCAAAATTTATTAAAAAAATATGAAAAATGCAAAAGAAATGCTAAAGCGGTGTTCACAACACATCGTTTCAGAAGTAAACAAGTTTTATGTACTGAAAAGTGGTTGTTTCTAGTTTGGAAAATGTCTCAGTAAACTCATTTTTTGATTCAACAGATTACAAATACTGGGAAGATCCGTCAGACGAATACCGAGAAGAAGAAGGAACTTTGTTACCTTTATGGAAGTTTACCTATAACAAAACCAATAAGCATACTGTAACTGACTTGGAATGGAATCCCTATTATTACGATCTGTTTGCTGTCTGTTTTGGATTTTGTAAGTAAAACAAGATTTTTTGACACTCGGGACATACAATTTTGACTCATAGGAGTAAGATGGTAGCCATTTTCATTTTTTCATTGTATCATATCTCATCAAAGCTTTCAACCACGCTTTGAACAATATAACAATAATGAATATTTCTTCAAATTCCAGTTTTCTACTAAAATTCATAAAATTCAATTAAAAAATCATAAAATCTCCTATTTTAAACATGAAATCTGATGAAACATGCTTTTTTTCAATTAAAAAATCATAAAATATCATATTTTAAACATAAAAATTGATGAAAGATGCCTTTTAAAATCAGAAATTCATAAAAACTGCTATTTTGAACATAAAAACTGATGAAAGATGCTTTTTTAATGTAAAATCCATAAAAACTGCTATTTTGAACATGAAAATTGATGGAAAATGCTTTTTTTCAATTAAAAAATCATAAAATCTCATATTTTAAACATAAAAATTGATGAAAGATGCTTTTTTAAATCAGAAATTCATAGAAGCTGCTATTTTGAACATGACAACTGATGAAAGATGCTTTTTTCAATGTAAAATCCATAAAAACTGCTATTTTGAACATGAAAATTGATGGAAAAAGGGTTTTTTTCAATTGAAAAATCATAAAATCTCCTATTTTAAACATAAAAATTAGTGAATGATGCTTTTTTCAATCAGAAATTCATAAAAGCTTCTATTTTTAACATGAAAACTGATGAAAGATTCAAACTGCTATGTTGAACATAATAATTGATGGGAAACGCCTTTTTTCAATGTAAAATCCATAAAAACTGCTATTTTTAACATGAAAATTGATGGGAAATGCTTTTTTTCAATTAAAAAATCATAAAATCTACTATTTTAAACATAAAGTTGATGAAAGATGCTTTTTTTTAATCAGAAATTCATAGAAGTTGCTATTTTGAACATGACAACTGATGAAAGATGCTTTTTTTCAATGAAAAATTCATAAAAACTGCTATTATAAAATGGAAAATTTATGAAAAATGCTTTTTTCACAAATTCTCACTGAATTACGTTTTATTGTTTTAGTGGATTACACGAAACCTATACAAGACGGCTGTTTGTGTTTATTCACCATCAAAAACCCATCGTACCCCGATTATATTTGCATGACAGAATCAGCTGTGATGTGCGTAGACATCCATTCAAAATATCCTTACATGACAGTTATCGGACTCTACGATGGAGCCGTTCAAGTATTTAACGTACAAGCAACTTGTAAAGAACCGGCTTATAAGAGTAACAGTGTTACCAATAAACACAGAGGTATAGTTTGGGAGGTATTTAACCATTTCTATTCAATTCTTTGTAGTAATATTCTTTCATTTTTTAAATTTAAGTTGGTATTGTTCCTTGTCTGTGTTGGACAAGTGACACCTGTCAGGGAATATCTTGATACTCTTGACAGTGGAAGGTAATGAAAAATGCGGTGCAAATTATTTCAAACATGAACTGTATCCAAATTTACATCGCACTAGTTGGAGAGGTTGAAGTATATTAATGTTTTTTAATGTCTATGATGTATGGTCACAGTGCTCAAGATATTATTATTTCAAAAAATATTTCGAATGCCAACCATTTATGTGGCTACAACAATGCTTGCCGGTATCGGCTGTTTATAGGAAGCAGAAGGATGAGATTAAAGAAAAGGTGTATATTGAGAGACGAAAACATTAAGAGAGACTAGTACAGTTGTAATAAAAAAGGGTATATAGGTAGAAAGATACGTCTAACGTCATCGCGTGAAACCGGCTGGAATTATTAGAGTTTGAGGATATCAAATTTCATTGTTATCAAAATAGAACCTACGTCTATTTTTCGTAAGGAGGCTTTTTGGCTGTAGGATGATGTAGTGCATTTATCAAAATTCGAATTGAAATGCTGGGTGAACCCAAAAATGGGAGTGTGGAGGGCGAATAAACTTTCTTAACCAAAATATTAGTTAAGCAGTAAAAAATGTCGGTTGAAAACATTTTCGGTTAGTTACTTTTATTTCTTGGATGTAACTTCACATAGTTAACATTTTTTAGGTAAAATGGGCTCCGGATCTACCAGACGGTGAATTAAATTTTTTCTCAGTAGCTGCTGATGGAAAAATTAACAATTGGGTACTCATGCAAAACGAATTGTCTGTAACGACAATAACAACGTTGTTTCTAGACCAAGCTCCCGTACCTGGACCGGACGGTACAATGCTCAAAGTAAAAGGTAATTTTATAACTAATCAAATTCCGATAATTTCAGTTTTTCACTTTATTTCAAGATTTCAAAGAAGCAGCTATTGATGTGTATTTATAAATTTTTTCTACTTTCAAAATTAGTAATATTAACAGATGTCAATTTTAGTTTGAAAAACTGACACCTTCGCAATAGATCATTTCAGAACACATGACTGTATGGTGCTGAAGGGCAACCTTAACAATTAGTTGGAGTTGGATGTTGTGTGTTTTATGAAAAAATAGTGATTCGCACTAGACCATCGAGACGAGATTTTCACAAAGTCTTGTCTCGTATCGCCGATGCAATGATAAGTCTCGTCTCGCAGCCTCCAGTCTCGTCTCGTCTCGTTTCTCGTACGAGAGTCTCGTAAAAGTATCGAAATCTCATCATTCATAATCTTATTGTTTCAGTGCAATACGGAATACTTAAATACTTGCTATAATATAAAATAGCATGTATTTGAATGCGAGACGAAGAGCGACTGCTATTTAACGAAGACGACAATTCACTTTCAGTCACATTATCACTCAAACTAACATTGTCTGGTATGTAAATATCCTCCGTTCCACTAGAAAAATCACCGGAATTTGATTCTTCTTCTAAAGTCAAAAGTTCGCTCCTTTTCCTCTTGAATCGGCTCATTTTGAATTAACTTGGCACAATTCCGCACGCTCAAAAATTCGAACAACTTCCACTATCCACAACGAACAACGAATAACTAAACTGGGAAGAAATTTAAACTTTTATGATCTTTATTTATTCGATCACAATAGGATAGGACACGTGCATATCGCAAAATTTATGACTGTCGGAATAGGGAATAGCGGTGGCGCTCTTCAGAAAGACAAAAAGTGATTACCGTCAACCGATAACGCCGGCAGAGGCTTTTAAAAGCAATTCTTGGTGTTATACTTAGAAATTTTTATCAAAATAAATTCATGTTCATTCAGAAATATTCACCTGCGAGACTCTCGCGCGAGACTCGATACCTTATGCACGAGACTCGAGACGAGACAACAAAAGTCTCGTCTCGAAAACGATACGAGACCATGCGAGGCTCTCTAAAACTAGAGTCTCGTGCGAATCACTAGAACAAAAATTGAATGATATAGGTAGGTACACTAACTATAACCTTCGATGAAATGTCGAGACCACATACGCCAGGTTTAAATTTTAAAGCACTAATCCAAGCATCGCTCCGTTGATCAGAGAGATCAATTTTAGACACCTAACTTCGTTAAAACTACCAGAAATCGAAAAAGAGATACCTTATATCTCTTTCTCCCAGCATTCTACACTTAACAACACGACAAAACGATAGCATTTTATATACATTTAAGAACTAATTGTTAATAAAAAGCACTAAAGAGATAAGTATTCTCATTTCCATTTTGGTGCCTGAATTTTATTGTTTTGTGATGTGTCGAGTTGACATATTGTGTTGAAAAATGTTTGATATTGAACAGAACATTTTTTTTACCAACTTTCCTTCAGACTATTAACACCAGAAAATTGAGAAAGTGCACCGAAAGGATGCTAGCCACGTCTTTGAGTAGAAATACCGAATCTCATGCAAAATACTTGACCAACACAACAGCAACGTCAACGTACAACAAGGCACCAAAATGGCCGACGAGAATACCTATGTCTACAGTGCTCTAATAAAAGTCTAACTATGTGCCGGAAGGATCTATATTTCATAACATTTGGATAACGAATACTAATTTTGGTGAAATAATAATTTTTATTTAATTTTAGCATGTGCTAGTTGTGTTAAAATCCATCCGAATAAACCACAGATCTACTTAGTTGGTACTGAAGAAGGATTAATTTACAAATGTAGCGTAGCGTATAGTTCTATGTACCTTTTAACATATAAGGCCCATCAGTTGCCAGTGTATCGAATAGATTTCAATAGATACAATACAGATATCTTTATATCCTGCAGTGCTGATTGGAGAGTCAAAATTTGGGAGGACAATCGACTGTGAGTAATAAATCACATTCAAAATATATTCTTCTTCTCTTTCTTTCTGTTATAATTCATTAATTTTTCTGAAGCCTAGCTTTTGAAATAGTTGTCGTTTTCTCTAGATGTTTCACACTTTGTGGAAATATTATCAAGTGAAAAGTTCCAATTACAAACCATTTTAAACAATGGTATGATAAAACGTTTAATTTTAGAGAGCCTCTGTTCGTTTTCGATGTTGGTGATAGAGTTGGGGACGTAAAATGGGCGCCGTATTCCTCAACTGTTTTTGCTTGCGTCACTTCCGAAGGAAAGGTATGCGTCTACGATCTTAATGTAAATAAATATAAACCGATATGTGTACAAGCGATTGTTTCAAGAAAGAAAAACAAAATTACCAGACTTTCTTTTAATTACAAGTCTCCTATCATTATTGTGGGCGATGACAAGTAAGTCAAAACATGCACTAAATATTTTGTTTTCGTAAAACTTCAATTTATATTTTTAGAGGATGCGTTACTACCGTTAAATTATCTCCGAATTTAAGAATACAATGTAAGGCTCCGAAAAAAATGCAGCATTTAGACCAGTGGACGTTACAATGTATGAAACTTGACAGATTGTTGGCATTAGTACGAGAACCGATTTCACTAACCATACCTCCTGACACGGCAGGATCTGAAGAGCAGTAATAGATGTAGATATTATAAATTGTAATTAAACATAATAATACTGAAATTAAAGGTTTTGTGATAAACAGTTAATATTAATTCGGTTTATTCTGCTCTTCCCAAAATGTTGACGTTGGCAGCAACTAAACAACCGTGAAGTTGGCACTTGCGTCTAGCGCACAGATCACTAACCTCTGTTGATCTGCATCGGAAATAATTCTGTGGTCGGCGCTTAAAAGGTAATAAGTAGACATTGATTTAGTTTCGAAAATGGTGCCTGAGAGTTTTGGCACACTAGCAATGGCCGCATTCAGAAGAAAAACCCGATTAGTTATCGATAAGTCATTGGTCACGTGATGATGAGCAATTCTTCTGAATGCACTTTTTTACAGTAGTTGATTTATTTACATTGACAATAATGACATGGACATGATATTTCTGTGTACCATCGGTTCAAAATGAACAACAATATTTTGGGTTTTTTTGTGGACGATTTAATAGATCTTAATGTAGTGGAACAGGCTGCAATTAATTTAGCTATACCATTACCTTTACTAGCTATAGAGGAAAGGGAAACACATGCTAGAAATAAATACTATTATGAACGAGTAGTCCCACAATACACAGGTATTCCTATTATTCTGTATAACATGTCTTTATACTCATAACATATTTCCACCTCTTCCATATCGGTCAAAATCCCACCAAGAAAATAAAAAAACTACACAAATATATTCAAAATTCAAACGAATTCTACCATCAACTCTCAAAATGGCACTATTGACAGTATTGACAATTAAAGAATCACTAATCGTAATCGTAAATCGCTAATTTAAAACGATCGAAAAAATGGCGTCCGATTAGCAATATATCTTTACAACTCATCACTTTTATTGCGCATTCAGCAGACGAATCCTCAGCGATTAGTAATCGATAGTGTCTGCTGAATGCGGCCTATGTAAATCTATTTAAGTTTTTTCCTGCCTTATTTTTAATATCTTAGGGCACATGTAACTTATTAGTATATTACGTAACGTGTGTGGTAAGAAGCATTTTACGCACGAATAGAAAAGTTAATTCCTTGGCAATATCGAATGTTTTCAAATAGTAAATTTTGAATAAAATGGCGACGACTATTGACAGTTGCTAAGATGTTGCTAGGGAAGCCGTGCGATTTACTTTACAGCTGTGCGTTTTTTTACCGTGCGTAATAGACGTCATTACATTGATGCCGACTGTGTGTGTTATTGACTGATTACTGGGGGGGTCGTAGGTAAACTATTTTACCTTTTCAAAATATACAGTCTTGTGAGTACTTATGAATAAAAATTCTATTTTCGTAAAAAAACGACTTAAGACTTTTTAAGCGGCGACCACAGAATTATGGATGGGATATTTAAACTGACAACTGACAATAGTAAAAGAAAAAGAGTACAGCTAGAGACACCTACTTTAGCTTTTGTACATCAATTGCTCGGCATCGGCAACTGCGAGGAGAACGTCAAATTTATTATTCGGCCTGAAGCCATTTTTCTTTGAACTTGACCACACAAACCGGGTTAACTATAAGTTAACCATTCAATATTCCTCGATTTGTATTCCAAACCGTGACGTAACACTTAACCAACCACACAAATCAGCTCACTGAGATAGTTTAAGTTAAACTGTTTGACAGAGTAGTTATCTTATTGGAGGTTAGGTGTTTGTTTATTTCAGGGATTCCACAAACCGTTACGTCATTGAAGTTAACCGAGACGTCATGGTAGGTTAAGTTCAAAGAAAAATGGTTTTAATTCTCACCTCCATTGCCTTCCATGAAAATAGAATATCTATTTCTATAGTTTTGACAATTTGAATAATTTAAAGTCACCATTCGTCCCGGATTAGGCGGGACTGTACCGTTTTTCAGAGACCAGTCCCGCATAGACAGTGTCCCGGATTTAGTTATATCGAGTATATATGCTAAATTTTACTACACAACACTAGCGAGTAACGAAATAAACTACAGAGATCAAGCTTATAACATTTTAAATAAAATAATGCGTTTTCTAATTGATGGTTCATCATACATATGCTGACCTTATGTACTTATTTTAATACGACCGTACGTTGGAAACAATGTCTCGGCCTATCAAAAAGTACCACTTTAATTATTTTACAAACCTCTATCTCGCGGTGGAAGGTACGGGTGCAATACAATATTAACAATACTTTTGCCTCCGTTATACGGTTTAAGGTTAATTTTCTAAACAGTTTCATATTTATATGCGGTGAAATAAGCCACATCAACTTAAAAAAAATTCTTGCCAACATTGGAACATTTTTCTCTGGGATTGTCCCGCCAGTTTTTAAACATGGTCACTTTAAAAGTTAGTGTTTTTATTACACCTACTTTCTTTTTATTCAATTATTATTACTGTATATTCTTGAATAAAAAACTGGTATAAATTTTAAAATTTTATTATAACAATAAATAAAATTCTACATTATTTCAACACTATAATATTCAGACATCTATAGAAACTTTTTTTATAAATATATAAAGAAAATAGATTCAAAAGAAAAAACAAAGTGTTTCACAGCAAGCTAAAGAAGGGAATATATTGTGCAGATAAAGTTTGGCACACCAAATACAATCTACAGTAAAACTAACATACAGTGTGTGCTTAAAGTATGGAATAAATTGGATCTTTACCCAATGAAAAGCTTTTTTTAATCTGGATTTTTCTATTTCCTAAATTTCCTGAATGAATATTTACAGAGATACAGGGTTTTGAAAATAAAATTTTTTTCAACATAAGGTCATATTTTTGTTAAAACTGTTAAATATTTGGCAAAACATCTTATATGGTCAATTCTAAAAAAAAGTGGTTAAAAATTAACGGCACGAAGTTTCCGCTATTAGAAATGTACTGATCTATACATAGTTAAAATTAGGATTTAAATTGTAACTGGTATGATGTCCAGCTAGTAGTTTTACACAGGGTTATCCATTAGTAAACTATTTGCCTAGTTTACCAAAAATGTTTTTTTTAAATAACTTTTAAACGTCGAAAAATAGGTACGGAGGGTAAATAGCAAAGTTGAAGGGGATAAAATTCAGTATCCATTGATGAATACTTATACAGAGTGTCCCATTTGAAAAAATGTCCATGGAAGTTTTTGGAACTTAAAATGTATTCAAGACCATCCAGTAAAAAAAACTGAGTCTTAAGAATTATTCAGTCTTTTGTCTTTGTACATTGGTCATTTTAAAACTTTAAATCTTATAAAGTTGCGGTTTTTTAAAATGAGATGTGCAAATTTAGGTCTTTTGTGAAAAAGATGGTTTTCTCCGAGATAGCTAGGAATTTCAGAAAAAATATTTGGGAATGTATAGTACTAACTATTTCGGTTCTAAAAATGAAAAAAAATATGGTATTCCATTTGAAAACAATTTAGTCATTTGCTTAGTTTACTTACGGACCACCCTGTATACATGAACATAATTTTAATATATTTGATTTTAATTACCCTTAACAGATACCTTTCATATGAATATGTAAGTTATACACAATAAGAGTTATAGAACTATATACGACAGGTTTGCCGGACTCTGTATTAATTTTTTCCTTATTACGATCGAACAGGAACGTTGACACATTGATTTGAGGTAAACTGTAGAACATTAAAACTAAAAATCGACATGTTTCAAGTTTTTTTTGAATTTATTCCATACTTTACGGACACAGTGTAAGTAATGCCTGTAAGAATAAACGTAAATTTTGTATTTATCTCATCGTAAAATTTGTTCAAAATCAATTGCAGAAATTAAAGCACGTGTTCGAGTCCCTTGCCGACTTTTTCGTCTGATCTGCATATGCACGAACACGTGTTTTAGATTTTGCTATTGATTTTGGACAAACTTCAACAGTATCTATTAATAATTAACAGACTGGCTGTATTAAAACAACTCATTTTCAATTCTATTATACACAAATATGTATTTAAAAATAACTATAGTCGGGCCGCTCTTAGTTTACCATTTTCGGAATAGAAAGTTATAGCGATAAGGTGTTGTGTTCGTCAGAAATTTCAGCAGTACTCAAACATTATTTTCACCAGTAGCAGAAAAGACCTAAAATTGTCTCGTTTTTTTATGAGCGTATAGCCAGATCAGATCCAACCAAATCTATTAGATACTTCATTCTAGATATGAAAACCAGTTTTAGTGATCATGACCTTTAAAAAAGTGCCTTACGGACAAAACTAAAGCACTGTGAACTGTATAGTCTAGAAATAAATTATTTTTGTCCACGACCACTTGGTTGGTAAACAGACGAAAACAGGCCGGGTTAGTGGGCCCCAACACTGCAGCCGTTGGCTTATTGTATTGTCCTGTTTGTCTGCTAGTCCGTGAGAAGATTTGTGACCTTGATGAGATCTAGAAGTCTCTTCACAGCATCTCTTTTGGTGAGGTTGGATATAGGGTCATCCGGCCCTATCTGTCTATACCTCCACCAACGTAGAGCCTCACATTCGAAAATTATATGGGTGGCTGTTTCGTCCTCCTCACCACATAATCTACATATACGTTCTTCTTGGAAGATCCCCATTGTGTGAAGGTGCTTTCTCAGGCCGCAGTGTCCGGTTATAAGGCCGGTTACCAGCCTGATATATCTCCTATTTAACTTTAGGATTTCTTCAGTAAGTTTTGGCATGGGTTGTTTAACCATCAGTTTACTGTGTTTGAGCTTCGGAATTGTTTGCCAGTATTTGAGGTGTTGTTTGTGCACCCACTGGTTTAATGTGGTTCTTACCGAAGCCTTTGTTACACCGGTGTAGCCGGTTGCCGATCCTTCTCGTGCTAGGGCGTCTGCTTTTTCATTCCCTTCAATATCCTTGTGACCTGGCACCCATTTCAGGGTTACCTTATTTGTGGCACTGAGTTTTTTGAGGTTTTCTAAGCACTCCCAGACAAGTTTGGATTTTATTGTACTACTATTAAGTGCTTTGATTGACGCTTGACTGTCTGAGCAGATAAGAATGTTTTTACCGCTGTATCCCTTCCTTATGTTTTCTCTCAGACATGTCAATTGCGTAGATTTCTGCTTGGAACACAGTGGTATTTACTCCCAGTGAATGACCACTTAATAATAAGTCAATATTTTACCTCCTAACTCCTAACAAAAGGTATATGATACCCAAATATTTACTAGAGTGAATTATGAATTCCTGTCTCAATTTCCGCCAAAACAACAGCTTATCGCTATAACTTTCTAATCCGAAAGTGGCAAACTAATAGCGGCCCGACTATATCTTTATATCACCATACTAATCCATATTATTTGTAAAGTATTCCTTAACATTAAATATATTTTAAATTTGGCATCATAAATATTTAAAAGTTTCACACAAGCCGTTATTACAACTTAGAGCAAATAACAGTATCACTAATAGAGATCACTAACTCTTTTTTTTTGGAAGATCAGAAAAAATATTCCTCTATGAAATTCTGACAGTTTTCATTGTATCTATGCAAGTCAATACAGAGAAAACTGAATATATATTTAAAAATTTAACATTCAACAGAAAATTATGGCATCATTAGGTCAGTTTAAAAAGTATGATTATCACAAAATTTGAGGAAACTTCAACTTGCTTGGATCAGGATACTCTGGAGTTTCTATCACGCCTTTACCAAGCTTGAGTTCCAAGAAATCTCTAATGTTATTAGGACTCGGAACTGTTCTCCCAACAAAATCTATACTAGACATTGGATGTAAGAAATTCTCCGGAAATTCCACGTTTTTATGACTTGTATACCAAGAATCTTTGCTCATAGTACCGTTTTTAGAGTAAAAAGGAAATAAGTTAACATATATTTTATTGATTTTACTAAAATGTACTCTGTAGAAATTACCTTCAGTAGCTTTCTCCCACAGAAAACCTTTTTGATCAATTACGGGTTTAGTTTTGGCCATTTTCAACCAAGAACATCGTTCTTGATCTTCTCTTATGAAACCCACATCTACATCATGATCCCACGGTAAAATATCACCGTTTCTCATTGCTCCTAATAAGCTGCCAGCTTCTAACCAATATCGAATACCAGTTTCGTCCAAAATACTGAATAAATGTTGGGCAGTTTTCCGTAAATTCGACAAACAGCATGGAGGCGTCCATCTTCTATCATATAAATAAGAAGGCATGGAATTTAATATTGTACCAAAACATCTAGGAGTTTCTTTTGTACAGCCATACCTAATAAAAATTCAAGAATAACAAAAGATTTAAGTAATTAGTTGGAATTTAAATTACCACTCTATTGAGCCTGTTTCTCTAACAACTTGTTTGATTTTAAAAGTACTGTATAGATATTTCAACCGTTCTGCCTCTACTTGTTTTTGTCTCCACTGAGCATGATGAGATCGAAAGATTGGCTTCCCTTCATGGAAAGACACGCCTTTCACAACATTTACCTGAAAATTGAAGAAATGCAAGTTCGGAGAACTTTCACATATAAAGGGGGTCACATATTTTCCACCACAATTCAGATACAATCTAAGTAAAGAAAGGGAATCATACATAGAAATATCAAGTTCACCTTTGGTGACAAGCAAAAACAAACCTATACTAATTTAGTTCATACTTACAAGCCAATAAAATGGAATCAAAAAAATCTGCTAAAAGACTAAAAACCTAGAAAGGATTACTACACACAAAATGTGCAAAAGGAAAAAGCTAACAAAATATCCACTAGCTGCCTTCTACTCTACTTTTAATGATATGAAACATCAACAACATACAGATAAAGACATTTTTATACCTTTATTTTGAATACTGCTAATTGAAGATAAAGAGAATGGGGAAATGGCATTAAAAAAGCATTGGACAGCATCCTCAAAGTCTTAGTCTCCAACAATATAACATGTTTTCCCGACACAGCGTCACAAACCATACTTTTTACTAAATCATACTTCAACTTCCATTCTCGAACATTAATGTTCATTCTTAAACAGTTTAATGTGTTTTTGCTATTTCTAACAGCAGCAACAACAATACTTCCTGGAGATGTTGTAATAGCGTTAACCATAGTTTGTAAACTTTGTCTGGACGTAATTCTTGTTGAATCAGGAACAAACAGTACATATTTAGACCTTATTTCACCAATAGGGTATTGGTCTAAGTAGCTAGTTTTGAGTTCTGGAGACAATTTCACAAATTTAATATTTGGAATCGTATTATTAGTTGAAGTAATGTCTAAAGGAGGGTAAGGAAGCTCGTCGTGTATTATAAGTACTTGCATCCTTGTAAAAGCGTTTATAAATGAATGTGAGGTTAGTGTCACATCATTTTCCTGTAATTCAAATTCTCTTATTATAACTGTTACTAATTCACTTAAATGTTTTTTGGGCGACTTTACGAGTGGTGGTGGAATTAGTTTGTCTTCGATATTTGTCTTGATTAAGCCAGAAAATAAACGAGAAGCATAGTAGAATGTTAATATTTTAATTATGATTAGAACCACCAAAAATGGAAATGATTTCAAAGATCTCAAACGCATAATAGAAATCAACTTACGGAGTAATGTTTAATTCAAAATTTAGTTATTTCAACGTTTTATTAGTTTATAATTCATATTTGTTTATTTCATAGAACTAAACAGGTAGGAGTTTGCCACAACTGTCAAAAAAGCAGCAGCTGAAACTTGCCTAGAAAAAGTTCAAACATTTTAGTTCTATGGTTAATTTATTTTCTCATTAAAGATTATTCCATTTTTGTTTAAACTAATGATGCTAGTAAAAATTGTATATTTATCCCTAATAATATTTAAAAACATCTGTTCAATATCTTCTCGAAAATTAGAAATTATTGAAAGAAAAATTTAAATAGAAATAAAAAATATAGATAAACATTATCTTTGAATACATTTTGTAACATTTTCATACAGTGAATATATAATAATATATTCGTATTCATAAATAAAACATTTTATTTATTTACCGCTGCGCATCCTTAATGTGACTGCTGGATTGCAGTCTGTTTACGATATAAGTAGCAAAGCATCAATCAGCTGTTTATGACATTCTGGAAGCTCGTTTTATAAGACACATAATTTTTGTCAACAAAGACCATTTTTGGTGGATGATTTTTTCATCTATGTAAAAATGGCCATGCCATCTATTAATCCTGTTAATTATATAATTGAAAGACAGTATAAAGACAATATTTTTATAAAAAATAACCTGGTTAGTGCTAGATTTTCGAAAGCCAGGAATTTATACAGGAAAGATCTACTTGCCCATTATGGGTGTGTGAATGCAATAGAATTTTCTGTCGATGGAGAATATTTAGTTTCTGGTAAGTACTTTTTGTGAAATCAATTTATTGAATGTAAGATGCAAACCTTTATTCAACGAGAAAATGGCGAAGATGATAAGTACTTTATACTATCTCAATATGTCAATTGATACAATCTGTATAGTAACTACTAGAATTTCACAACTTTAAAAATATGCTGGAAAAAGAGATGATTGATTTTTTAAAATCATTACGAAAATATGCAATGACAACTATCCTACGAAATTTTCCTTTGGAAAAAATATTTAGGGCTGAAAATAAAGGCAAACAAAAAGTTATTGTAGCAGAATGACAATCATTTTTAACAAAATTAATTTTTTTCTGAAAACACGGGGCTAAAATAGTATTGCCATGATACTTTGATCTATGTGCATGTAACAGAAATGTTTATATAATAAATATTCGGGAAATTTATGGAAATCATTTAAAAAGTTTGAATTTAATATATTTATCAAATAGGTAAGTACCTACATGTATTTTTTTCTACCCAAATATTACTTGATTCACACCAGATTTTCAGGATTCAATGGGAGAAAGGGTGGTCAAAATAATTTAATTGTTCTTATCCAAAGTTGTCATGATATTAAAAAAATTTTTAGGGGGAGATGATAAACGAGTACTTCTGTGGTATGTTCCTGGAGCAATCTATGATCGAAGCTCTCCAGTTATTATGACAACACCCCACAGAAGTAACATATTTTGCTTAACATTTGATTCTTGTAATGAAAAAATCTTTTCTGGTGGTAATGACGATCAAGTACTTATCCACCAAATAGAAAGGTAAGTTCATATTTATTTAATTCATTATCAATACAAATATAAAATATATATTTTAGCCGAGGTTTAACAACTAGTATTCCACATGATAAGCCAGTTTATGGTATTAGCATTAATCCACAGAATGATAACATTATTGCTACAGCAGGTGAAGATGGTAGAATTTTACTATTTGATATTAGAGAAGTTCCTAATCAAGGTAAGATCTATAATAATTAATAATGAAGAAATAATACTTTTTTAAATATATTTCAGAAGTACAAGTAGTTGCCCAAGAAAATAGTGGTTTTCATTCTGTGATGTTCAATCCAACGAAGCCGCGGTACCTTGTAACAGCTAATTCTGAAGAAGGGATAGGTCTATGGGATTGTAGAAAACCTAAAACGTAAGTATTAAACAATGTTTATCCTTACTTACTATTTTTACAGTTTGGGAGTACCTCAAGGATCAGGTTTAGTACCTCTGACTGCCATTTTTATTTATTTATTTTTTATTCTTAGTCAACTTATTCGTTATGACACTCAGAGTGGTAAATCCAGCGGTATAAGCGCCTGCTTCGATTGTACCGGAAAGAAAGTCCTGGCTCTGAGACGTCGTTTACCTCCCGTTTTATATCAAGCGGAAAACGAAAACGCCATCTGTCAGTTTTATCATCCCCAATATTACAATTCTTGTACAATGAAGACGTGCTGCTTTGCCGGCAATAGTGATGAATATATTCTAAGCGGATCTGATGATTTCAATTTGTATATGTGGAAGATACCAACAGATGAAAGTAAGATATCAACTTTTTAAATTTAAGTCGATTCAATTATAATCTGTTTGTAGGCGAATGGGGAGGTTCCCATATGGTATTGAGAGGACACAGATCCATAGTTAACCAAGTGCGTTATAATAGTCACAATAATTTCATAGCCTCTTCAGGTGTGGAGAAAATGATAAAAGTGAGTAGTCCTTATAATTATTTAATAAAAATTATACATTTTTTTATATTCAGCTTTGGAGTGCAGTACCTGTTGGAAATTGGCGCGGTTCTATTCTGAAAGAACACACCGAACCTGTTAGAAAAATATATACTCACGATGATTACATGAGCTTAGTTGGCAATACCGACGTAAGTGTCGTTTATTTTAATTTTTAATGATAGAATTATCATTATAAAGTGTCGTTTCTCCCTAGTCTTCACGATACACTAACTAATCCATTCCCTTTTCATTCATAACAAGATATAATCATTACAGATGACACTAATATTCCTTTATTAACATGACAGATGTCAAATTTAGTTTGTAACATTTTGTTTAACGACTATTTATTGTTAATTTTGGTTTTGGAATGGTAAAATTTTAGTGAGTTCTTTAAACTGTTGTTTATTTTTAATTGATGATCTTTGTGAAAGAAATAATGAAAGTGAAAATGAGTATAAGTTGTTGCGAACCTCGCTCCGCGCAGTGTTTAGTATGGGGTTTATACAGGGTGGTCCTTAACTTATTGTACATTGGCAGAAGCAATATTTTCCCCAGTTTCATTAAGAAGGAAATTATTATTTTGTTTTTAGAATTCATCACTAATTTTTTGGATTGACTGAACTAAAAAACCACAATGTGCAGAATTTCAACAAATTGTTTTTTCCAACTTTGACATTTAATAACTCTTTTCTAAATAGCAATTGAAAATTCTTATATTTTTTTCATTTTTAAATAGACCTTCAGCTATCGATTAATGCCTATTTGGTTGCATCGATTCCATAGACGTAGGTAATACATATTCTTTAAGGAATACCTGTAATAATTTTTTTTTCAACTTTGTCAGTTATATAATCGAAGAAATCAAATAACGGTCACTACTTGGAGCCAGTTTTCCTCTATCGAATGGTGCAAACAAGAATATAGTAGCCATTTAAAGATGAGCATATCTCGAAAAATGTTCAGTTTTCAAGCAAAAATTCAAAATTAACATGTATTTTGGGTCGGAGAATCCGAAAATCATATTTATTTTTTGATAGAATTAATATTTCCCGAAAAATCTGAGCATCCTGAATTTCCGAATATATTTTATTGAAAATTTGAAAAACATTCATCAATTATTAGTTTATTTCTTAAACTTGTTCGTTGTATAAACTGTATTTTTTAGCGCATAAACCACGACTACAGCGACCAATCGACATGCGAAGATTCGAAAATGATGGCATTTTTCGACTCTCTGATACAAAGAGAAATCGAAGGATGGGATTCCCAAAATGACGGTACTTTTTCGACTGATAGTGATAGTGAAGAAGAAGTAAGTTAACTGTATCGGCTCTTCAACAGATTTTTTAATAATCAAAATTCATTTTTTTTTTTTTCAAGGATTGGTCCAAATTAATTTCTAAAATATTCAAAAACGGTAAGTGTAATTCGGACGAACCAAAAAAGTACCGATCGAATAGGATAACACAATTAATTTCCAAGAAGAAGAATACTTTAGCCAAGTTAGCACATTGTAAATCGACTAGTTATAGAAAAAAGTAAGTATAGTACCTACACACTTAATTTTATGCCATTAATCATCATCATCACTAATTCCAAGTCACTTTGAACCATTATTTGCAGTTCCTACTTCTCTCCACTCTATCTTATCTTTACATACAACTTTCCACAGTTTCTCTGTGTTCCTCTCTTCCTTGGTGATATTGGGTTGGTTATCTTCTTGATCATTTCGTCCTTGATCGTTTTATAATATATTATGTCCTGCCCATTGAAGCCACCTGGTAGTGTAACTAGTTAAAAGCCTCCTATTAGTTATCTATTTATTGAATTCAGTTGAGATTTTTAATTGTCAAAACGTTTTCTTTGGTTAGGTGATTCAGTTAAATATTCTGTTTTATTTTTTAATTTTTTTTCTAGAAATTTTCAAATTAATACTGGGTGGAGTCAATACTTTTTATCAGAATATTTGTTGGGTACTTTTTTATATCAATTTGTTGCCCAATCTTCATTCTAAGCAATCTTTTAGAAGCTCTTGAGATAAATAAAAACAAATATTCAGATAATCTTCTTAACTACCAAATAGTTATCAACAATTTTCCCTTATTAAACCTTTTTACCTAGAAAGGTTCCGGTAAGATGGTTGTGAATGAATTTCCAGGTAAACTTGTTCAATACTTTAGTTAATTATATATTTAGACACTTTTTGTTTTTTATTATATTATATTTTCTTGAAATGTCTATAATTTTCTTAATTTTCACATTTTTGTCGTATTTCTCATTCCCACTGTTGAATAGTATTGGGTTTTATTATCGAACACGCTATGGGTATGACATTTGACAACCTTGACAGCTGGCGAATGTCAGATTAGACACAAATCACTAGTTTTATGATCTTGAAAACCGGCGGTAAATATATTGGTTGTCGTTTCTTTCCAAAAACTCGTGGCGTTTTAGATTTTTGAAAAAGTTATATGTCATTTCGTAGATATCATCAAAAGATCCACAAAAGAAAATCGACCAAATCAAAATACGGCAAACACAACGGTTTCCATAAAAAATCTCACAAGAAGTGTTCCGATAAAGATTGCGCGACGCCTAAAAAACACAAGAAATCTACCAGTAATCGACCATCAAAATATTTTACCAGAAGCGTTAAAAATATGACTGATAACGATTCAACCGAGAATTCTCTCGATACTCCCAGTACTAGCACTGGAATTACCAGCTCCGAGAGATCAATTTTCAGGTAGAATTTAAAAAAAAAAATCAGTTTTTCTCGTTAAAAACAAAAAACATTTTTAGACTGATTGAGCAAGATTCCGACGATGACGCTA
Source organism: Lochmaea capreae (assembly GCA_949126875.1). Taxonomy (NCBI): domain Eukaryota; kingdom Metazoa; phylum Arthropoda; class Insecta; order Coleoptera; family Chrysomelidae; genus Lochmaea; species Lochmaea capreae. Next base: position 22,197,440 of record OX421403.1, read on the forward strand.
GGAACGTAAACGAAATAGAAGGAAACGAGCAAGTCGAAGCTAATAATTTTGTAAATATTTTACCTACACCTCTAAACGGATCCAGAGATTGTTTGATAAACATACTTGAAGTAGCCAACGGAAATTCCAGCAGTAGAACCTTAAGGTAAGACTCTTTGGTCGACTACATCTGCTCCTTGCACAATCCTTTGAGGGATTGTATCACTTTTTTCCTTTCTATTCTTTTTCCAACTTGCCTCCTTTCTTTTTTACCTGCTTACCACTTTAGCCCCATTTTTACAGTTCCAGCGCCTCTTTTTCTGTTTGTTACCTCCCCCCTCCCTCCCCGACCCACATGTTCCATTTTGACCTTCCTCCCTTTTTCACTTTTCCCTTTTTATTTGCTTTTTTTTTCCACTTCTTGAATCATCTGCGTCAGCAACTTTTGAAAAGTCATTAGCTGTCACTTGTCACTACGTTAATTATCCTCCTCATAGAAGTTTTTCTCCGACCATTTCTTTTTAGATCTTCCACGTCAGCTTCTCGCCTTTCATCATCCACCGAAGATACTCATCGTCAACTCCAAGTGAACGGTGGAAACTCATTGAATCGATCGTCCGCTTCCCCCGACGATCCGGATCAAGGTTTTAGCGAAACGAGCGATAGCGATTTCGAATATGCGTCGACGCCGGCAAAGCGAAGACACATTAGAGTTTCCGATTCGGGCTGCGGAACCGGCCCTAGTTCAAGTAGTAGCATAGGTTCGGCAAAAACGACTCATAGACTACAACCGCACTGTTCGAACGACGAAAGAAGTCCGGATAGTGAAAGATGTAGAAAGAAATGTAGGTATACGATGAGGAAAGCTAAAAGGGTTAAAAAGAAGATCGGGATTGATTCGGACGAAAATTAAGTTTCTTTCTATCTTATTCTCAATTTGAGTTTTATTTTAGTAACGGTAAACTTGGTAAAATTATTTGAGGTTATTCATCAGTTTAATGATTATCTGGTTAGGTATGTCTCTATTAAAAGCTGACAGATGACAGGAGGGCTTTTAAAATTGAAATGCACAGAAGCCTTATTGGATAACTTGACTACAACGTTAACATTTCTTCAGTTGCTTCAAAGTTGTGTTGTATTCGTTCGTTAAGTCTTATTTAATGAAGAGTATCTCTGCAATAAAATAAAAAGGCACAAATGGAAGGCAACCTTGGAGATTATTTTAATTGTAATTTCTTTAATTTTGCCCAGTTTATCAGTTGTTTCTATTCATTTGGAGGAAGTTTGATTTTATAAGAATGTAGGTTCAGGTGAAATATTCCTATTTTCAGCACGACAAATGTAACAAAAATTATCCTACTGGCTACAACATTATTGGTCCTTCGAGCCGGATAAAAACGTATTTTTTCTTTCAGACAAAACTTATACTAGTTAAAAATCCCTCTAGACAAAAACGTCTAATAACTAAATGACAGATGCCTGTCATTGTGTTTTGTTTGCCGTGCTCTGTAGAAAACCGTATTGCAATCTTATTTGTAGCAGACTGTGCAATACGTTTTTTTTTTGTTAAGAGTTTAATCACATTTTTAATAAGAGTTTAATCATTAAATGAATTTCTTTTGTGATAGAAGGACGTGTTAGCTTAAATAGATAAAGGAATGTTTCGAAGCCCTCCAAATTTTTCTATTCTTTTTTTTTTCTGTATAAGTTATAGTCTTGTTAAAATTGACTTTTTTATTTATGATTTTATGTATTATCATACAAATTATATCTATACAAAATACAAACCTGTTTTTTTTTTGTTTTCGCCCGGTGTTCGACCGAAACAATTGCTAGAGGTATAATCCGCAACGGTAAACGGTAAAATGATGACTACGTTGGGCGCCAATTTGTAACGGTCTCGAAGTCGTTAGAAAATACATTTCTGGTATTTCCAAGGTCATACTGATGATGATGATAACGAAACTCGAGGCATAGAGCGGGAGTATATCATAGAGATACTATAGATAGAGGCAACAAGCCAGCTCGAAACCCGTCAGCAAGTAAGAGAGAGAGATAGAAAGCCAGAGATTCAAGCTGTCTTTCTTTAATGGCGTATATACTGTAGACACAAACAAAGACAGAAAAACTTCTGATCGTCTGACTCTTTCACCAGAGTTCATACGGACATTCCCACTTTCACAGCGGCCTATGGCTTGTTGCCTCTATCTGTAGTATCTCTATGGAGTATATTCCGTTTTAAAGCCGGCGTTAGAAAAGAAAAATTGTATTCCATTTTGCAAAATGAAGAATAGGCGATACTATTTACCGAATAATAGTTTTATACTACAAACGCCTTACAAAGTTTTGAAAATATTTTCAAAAACGTGACCGTTCACTTAGAAGAAACAACTACTTCTCGGGCTATATGCAATTGACAGACATTGCATTACACTTCTAAGTTAAATGAGGTCGGTACGATCTGCAAGGTTTAACCAACCATTTTGGTTTGCAATTATAAGGGACAATATCACCGGTTTCGGCGTATTTGCGTCTCGTCAGTACAAGGTAGATATTCTCCGTCCGAGAGTTCTGCGAACTTAATCCCGGACTGAAGACAATGTTGAAATCACAATCAATACATATCAGTAAAGGAAATGTTTAAGCGACATCTTAACCGCAAACCAAAATTCTTAATGACACAAATGTCTGTTTGTACTATCAATAGATGATTACAGTTTCCTATAATACATATCGAATCTTTTCAAATATTTGTAAGGCGTTAATAGTATAAAACTATTTTTCGTCGACCTATACAAAAAATGACATATTACGTACATATTTCCGTATGCAAAATGGTCAATTTTTGACGTCATTTACTTTTCGTCCGCTGTGGTTCCTATGGTTACCTGTGACAATAACTGTCATTTTGTGTTGTCAAATTAATTATTTACGAAATTCGCTAAATTTTTCGTGTTAATAACATCGTGGAGTGAATATTAGTGTTGATAATAATCAAGAATGGATAGTGATAGCGATATGGATATCAGTAACACTCCTCCGGAGCTGCGGGAATTGGCAGCTACGGATTTACTCCCCCAGAAATCACGCTTTATATATGAAAAACAATACAACACGTTCAAGGTCGACGAAAAAATGTAATATGCACTTGGCGAAGAGCTGTCTATTGTCTCGCCTGGTTGCTAGCATCGGATATCAACTTGCAGACTCGACTATAATAGACAGTTTTTCGTCCTTGGTACATAAATAAGTATTTCATGAAATTTTGATCGACAGAGTGGTAGAAAAAGCGTTAAAAAAAAGGTAATTGTTTAAAATAATCTGAAGAATTGAATTGCCATACATAACGTTACAGCTGGATCCGAAGTTTTAAATCCTGGAAAACTGATGATCCTGAAGATACGAAAAAGTTGACAGAATCGATTTTTGTTGCAAAACAAGTATTCGAGGACAATTAAATAAAAATATGGATCTATATATTTTATTGGTCTGAGTTTACGCTACGCAAGAATCCTAAAGTACGCTAAACAAAACTAACATTAAATTTTGTATCCATTAGAGATTCAAACTATTACAGCACTAGATGGCGTTTGATTCACACCGCACGTACCGTCTCCTCTGTAGACTCGATAATATCCTTGTTCTCCCCAACTCGAACCCCAGGAATTTTTCACTAACCAATAAGGTAGAGTTTTGTTAAACAGCGGATAATCTAAAACAAAAACATGTTTTAGTAGGGTAAAATTAGCAATTAAGACGTGGTGGGGTGTAAGTGAAGATTTTTAAAATGGTGGTTATGGAAATATCGATCATAGGGTGAAGGTTTTGTTTTAAAAGATAGAACCAAGAGCACTGAAAGCTGAGGTGCCGAGGACTCGATTCCTCGGCTGGATGTAATTAATCAAGTTCGGGGAGTGATTCTAAATAAAAGTGATCACAAAATTGAGTCTCAAATACATTGTTTAAAGCTTCAGGACCGGAAAATGGAAGACGGAGCAAATAAATAGGAAGAAGATGTATATCAACAAAAAATGACGCTTGGTGGAATTTTAACGATTAAACGTTGGTAGAGATGGGAGTATTTTTCAAGAGGGAGGTAGTATAGGCAGATGATCAAGTAGTAGTAATGTTGGAAAAGAAACTGGACTGTTAAAATCTGCGCATATCGATAAAAGAAATAAGTGACATTAGACCTATAGTGGTATCCAGACTGAGAATGCAATACTGGTCTGTTGGAGAGCACAGTTGTCGATATCAGAGGAGAGGAAAAACTAGTGGCTTGTCGATATAAGTATATCTTTCAGGAAGGGCCGAGACCGGTAGAAAATAAGCGGCAACACAACGCGCCGTCTTGTACTCTCGACCTAAACACCATCATAACATGATAACCTGGAATTTTTCAAAAATTTCTATTGAAAATTTTTGTTGATAATTCTATGTGGTTAAATATCTAGCAGTCAGATCCTGTTTAAAACCTGTTAAATTAGGGATGTCGATTCTATCCAAAAAAGATCGATTTTTAAATCGATGCGAATCGTAACCTGATGAATCGATTCATAAAAAAATCGAGGTTCAAAATGTATTTGTTACATTCAAAAGTTAAGAAAATAGATAATATAGCTCCCATTGCTCAATACTCTACCGAAACAGAAAAAATCGATTTTCAAGGGTGAAGAATCGATTCAGTACAACATATCGATTTGAAAAATCGATATATATGGTCCGAGGAATCGATTCCAGATCGCCGTCCCTATGTTAAATAGATAGACAGCAAATGTTGGGTTAGAAAAATCATCGACATATTTACCAGTAAATTATTTATTTCAGTTTAACCTACAATTATTATATTCCTAAAAATATTATTCGATTATTGCAAAAAAGCAAACGTAAAACTACACATATTTGATTTGATCGTTAAATAGAAAATGTTGAGTATTTTTAATTAAATCAGGATACAATGGCGCTGGACGGTGTTTGATTCAAACCACAAGTACCATCTCCTCGGTATACTCTGTAGTAACCTTGTTCTCCCCAACCTTTACCCCAAGAATTCTTCACGATCCAATAAGGTAGAACTTTTTTAAGGATAGAAGAGGCTGAAAGTTAAAAATTGGGTAATTTTACACGTTCAAATTTTCCAAGATATAAAGTTAAGTAAATTTAAACAATTTTTAAATAATAAAGAAATACGCGTTCGCTTTTTTTTATATTTTACTTACCAGTTTACTTTTATACGGAGCGATAGATTATATTTATATTTTAATACATTTAATAATTTTTTTTTAGATTTCAATGCAAAAAGTTCTACCAGAAAAGCGATTTTTTCCATAATGTGTAAAAAAATATATCAGAGTTTTCGAAAAATTTTGTATACAGGGTGATCTCACAATTAGAAAACAGTTTTGTATCAATAAATATCAGGAATTCAAGAAAAACACCAGAAGAAATTTAAAATTGCAAGAAAAAATCTTAGTACCGAATCCAAAATTTTAAAAACTTCATTTGTGTACAGAACGATACATTAAATTTTCTTTATTTTAAGAAGAATCGCATATTAAATAGAAAAAGTTAAAATTTTCCTTAAAAAAACAAAAATGTTTCTATATAATTTTGAGAACTTTATTAAAGTTCTCGAATTTTTTTGTATACAGGGTGATCTCCCAATTAGAAAACAGTTTTGTATCAATAAATATCAGGAATTCAAGAAAAACACCAGAAGAAATTTAAAATTGCAAGAAAAAATCTTAGTACCGAATCCAAAATTTTAAAAACTTCATTTGTGTACAGAACGATACATTAAATTTTCTGTACTTTAAGAAGAATCGCATATTAAATTGGAAAAGTTAAAATTTTCCCTAAAAACCAAAATTTTTTCTATATTTTGAGAAATTTATCAAAGTTTTCGAATTTTTTTGTATACAGGGTGATCTCACAATTAGAAAACAGTTTTGTATCAATAAATATCAGGAATTCAAGAAAAAAACCAGAAGAAATTTAAAATTGCAAGAAAAAATCTTAGTACCGAATCAAAAATTTTAAAAACTTCATTTGTGTACAGAACGATACATTAAATTTTCTGTACTTTAAGAAGAATCGCATATTAAATTGGAAAAGTTCAAATTTTCCTTAAAAAGCCAAATTTTTTTTTATATTTTGAGAAATTTATCAAAGTTCTCGAATTTTATGTATACAGGGTAAGCATTTTTGTATCAATTTCAAGAAAAAACCGGAAATAATTTAAAAATGCAAGAAAAATCTTAGGTTTGAGTTGGAATTTTAAAAACTTCACTTGTATACAGGGCGATACATTAAATTTTCTTTACTTAAATAAAATTCGCATTTAAATGAAATTTTAAAAAAATCGTTTTCTTTCTAACTTTATCTGAAAAGACATTTATCTCCATATTTAAATAAGTTAATCTAATTCCTTGTTTTCTTTTATAGGGTGTATAGTTTCCGATATTCATATTTTATTACTTTTTGTGTCTTAAAAGATTGTTTTCAGTAAATTTACATACAAAATACCGTTTTAAAAAAAAATCCAATATACAGGGTGAACTCCTGACAAGTAAAAGACATTTTTGTATCAATTAATATCAAATATTCGTGTTAGAACCCGATTCGATTAGTTTTTTTCAGTTTTACCAAAACTCCACTTAAACCGCAATTAATTAAATAAAAACGTCATTCCGCACCTCCCATTTCCTCTTCAACGCCCAGTTTACTGAAAACCTTCGAAAAAAAACAACCGATCTTCACATAATACATGAAATTTTGTGCGCAAACTCACCACAGATCTAAATAAAAAGATACCTACTGTGTACACCATATCCAACGACTAAAACCCCATGGTCCAAGTTATTGGGACTGCAGAAGATCCTAAGAGGATGCGAGACTCCTCCCATATAGAACTGCATTGCATTTGCGTTAATCGCAATCGAAATAGGTCCATTTTGAGTCAACCATTTCGCCATATCCGTTTCATTCGAGCTAATATTAAGAGCACTGGAAACGTGTACAACTACTTCGGATTTATTGAAATTGCATTTATCGTTTTTGCCGTCGTAGGGATATTGATTTTCTAATTCGAGTCCTCCTAGATTTTCAATAGCTCTGAAAAAAAAAACATTAAATATTTTTATATCCTTTTTTCTCAGTAAATTTACCTGTAGGCGTTGTCCATCAACCCGCCGTTACAGCCGTCGTCTAATTTATCGCAATCCACTAGTTCTTGTTCGGAGAAAGATTTGAGTGATTTGTATTTAATTGCGTATTGTCCTTCGATGTTACCAGTGGTACTAAACGCCCAGCAACTACCGCAAAATCCTTGATCTTTTACTTCGGTCACGGCGTTTTTATCCCTCCAATCCAACGAGGTCGGTAGATCGATTTCGGGGATTTTCGCTTGTGGAAATGGAACTTCGTTTTCATTATGGAGATCCGTACGTAAGCCGTGTAGTGCGGAAAATTCACTTTGAGTCAAATCGGCGTATCGGGTTATTCCATATCTAGCAGTACCTGAGAAAAAAATATTTTTTATCGTAAAATGTCTCTCATTTGCTAATTACTTATTTGTGTGTATCCTATTCAATTTTCAATTCATAAAATGAAGTTTTTTCTTAAAGCAATAGATGTAAAATGTTCCTTAAGACAACCCTGTTCAAGGGACGTGAAAATTTTACCTAATTTTTGGTCGATTATAAAAAATTATAACTACATGGGAAGAAGAAACAAATTTGTACAAAATCATACTTTTTATAGCTCTTACGTAAAACTTAACAAACATCCAGTACGAGGACTACACGAAAAGTAAAAAATTTAGTAGTATTGACACTAAAAGTGTGCGATTTTACTAAGAAATTTATGGGTTTTCGGTAAGAAATTTTTTAAAATTATAATTTTGAAAGGTTTTACGTAAAATTTTACGAGTCTTGAGTACGAAAGATTGACAAAAAGTAAAAGGTGTGGTGGTACTAGCACTAAAAGCTTTTTATTTGCCATTTTTATGGAGAAACTTTGGGATTTCAGTTAAAATTGTTTGAAATCATACTCTTTAGAGCTCTTACGTAAAATTTTAAAAATTTCCAGTACGAGGGGTACACGAAAAGTAAAAAAAATTAGTAGTATTGATACTATAAATGTGTTTATTTGCGATTTTATTGAAAAATTCATGGATTCGATTGAAAATGTTCTAAAATTAAAATTTTTAAAGCTTCAGTACGAGAGGAAGACAATACCTAGAAGGTGCAATAGTACTAGCACTAAAAGTTTTTTATTTGCGATTTTTATGGAGAAACTTTGGAATTTTAGTTAAAATTGTTTGAAATCATACTTTTTAGAGCTCTTACGTAAATATTTACAAATTTCTAGTACGAGGGGTACACGAAAAGTAAAAAGTTTGGTAATATTGATTCTAAAAGTTTTTTATTTGCGATTTTTATTGAGAAATTTTGGATTTTTAGTTAAAATTCTTTAAAATCATACTTTTTAGAGCACTTACGTGAAATTTTATAAATTTCTAGTACGAGGGGTACACGAAAAGTAAAAAGTTTAGTAATATTGATACTAAAAATGTTTATTTGCGATTTTATTGGGAAACTCATGGATTCGATAAAAAAATATTTCAAAATTATAATTTTTAATGCTTCAGTACGAGAGGTAGACAAAATCTTGAAGGTGCAGTAAAAGTGTTTTATTTGCGATTTTTATTGAGAAATTTTGGGTTTTCAGTTAAAATTGCTTAAAATTATACTTTTTAGAGGTCTTGCGTAAAATTTTCCAAATTTCTAGTACGAGGGGTACACGAAAAGTAAAAAGCAATTTTCCATAATTTATCCATATTTTCGGTTATGGATAAAAATTAGAAAGTAAATTTATTTCTATGAATGTTCCAAAGGAAGCAGTTAAGTATTATATACCACCCTTTTGATATCCTTGTTTATTTACATAAAAAAATATAATAAAAATACTGAATTAAAAACAGGCAATTGTAGCAAAAAATAGGTAAACACATTGTGAAAAAATTGGACAAACTAGATTTAAAAAAAAAATAACAATTTTTACTTACCTTGCTCGTATTTATTCAACAAATCAATCATATTCAAATTATTCTTAAAAACCGCTAAGCGATGTTTGTATTCAGCCTTATTCAAGTACATTTTAGAATGTTTCAATTGAAACTGTTTAAAAATTACTCCAACAACATCTTCATCTGCAAAAACAAACATATTGACAACAATTAAACCGTTCAATTTTATAATAAAAGATCTTACGGGATGGTAAGTTAACGGATCTTCTCTGTCTGAAAGAAAGCTCTACATCGTCGCACGTAATGTTAGTTTGCCTGCCTTGCGGAAGCCACGGTTGATCCCAAACTTTGAAATTGCACACTTTGACAGGCGCGTCTTTCAAAACCCCACACGTATCCGGATCGACGTCCTTTCCTTTTTCGCAATCCGATACCGTTATGCGAGCTTGGATGCGATGCAACGATCCGCTAACTACCTAAAAATAAAATTTAAAACTTTCTACACTGCGGTATTATTTATTAGTTGCCACTAATGACATAATTTGGCGTTTTCTACTAAATAAAAGTTGTCAAAACATTAACAACAGTCCCTGGTTTATGTCATTATTTCAAGTAAAAAACCTGAATTCAATGCATGATTCCAGTAGTCCATTCAGTATTGCCACTACAATAATTTCAGGTCTAAAACGACTGGCATTTTCTAGGCCTTTCTGGGTACGATTCAAAGTCGAGACAGAAATAATTTTGTTTTTTGTTTGTTTGCTGTATGTCAATTCAATGTCACATGTCTTATTTTTGACATTTGAAAACAATGTAAAACATGCTAAGACAACAATTAACCACAAAATATACTAGATTAGATCACAAATTACTCACTCAGATGTACGTTCGAGAAAAATAAAAGCCGAAGTTAATTTCAAACGTCAAAAACAAGACATGTGACATTAAATTGACAGGTTATTTTAGTATTTTCAGTAAAACCATTAATAGCCCGATTCAGATATTCGGGAACATCTAGAAACCTTTGAAATTAAAAATTATTTCTGTCTCAACATTGAATCGTACCCAGAAATGCCTAGAAAATGTCAGTAGTTTTAGACCTGAAAATTTTGTATTGGCAATACTGAATGGACTACTGGAATCATCCATTGTCCCAAAATTATTAATGCATGTGATAAACATAAGTGTATTAAGATTGGAACCTTATGAAACCCCGGATCTAATTGAAAACAAACAAAATAAAATTTCAACGACAATAATTAGAAACTTACTTGACTGGAAGTTTTTAAAATCTCAAGAACTTTATATTTATTTGCATGTTGTGAAGATTGGTCCAGTCTATTCAAACCATCTTTTAAATATAGTTTAACCTGAGGATCGTCTTTAGGAATAGGATTGATACCACCTACAAAATATGTTGGTTTAAAAATATGTCGTTTCGGAAACTCTGCCCCACATTTTGTTGAATCAACCCCAACATTATACCTCCTTTCGGAGATAAAGACGATATTTTAATCAAACACCCGGTACATAAAATTTATTATATATTTATGTAATTAGGATAAAAACTTATTTTTTTAATTATTATCAACAATTAATCAATACTGCCACCTCAACTAAAGCTTGAGAAGTTTATCTGAAGCTACGCGGTATCGGTAAGGGGCGAGGAAACATGGCGGATAACTGTCAAAAACGTACCAATGGCGTAGGGTGCCTATTTTCATAAAAGTATTAAAAATAATAATTATTATAATATATAGAAACTGATTTTTGCTTTGCTTTAATGGTAAGGTATTTTTCAAAACGCGGTATTTGTTAAAAACAAATAATGTTAAGAATCGTACTTGAATTCAATATGGATACGAAATAGTTCAACATCTGACACTGACTACCAACGCCACTGGATAATCAACGTCAGTCAATTTACAAAGTGAGAGGCAAGAACACAAGCACGCGCTTGCCAATAAGAAGTCAGCTGGTCGCTAAGCAACGAAGGCCTTTCGATAAATTTCACCAATTGAGTTAGTTCGGAGGGCGTGGTAATTACGGTTTTCGCACAACGTTGCCAGAGATTGAAGAAGCCCATAACAAATTTGGAAAAGTGTTCATCTTTTAATATTCATAAATTGAAAAATAATGTTAATAGACAAAATCCAAGAAAACAAGCACATTAAAGAATTAACGTTTAATCATATTGTTAATAATAAAAAGTCCATTTTCTAATTATTATCACTACATACTTAGCATTTTATCTTTTTCATAGTTAAACGTGGCAATATCGAATGTTTTCGACTGCATTCCTTTCACGGCTTCAGATCAACTTGCCAAACTATATTCTAAACAATTTAATATTTGCCCTCGACACCCTCATTGAGGTGTTCAGCTAGAATTTCTATAAATGCGCCACTCCATCCTACAGCGCGAGCCGTCTTACAGAAAATAACCTTACATAAGAAAAAAGCAAGGTTGTCAGTTGTTTAGTCCTTACTTCAGTAAACTGTTAGCTCGTGACTTTCTTAGAAAAATAGTTTGGAAATATTAAAAAAATACATAGATTTATTAGTCAGAATTAAAAGAAGTCGTTTAAAATAATTTTATGTATATTACTGTACTTGAGAAAATTTTAAAGAGCCGGCAACATGTCAACGTAGCTGCTAAAACAAAAGAAAAGCCAAAGTGACCCAAGAACAGTATTTTGCATTTGCACCAACTAAATCGGTTAGTTATTTATGCGGCCCACTGTGTCGTTATTTAAAAAAATAGTGACCATATTACGATAACGAAACAACTATTCTCCAGACTATATGGCCCGACGAGCATTGAACGACATTTTATCGAAAAGTGGAATGTTATCTATTAAAAGGCAACAGATTGGTTTCGGTGTAGTTGCGCCATCATCAAAGTTGATCAAAAAAATACTCTTAAGAGACCAGGAACAACTTGGTATGACGAAAGAAAGGGAGTTCATTCGGAAAGAATGAAACAAATGAGAGCACAGAAGAAGATCAGTTTATTAAACGAAAACACCTAGTTACATTTTTTCAAGTTACTATCAACTAAATTGCGTTTCACTATTTAAAGGGAATTTTTTGGAATGTATTATTACCATATAAAAAAAATTTGAAGAGCCGGCAACATGCCAACATAGTTGCTAAGACAAAAGAAGAACTAAAGTGGCCCAATTACATAGAGATACTACAGATAGAGGTAACAAGCCATAGGCCGCTGTGTAAGTAGGAATGTCTGACCGAACTCAGGTGAGACAGAAAAAGACAGACGATCAGAGATTTTTCTGTTTTTGTCAGTGTATACAGGGTGTTTCAGAATTTTTTAGACAGGCTATAACTCTAAAACGGTTGAAGATAATTTCATAAAATTTGGTATGCAGCAATTGGACAGATTTTACAATATTGCGAATCCCTCATGACGTCAGCGAAATCATCAGCGTAGCTATGACGTCATGTCATTATAAAATATCAAATGCAAAGGAGGTCGTGTGACTGCTCATATTAAAGGTCTTTTTATTCTGAATTCAACCATGTAATACACTTAGTATGTTAAAATTTATTAGTTGTGTATTTTCGATCAAAAGGAGTTCAACAAAATAAATAAAAAAGTTTAATAAACAAATTTAATCACATGAAAATCAAGGCAATAATACCATTATTCTACCATCTCGATTTCAAACAAGGTCGAGAATAAATGTTTGGTGTGGGGTATTTAATGGAAGGTTGTCAGGGCCTTACTTTTATGATGGAACATTAACTGGTGAACGTTACTTGATGTTTCTGCAAAATGAGTTACCAGATTTATTGGAGGATATTCCATTAAATGAAAGAAAAGAAATGATGTGGCAACAAGATGGTGCTGCTCCACATAATTATGGTAGGGTAACGCAGTTTTTAAATAATAGATTTCCTTCTTTCTGGATCGGTAATGCAGGACCATGTCTATGGCCAGCGCGATCACCAGACCTATCACCCCTCGATTTTTTTATTTGGGGCAACGTCGGCTACAAGGTGCAATATTTATTTGATTTTTCGTCTACATTAAATTCGATATTTCGGAATTTGTAACGGCAAACAAATAAATACAAAGGTACAAAAGTGATTTAAAAGTGTTTCAAGAGAGAGTAGAAGAAAAACAGTAGTGAAAAAAGTGCAGGAATCGTCAAAAAGAACCTGTAGTGTGCTTCAACCTATTAGAGGTTAAGTGATAAGGTGAATAAATTGAACTGTTTAACCAAAAGATAACACCGGAAATTTTTGCGACGTTGCCAGATTGGGTCAGAATTAATAGAGACTACGGAAGAAAAAAAAGGAGGTACAAAAGAAAACGAAATTTCTGAAGGCGGTAAGTGCTGATAAGAGGTGAACCTCCGAACGGATGAAGTGGGTGAACCTCTTTCCGCGGTACTTATAGTCTTACTTTAAATAAATGGCAGATATTGATAGTGATGATTATTCCACTGATGAGTATTTGAAAAGGAAAAGGAGAGAGGAGGAAAAACAGGCATTTGAAAGGAGTAAACGAGTAAACAGAACACCAATTAAGGCGAATAAAAATATGGATGATAAACTGGACTTACTCTTGAAAGAATTGCGTGAAATGAAAGTAGAAATGGAGCATGTTAAAGAAATAAAAAGTGAAATTAAGCAAATGAGAAATGAACTTAAAGAATACAGAGAAGAAGTTCATCAGCTAAGAGAGGATAATTCCAGTTTACGGGAAGAATGTGAATTTGTAAAAAAAGAAAATAAAGAGATGAAACAGGAATTAGGATATCTCAAAAGCACTGTGGAAATAATAGAAAAACATAATAAGGAAAATAATGTGGTAATAACGGGAATAAATATGGAAACCAACGATGATAATTTATTAAATGGCGCAATATGGAATCTGTTTAGGCAACATTTGCAAGTTGATATAAAGCCCAAACGAACCCGTAAATTAGGACCGAAAACATGCTTAATAGAGTTGTATACAGAGCAGGATAAAAAAATAATAATGCAGAATAAAAATAAACTACAACAAGTAAAGGCTGATAAAATCTTTATAAATGATGACCTCACAAGAGCAGAGTTGCAAATGAGGAAAGAGATAAGAAGAAAAGCACAGGAAGAAAAGGCCAAGGGAAGAGAAGTCAAAATAGGATTCAAAAAGATTATAATAGATGGGCAGGAGTGGAGATGGGACAAAGAAAAAGGAAAGTTGGAAACAAAAAACTGAAAGTATCAAAGGAAGAAGGACTTATAATGACAAACAAGGCAATGAAAAAGGAAAAGATGAAAAGGTTTAATGATAAAGAGACAACTGCATGGACAAAAATAAAGAAGAAAAATTCTGGATATATGGAAATAAAAATTGGAACATGGAATGTGCGAGGTACATATGAAGAAGGGGCGTTAAAAAAATCTGACGGATATAATGGATAAGTTTCAGTTAGATATACTCGCTCTTCAGGAAACTAAACAACTTCGAAATGAGATTATAGAAATTGGAAAATACACCCTATGTAAGAGTAGTGGTGAGAATAGATATTTTGGAGTGGGCTTTATGCTTAATCAAAGAATTAAAAATCTGATAGTAGACTTTAAAGCTATTTCCGATAGAATATGCTACTTAAGATTTCGAGGAAAATATCGTAAGTTAAGTATCATTAATGGCCATGCTCCATCAGAAGATAAGGGCTTAGAAATAAAAGAGGAATTTTATGAACAAATACAAGATCTAATAGATAAAGTCCCAAGATATGATATAAAAATCGTGATAGGGGATTTCAATGCCAAAATAGGAAGAGAAGGAATTTATAGGGATATAACAGGAGCGAAAAGTCTACATAAGGAAACAAATGAAAATGGTAGGAAATTAATAGAGTTGGCAGCGGAAAACCAATTAAAAATAGCGAGCACATATTTCGATCATAAGGATATCCATAAAGTGACTTGGGTCTCCCCAGACGGTAGAACAAAAAATCAGATAGACCATGTACTGATAGAAAGAAAACATTTTAGAGGTATAAAGAATTGCAGAAGTTATAGAGGTGCAGACAGTAATAGCGACCATTACTTAGTCATAGCTGCTTTAAAACAAGAGGTACCACAACAAAGAAAACCGAAAAGGGAGAGACAAAAATATGACACAGGGAAACTAGAAGACCAAAACACGGTAGAAAAGCTGAAACGAGAATTGGAAAGACGACTACAAAAAGAAAAAGCTGGGGAACAGACAATAGATGAGGAATGGGACAGGATAGAATTAGCAATGATAGAGGCAGCAGACCTTTGCTTAGGGAAACTAGAATACAAAAGAAAAGAAGAATGGTATGATAAAGACTGTAAAAAAGCATTATTAGATAGAAATAATGCCAAAATAGAGAGGGATAGAAAAATGACAGAAGAAACCGCACAAAGTTACGCGGAGAAAAGAAAAGTAGCTAAGACAATATGCAGAGAAAAAAAGAGAAATTTTCTTAAGAAACAACTGACAGAAATAGAGGAGCATCATAATAATAAAGAAATCCGGAGAATGTATCAAGAAATTCGAAAATCAAGACAAAGTATAGACACGCGAACAACCTTCTGTAGAAAAGACGATGGGTCACTGGTTGGAGACAGAAATGAAAAATTAAATATCTGGTCCCAGTATTTTCAAAGACTGTTAAATAAAGAGGAAATAGCTCAAATTCAAGGGGTTTCGGCAGAAGACGAATATAATGAGTTGGAAGGGGATACTCAAATAGAGGTAGACGAACCAATGGAGATGGAGGTTAAAGACATTTTAATGGAGCTCAAAAATAACAAAAGCGCTGGCAAAAATGGAATACCGGCAGAGATTTTAAAGCAAGGAGGAAAGGAACTCCATACCAAGTTATATGATTTGATAAGAAAGGTTTGGAGAGAAGAAAAGATGCCGGAACGCTGGAATGAAGCTATTATAACCCCTATACTTAAGAAAGGTGACAAAACTGTATGTGAAAATTACAGGGGCATTGCATTACAGGATGTGGCATATAAAGTTTTAGCCAAAATTATACGGAAAAGATTGAGAATATATGGAGAAATCATAGGGGAATATCAGGGTGGTTTTAGAACAGGCAGATCAACAATAGATCAAGTGTTTACCTTAAAAATGATCCAGAATAATAGCTACGAACAGAACCTAAGTCTGCATATGCTCTTCATTGACTTTAAACAAGCCTATGACTCAATTTCGCGTCGGAAGTTATATGAGGCATTGAAATTTTTAGAAATACCAGATAAGCTTGTGAAGCTAATAAATATGACGTTGTATAAGTCAAACAATAGAATTTTACTTGAAGGAAGTTTCTCAAGAGAATTTGAAGTCAAAAGCGGATTAAGACAAGGTGATCCACTTTCAACGGACCTGTTTAATCTTGTGCTGGAAACTATAATTAGAAAAAGCAATATACAAAGATCAGGAATAATTTATCATCATAGAGAGCAATGTGTAGCATATGCTGACGACTTGGTTTTGTTAGCAAGAACTAAGAGCCAGTTGGAAAATATATTCAGGAGACTAGTAGAAGAAGCTGGAAAATATGGACTTATAATAAACGAGGAAAAAACGAAATATATGGTAATACAATCAAAGGATACAGACAAAAACAATAGAATCACATTTAAGACTGCACAAAAGAATTATATGTTTGAAGAAGTAAAGGAGTTTGAATATTTAGGGGTGATAGTAACGAACAAAGCTCAGGAAGAAAAAGAAATAGATAAAAGAATAATAAAAGGGAATAGGGCTGTCGGATCCCTGAGTAGATTATTACGAGAAAAAAACGTTTCAAGAGCAGCTAAAATTCGAGTGTATGAAACTATTATAAAACCTGTTGTACTTTATGCATCAGAAACATGGACAATGACTATGCAATCAGAGAAAAAGTTGGAAATTTGGGAGAGGAAAGTCCTTAGAAAAATTTATGGAGGAATAAAAGTAGAAGATATGTGGCGAAGACGAACAAACAAAGAAATAAGGGACATGTATGGAAAACCTACAATTACAAATCAAGTCAGAGCCCAAAGAGCCAGATGGTTAGGACATATAACCCGACTACCAGATCAAAGAATAGTAAAAAAGGTATTGTCTGAAGGAGAAGGAGTTACAAAGAGAAGGGGGCGACCCAGGAAAAGATGGATGGAGGAAGTAAGGAGTGACATAGAAAAAGTGGGAATATATGATTGGAGAGAAAAAGCAAAGGACCGTCAGAAATGGAAGCAAGTAGTGAAAAAAATAGAAGCCAGGGGCCTACAAGGCCTGTAGTGCTAATTTATATATATATATATATTTAAAAGATATTGTATACTCAAATCCACCACGCGATGTTGATGATTTAAAAAATAAAATAAGAGAAACATGTGGAGCTGTTACTCCGGAAATGATAAGAGCGGCATGTACGCGTGAACTATTGAGAAGTTTTGAGGCTTGTGTTGAAGAGAAAGGGGGGCATTTTGAGCACATTATTGAAAATTAATTGTAGAATAATGGTATTATTGCCTTGATTTTCATGTGATTAAATTTGTTTATTAAACTTTTTTATTTATTTTGTTGAACTCCTTTTGATCGAAAATACACAACTAATAAATTTTAACATACTAAGTGTATTACATGGTTGAATTCAGAATAAAAAGACCTTTAATATGGGCAGTCACACGACCACCTTTGCATTTGATATTTTTTAATGACATGACGTCATAGCTACGCTGATGATTTCGCTGACGTCATGAGGGATTCGCAATATTGTAAAATCTGTCCAATTGCTGCATACCAAATTTTATGAAGTTATCTTCAGCCGTTTTAGAGTTATAGCCTGTCTAAAAAATTCTGGGACACCCTGTATAGCATGCGCGCTATTGGAAAAAGACAGCCTAAACCTCCGAATTTCTCTGTTTCTCATAAAGGCTGACGGGTGCAGAGCTGGCTTGTTGCCTCTATCTGTATTATCTCAATGCCCAATTACCAACAAAGTCAGTTAATTGTTTATGCGGTCCACTGTGTCGTTAAAATGATTTAGAATATTAATTATTTTACCCGCTAGTTGTGCGGTGATTTGTGTTGTGTTTAGATGTTTTAGAGAGCATTTAAAACGCCAGTTCGACATGATCTAGCGCGGGAATCTAATAATTCTCTTTGATCTCTAACATTGACTTCGGAAAGAGTATAAGCATTTCTCTCACCCCGTGTTAAAGATAGATATAGGGAACTATTGAAATAAAAATTTATTGAAAATATTTCAAAAACCAACAAATATACAGAATGTCTCAATAAAAAACGAATTTATCCGGACTTTTAGGTCACCTTAAATAATTCCAATCGACGGTTTATCTGCCTCACCCTGTATAGTTAAAACACTCCGATATTTCGAATAGAATATCCTCGAAAAACAACACTGCAATTCTATTTATTCGATAAAATAAATATTTAAATTTATCCTGTAAACGGTAAAACATTTAAATACCTGTTAGAATTTCACTGGATCTTTTTAGTCTTAAATGATTTTTTTCATCATTTTCACAAGAAACTTTGGTCTGCCTTCCTTGCGGACGCCAAGGTTGGTCCCAAATTTTAAAGTTACACTCTTGAACGGGCGCGTCTTCAAGTACACCACACATTTCAGACTCCTTGGCATTTCCTTTCTCACAATCCGATACAGTTACATGAGCTTTTATACGATAAAGATTCCCACTTACTACCTAAAACAAATATTGATCAATTTTTCACTTTGCAATATTCAGAAATAGTTTTCGTACCTGCCTAGTAGCTTCGATCACTCTGAGAACTTTATATTTATTTGTATGTGGTGAAGATTTATCCAAACTAGTTAAACCGTCTTTCAAAAAAAATTTAATTTGAGGATCATCTGTAGACATTGGCGCAATTCCACCTAAAGCAAACATTTATTCAGACTAAGGCGCATTTTACACAAAACATTAACCCAAAAACTGTCAAACTTACCAACTAATTCATCCCTTTTTACAGGTCTTTCTTTATGTTGCCAAACTTCATCGGTATTACATCGGTATTTATCAATTGTAGATTCGTAGATACTTCCTTCGTTTACAGTCATAAACACGCTGCATTCTATAACGGTGCGATTTTTTTCGAGTAGCAATAGTAGTTTGTAGTGGGTTCCATCCAAAACAATTTTAGATGAACCGACGACTTGATAATTTCCGTAACCCAAGGTTCTGGACGCTATTCGAGACAGATCTTTCACAATTCGTTGATCGTTCTAAAAACGAAACATAATTCGTGAATACTTTTTAGTGGTTTCCTTTGTAAAGCATCGTCAGTGGCGTATAATTCTTCCTCTTTCTTATTAACCTGTCTCTATAGGTTATAGAGGTAACGGACCATATACATGGAAATATAACTGGTACAACAGAAATCCCAATACACGTCATTTAAAAAATTACGAAATAGGTGACATTAGGGTCGACAAAAAGTGAAAACATAAATAAATCAACCTCAAATTGTATCATACGTCACTGGTAAATGGAAATGTTTACAATAAATTAATCCCTTTTAAATAACGACCAAGGTGAATGGGAATTTTATAAATTAATCCCTTTTAAATATTGCATCGTACGCATATGGTGAATAGGAATTTTTCCCAATAAATTGACCCCTTTTAAAAATCGTATCGTACGCCCATGATAGAAGGAAATTTTTTTCAAATAAATGAAATAAGTGTATGTCAAATAAAAACTTAATTATTAGACCAGGGTCGATAATTTTTGAAACTAAAAAAATAATAGTAGGATGAAAACCATTGGAAGAGGAGAAGATTATAAAAATGAAAAGAAAAACAATTTAAGAGCGGACTCGGGAAGGGGAAGGGGGTGAGTTTTTAAGGGTAAAAAACGGATTATCTCGATTTGCGGCAAAACTAAGTATAAGTCCTATGGAAAAAAATCAAATGGCAAAGTTGTAGGTAATAAAAAGATCTACAACTTTTATATTCACACTTTTTTCACATAACCTTAAAGTTTATGTGGAAGATTCAAAAAAACCAAGTTTTTGGTTTTTTATTTTTATTTTCGACAAAAAAAAAATGTTTTTCAGGAAATTGGGTGAAAACTTATCTTTGCATTTTCTGAGAAGATTTACTATATAGTAATTTTTTTTTCACACCATCAGAAAGAAGAGATTTCAACGAACAGAAAGCACATCAACTTTTTTGGAAAAAGCTGATATTTTGACGGGTGAATTTTCGATTGAAAATTAGGGTGCTTTTTCCATATTAAGTCAAAATAGGGTGAAAAAATAAATATTTCAAATCAAATAAATTACAGTGTATTTGGGACATAAAAAGGTAAGTTTTCACCAAATTTCGTGGAGAAAAAAATTTTTTTTGTAGAAGATAAAAATAAAAAAACAAAAACTTGGTTTTTTGAATCTTTCTCATAAACTTTGAGGTTATGTGAAAAAAGTGTAGATACAAAAGTTGTAGATCCTTCTATTACCTACAACTTTGCCATATGACTTTTTTCCATATTTTTGCCGGAAAACGTGATAAGCCGTATTTTACCCTTAAAAACTCACCCCCTTTCCCATTCCCAACCACAGATCGCTTGTAAATTATTTTTCCTTTCATTTTTATAATATTCTCCTCCTTTTCCAATGGGTTTCATGCTACTATTATTTTTTTTTAATTTTTTATTATTTTTAAAGGCTTCTACTCTGGTCTTTATGACGTTCATTGGGTTTGCTGTTGTACGAGATGTACACATTGTATAAAGCAGCACATTTACAAAAATTACCTGATATTCTATAGACCTCTTTCCCCTATTTTTCTTCTTGTGATCATCGGATTGAGATGACTCCGATGATTTACTTGATTCACTAGATTTAATAGATTTGATCCAATCATCAGAACCGCTTTGTCTCTTTCTCCTTTTATGGTCGTGTTTGTGCTTTTTCTTGTGATCATCTGATTCAGATGATTCCGAAGATTCGCACGATTTACTTGATTTACTCGAATCATCTGAATCATTAGAATGGTGTTTGTTTTTTGTATGTTCTTAAATTTACACAAGATCTTTTAGCATACGATTTAAAGTTTTTCTTACATGCTGTTAGTATTCGGTATCCTATCATGCATTATTTATAACGTCCAGCAAATTCCCCAAAAAATAAATGATACGCCACAAGCTATAGGTACAAAGACTGCTGCATGTGGTTATGTGGTTGTATATCTCACTTGGACTCAAACTAACCACCAGACGTACTGGAGAACGTGCCAAAACAGGAACACAGCAAACTCCTGGTCAAAAAACCCTCGGAGACGCTAAGGAAGCACATGCATACAATCGACATAATATATAGGGAGGAACCTATCTGTCGGTTGAGCATGGAAGAGAAGGAAACAGACTCTCACCTTATCTCATTGGAGATATGGACTACTAGGACTAGAAGATCCAAGGGAGGATTTCTCCATGAAGGACCTAGTGAAAAGACTGTTGACCCTGATAGGGGCTACTGGTCTCTTCACATAAACGGCACAACTAAGAGCACAAAAAGCCTAACGGCTGAGGTGCCGAGGACTCTAAGCCTTTGACTGGAGGTGCTGAACCAATCAATCTATCATCAATAGGTACAGAGAAAACAAGGAAGAAAATGCCACTAAAAAAAATACGTCATTTGAAAATGACAAGCTAATATCTTGGAAAAAAATTATCTTGAAAATGTGTAGCTAGCTCCTAGTCTTTCAACAAAGGAGGATTGGAAGGTGGCTACATTATACCAGAAGAAACTGTTGTCATTTCATCAAGTGTGGCCATATTGAAACTAAGCACCTGGACTGTAAGAAGACTTTTAGTCCTTCGAGAAAAATTTACCTCAACTGGTGACTAAAGATCAACTTTTAACCGATTGTCAACTGCACATTATAAAACCGGCCCTAAAACTGTTGTTTTTGCCTGGAAGTTGAAGATATGATGATGATGGACATCCCAGGATACGCAATGGAAGGACACTCACTAATTCGAGGATAATTCAAAAATATATACATAGTGAAACATCAAATGAAGCTAGTTTTTATATTATCATACATTTCTGTGAATCTCCCAATAATTTGATTTCAAAATTAGTAAATATTATTTATCGTTAGTTTGTTAAAGTTTATAATTCCATATTATTGGCTTTCCGTGAAGCCCAGTTACCTCTCTCGTCACTATCACTACTATCTTGACGACTATGTTTATGTTTGTGATTGTTTTCGTGGCTGTCACTATCGCTGTCACTTTTTTTGTGCTGGTGTTTATGGTTATGACTATGTTTGCTCGAATCACTATCATCTACTTCGCTATTGTGATTATGTTTCTTTTTATCGTTACTATAAAAATAATTGCTTATAATGGGGGCGAAGAAGGATTCGAATTTGGCAACATCGCATGCCATCAAGAATATTTAATATATTTTTGTAATCTTGGAGCAGTTTTTTTGTTTAAATCATGATTTGCGTTGTTGCTTTATTTTTTTGTCAGAAAATTAATTTACCAACCTTTCGTCAGATTCGCTACTACTAGATGACGAAGAAGAGCCACTATCGATATGATTAGAGAGTCTTTTTGAAATAACGTGTTCTTGGATATCTCTTACTTTTCTCTTTCGTAAAATCACTTCTGGACCATTATAACCAATAGTAGAGTATACAGGGTTAATACCATTGGCCCAGTCTGGCTGTTTTGAAAATAGTGATAATAAGAAAAAATAAAGAGTATTTGTCGGTAAATAGTGTCACTCACACAGAAACGACACCTTCGTTCTTATTAAGAGCACCCTCTATTATTAGGTCCCCATACTGTCATTTTTATTGTTTTAGTTGTCACTGAAAAGTAGACAACCCAAACCACTTGTCCTACTCTATATATTCCTATGTGGTTTTCACGCACTGTCAAAAGGTGTCGCTACTGTATGTATGTATGTACTGTATTTATGTTTGGAAAAATGCGTGCTATTGTTGCGATTTAAATGGTCCAATTTGGACGTCTTTTAGAGAAGTTACAATAATTGTTCAACACCTTTGAAACCAACTTTTTCAGAAAAACTGTTAAGAAAATATTTAAAAAATTGTATTTTGGTTTATATTTAAAAAAATACACTAGTACTCGAAATATAAGATATCCACGTACTACTTACTGATCACAATACACATTTTAAGATTCAAAAATATTGCAAAAATTTTATCTAAATCAAGTGAAGGATATAAAAACAAAATTAACATACCTTGGCATTTTCTGCTTGTTGAATTTGATCGTCGGACAAAATCTGAGACTCCAAATCTCCAAAATCTACTTCTCTATCAATTGGTTTGGGCGTTGTATTGATAGGATTATTATAAGCAAATTCTTGAATGTTTGTACAATTATTCTTATAAACTTGTGAAAATCTTTCCCATGCTTTTTCCCAAAATTCTATTTCACATACAAAGCTACCTTTAGATTGATCGATTGGACATGAAGGCGAGTCCAAATTCTTAGGACATACTGTAGGAGCTACTTCTACTAGTAGACTATATCTTATACCTGCTACAACCTTAAAGTAATTATTAGAATGATAGATAGATAGTTTATTTCTGTAAATATCACAGTCAATAATTTTTACAGATTATAGAAATATAAACACTTTAAAAGTGAATCCAAAAAAAATTAGCAAAACTACCTAAAAATAATCAAGAAACAAACAAAAAAACATAAAAATGGTAATGACATAAACAACCATGAGGCACGATTCCCAACTTGGTGGCTATTCACAAGCACAAGTAGACATATGTGTGAGAAACTCATTTATAGAATAAAAGTTGTGCTGTAATAGAAGCTTATGTATTTTTCTTTTGAAAGTGGAGGCTGTTAGGTTTTTATATATCTTTGGTAAAGCATTGTATAGGTTCATACCCACACAGACATAAGAATTCCACGTTTTTGTCATTCTACATTATTCATCCTAATATCATCACTTGCACCTTTATTATTAATATACATCAAACAACCCATAATAAAACAACAAGGAAGAGACAAAATACCAAATTTTTAAAAAATAAGTTTACAATGGCTGTCAAAATTACTGTTGGTCATTAATCAATCTATTTTTTTTGTGCCATAAACACTTTCTTTTTTCAGCCACTTCTTCCCCAAGCAATACTATGGAATAATGAGAAATACTGAATATGAAGCTGGAATCTTAGTTGTCTGATAGCAAAAGTTGTTTTTGCCAAACGTTTAATACACAAGTCTTGGCAGTGAAAATCAAAGTTTAATTGAATGTTATTTGAAAAGAATTTTCCACACTTACTTGTTCTTGTATTCGTAAAACTCTCAAAGCTGTGTGTTTTTGATTTCGTTCGGATTCAATGTGTCTTAATGCTGCATTTATCAAGTTGGTGACACCGTTAGCATTTGGATTTATATCCACTGCACAGCCTAGACATGGTATACTCTTTTCAGAGTTATTTTCAATTGTTTCAATAGGTTTCTAAAAAAATAAGTAAAAGTCCTATGAAAAGGGAAGTTGTACAAAAAAGATAACAAAACTAAATAAGAGACTTACATGTTGAGGTTCTGCAGGATTTAGAACCTTTTTTGGTTCTTCAATGAATGCCTGTACAATATTAGGTTCTTGAATCATGTGTACTTGAGGAACTTTATCTTGTTCTGATGGAAGTTGTTCATTGAGTGTAGGAAAATTTTTCCTCTGTTCACTATACAATGGTTCTTTTGGAGCACAAATGGCACCAGTAATATGCCAGAGGGGCTCCCCTGTTATCTTATGGTAAATACTTTGGCATTGCAAAATTCCTCCTAAACAAGGTAAGTCGCATACAGTTTCTATATCGAAAATTACTTCCAGTTCGTCATTCTATAATTAAAAACATTTTTGGTAAAACGAAAAAAAAAAATTTGAATGTAAAAAACTGGTTTAGCAAGGGTTATCTACAAAAAATGTTGTCTACTGTTTATTTTAATTTAATTTTATAAAAATATTTAGCTAAATGATTAGAGCAGCTGCTTGAGATTGAGTGATACACATTTAATGTGGAATCCCATAAGCCAAACATAGTATGGCATTTAATTAAGTTACAACTTTGTTAAATCTTCAGCATTGTTTGAGTAATATTTTCACTTGTTAATGCATAACCCTGTATAAGACAGGTATTTCCAACACTTTTAGATAGTATGCTTCACTTGTTGAAGATATTTTAAAAATATCAAAGTTCAAAAGTTAATTTTAGGCAAAAAGCTATTAAATTAAATAATTCTGTATTCTATTGGCAAACTTTTTAAAAAATGTTGACAATAAAATGTTTTAATTAACCTTGGTTAAAAATTTAAATTCTTATTATAGTTATAGCTATAATAATAAATATTATTTTAAGGATCTTTTAATTTGATTTTTCCATTTATAAGTAATACCGTTGAGTGAAAAATACAAATACAAATACATTCACTCAACGGTAATACCAAATTCTATATCTTAGTAAACACCCATATTAAATAAAACCTTGTATTTCACATGGCTGAATCATGTGTAATAAAGTTAATCACATCTACAAATATTTGTTTAATCAAGTTCAACTTTAACTTGCATAAACATTATTTTATTATTGATTTCAAATAGAAACCTTTTATCCTGTGTGATTGTCATAAACTGTGCTTTAAATACATCTTTTGGTAATCAGTTTGTTCAAATTGGGATAAATATATCCTCTAAAGGTTAAAGTGTTAAGAAAATATGATAAAAGTCAAACCAACTGATAACATTGATATTGAGGATATTTTGAAACATTTGTTGTGTAAATAACAAGAAAAATTGAATTTATATAAAATTAAACAAGTATTGAGTTTTATTAATGTTGGATCAAAGCCTAACATTCCTATGAGGGCCTACTGCTTGGTCATATGCCAAAAAATTAGTGGTAATGGTTTATTAATAAAACCAGAGCTTGCACAAATCAAAATACAACTGCATAAAACCAATTAACTTAAATACTTATATCAACATAAGAAATAGCACTTTCTTGAGTATTAATAGGTAATGACAAAACTATACTTACCCTAACTGTTTTTTGTAGAATGATTCCTGATTTATAAAAATAAGAATGATTTCTTTCATTCAAATATTTTAAAATGCTAGAAGTAAGTTGAGCATCAACCTCCGATTCTCGGATCTGGCCTTGTATACTTCCTAGTATACAAAATACTAGGAGAAAAATTTCCTTCAAAAATATCATTTTAAAATGATGTTGACACTTCGACTACTTAAAATCTACTGATGAAATGAGTTCCTGAAATGCAAATCTTTACTGTAGAAAAAAACTGATTCACAACATAAGTCCGCTTATATCTGTGTTGTTATTAACAATGCGATAACCTTTGCTTTGTCTCCAACTCGAATATCAGTTATAAAACTGGACATAACACATGCGACTTACAAATAGAAGTTTTGCCACTTAAATCAACATGAATAATGTATTACTCATTGAGATGAGACCAGATGAGACTCAGATTTATTTCTTGGAATTGTATCTAAATATTTATCTGAAACATGTATACCTTTATCATCACTGGAGTTCGCTAATTAGTATTGGATTTGTTTATTATTTTCAATAAATTATAGTCGAAAAATCTATGCTTGTTTTGAAAATCGTAAATGTTGGCTGACTTGTTGTTTACATCGTTTACATATCGACCCTATTGACATTAGGTGGACATTAGCGTCAGACAACACTTGCCACATTGCCAAACTACTAGTTTAAAATCACTATCACCAGCTATCACTAAAAAATCATTGACATTAAATAATATTAGTGTGAGATACAACTACAAATAGAGAGTTTTTACTGTATAAGGTGTACAATTTTTCGAAAGTATGAATATTTATCTGTTTCACAGATAAGTATTGGAAAAAGTACCTACCGAAATCATATAGTGAAATGCAAGCATTGGAGTTCTTTGGGGCATTCTTTTTGGATGCTTTAACACTAATTGTTATGAATGGTTTTTGTGTCCTACCGTAAGACATTAATATATCTCAAAAATGCATAATCGGCGGAAAAACTTTATTACGAGTACGCCATAACAGAAACACGCAAATATCCCAAGATATCCTGTTAGCTAGAACTAATTTTTGAAACTGGCAACGCTGCTTATGTTTATTAGCAAACTAATACCTATGTATCGAATCTTTTTCGTAAAAAGAAAATAATACCATGGAATGAATATATTTGAAAAATTAATATGATGTATAAATCATTTTCCAATAAATTAGTGAAAAGTAAAAAGAAACGGTTTTTAAGAGGATCATTTCATGTATTTCTTCGATTAAAATTGTGTTCTATTTTCTACCACCCAATAGATGGCGCTATTAGTTCAAAGATTTTACTGTAACTTTTGCAATCACTGAAAAATATTCAACCTGTATATAAATCTGTATAGAAATATAAAAAATATTATGGTTTAATTTCCCAAATAAAATTAACAAAATGCGATATTGTTCTTCAAATTATTTTAATTTAGTTTTAGTCATACTGGAAGAATGTATATGGAAAAATGATATAAATAAATAATATAGTTAAGAATATTAAGCGACCATTTACTAAAAGTAGAGCTTTACGCACATATTATGCATTTCTTCAATCATTATTTTGCTTTCATTTCTACCAATAAATAGATGGCGCCACTAGTTTTGAAATTTAAATCTTCAAAATGACAAGTTTTGAAAATTCCATGTTAAATCAGCGTTATTATCTGTCAAATTATTCAGTTCAACTGTTTTAGTTTTTGTACATTTCACTCATTCTGCTTTTCGTTTACATAAATTTTTTGTGCTGTTTCCATTTCACATTTTAGGAAACCACTAAATTACGGGTCTTTTTGTCCATTGAGGTATGTATAATTTATATGTTTACATATCATTTAAAATCTCAAATTTTCACTGCAATTGACAAGTAAATAATGGTTTTTGACATTTTAAGATAAATATAACTTTTTATATTTGATAAAGCGCCTATCTATTATTGGGATACCTATGCTTCGGAAGTGTCTCAAAGAAATTCTATTAAATAATTGTCATATTAAACTGATTTGATATATGAAAAATTACCTAATCTAATCTCTATACATAGCATATATCTTATATTGTTGGATATATTACTTATTTATACATACTTTTTAAACTTATTTAGGTATTTTCAATCCAAAAAGACCAACAAAATCTATTTAATTTATCAAAATAATTATAAAAAATAAGTGAGTCTACACTGCCATCGAAAGTTTTGGCACTCTTCAGTACCTGCTTGATATTAGCTTCAGGCACTTTTTCGTTTTTTGACAATTTAGTTAAATACAGTGTGTCTCATAACTACAAAGATGTAGGTATATAATCAGGACCTTATTTACCAAATATTCGTTGTCAGTGCCCATGGATATTTTCCAATTTCTATACGTTTGTTTCGTTTCCAATTTTGCTTTTTTCCTCAATATTTCTGTAAGTCTGTCTAGTCTATATCCTGTGATGCGTTCCATTCTCTTCAAATGTCCCCACCCCACCATCCCACTTGTCTGATATTCAGTCTGCCTCTGTTGTAGGGTGTTTCTGTTTATATTAATTATATTTTACTATATTTATGTTAAGAAATTTCAACAAATCCAGAAAAATCCATTTGCTAATAAATAAAAATATTGTTTTTGAATATTATTTAGTTTGAACCCTTTTTAATCCGAACCTGTAACAATTTCTTGCTTTTTAAAGATTATTGGGCGTACACAATGAGTCTTAAGTGGATAGGTTATTTATGGCAGTGGAAAAGTTATTTATATATATATATTTTGAAGTAAAGCTTCATCTTCAAGACAAAAAAGGATTTCCTTACTTAAAAAGTTATTAAATAGTATTTACATACTGTGACAGTTTCATTATACCTAGGACCATATTTAAAAAAATGTAAAATATAAATATATTTTTGTTAATTATTGTAATTACTACATTTTACTAATTTACGAATATCCTTGGAGATATAGATATTAAAATTATAATACGTATAATAATATATTATTACATTTCAGAGCCACATAATAAATCAGCACCAAGAGAAGTAATAATAACAACTGATTCCGAAGGTCAGATATATAGATTAGCTAAGTTGGTTAGTAAAGTGGGGGATAATAGATTTACTACTATCAAATTCGAATCAGCAGCAGAGGCATTTAGCGACTACCAAATACCCCAGACCTATCGCGTATAGCAACACACAAGGAAGTAAATAGTGTCGACACCGTTGTCGCGCGCATAGTTAACAAGTGAGCGTTGAGCGCGCAGATCTCGTTCGACAACAGCAGGAAAGTCCCAACAGGACAGTCGTTTTTGTTTTCTTAGCGAAGTGCGAGTGCCCGTCTTGTGTAACGAGAAGTGTGTTCAGTGCGAAATTTTTCCTGCTGTTCGCGCCGAATGACATTTCAATTTTAAAGTACAAGATGGCCGCCGATTCGGGAATGGATACTTGTCCTTCGCCTGAAATCGCTGATTCCAGGAAAAGACCACTCGACGGAGACGCAGAAAACGGCGATAACAAACGATCGCACTTTAGTTCAGGTGAGTAATTTTCAAATTCGAAATTTATTTTTGAATTTTTTTTTCTCTCCTCGTCCGCGCTATGACGTATGCAACTGTCATCGTTTCAATGTCAAATAGAACGTAATTAACCTAGTGAAGAGCTGGGTAACGTTGAAGGCTACGTACATACCTGCCGTTCTAATTACCGAAAGGCCTAGTGAGTGATTATGGACGATGGTAGGTGACCAAGTTTCGAACTCTCTGCCAGCGATCAGCTGAGCTTGTCGATCTGTGGGTGTGGAATAAAAATTGTTTTGTTGTTGAAGCGTGTAAATTATTGGCAATAGACAATTGGGTCACGCTGTTTTTGTATTTATTTTCATCGTTATTAGATAATTATATCTTAGTTTTCACTTTGTTTAATCTTTTCGCTTTTCTCTCTTTTTCTTTGTCCGTAGTTCGGCTTGACCTATATATTTTATAATCGCGCTGAATTCACCTTCTTCGCTCCATTGATCATGGCGTACTAGTGACGTCATGCGGTTAAAGTGTGTTGCATGGAAAGGAAATCAAGAGTTATGTCATTCACTATAAATCTGCAATTTGCTATCGGATAATTTTTCCAACACAGTATGAGTAATTTAAATTAGATCCACCGTTTGAAATATACCATTAGTTGAGTGGTTTATATAGTACTTTGTTATCACAATAGATACATAAATAAACAAATAAATGTTATACAAGTTTTATACGGTAAATAAACAATGTAAATACAGGGTGTACCAGGAATTCGTACCAAAAACTTGAAATTATAGATAGGGGATGAAAATAACAGGGTCGTCTCCGAATTCTAAGGACCCCAAGCACAAAAAAAAATCAAAAGCCCACTTGTTACTTTTAAACGAAACTTATGATTTAATGAATATGATGAAGAGTCCAATTGGTTCCTTTGCCTACCACATTAAATGTAAGGGATCATCGACTGAATGTGTGTCCCTTTCGTTAACGAACTATAAGCCTCTAAAGTTAAAAACAAAAACCATTTTTTCATTTGTAGCTAGTTAAGTTCTTTTAAGATGCAACTAACAGACTTGTCGACAGAATAAATAGAGATATTACTGTTTGCACTGGAAAATTTCCGTTATAATATAACGTACCTTGATCGGCATCGATAATAATAATGATAATATGCTTTGTTGAATGCCAACATCTTGTATAAATGACTAAATATAGTTCGTTAAGGGGCACACATTTTATAGATAGATAAATTTATTTGACTACATTTCATATTTCACAATATACAGGTTTTTTTTAAATTAATGCGAAAAAATTCAAGAGGTGATTGTCCATATATGAAGTTATGATGGGTCTTTCCTAGGACAGAATTTCGTCAGCCATCCCTTTCAAGGTACTGAGAATAAAACTATTTCTCCAAATTACATTTTCATAGTTAAATGGGAATGTACTATTTATATGTATGTATGGGGTGACATTCACTGAGACCCAAAATACCTATTGTCCCTTACTTCTACCGTTGAGTTTCACTCAACGCTTCTACTTAGTTCCTGAGGAAAGTCTCAGAGACTAGTAGCTCGTTTAGTCCTATTTCCATGAGGAATTTTAGGATATCTGCAGGCTTCAATTTAGGTAAATGTTCCTCTTCTATCCAATAATCTCCTAGGTACTGTGCTCTAGAATTCTGAATTGCTATGCAATTCGCAAGTATGTGGAATGAGGTGTATTCTTTCTCCACTATTTTGAGCATTTTCATATGCCCTTTAGGATCTTAGTTAAAACTCTTAGTGCAGTTTTACTTTGACTAATGCATTCATTTGATCTTCAGTCACTATATTTATTTTTAATCACCCGGTACCAGTATCTGGGACATCCTGTACACTTATAAACTCGTAAAGTTTAGATGGAATTAATGATAAACAAATTTAGTTGTAGAAATGTTTCCCAAAAACGATTTATAATAAATTAAATCCCGGGTGTCAATACATAATTGATTGGGTTTCTCTAGTTACTAAGGACTATTTGAAACAAAAATATTTCTGAAAGTTTTTATGGACAAATACAAAAATCGGATTGACAAAGTTACAGTGGCGTAACGACAAATTATGGGCCCCTTGCTTATATTAAGAATATATTAACTGTTTTAACAGCACCACTCAGTATATATAGATGTTAATACCTATTTTAACTATACCTTGTTTTCAAACTAAGAGGAGCGATTTGAATTTAAGTTGGCATTTCTGCTGCCTAGTGATTGGTCAGATTGCCACCAGTTTCACACAGCTCTTTTGATACCACTGACACTGACATTTGTCAGTTTTGTTTTTATTTTTATAAAAATAGTCATTAGTTCTATCATTACTACCACGTTTGTTGTTTATTGTTTATTTTTAACAAAGTATTATATTTTACCCAAGGTATATGCTATTTTTATTATTTATTCCCTTTCATCTCCTCGTATGTCCACATTGGGCTGTGCTACGCAGGCGAATCTTCGGAGTCCCTGTTATGGCCACTGAAGAGGATTGAGTCCTTCATAAGTAGCAGGAATGGCACAATGGTCCCGCCAGTGGCCTCATTGCCGGAACTTTAGCTTGAGTTTGGCTTGGGTTCGCCTGAATAAATTAGTAGTACCTATGCAGCAACTAAGGGGGTCGCAGTAATAGCGCTACGCCACTGACAAAGTATGTTGTAATAAACTATTAAATATTTAAGTTGTTGCTTAACCGAAATTGTTTCGTCTCTTTTGTGGTTTATATAATAATTATCTTCTTATTTTTAAATTAAAAATTTAAAGCAGGGAAATCTATGAATTATTTTGTGTAAATTATGCATAATGACAATCATAAAGTTTATGACAAACTCGTTAAAATAATGTGCGGTGACTTAACATGTTACGTAGTGGATATTTTTTTGGAAAATTAGAAATTGGCATCTTGAAACTCATTAGAAAACTTTTTAAATGATTATCCAATATTTTACAACCCAACTATTTTTATCCACCAATACGAATGCAAAACGTCTACCGCTGAAGCAGTTGTCAGGTGGTGATGTGTTGACTCTGTTCTTTACTCGTATCACCAATTGTTGCGGTTTCTTTTTAGTTCCGAGCAATTTAGCTCCCTTAGGAGAAATGTTTGGATAAAGGTAAATTAGTTTAGATGTATATAAAATCACATCTAGTATCTATAGTTTGCGAGAATCAGGAGAGTTTCTTGTATATTAAGTCAATAATCTACGCGCCTCTTTCTTCTCCAATTCATCCATAAATATTGCATGTTATCTAGAACTCAAACAAAATCTAACAAATGCGATTGCTTTACAACAAAGTTCGAAGAAAACTGTTCTATCGACCCTGGTATAAGTATACCGATCGATAAAAATCACTCGTTCTGCAAGTGTAATAGAAATAAGAGCAATTAAGCGAAATCGCAATTCCTATTCCGTAACTGAACTTGCATTTTCTATTTCAATCAACGCAAACAAGCAAAAGTGATATTCTTCTTTTTTATTTTCGCGTTCTTAACCTAGTTCCTCGATCCACATGCGTTTTCTAACGAGACCTTGAACGGGTTCTTAAAAAAAATAGATAGTATTACGTAAGCATAGAAACGATATCAGCCTCCGGTCGTTTCATCGCGCGGCGTTTCTGTTTAAAACTATGCTAAATGGTGTGGATAAGATTAGAGTCATGATGATCATATTTGTTTGAATGGGATACCTTTTTTTTAATTGAAGGGTATTTCAAATGCTTTGACCTTCAAACAAACTTTATAATTCCTGTATAAATAAAATTGTGTTCCATGACTGACAGTTCTGAAGTGCCTTGTCAATCAATATATTTTTGATTTTTCTGAAATTATTCAAAGGTGTTGAAATATTTTTTGTACATAGTCTGTTTGAAATAGACAGAGAGTAAGAAAACCTTATTCAACATGCAGCACCCTTATCGGGTGGGATATCTTTTTTTAAAATTGAAGGGTATTTCAAATGCCTTGACCTTCAAACAGATTTTATAATTCCTGTATAAATAAAACTGATGTTCCATGACTGAAATTTCTGAAGTGCCTTGTCAATCGATATATTTTTGATTCTTCTGAAATTATTTAAAGGTTTTTAAATATTTACAGCCTTATTAATAATAAATTTAGATTATTCTAACATGACTTTAAAATCAAACTAGTGAAAAAACATATTAATAAATACATTTAACATTATTTTAACATGCTATAAGTACCTACGCTCTTAGTAACCATTAGTTAGTATGGAGTTATCGTCTTTATTATTAATAAGGCTACTTTTGTCTATAGTTTGTTTGAAATAGACAGAGAGTAAGAAAACCTTATTCAACATGCAACACCCTTATCGGGTGGGCAACTAAAACTCCAGAATTTTAAAAAGATTTACATTATAATTCACATATTTTTATTATTTTATTTACCTACCCAACCCTGTACAATAGAAATCCCATCTTCGGGTCGCTTGTAATTGAGAGCTCTAAGGTAACATCTCGGCTGGTATGGGAATGCGGCGAAGAACTTAGAAGACTCAGGGCGACTCGGAATAGTGTAACACTGGAGTGGGTCCCAGGTCACAAAGGAATCGCTGGCAATGAAAAAGCTGACGAACTGACAAGAGCAGGATCGTCAACCCTGATGAACGGACCCGAACCATCTGTGGGCATTCCCAGATGCTCCACTAGGTCATGGTTGAAAGGGTGGGTAAAATAACACAAAAAACACTGGAAGAATACGCCCAGGCAAACACATGGGAAGAAATTCATAAAAGAACCATCAGGAAAAGTAGCGAAAGAACTGCTCTCAATGAGCAGGAACAAACTACGCACCATAACGGGGCTTCTTACGGGACACTTTCCCACAAAGAAGCACGTGAACAAAATAAGGCTGTATAACGGAAGATGCAAAAAGGACACCGAAACAGCTCTGCACATATTATGCAACTGTAAGACGCTGGACCACAGGAGGCAGAAACTGTATGGAAGACCCCAAATGACTCCAGAAGACTTCTACAACCAACCAGTAAAGAACCTGTATGAGCTAATACAGGGAACGGATTGGCTATAGTCAGAACACAAGCAGATACGCCCTTGAAATGGCCGGGCGGCCAGATATTCCTATCCAATGGATTTGTGAATGCATGCAATATTTAAAACCATTAAACATCTTCCCTTTATTGAAAAATATTGATAAATATATACGTAACCTTTTTGACAGCTGATAGGTATGTATTAACTGCAGATAAAATCGATGTGCGTTTCAACTTGAAAATTGGTCAACAATTATTTTTGCATTTATATGATTCATCTCAGTATGATGATGAGATCTTGGTAATTATCACACATTACAAGGTAAATACATCATAAAATAATCATGTACATTCAGTGTGGTCGAATGGTGTTGTGTTGTTTTAAAATTAAACAAAATTATTTAGGTACAAGGTTGTGGAATGCACTGGCGTAGTGTTTGTTGGGATAAAATTAGAATTTTATTAATTATTATTTGCGTGTGGAAAACTTTGTAAGAAGTGGGTACTTAAAATAATCTGATTAAGATTAATATGGGAACTAGTCAAAATTTTGGATAGAGATAATTTGTAGGTGTAGTAATGTTCAAAAGTGAAGCGATAGTGTCAAAAAGGACTACTGTTTTTTATAATACTTATTACTATATTAATAAAATGGTAAATATGATCTCAATTTTCCGTTTAACGAAAATATGTTCCTAATTTTTTGACAACCCTGTAATAATGTTTCCTTTGAAAAAGAATAGTTGAGAGAAATATTTTTGGCCGTGGATTAGACTGAAAAAGAAAAAAACTGCTAGATCAATTATTGAAAAGAGATAATATTTGACATTTGTAAAGTTAAAACTTTTCTTCGCTTTTTACGAACCGTTTATACAGTTCTTGAAATATCACCAATTATCTTGATCTTTCTACTAATTAACCCGGCAAGCAATGTTTTTGGTATTAGAGCTGTTCACCTAGAATAAAAAATTCCGCACCTGTCAATTTTTCATTAATAAAATAAAAATCTCGAAAACTATTCATTTTAAGTGTAGGGTATTTTAGACAAAGTGACATTAAAATTCAACGTAGAATCCGAAAAGTTAATAATATAAGTACAAGTTGTAACAAAGTTGCTGTTAAAATATTATTTAAAATTTTTTTCTGATGTCTTTATAAAAACAATAGTCAAAAGTATAAAAATATTCTCCTTTCAATAATTAGTTGCAATTTCTCGGTCTTTCAAATAGAAAAAGCGTGAATATAAATAACATTATTCAATGCCGAATACCATTCAAATCAATTCATTTATTTATTTGTTTAAATAGCGTTTTGAACGTGGGATGAAAAGTGATATTATGTGTAGTATGAAGGTTTTTTTTTAATACAAGGTCTTTTATTGTTTACCTTCTGCATTCGACATGGATTTAAAGCAATATCATCGATATTAGAAGGATAATTAACAATCGGACCGGTTACAGTGTATTTTGGAAAAAATTTATGAAAAGTGATAGGAAAGTACGGAGAGGGTTGTAACATTTTTTATCGACAAAATGTAGTTTTTATTTTATCTGACTCAGAGCCGGTTTATCAATTGCAATTTATCTGTCAGATAACTCTTAACTAACAGTTAGTACGGAAAGACGGGTTTATCGACAACAGGCAGTTAAAGTGTCAGATAGATATCTTTTAGTTGCAACTGGCAGATAAATCAGATAACTGATAGATAGCCCGTACATACCATAGAAACAGGAATGTTTGGACTGTCAGCAGTGACATCTGAACCTAGTTATGTTTTGTCAATTCTATTTGAAGTGTGTATTGTAAAAGCCTGATTTATTTTGATAAAATGGAAATTAATAATAAAAAACGAGGGAGCAATTTCACTCTAGAAGAAAGAAATTTACTTTTAAAACTGGCCAATAAAGCGAAGAATGTAACTGAAAATAAAAAATCTTTCATGAAAATCTTGATCATCCCATTTCTCAAAATTATCGACTCTTTCTCTCACTACGTAGGGCCTTCGTTCGTGTTGAAGGACTTCCACTATATCAAAGTCCTCATCACTATCTAATACGTAATCCACAAAATTCATAGTATTAAAATATAAAAGAAACAAATATAATAACCCAACAACGATCTAAAGTCGCTAATAAAGCATAAAATGTTATTTTGAAGAATGCCAATATAGTAAAAACCATGGAGAAGCAAACAACCAATCAAATCTTTTATATTTATCACTCACTATTACCTACATTCTTTATCTGACAGTTGATAAACTAGTGGATAAAAAATATCTCAAAAACCCAACTTTATCTGCAAGTTACTTTTATCTGACAGATACCTAACTGCTGGATAAAAACTGCAGAGGGCCAATAGTTGACGAACATTCATTAAACTACCATCGTTATTTTCATTTATCTACACCTTCTGTATGACGCTGAAACTGATAGCCAGAGCTAAGGCAGTTGGACGCAATCGTAGTTAAGTACATTTTGAATTAGAGTAGTAAAAAGCAAACCACAAAACATGTTCTACGAGGATGTATTGATATCTAGTTAGCGTAGACCAGTTCCATGCATAAACAAAATATTGCGTTACCATAGCAACGAACAATAACTTATTAGAAGTGTCAGTGTGAAGTTTGACGTCAAAAAAGTAAACCACCAGAGTTACGCAATAAATTAAAAGAAAAAAGATGTCCACCGAAATTGTGAAAATCGAAAAATTGGAGTATCGAGCCATCATAAAGTACCTGTATTTAAAAGGGTTAAGAGGTAAGCAGATTTACGAAGATATGCTTAATACCCTTGGTGATCAATGTCGTTCGTATCCGACCGTGAAAAATTGGACTGCAAGCTTCAAAAGAGGTAAATTTTCTTTTGAAGATGATGACCGATCGGGAAGGCCAGTTCCTGTGTCAGTCCCCGAAAATATCGATGCAGTTCATGACCTAAGAAGTTTCGTGTCCAAAAATCTGCTGGAAAAGTTCTTGCTTTAGTTTTTTGGGATTGCCATGGAGTAATCATGATTGATTTTTTGGATAAGGGTAGAACAATAACTGGAGATTGCTATTCGACATTACTGACCACTCTACGGGAAAAAATTAAAGAGTGTTTTGTTCTTGCAGGACAACGCCCCTGCTCACAAATCTCGTGTTGCCAAGCAAAAAATTCGTGATTTAGGGTTTGAATTACTAGAACACCCCCTTATTCACCAGATTTGGCTCCGTCCGACTATCATCTCTTTCCTCAACTGAAAAAAGTTTTAAAGGTCGTAAATTTTCTTCCAACGAGGAGGTAATAAAAGCTGTGGAGGTCTGGTTTGCAGAGCAAGAAGAAACATGTTTCTTAAAAGGTCTAGAAACGTTGCAGGTTCGCTGTAATAAATGTATCCAATTAAGAGGAGAATATGTTGGGTAATAAAATATTTTGACATTGAAATTTTGTTTGGTTCTATAGTAGGCTAAGAATTTTTCAATATATCCTCGTATTTGCTATACGCATGATAGAAATTTTGATAAAACTTTTCCCAATTACTCTAATAATCGAAACGATCATTAAAAAAATTACAAATTATTAAATTTTACAAAAAATGTTGTAGATTCAATACGCATCATAGAAATTTAATAAAACTTTTTCTGTGTACTCATTTTTTGTGAAATTTAATATTGTTTGGGAAAGATTGTCTTCTTATGGTTCCCTAATTCAAAAGGTAGCGACGAGTTGGTTATGTGCTAGCTCCGGCTGTCAGTTTCAGCGTCATACCATTTGT
Source organism: Lochmaea capreae (assembly GCA_949126875.1). Lineage (NCBI taxonomy): Eukaryota > Metazoa > Arthropoda > Insecta > Coleoptera > Chrysomelidae > Lochmaea > Lochmaea capreae. The sequence continues at coordinate 22,235,835 of OX421403.1, forward strand.
ATATTAAAAGTAGGTTAGATAAAAACCAGCCAAAATAGCAATGGGAGATTTATTAAAAAAATCGATTATTAATGATTTTTAGAGATATTTTGAAATGTAAAATTTATACACGTCCATATAGTACAGTTTACTCATATTTTATATGTTTTCAACGTCTAAGGATTACTGCTGCCTAATATATCAAAAGAACCGTTAGATACTAAATCTTCTTTCGACTTTCATAAAAATTTAAATTTTACAAACAGCCACTGGGCAATTCTTTGAAGTCAAATCCGTTTGAAATGTGGGTTTTTAATGTAATTAAATTGTATCTAGAGAGTCATATTTATACAGCGTCATCCCCAAAGTCAGCACCAAACGGGAAACTTTTTTATTATGGGGTTTTCGATAAAAAGTTATTCTTCATAAAAGTTTGTGCATCCTTTGAAGCTAAAAATACACAAACAAAATGTGGCGAAAGACGCGTAATATACGAGGTGCATTCGAAAATTTGATTTTGAGTCGATAGTAAAGTGCCCTTATTTAATTGAATATCAAAAAAAATTATTTTAAAAAGTTGGTTATCATTAAAAAATACATCGAGATTTACAAATTGCCCAACTATTGTGCTTATTACGGTCGATTTTTTTATTAATTAGAAAAAACTTCAAAATATTTGGTACAAAGTTCTTTTGCTTTTTTGTTGACACCAAAAATTGCTCAAAACAGGTCAGTATCTTAACAAGAATATCATTTTCAATAATATTTAGGCACCAAACATCAAAATTAAATTATCTCACAAAAAATCAAAAGAATTTGCACGAAACGTTTTTTTAAAAAAAAAAATTTGCCATAACTAGCACAATAATTGGGCAATTTGGAAATTACAAGCTCATTTAAATAAACTGTTGTATAGAGGATGTCGTTTAATTATCATTTAAATTCTTGTAGCCACCATTTTAAAAAAATTGGAATAAAAATGTCCCATTAGGTGCGGACTTTCGGAATGACGCTGTAGTTTTATGCCATTTCATTTTCTACAAAAATTTTAATTAGCATTTAATTCACAAATTTACCAACAAACATTAATTGTTAAGACTTAATAAAACAGTACAGGGTAGGTCATGAAGAACTGTACCTACTCCCACCCCGTATGGAGACCCCTATCTGGTGTGAATTTTCACTGATACTTATTTTGATTATAACTTTTGAACGGTTTTCGTGCGAAAAATCCTGTGAATAAAACGAACTTATTTTTTAAGACCGACCTTGAATTTTTTCTAGTTTCAAAAAATTAGTTAATTTAGTAGGTTATAGTAATGTAACGTTTTACCAAAATGTGAGGCAAATTTAAATCACCGTTCAAAAGTTATGATCAAAAGAAATATCAGTCAAAATTCACAACTCCTTCTGTATATTTATAACATGTCTATAGACCTGTTTCGATTTTATAAAATAAATCCTCTATTTTCCGCTCGCCGTCATACTAGCCACTTCCAATTATAGTTCTTTGATCTCAAATTCTACTCTGACCGCTAAGACAATTGACATATATTATGTCAATGGCCGATTCCATTTTGAAAACCATCGCCTTTTTTTCCGCTATCGACCGTCTAAAAGTTTTACCCTCAATTGCTGTGGTAAGCACAGCTACAAGGTTACAGTTACCTTGCTAGGATACCGGTACACTGCACGGTTGCAGTTACAATACTAAGATACACCTAGGCTATTAGCTGCCATCAACTGCAAGACATCTCTAGCACCAAATTACAACAAGACATCTTTAACAGCAACTACTACAAGACGCCGCTAGCATCTGTTTCTACCAGACCTCTTCATTCTGCTTCTCAAATAAGCTAAGTACCTAAAAAGTACAGGTCTCATTTATTTCTGGTCTTACCTCTCCTTGATGGCAGAATATTTTGAATTTCTTTTTTTAATTTCTTATCTACCCGGCTGTAAGAGCTTCTGTAAGAGTTTCTAACTTTTTTAATATTGCTTTTTATGTTCAGTTTAAATTCTACAAGGTGTTTCTACCTTTCTCTCCTTAGTTTCTTTTCTTATTAATTTAAATTCATTTTCTTTCGTCGATGTTTAAAAAGATAGTGGCGCCCTAAGTTCTTATAGTCTGTCAACCCTCTGGCATGCCTAGTGGAACACTAACATGGAGTCGATCCACCCTTGAGAGAGTCTCTAGCCGGGATCTGTCTCGAGAGGAGAGAACAGTGTTACATATTATTAAAATATGGGGGTAAAGGCTATTTGACATTCCCCATAGAGGTCTCCATACGATTTGGAAGTATGAACAGTTCTTCGTGACACCCTGTATAAATATTATAATTCTATCTTCCTTGTATATAAATACATGTTAATTAAAATTTATTTTTCATTGTTTCGGCTTTCCAAACAGATTTTAAAGCACCTTTTTATTTTGACATTCAAATTTGCTTATCTCGCGGCCACTGAAACTTTTAGAAATATAAAATTTGCCGAGTTTCATTTAGGATGAAATTATAAAAACAGCAAGCTGGCGCTCTTATACTTAATATTATCTACCCATGTAATAGCAACATCCTCGTATCTCTAGAGTAAAATTTATGTCAATCGTTACTGTATAGAATGTATAAAGTGGCCACATCCTCTGTTAGTTTTAATGGTACTTTTGTGATTGTGTAAACGCTCGTATTTCAGTTTGAAAAATCGTTTTTTCAGTTTGTATTAAGTATATAGTACACTTCCGGACTAAATAAGAATAATTTTTAATAATACACGCACCGGCAAAAAACTCGGCCACCTAAAATTTGGCTGAAGTTCGTTGTCCAAGAACTTTCGTAATTTTTCATCGATTTCAATTATTGTTTCTAGGCCAAATTGTAGATACATTATTCTTTGGTAATAATAATAATAATAATGTTTATTCGCATACAATATTACATACAAAATATAAACTTTTAAGAAAAATCAGTACAAATAAACAGGTGTACCACGAAGTACGACAAAGATACTTGTGTGTGGTATAACACAAAAAATACAAGAATACATAATAATAACAGTAACAAATACATAATAATAACAATAACCGGATCATTGAATCAGTTCCTCTACAAAATTTCTGGACATATCAAATACAAATTGTTTTACTTTTTTTTGTATAGAAACTCTCTAGTTTCATTCCTAATATCGAGTGGAAGTGAATAATAAATTTTAGGACCCAAATATGAGTAGCTTTTTTGACCGACACTTCTTTGCATGTGGGGAGTAGTAAATTCCGTTTTATTTCGCGTGTCATATTTGTGACTTAACTTTATCAGTTCGTGTTTGTTAGCATGTTGGATGATACAGATATTTGTATAAAATAGTTGCCTGATATCAAATATTTCACTCTGAAAGTAAAGAGTATTACTTGGACAATCATAGCTTTGACGAAGAATTGTCCTGGTATTAAAACAAACTCCAGAAAAGTTTTCCAAAAATGTTAATAGCTTATTTATACAGTGTGGAACAGTTAGGGAAATGTGTAGAGTTTACGCTCAGTTTATTACAAAGACCATCCCTTTTTTGTTATCTTTCAGTTTTTATTTCACCTTGATATCTTGATTTAGTTTGAAGATACACGTATTCAAATAATTTTTTTCAGTGTTTTTTTATAGAGATACGACAAAACTTTGATGGTCATTCCTTAGTTCCTATTAAACGGTACTTCCATAATTTTTTCAGAATTTTTGGCCACCAAATTAAATTGAAAAAAGTACTACTATATATTATGTCTTTTATGAAAATATTCAGATTTTTTCAATGCTTTTTAAGAAAGGTTCCACAAAATTTGTATGGTTTCTCTCTATATAGTACCCATTACACGGTACTAATATGAATTTTTCTAAAATTTTGGTCGTCTAAAGATCGTGAAAAATTTGAAAAAAGGATTATTTTATGTATTTTTCAGAAGTTTTGGTTTTTTCAGTGTTTTTTTTAGAGATACGACAAAACTTTGTTGGTCATTCCTTAGTTCCTATTAAACGGTACTTCCATAATTTTTTCAGAATTTTTGGCCACCACATTAAATTGAAAAAAGTACTATTATATGTCTTTTATGAAAATATTCAGATTTTTTGAGTGCTTTTTAAGGAAGGTTCCACAAAAAAAGTACTATTAATATATTTTTTTAGGAAGATATACAATAAAAAATTTATGACCATCCTCTAGTACTCTTTAATTTTTCCAGATTTTTTGTTTACCACACCGTCTTAAGTAATTAAAATATATTATTTTCTGAAAAATATGGATGTTTTTCGGTATTTTTTGAAAAAAAAAACGAAAAACCTCACAGTCGACATGTCAAGCTTAAATATATGAATTAGTGAAATGAAAGCTAAGTATATTTCAGTGAAACTTCTACCACATTTAAATTGATAGACACTGTTAGTTGTTATATACACAAAATTACACAATTCAATTCTTTGAATCCTTGTCTATAACATCTTCTAATCAATCTGTACTGAACACCATTCAACAAGTTATAATTGGGTACTAAAAAATATGGTCAAGTTCTAGAGTGAATAATTAAAAATATCAATTAGGCATAGCTGGCGGTATTTTAAAAGCGATTCATCAAAATAAGACAGACAAGTAAGGACTGTAGAAAATAACTCGGGAAAATTGAAAATCAATTTTCTTTAGGAAGAAAATGTCCGATTAGATGACCTACATTTTAATAAAAGGCAATCATATGAGGATAATTCTTATACTTGAAATTACTACTGTCATGTGTCATAAGACACATGACATTTGAAACATTTAAATTCAGGAAAAAGAGTGTCGTCAACACATTTCGGACAAAAATTGGAGAACGCAAGAAGAGCTGTTTTTTGAAACGAATTTAAAAGTGGATGAACAGCATAGTAAATATGTATAATTGAAAAAATCCTAATCAAAACTGACATTTATACATTGTAAAAAAGATTACATTCGATTACCTCGTTAGATAAAGATAAAACGTCTATTTGTTTTGTGTTCGGATTATATTTTTATTACGTACATGTACCAACTTTGAGATTAAAAGGTAATTATACAAAAATAGGAATCTGATTTTTATTAATATTTTTTCGTTCCTATAGATAAATTTAATACATTATTATATGAAGTACAGGATACAATTTTTTATACACTGTATTTTTTATATTTGATAATAAAAATTATTTACTGATTTTGGTCGAAAGCTTAAGGTTAAAATGTGTATTTTAAATGTGCTCCCCTCGAATAGACTTGTTGCCATGGCTGATAATTGATTTTTTTTTTGTAACTTTGCAATTACACAAAAGTATGTATGTCTAAATGTAGCGATGTAAATGTTTTAATTGGCTCTCAATAAATTGAATTGAAGAAATTTGGTTTATTTCAGATGGAGGATCTGATGAGGAAAGAACAGCTTCAGGTGAATATGATTTTTTTTGTTTTGCTCCTTCATACTAGAAGATTATTTTTTAATCTTACAACTATTTTGCATGAATGTTATTTCTTACGACGTTTTTGAGTGAAAATGATGTATTTTTTTTTCTATTCATAACAAGGCATGTAACTAACAATAAATTGATACTTTTTATAAAAATGAAATAACAACAATGACTAAATATACATACTCGATTATACACTGTGTCCGTAAAGTATGGAACAAATTCATTTTTAGCTAAACAGACCATTTTAAGAAATAATCCTGAATTACATCGATTTTTGATCGGATTCGGACAGCAATAAACAATATTTTTCAAGACACAATAAACAAGGTTCAACGAGAATTTGTAAACCGTTTGGTTTACTGTCAAATACAGCAAGGGCTGCAGTTCGAACATTTATAAAGTCGTGTATTTCATTATATTCTGTCCGCTACACAATAAGTATTTTTGATAATATTGTTAATTTAACTAATAAAGAATGTTACGCGTTACTTTACGAGCACACATTGTATTTTTGTCCACCCTGTACCAATTGGAATCAACATGTGATACATTTTTGGAATCAGCTCAGCTAGAGTAATCCGAAAATTGAGACAAAACGGGGGTGTTCCATTTAAAAAAAATGATGGTGACGTCATTACTCGAAAGTAATTCACCCTGTATATTAGATTATTATTTTAAAGTAGGGTAAATTAAAATTAAAAATCGATGTGTTTCAGGATTATTTCTTAAAATGGTCTGTTTAGCTAAAAATGAATTTGTTCCATACTTTACGTATTGTTTTCTTAGTGTAGCTTCGAAACCCAAGGTCCAATATCAATGAAATTTAAATGGGACTACCTTGGGGATATACTGGATCTAATGCAAAAAGAATAATTGAAGTCGGTTTATTAACACAAAAGTTATGACCCTTTTTAGAAGTCGATTAAAAATAACTGAAATCAGAATGGATTAATATTAAAAGTTTACCATACAAACCTGTCTTGTAGGTCTTTCCATTGTAATTTTAGATTTTATTACCCGACCTTGAAGTATACAGACTATAAAAATTTATTTTAAGTAAATTGTATCTTTCATCTATCAAAATTTAAATATTGTATATTATCCCTAAAATCCGCCTCTGTTTAAATTACCCTACATCGGAAAATTAATTTTAAAAAAAACTACCTCTATCGATTTTTCCTCTAAAGTTTTTGTCTGTTTTATTCAGACTAAGCGACCTCTTTTACCGAGTCTTCTTAATTTAATTTCACAACGCAATCTCTTTTTTGTTAATTTTTTTTCTGGCAATTTTCAACTAAACATAGGAATAAATGGGGATAAAATGGAAAAAAGGCAGTAAAAATTAGCTTAGGATTACTCGAAGTGGCTTTAATTTAATTTAATATGTCTTAAAACGCTTCACATTATTGTATTATTATATAACATACAATATAAACATTTTCGAACATAAAATTCTAAATAAAGTGATGACTGTCCAAATACAGATACACATACAAATTATAACCTTTATGACATATAAGTTAAAGCGATGGCTGAACGAAGGTCGCGGGAATAAAATTATAATACCGGCCATATGATTTCAATGTTAATAGACAACTGTTACATTGTATACAGATCGTAACAAAAAAAACGTACTATATACGTTTACTCTTATTTTATTTAAATAGAATCCTGTTTAGCTCTTCTTTTCAAGTATTCTTTGCTTTTACTACTAATTTCTTTTCCAAGCTTAAAATTTTTGAAGAACTTGCGTTTAATATTGTTTCTCCACGACTATATATAATAATGCACAAATTATTTTTACATATTTAGTTGTATAATGGTATAAATTCTTCACGCCAGTATAGTCTTTTACTTGTGTAGAATGGCTATTATTCACTTGTATGATTCCAAAACTCACTCGCTGCGCTCGCTCGGTGGAAACTTCATCCGCGTGAATAATAGCCATCATATTCTACACTCGTTGAAAAACAAACTATTATGATAGTTTTTAAATAATTCTGATCAGCAAAAAAAGTCCACCGCATCGTTTAACTTTGATAAGAGGTCGCTTGGGACTAAATCAGGGCTATATGGTGAATAGACCTTCAATTTTTTCTTAAAAAAACATTCCTCATTCAAATTACCATTCTCTCTTCTCTCTTAAACCATAGAAATGCATTATTTTCGTCTATTAGAGTCTAATAGATAATTAGACGACTTAATAGCATTTTCTATTGTAACTGCGTCACCAAATGTTATTAACTATTGTTAGTTGTAACAATACTTACGTTATAGTCAATTAAGGTCTCTTGCATTATTTAAATCGATTTTTATTTTAATAGACAGTTAATTATTTATCAATTCTTTTATTATCATTAGAATAAATTTGAATTATTGTTAGTTGCTGTCATCGACACGATATAGGGTATAGTTGACGTGAAAGGTATAGTGCGAACTTGAAGTTGCCGGCTTTTTGTTTGACTCTAAAATGAAGACTATACCGTCATAGCCCAGTCAATATTATAATTATTTAAAATGCTTGCTTAGTTGACGATAAATTCATTAAATGTTATAATTTCAACTAATAATCGTTAATAGTTATTTAATAAACTAGTTTGTTAATGGAGACGATTAATAAACCAAACTGTTTAAAGCACAAACGAGCGACAGCGAGTAAGTGCCTTTAATAGTTAGACAATGGTTTGACTGAACTATAACTATTTTTGAGGGATAGTTGCAGGTGTTTTCTTTAGTCGGTGGTCTGACATCAAGAAAGTGTGTGTGTTTTTGTGTGGAAATTGTAAGTACGCATACATAAATTTATTAGCAATTATCTATTTGGACGAAACTCGGAATGATACACACGATACGGTTAAGAAAGGATGGACTGATGGGTCAAAATACAAATACAATATAGAATTATGTTTGGTAAATAATATAAATACCTTTCAGAGTTTAGCCCCGCAACAAAACTTAAAGAGGATATATGATTAGATAGCTGGCACTATATCTTTTACGTCAACTATAACCATAATAAAAATTTTCAAATATTAAAAATAGTATCATAGATTAATAATAAATAAGAAAAAAAAATCACATAACAAACTTGTATAGGAAAAATGTTGAAAACGTGTCCATCGGTAAGCAGTAAATAGCAGATGGCGTTGGAGTAGCTAGAGGTTAAAAATACGGACTGAAGTACACCCGACCGAGTTAACAAGAGAATCATATTAAAATGTATGAACAGCACTTTGAAAAACAATAGTGTTTAAAAGATTTTCTAGCTGTATATGCATAATATCAAAGACAACTCTCCTAGCAGTCGCTAACTGACTCGCTTTAAACTACCCCAACCTCAGATTAATACATTAAAAAGATACATTTGTTTACATTTAAAAGAGAACCCAACAGTACATCACATTCTAATGTAACTTGTCGACCCTTTGCCGGATGTCTTACTTTTCCTTTGAATTGCGACAACTGAATTATAGGACACGATAGAAACTTACAAATGTACTTTTAAGAAATTACATAAAAACGACTAATTATCCTAAGTAGTTTATGTAATAAAAATATGTTTTTGTTTGAAACTTTTGAGGTTTAAACGAATCAAATGCCTGTTAATAATTTTGTCTGTCTGAAATATGGCAACACCGAGAAAAGGGCGAAAACCATCAATTTTACCTGATTTTACTACGAAGTTTCAACGTTTCTAGTTTATTGAAGCTCTTGTTTTCGTGTTTTCAACTGATATTTGTGTGTGTGCGTACAGATATAATTAAAAACAATACTTTTTTGTGAAAATCATGGTTCGTCAGTGCCAAATTTGCAAAAGAAACAGTCGGAATTTTCCTAACCTCTCCCTGTAAGTAAGTTGCACTGCCCGACTAGTCCGACAGTTTCTCCCCACTCCTTGAAAGTCGTTAATGAAAACATATGGCGATAGAATGTTAGCCGTCTTTTCGGATAGTTTTATTAATGACTTGAGGACTCTATTTGTATTATTACTCTAAGACCCCAACTCTGATTAATCAGAGAGGCCTGAAGAACTTTCTTCATTAGTTGTAATCACCACCTCTTCTGTTTGTATCTCTACGAATTTATCCAGCCATCACATTTTTATTTTAACTTTTTGACAGATATTTTCGATACCCTTTTTCTGAAGAAATTAATTACATCCCTTATTTAAAAAGAACGTCTATGCCTCCAAATTTAAATGTTGAATTTAACATGTGCCTACATTAACTGAATTGGATTTTGGAATCAGTTCAAAATGATAAGGTGGGATGAAGAAGTATTGTTTTGTCGTTCAGCCATTTCGTCTGTCACTATCATGCTTATATTACTTTTTACGCTTCTTAACGAGGCACATGAGTTAGACTTACTTTTTTTTTGGGTCTGTAGGTCGCTTTTGTCGCTGAAAGATCTTATTTAAAACAATGAAAATATATAAAAACAATGCCAACAAAAATACCGTTGACCTAGATTAGGTAACGTGAAAATACAGAAAACAAAATATCTCGTATAGCATAGCACAGTTGAAAAATCTCATTAATAACAAACTAAAATAAATAAAACATATATTATCTATCTATCTTTCCGACTGAAGCGTGAAATATACTTTATGTAAAATGAAAATACCAAAAAGTTTTTTTTGGGGTCATCGGCAGGCGTGTATAGAAACAGATGAAGTTCCAATTTCGAAACAAGAAAAAAAATGGGAGTTTGCAAATATTTAAGACGACCACATGTTGAAATGTTGTTAACGACGCAAACGCACGTTGTGGCGCTATAAATAGTTATCGATGATTGGATGCTGGAAATATACTTTATAGTAGGTTTGTTCGTAGAGCGATCACAAACGTTTGTAAACTAATCGACCCATGCGCAGAGTCTCTCTTTTGAGATAATTATAGCTGATATCAAAGGTAAACCATAAAATAATGTATCCAAATTTTGTTGGGTTAGGTTAAAAGTTGTCGAATGGAACATAACTCGCAATAGACCATTCCAGAATGACGTCACTGACAGGTCGTGTCATATTATATACAGTTTGTGCATATTATTTACCATAAAACTAAACATGTACCAACAAAATATAGTAAAACACACGTAATATACTAGGAACCTTCAAAAATTTGATTTTGAGACAAGAGTAAAGAGTACCCAAATTCTTAAAAATTTCGGGAAATGTTATTAAGGAAAGTTGTTCGGCATTAAAAAATACATCCAAATTTGAAGTCATGGCCATCTATTGATTGATTTCCCCTGCTGAGGTTTAGTATTTCGTTAGTCAGCGTCTCCGAGAGTTTTTTGTACAGGAGTTTGCTGTGTTCCTGCTTTGGCACGTATCTCCAGTACGACTGATGTTTAGTTTGAGTCCACCGAGATGTACATCCACGTGTAGCTGTAGATATGACACTTAGAGAAGTGGGGTTTTGCTAGGAATGGAGAGCAGTTTATTATCTACAAAAATGATCCCTATCATTTTTGTCAAAAGCTTAACCGTTTTCGAGATAAACCGGCCCAAGCGTACCTTGGATTTCGAGCTGCTGCGCGGCGTCTCCGGGAGCACGCTCCGTGAATGTAGGCATGGGAGGGCGGGCAAATTGGCCCATAACTTGAGTAAAAATGAATCTTTTTTCATGATTCAAAGTGCATATGAAAGGAGGGACCTGTACCTATAACATCGTGTAACTTTTTCGTTTTTTTTATTTTCCAGGAATATTGAAAAAACTGGTCAAACTTTATTTTTCCTGAATATTTGACCGCCCTTATCAATCCGTTCATATTTTTTAAATTAAGCGTAGTTTTACCGAAACCTTCTGGATAATGGGACTTTGATAGGTGGTGAATGTATTCCGAAAGAATGAATAAATAATTTTTGTGTATTGTTATAAACAACATGTTTTTCTTGGGACGTTTTTTTTTATTTCCGGAGTTTTCTGAAAATTCTCGGGTCTACCGCAAATTGATAAACAATGATTGGCAATATCAGTCTTTAATGCACACCATTGGAAAGCTGAAAATGTCCTCTTTACGATGGTTTTTAAAATTTTTGGCTAAGTTTTTTAGTTTTCCGGAAAAATTTTTGCGGAAAATTGATCCAGGGACAAAAATGATGGTGACCATTTTTGTAGGTAATGAACTGTACTTCATTTCTAGCAAAACCCCACTTCTCTAAGTAGCATATTTCGGGAGATATCGGCAAAAAACTGAATTTTCGGTATCATGGACCATTTTCCAGCCCCTTCCGCAAATCCCGCGGAGGACATATTTTCAGAGAGTAATCTACACATGAATACCTACAAGTCGCCAAAAAAAAAAAGTCCGACAATAATGAGATAATTGTTTCAAGTTGGAACAATTCGTTTTAAAATATTATTTATTTTATTTAATTTGACCGTTTTTAATCCGACCCTGTAACCATTGCTGCAGAGTAATAAATCTTCGTGACCCTTGCAAAACCTTCCAAGTAATATTAAAATATTATCGTGAACCCTATTTCTGTGCCGGGCAGATAACTTCACTCCGTATCAGGACGACTTTAGCGTCTCTTCTATTGTCAAGAGATTAAAAATTGAGTAACGTGGGCTGAGAATGAAATAGATGTTTTGAACGTTTTAAATTAATCTGAATTGTATAATTTTAAATTAAAAAAAGTTAAACTTATATTGAGCCACACATTCTTAAACTTCTGGTCTATCCATGCAGAATTAAAATATAGTAAATTATAGTTTAAATACGACACTTTTAATATTTTATCAATTTCTTTGTGTATAAATATCACATCGATGTAATTTAACTCTTCCTCATACTTCACGCCCTACATTCTCTCCGTTACGGCTACTGACCCACATACTGCTTATTGAAACGTTCTGCCTTCGCATATGAAATGTAATTCCGAATTAATATCGAACCTCTCAAATATCCATCCATACTTCATTACTGGCAATTTATTCTTATCGCCTACTTAACACCGACTTCGGTAAGTATCGATTTTCCGAGCACATTTAGGCACGTGAATCACGTGTACGGGAGATCACAGCGAAAAATTGCGTAATTCTTATGTCGAGTACGAAAAATATGCGAATTGTTTATTACTGCTTTTGTTAAATTTGGTTTACAAGGTCACTCGGTAAACGGCTATAGTCCATTTGAAAATGACTGAGATCGAATGAGGTTTTAAAAATATGCTTCCTCAATGTTAATAGGGAATCAATTGATTTTAATATTTTTGTCGATTTGAAAATTCAACTTTTGCCATTTATGATGTGACGTAAATGACCCAAAAGAGAAGTTAGCTACAGAAGGGTTGACGTAGGATCACAATTATTTCGTTTTCTTTTTGAAACTGGCTATTAGTTCATAAAACATCTAATCCAGAAAGTGGCTAACTTCATCTTTAGGTATGTGACGTAACTGTAGTGAAAGTTGCAAACATTTAGGAACTCTTAATTTCCAGTTTTCTCCTAAAATATTTGGTTTAAAAAATGTTTGAATTAATTTTTGCTAAGTAGTACTAATAAAGTTCAATACCCCTTTGTTTCTGGCAAAGTTTTTCTATAAGTTGGTTCAAAGTAGACTCAACCAAAATACAATAACATTGAAAACGTACATTAAAATTACGTAACTACAACTACCAAGAGAAGGCTGTCAGTGGCGAAGATGTGCTGTATATACAGGGAATCCCAGGTGTTCGTATTAAGAATGATAGGATTAAAAATGATGATAGAAGGTTCAATTTTTTAATTATTTCCAATAAGTTTTTGAATACTTATAAATAATAAACAATTCTTAATTTCTTACTTTAGCGAACTATAGTTCGTTAACGAAAAGTATAAAGCCTTAATTTTATATAAAGAACTATCATTATTTTTAGTCCCTCAATTATCTTCAAAGTTACAAACCTAAAACACCCTGAATGCTGTCAATTACCTTCAAATAGACTATAGTTTACAATACTTTCGCGAACGTTTTAATAAAAAAAATTTTCTAAAAATCTCGTAACATTTTTTTAACACCCTGTAAGTCACAACGGATAATATAACAGGTGTCGATTTTGTAGTACTATGATTTTTGGAAATTTTTATTTTTGATTCAAGTTGTTTTCTCCGTTTAAAAGTTAAAAATAGTAAACTTTAATTATGTAAAATTGGGCTACTAAATTTAAATTCCTGACGAATTGTATCAGTTAAAAAGCACTCCTTACTTTGTTTCGTTGAAAGTAATGTTCTGGAACTTAACTTTATTTTCATGGTTTTAAATAAACATCAAAACCAGTTTAATACCAAAACTCAAAAATAATGAAAACTTTAATAGTATATTATTAAACGAGCAACTTATGATAGCCATTATTCACGCATGGTGACGTTTGCGTCCCGAGCCATAGGCGAGGGTCGCAAGTCACCCGAGTGAATAATGGCCATAAATTTCGAGTAGAATACTATACTTTGTCCACGACCCTTGATTTCTTTATTAAATAAGGCGAGTATAGAACGGAAAGTAATAATTTGGTATTATTGACAATTCTAACGTCAAAATTAATAAATTTCAGGAGTAGTCAAATGTGACATATAGAGATAGGCGATACTGTGTAAAGTATCGATACACATGCCCATTTTTAAGCAATAATAAAAAAAAAGTATACTCCCTATAGATTACAATTTAAATAATGTAAAAATAGTCTCAAACCCACTAAAATTCATTTTTGAAGCTAGACTTACTAGACTATTTGTATCAGAAAAAATTTAATTCAATTAGTAAAATTTACTGCATCATTTGTGCCCAAAATAAAAAATGTAAGGTCACCTCTGGACACTTGTAGGGTGTTAAAAGAAGTAAAGAAAACTTTTAATGTTCGTCGGAGAATATAGCCCGGAAAGTAGTTGTTTCTTCTTAGTTAAGCGGTCATTGGTTTGAAATGAATTTTATCCTACGTTAAACTTTCTTGTTACCATGATTATTGTCCTCCTACTTTTATTTTATTTGGGTCACTTGATGGTGACGAATATGAAACTCGTTTTGAACCTCCAATTTTTTTTCTCTTACTTAATTTGAATGGTTTAGTGAAGGTTATGTATTGAAGAATTGTGGTTATTTATATTCTCACAAAAAAATCTAATGACTTGTGTACTGACGTTTCATATTTCATAACGAAGGTCGCCGGTAGTGCGGAACAAACGAATTCCATACAAACTTATTCTGGTTAAATAGTAATGAATTTTTTTTGGTTCAATATAAATAAAATTTGACGTATATATAAAAATAACAGAAAATTGATGGAATAATGAATCACTTATTTCGGTTTCTTTTTATTTTATAGGAAATTAAACCACTGGTAGATAATGTAGAAGGCATTTTCGCAATATAGCTTCTTTTAATGACTTTTTAACAAACATAAATTAAGAAAAAAATATATAAAATCTCAAATTAAAATTTTGTTATCATTTTTAGACATTCTTGTCAATAAAACATCCACAGGGTATGAAACAAGTGATTACAGCAATCTAATACAGTATTATAAAAAAAATCCAAATATAGGTAGATGTACAGAGTGACCCATTTAATATAGGGATATATTTTTTTTCAATGTAAAAATCATATTTTTTTATTATAATTCCCCCAGTATATAGATATTTGTAAATAAATAAAATCATAATTTATTTTATAATCTTACCATATTTTTCATATTATTATGCAAAATAAATCATTTTTATCAATTAGTTTTTCATATACAGAATGTTTTATTTCATACTGACTTGAATATAAAAATTACCATAACTTTTTAAATTCCCTATATTATTTAGTACATTTTTTATTGCAAGAACGTATACTACGAAAAAAAAATACAAAGGTAAATAAGGATGTCCCATTTAATATAGCCAAACACATTTTTTTTTATTTCAACTATATAATATTTGGCACAAATCTTTATTGTGAGAACGAGAATTACTAGAGAAATCTAAATATAAGTAAGTATACAGGTTGTCCTGTTTAAAAATACGTATTCTACGCCTATTTCCTGAAAATATCAAAATATTGTACTCTATTCTT
Organism: Lochmaea capreae; assembly: GCA_949126875.1. Taxonomy (NCBI): domain Eukaryota; kingdom Metazoa; phylum Arthropoda; class Insecta; order Coleoptera; family Chrysomelidae; genus Lochmaea; species Lochmaea capreae. Next base: position 22,251,305 of record OX421403.1, read on the forward strand.
AAAAACGTATTACTTTGCCTCCTTGAATATACACATTATCGATTCAAACTTTTGCATCGTCAATCATATAAGTAACTTGTTTTTATCAAATTTATGCGGAGTATAGTCTCCTACATATCCTCTTTACTTTTCGAACTGGCCACTAGGTCGATTTGCGAAAGATCTCGATCTAATGTTGGTAAATTGTTCATTATCATGGACGTTATGATAATAGAAAACAAGTTGGCGACACATCGACCAATTGTTACGTGACAACCAGTTACGTATATTGTTATTGTACAATAATAATATACGAGGGAGGGTCAAATAGAATTGTGAATATATCCTTCGTGCAGTGAGAAAAAATTATTTGCAAATCATTCTAGCACTAAATATGCTGTCCTAATGAATATAAAAAATTTAATTTTAAACTAGAACTAACTAACTAACTAACTAGAAATAATTGTCTAACCACGTTTGGTCCTCTTTAGACTTTTTCAAGGACTAATAAAAATTATATTTGGTTTCAGGAGGAGATGGGACTTTTCATTTCAAATTGTTGGTACCGAGTGTGGCTGCTGGTGCCATTATCGGCAAAGGAGGCGAAACTATCGCGCAACTACAAAAAGAAACTGGTGCCAGAGTGAAAATGTCAAAATCACATGACTTTTATCCAGGTAAGAAGAAATATTTAAAAAATGGGTTAAGTTTCGTTATAGGAAAAAAAATTAAAGTAAAGTCAGTCCAAAAAAGCTAAAACACCTGCGTTCCTCACTCTTGCTTACTTTTTTCTTTGATCGGCATAGTAATCAATATGAAATAACAAATTTTAAATCGAATGCAAATCCTCTTCTTGACCTCTGACCACCATACATAAACAATGAGTAGTAGGTTCATTCCAAGCTCCCCCAAGCGCTCACTCGCTCTCAGATGCTGCTTTTTTTTCGGGAACCGAGCGATAGATAGATACCGTATGTCTTTTGTATACGGGCAGAGTTAATAGTATACAGGCAGGACAGTATTTGCTATGAACTATTAAATATATCTACTTTTTATCAGTGAGTGATTTCCACAAAACTAACTTGGACAGATAATACCAACAACGTATTCACTGAATTGGGGCAAAATAATACTATTGCAATGGTTTTCTACAACCCATAATCTGTCTGGAAAATAATAGGAGAATTATGAGACTGACCTGACTTGGATTTTCTTCAAAAAAAAGTTATTTTCAGATATTTTCAAGGTATTAATCATGCCTGTGTCTATTTTCATAAGATTTTTATTACCAGAAAGTGAAAGAAAGAAAAATATATTCACACTGAACCAAATTGTGCTATAAAGTTTGAATATCGCCAAAAAATTATTTACATAAGTAAATTATTGGAAAAATGTAAAATTTGTACTGAAATAAAAATTTCTCCAGTGGATTAAACATAGAAAGGAACATGTATGACAAAAGACTAATAATTTTTGTTGTTACGCCCGTTTTCGAGTAGTGCATGAACAATGGAATAGCATACATTTAAATAAATTTATTTTTGATTATTTCATAATTTACTTTAATTTATTTATAATATTAAAATATTTCATATGTTAATTTCAACCTTTGATACTTTGTTTTTTTTCAAATGTGACTTAATTAGTTACATAATACTTTTTTTTTAAATAATTATTTAGTCATGTCGAGTAGTTCTGTCAACGTTATTTTTAAAATAGATTATGAGTGTTTAAAAGTTATGCATGCATTTATCAAGAATAATAACGATGGAAAATAGTGTGCACATTTTAACTAAACAGATGTTCGATAATAATTATTTTAACGTAAATAAGCTGGAAGAGAATCAAATGCACAAAGTTATGTGGTTCTGAAATTATAAATTTTACGAGTATTTATCGTTCAACGGAATTTAATATTTATATTTCTACTCCTGCATCTCAATGAATATAAGGAGAGAAATTATTTCTTCCAGTTTCTTATCCTTATTTTAAGGATTTTTAAAATATAAACTTTTGCGGTTATGGTATTGTTGAATTTTTTCCTGGTAAATTAGACTATGAAGAGTACTCTGTTGAAATTCATAGTTTTATGGCTTGTACGATTTTTCAAGTTCTTGGTATGCACTCAGTTCAATGGCGTATACTTCAGCCTGACAGACGGTAGCGTACCTACCCAGGTTGCCTGTGATTTCATCTCTGGGTTTCCTGCTGAAGACCGCCGCTCCAGCCCTGCTTCCGGTTTTGGATCCGTCAGTGTAAATCACGTAGTCCGTTTCTAGGAAGCTATCCCATTGGTCTCTCGTGGGATTGAGGACCTTAAAGGGCTTGTCCACGTGAAGTTTTGTGACAGAGAGATCCGAGGGCATCCCAAGAATGTGGTGATTTTGTATTTCCCTCAGAATCTCTCCATTTATTTGCCTCTCCACTGATAGCATTCTATGAGCTGCTCTCCTGGTATCCTTCTCCAACTGAATGTGAAGAGGAGTTAGTTGCAAAAGGGCTTCCATAGCTGCCGTTGGTGTGGATGACATTGCTCCGGTAATGGCCAGGCATGCTGTTCGCTGCAAGCCTTGCAGCTTTGCTCTAGCTGACTTTTGGTCCATCCGACAGCTGAGCCATACGAGACCATTGGCTTGACCATTGTTTGGTAAAACCAGTAAATCTGTTTGGGGTTCATACCCCAAGATTTTCCGCATACCCTTCTGAGATTCCAGAGGGATAATCTTGCTTTGTTTATCACTCTTTCCAAATGGGCGTTCCAGGTGAGTTGTTTATCGAAGATTACCCCTAGATATTTCACCTCCGTCGCAAAAGGAGTGCTCACGTCGCCTAAAATTGGCTGGCGCAGTCGCTGTAATTTTTTCCTCTTTGTGAAGGGAACAATTACGGCTTTGAGGGGGTTTACAGACACCTGTTTCCTCTCGCACCACCTATGCACTATGTTTAGGGCCGTTTGAAGGATATTAGAAATTATCTCTTCAAATGTGTGCACTCTTACTTTGACGTTTTATAAAATGAAAACCTCGGTTATAGATATGTTAAATTTTTTCCAGGTAGATTGGTCTCCAAATAGTACTTTTTCTAACGCACGTACTATCTAGTTTATACACAAAATGTTTCTTTCAAAACTATTTCACAAGTAATAAATCTAAGAACTTTCAGAAATTTAAGTTTCTTTTTGCTTGAAATGGTTTGACTATGAATTTTCGTTCGTGCAAGGTTTTTTTAATACACGGGAGTGCTAAATAGTTTTAATAAAAAATCTATTGTTGATTTCATTAGCATTTTGATTTGTTGTTCGATGCAATAGCAATAAATGCACGTCAGCATATCGGACCTTGACTCTAATTAACTACAATGAAACTCGTTAGATTTTGGTGTGTACCAAGTTTTCTTGGAGCTGTGTTCCTAAGTAACCTTGTGTTTTACGTACACGAGTTCGAGGATTTTAGTTTGTACAGAAAATTGTTGTTCATCGTTTCAATCAATTGAAAATCCTCGTGTTTAATTTGTTCGATTAAAAATTGCATCATCAAAACGAAATTAACAAACGTGCGTTTAATGGTGATCATGATTTTTATTTGTTTGATGATTTAATATCCAGGATGTGGAATATATGAAGGATTTTAAACGAAATTAAATTGATAATGATAATTTTTTTTCAAAAAATATTAAAGGTACCGCTCAATTCAGCACCCACAAGTCAATATTCAATTTTTTACCATTTCCACTAAAAAAATTCAAAACGCATCAACAATGTAAAAAAAAATGATCACAGGGTTAATTATTATTGTTACATATATATATTACTCGAAAAAAGGTAGCGCACTTTATAATTTTTTTTTAGAAATTCAATTCCAAATATAGCTATGCTATCGTTATTAGTTTATCTTTGTACGTTGACCTCAAGATCGTAACAATTCGAAAATATTTTGACTTCTTTTTCCTAAAATACATTATCTCCAATGCGTTATAAGAGTAAGTTTGAATCGTTATTATATTTTGTTGTTTTATCAATATTATAATGGACTCAAAATTTTAAACAAAAGCAAGAACGATAAGAGTGGATACTGAATGCATTAGATAAACAAATATATTTCATTTAATATATTAGAAGAATTTATTTAAACTGGTGGATGGAATGTACAAAAAAAGGGGGTATCAAAATTTTTATTTTTGTTTTATTTTTTAAAAAGCTGATAATCAATCATATTTTACTGAGTTCAGAGAAGCTTGAAATATTTTAAGTTTATTCATCATTAATTTATTCTATTTTTCGGAGTCGTTGGTTAAAATCTAACCACGGAAAAATAGATATCATCTTTTTCACTACTAACAGACATATTCGGGGGTAATATACCTAGTGCATTTAATTTTTCCGGAAAAATTCGGAAAAACGAGTTTCTTAGTAATTTCGCGAAAGTGGAAAAATCCTCGTCTTCGGCTCGGGTTTTTAAAACCACTCTCGCTCATGCTATTTGTTAAAACAGAAATTTAGATGCACGAGAGGTATTTGGTAAGATTATTTCCTGAGTTAAATAAACATTTTATTTTAATACATCAAGTTTGTTTTTACAAGGCAACATGGCAAACTTGCATGAAATTTTTTCGATTTTTTTTCCGGAAAAACTGCTGACAGCTAAGTTGACAGTTGTTAAGTTTTTTTTCCACTTAAAATTTATATTTGACATACCAATTCTTGATAGCGATTGGTCAAAATTAACAGGAAGGAAATAATCGTAGGTAAAGTTGAGAAAATGTTCTGATACTATAATTTGTTACAAAAATTGACAGTAAAAGTGAGATAATGTTCATTTCCATATCAAGAAAAAGCAAATTATTTTTTTTGGAATTGTATAATGTGTTGCCGACATTTAGGGACATCACTCTTTTAAATCTATTTCACTAATGCTAAGAGCTTTTATGTTTTTCAATTGATTAAAAGTATCTAAATAAACCAAATAAAGTAGGACGTACATAAAAATTTTATTGCAATTTGATTCAACAAAGAAATTTAAGTTTTCTTACCTAAACGCACGTGTATGTTATGAGATTTTCATTACGAGCATGTTATTGTTAAATGTCACTTACAAGGAATGTCTACAGTGCGATTTTTGTGTGATTTCAGTGTGTTTAAGGACGTGGGCGTAGAAAAAATTATTTTAAAAAGGATCAAATTCACAAATATCTATCTTTTTGTATTTTTAACATTAACCTCTATATTATTAACTAAATTTCTATAACACTGGGACCCAAAGTAGGAGTAACATTTTCTGCTCTCAACTTTGATTTTACTTGATGCCACAAATGCTCTATGGGGTTGAATATACTAATGGTATCGAGGAAAACGTAGCACAGTATGTCCATGTTCCTCAGCTAAACTGTCACATGCATATTGTTTTCCTACGACCACATAGGAAAGTGACATATATCGCACTGACTAGTTCTATGGAAAGTGACCTTTATTCATACGCGTACGGAAAAAAATCTTATCCGTACGTGTGCGGATAAAAAAGCTGTCAAATTGAATGTTGAAATGCTAGTCTTTTTACTCCGCAAATTAATATGTATATGTGAAATGCTTATTTCCTAAGTTGATTTGTCCATATAATAATATAATATAATCTATTTATTTCATTTAAAATTAAAAAAAAAAATACCGAGCCCGGACTCGAACCACCATACTGCTTGTCAAAAATCGAGCCCACTGATGCCTAGACTGCTCGGCCATCCCACTGTTGTAGCTTATGGTTCTTGTCCAAGATACTAATAAGCGCTAAGGAAAAATACACAACAGTTTATTTATTCTCCAAAATAAAATGTGTTTATATAAAATGTTTAAAATAAAATAAATAAAAATCACAATTTTCTGGGCCAATTTCAAAGGTAAGTAATCAAAACCATATAAAGTATTTACAAATACACATATATAAAACCTCTCACATCTACATAAAAAAGCAAGATTATACATGCCTAATTTGGTAAAAGTATATCGCGTGGTCGTAGGAAAAATAGTGTACATAACTTGTGCGAAAGTGATTTTTCACACTCGTGGGATTGTCTCACTCGGCTGCGCTCGTGAGACAATACTTCCCACTCGTGTGAAAAATGTCACTTTCCGCACACGTTACGTAATATACTATTGTTAATAGCAAATGATTTTAACACCTCCAAAAGTTGCTCCTTCTTGTTATCAGGTTCAAAATAAATATCATTTTGTAACCAATATTCTTGAATTTCAGCCTTTCTACTTTATGAGTTTGGTGCTTTTTATAGTAGGCGGCTGTGGTAGCTTGCGTTATCCATTACAATTACACTGTGCTCGGGAATATTTTTCATCATGATTTTGAAACCAGTCTGCAAAAAGTTCTGCAGTTGTATCTTCATCATCCAAGCTTGAATCCTTAATATTCTTTGCAGACACCATACTTTATAACAAATTTTTTCCTTACGAAGCGAGCTATAGGCCTCTAAAGTTACAATTGATTTTTAATGTATAGGTAATTATTGAATGGCTTGTTGGAAATTAGTAAAAGTTACACAATAATTGCACACGTTTTTGGCGTCATAAATAAATCTACACTGCACTTGTGAATTCAGGTTCGGACTAAGATTAATGATGTAGGTTTCTAACGGCAAAAAAATTTTTGAAATCGGTCCAGTAATTTTTAAGTTTATTCGTTACATACAAAAATGCAAATATTTCCTCTTTATAATATTAGTATGGAAATATAGATTAGTATAGATATAGATAATTCACGTTGAGATACTACAAAGTCCCTTTACTGTTGTTAAAATAGTTGAATACCTTACTGTGTATAAAATAATGATTTATTTCCTTCGCCCTTTCGCAAGTGCCCTTGTTATCGTCCGACAGAAAGACTGAATTGCACCGAAAGTGTCTTTTATTCCAATACCCTTAACATTAAAAAGCGTTTTTGTTCCAGGTACGACGGAACGAGTGTGTTTGATAACCGGCAGCGTAGAAGCCATATTGAACGTACTCGATTTTATAATGAATAAAATTAAAGAGAAGCCCGATTTGACGAAGACGCTAGTCGACACTGAAAATAAGATGCACGAAAGAGAGAAACAAGTAAAAATTTTGGTGCCGAATTCCACGGCCGGTATGATTATCGGCAAGGCGGGTAATTATATAAAACAGATTAAAGAAGCTAGCGGTTCATATGTTCAGATCTCGCAGAAATCCAAAGATATTAGTTTACAAGAAAGATGCATCACGGTCATCGGAGAAAAGGACCAGAACAAGCAGGCGTGCATGATGATTATAAGTAAGTTTTTTTTAGCTTAGTTTTGATTCCCCCTTGCATGACACTGTTCTATACTGGGTGTCCCAAAAACTTGGGAGATGATAGAGATACTAAAAATAACTCCCAAGGGCATTTTGACAGACTGAATTTTTTTAAATGGTTTCGTTGCTTTCGTTGCGACGAGGAATGGCTTGAAAATATTGATTCAAAATTCACGTACACATGTAAAATTATTCCCTGAAATGACTGGTAATCATGACATATAAGAGTTACGTGTTTTTTGTTCCAGAATTTGATTTTACAATATTTTTACCTTGACGATTTACACAGTTCTTGAAGAGTACTCAATATTCTCAGTTTATTTTTAGACTTTTTAAGTTAAAAATGTGATTCCAAAACATTTTGTTACACTATTTTAAGCTAAAATATACCTTTTTTTGATAAACTGCGTCTACCACTCGATTTCCTATTCCAAAAAACCCTAATTTTCACTAATTTCAGTTCGTATTCATGTGTCATTCCATGACATTTGACGCATGACAAAGCTGCACATGCGCATTGAAAACGCGGCAACCAGTGTCCCATTCTCTTAGAGTTTTATATTAACTGCAATTTTCTTGTTCAAGGTAAAATAGTTGAAGACCCACAGAGCGGTACTTGTTTGAACGTATCATACGCCGACGTAAACGGACCAGTAGCAAATTTCAATCCAACAGGATCCCCATTCGCTAACCAACAACCAGCTAATCCTTTCAACGCTTCCACGACGAGTCTAAACGGCACTTTGGGTACAGCCGTTTCGCAAAGTCTTCTCCTCAATGGAGGACTCAATCTCAGTCTAAATTTGAGCGCACCCGGACAGAATATTTCCAACGTTACCGCACAGTTGCTGGACCACATCAAGGTAGTAGTTCTGGTAAGGTTTTTTCAATTTGGTGTCTAATTTTGTTTTTGTTGCAGATGCAATTGAGGACTACTGGATTAGCGGACTCTCAAGTTGTCGAAATTTGCGCGGCGCTCGCCGTTCTAGCCAAATATGGAGTGATTTCCGTAGGATTAGGTAATACTATAAATTTATTCAGATAAACTGTTATTTGTGATTAGCCTACATAGTGAGGCATAGTTGTTGTCGAGTAAAATGTCTTTAGAAGTTTTTAGTTTTCCATTTATTCTCGTCTTATTTTTTTTTCATTATATTCGGGCAACCATCTGACCTTTACACACTTTTCTTCGAGTAGCTAAATCTTCGGTTTTTTCTTGAATCTCGCGAAACTTCATTTCAATAAAACTTACTTTTGAGGGTCAGAAGGTTAAGTCTGTATTATTTCATATTTGCATTTGTATGTATGTTGAACAAGGGCGTAGACAAAGAAAGGTTTAAATATGTTAATATACGTTATTGGCTGGAAAACTGTACTTGCATTGACAAATTTATAGGTTCACTCTAGATTTTAGTTCAAACTATTCAGTTTTCTAATCTGTAGCGCAACTTTTGAAAAAAAATCAGCTTTTTCTGGTTTAAAACCGCCCGGTATAAATCGTAGCCTATATAACCGGCTTGCGAGTCTATTAAATTTCCTAATCTGTACAAAACAAACTTTCGCACACTTCGGCATATTAAAATATAACCAATATTTTTTTTCTGTACGATTGAGTTTAATTTGTCCGACACCGTTTTCAAAACCGTCCGATATAAATCGTTGCGTGTTTAACCGGCTTACGCATACATGAAAATCACATTTTCCAGTCTATACAAAACATACTTTTTCACACCCGGTATATTAAAAATACCAAACAAACTTGCGAAAAGGATCAACAATATTTTTACATTTATGTTTATTTTGTCAGTTCCGGTTTAAAACTGTCCGACTTAAATCGTTGCGTATTGAACCGGCTTACGTATATAGAAGTATGTAATACATTTTCCAATCTATACAAAACAAACTTTTTCACACCCGGTAGATTAAAAATACCAAACAAACTTGCTTCTTGTTGGAAAATTTATAATTGTTTCCGGTTTGAAACCGTCCGATATAAATCGTTGCGTATATGATCGGCTTACGCTTACATGAAAATCACATTTTCCATTCTATACAAAACATACTTTTTCACACCCGGTATATTAAAAATACCAAACAAACTTGCAAAAAGGATCAATAATAAATTTACATTTATGTTTAATTTGTCAGTTCCGGTTTAAAACCGTCCGACATAAATCGTTGCGTATATAACCGGATTACGTATATAGAAGTAATAAATTTTCCAGTCTATACAAAACAAACCTCTTCACACCCGGTAGATTAAAAATATCAAACAAACTTGCTTCTTGTTGGAAAATTAATAATTGTTTTTAATCCGTCAGTTCCGGTTTAAAACCGTCCGATATAAATCGTTGCGTGTATGATCGGCTTACGCTTACATGAAAATCACATTTTCCAATCTATACAAAACATACTTTTTCACACCCGGTATATTAAAAATACCAAACAAACTTGCCAAAAGGATATAACCGGCTTACTTATATAGAAGTAATACATTTTCAGTCTATACAAAACAAACTTTTTCACACCCGCTACATTAAATGTACCAAACAAACTTGCTTTTTGTTGAAAAATATATAATTGTTTTTAATCCGTCAGTTCCTGTTTAAAACCGTCCGATATAAATCGTGGCACGTATAACCGGCTTACGTTTACATTTTTCCAGCCTATAAAAACCAAATTAGTCATAATTTACCGTGATATATAAATGGGCGTACACGAACTGCGGACCAAAAACCATAAATGATTTTTAAAATTTGTCATGTGTTTTTAATGACCCATGAATTGCGGACCAAGTCGAAAGGGCCACCTGAAATCAGGAGCGTTTAAATGTAGCTCTTACCAACGTTGCCAAGTGTAGTCCTAAACTAAAACGTTTGTGTTTTGGAAAGTAAAAATATTTTAATAATGATATTTATCACGAATGCATAGATACATTTTCCCTAATCGAAAAATTGAATTGTGTAATTGACAGATTATTATAATAATTTTCAATAATAACCTAACTAAAACCACCCTACCTTACCCCCTACCCTAATCCGAATCGAAAAATTGAATTGTGTAATTGACAGATTATTATAATAATTTTCAATAATAACCTAACTAAAACCACCCTACCTAACCCCCTACCCTTATCCGAATCGAAAAATTGAATTGTGTAATTGACAGATTATTATAATAATTTTCAATAATAACCTAACTAAAACCACCCTACCTTACCCCCTACCCTAATCCGAATCGAAAAATTGAATTGTGTAATTGACAGATTATTATAATAATTTTCAATAATAACCTAACTAAAACCACCCTACCTAACCCCCTACCCTTATCCGAATCGAAAAATTGAATTTTGTATAATTGACAGATTATTATAATAATTTTCAATAATAACCTAAATAAACCACCCTACCTTACCCCCTACCCTAATCCGAATCGAAAAATTCTTCGTATTTTTAGTCAATTTGCTGAAATGACAGACAGCATACAGAGAACAACAAATGCATGCGAAAGTTTCCATTCGAAGTTTAACGAAAATTTTCATTCTTCCCATCCAACAATATTCAACTTAGCTTAGTCCGCAATTCATGGTTTTTAAAAGAGGGGTCTTCTTGGTTTGGTCCGCAGTTCGAGTACGGAATTATTGGAATCAGGTAATCGGTCCGCAATTCGAGGCCGCCGATATAAATATATACGTTGTTATAGTTTATCCGATATCGGTGTGAAAAGCAAAAAAAAATCAGTGTATTTTTTTTGGTTGTCACACCAAGTTTGGATAGATATCTGAATCTACGTTCTTTTGTTGGAAGTTTTTAAATTTTACATATATATATTAATTGTTACGAAAGATTTTTGTTGGAACGTTACATTAATTCATTTTTTTTTAATATGTTCACCTCATTGTTATTGCATATACATATTAAATAATCATTCCTCATTGGTTCGTTTTATTTCCAGTAGTGTATCTTTAGACAAATCATTTTGAATTTAATTAGCATATGAACGGGTGTTTCTACACAAAAAAGAACTTTAAATTCTTCGATACCAGTTGAAAGTGGATTTAGTCCAATTATGTCATACAAATATTACAGCTTTCCGGGCTCTAAAAAAAATAAATTTTTTTGATATCTCGAGAAATAAATAAAGAACCGGTCGTGGATCCAAAATTTTCGCCAAAACCTAAGTTTTTATTGTAAGCGTTACCCGTTATTTAACTATTTAAAAAAAAACGATATTTAAAAAGCGTTACCCTCTTTTTAAACGAAATTTGTTATGAGAGGGTTTGTGAGGAAAAAAAAATGTGGAAACCGCTTTTTTACTTCCAAACCGACTTTGAAAATTTCGACAGGTCCAATCAAGGGAGGTGAAAAAAGTACTTTAAAGATGAATTTTGGTTTCTGAATTAAACAATAATTTTTTTTGTATAAAAAAAATGAGAAATTGTGACACAAGCCTACTTAAAAAATTCGTAAAAGCGAGATGCATTGATCTTTTAAAATAAATAAATTCAAAAACATATCCTGCAACTTTTTTGTGCATAATTTGACGCTTTTAATTTTTTATTACTTTAAAATATAGTTCAACAGAAACATAAACGCTTTGATTTACTGAACCAGCAAAGTGTAACTAATATCCTAATCAATTTTCAAGTAAATGATATTGAAACAAAAAATTATTTAAACTTTAATCTCACTGGGAAATCTGCAATATTTGTATAAGGCATATTTGGATAAATCATAATATTTCGGGATCTAAAATCTACAGTTTGGAGATAAATCACTTGACTATCAAATTCACCTACAGGGAGTTACTGAACTCATAATTTTATGCCTCCTGAATTTTTTTGCATGAATCTAGAAATACCTGCACATCCCATCGAGACTAACTTCTCAACCACTTGTGCTTTCTCTCCTGCTCGATCCTTTTTCACGCATATCTTCCAGAATTGGTAAGAAAGCAGCGCTGAACCTTCGATTGGCACGGCGCTAGCCATGGGCGTATCATACGGGAATATACAACGATTATTTATGTATACTGAAAGGATATTTCAGGAAATATTAATGACGGAACCACATAGTCAGAAGGGTGGAGTAGAAAATTTGTTAACTTTGTGAAGGATTCTGCCTTATAGGAAAACGTCAGACCTTGAAAAAACAGACTCAACCATACAGCTTTCAAATATTATTTAATTTCAATGCGTAAATTTTTCCGTACATCACTGTCAAATTGGGATTGAGTTTTGTAATATATAAAAAAAATGTAGGACTCAATGAAATTAATTAGTAGTATTTATTTCCTTCAATTAAAAGACAAAGTATGCCACTGCATTTGGTAAGTTTCACCAACATTTTAATCGTATACGTTTAATTTTAACCGTAAATACGATTCTATATTTAACGGAATATTGGTACCATGTTCTGAATTTTAATTAATGTTTCAAATTTAGAATTTGTTTCATTAGTATTTGTAAAATATTATTTATCCATGAAAATATGAATAATAAAAAGTGGGTCAGTATATTTTAATTTTTGTTCATCGCCGAAACATTTTAGGAAATATACGAAAATACAGAAGTTGATTATTATTAACTGTTCGGTATCAATAATTTTGTTAAACTCTTTTTCTCTTAAATTCAATGGGAATTGTATCGTAGTATGTAAATTATAGGGACGAACGTTACGTATTTTTAAATATTTTTGTGAACAGCGTTACCTTTCAAGAAAAACGTTACCTTCTTTTAAAAAAAGTGGTACCCAGTTTCATACAGCACTTTTTGGCATTATCGTCATCAATCTGCTAATTGATAGTTATTCTGTTCTGACTTTATATTATTTTTATTTTTGTCCTCGCCTTCGCTCCCTTTTATTTTATAATTTCAATTGTTTTCCACTCTATTCCGTTAACAGTTCTTGTCAGTAATTTCATCCAAAACAACAAAAACGTCCGAGCTTATGCCTTTTAGGAGACTATCACAAAAACATCGCCGATCACGTCCAAATTAGTAGATTTTGAACACGGCTATTGACTATTTCGGAACACACCAAGTATTAACTTTAGTGACGAGAGTAAAGCTTTTGAAATTACTCCTGGTTATTAAATAATACCGTTTTTAAGTAGCTTAAATACCCTTCATTTCAAAAGCGTTACCTTTATTCAAAAAGCGTTATTTTGTTACCTTTTTTAAAAAGCGCTACCTTTTTAATAGTGTTTTTTTAGAATAGCGTTATGTTTGACTATTTCGGAACACAACAAGTATTAACTTTTAGGGACGAGAGTAAGGCTTTTGAAATTACTGCTGGCTATTAATTAATACCGTTTTTAAGTAGCTTAAATACCCTTCATTTCAAAAGCGTTACCTTTATTTAAAAAGCGTCATTTTGTTACCTTTTTTAAAAAGCGCTACCTTTTTAATAGTGTTTTTTTTTAGAATAGCGTTATTTTTTACTATTTCGGAACACAACAAGTATTGACTTTTAGTGACAAGAGTAAGGCTTTTGAAATAGAGGAGTTAAAAAAAGTGGTTTTTATGACAATGATGACAGTTAATGTCTACCATTCAAAACATAAGATTTTTGCAGGTTTTTTATCATTACGAACATCTAAATTGCTTTATTAAGACAATGAATTCACCCCCGAAGCGTGAATCTTAATATTTAATATGACGTTTTACTCAACGTATCAGTGGCCAATATTTCAGGGACTTTTGGAAATTCACCATTTCATTTCTGTCATTATGTCACTAGTTATGTCAGATGTCACTGGAAAAAGCAATGAGAAGAATTCAGAGATACAACTAACTGGAACTAGAAAAGTCTAATTGAAAATAAACATGGAGCGATTAAACGAATATCAATAAAAACAAATAAAACTGACATCTGACGTAACTAGTGACAGAATAACAGAAATGAAATGGTGACATGCCAAAAGTTTCTGGAATTATTGGCCATTGATGAGATGATTATTCAGCTAATACGTCATTTTAAATTTTAAAATTTACGTTTCGGGGGTGTATTCATTGTTTTGATAAAGCAATATAGATGTTTGCAATGATAAAAAACCTGCAAAAACCTTACGTTTTGAAAGGTAGACATTAACTGTCATTCTTGTCAAAAACCACTGTCTGTTGGCTACACTGACCCTAGACTGAACTCCTCTATTACTCCTGGATATTAAATAATACCCTTCGATTCAAAAGCGTTACCCTTATTTAAAAAGCGTTTTTTTGTTACCTTTTTTAAAAAGCGCTACCTTTTTTAATAGTGTTTTTTTAGAATAGCGTTTTATTAAAATATCGTTACCTTTTTTTACTTTGTACTGGAAAGAAACATAGTTTGCGACTGACGGCAGACCTTTACAATTTAATTTAATTTTCGTTGAAACCATAAAAATTTCATGGAGAGTTGAAATTGGATTCCAAGTTTGGCGAGTTAGCATTCAATGATAAAATATAGCCGGAATTAGATAATAAATGTTCAATATATGGAGCTGAATCTGGAAGGCGATTTAAAGGAAATGATTTTTTTTTGCTTTTTCTAAAAAATCAAACTTTTTGACTCGTATTTCTTTATATATTTTTCAGTTTTTTGCTTTTGTCACCTTTCTCAATAATCTAGACTATTCATACCTAGTATATAAAAAAAATGTTTATCTAAGTGCTTTTTGATAGAAATTGTTAACCAGAGAGGACGAAAGCAAATACTGACTTTCGAAACCTACAAAGATAAGTATATTTAACTTTGATAATATATTTAGGCAAATTTGTTTGGAAAGTTTGCGTTCTTAACAAGTGGAATTTTTATTATTTGAATACACGCAATAATTTAACCTATATCTACTTTCGATTTTTTATGTAATTTTATTTTTTAGTATTGAGAAGGTGACTAAAAAAAAATTGAAGAATTTTAACTCTTCTTCCCTTGAAAACTGAGTTCTATCTCTTGGTAAGATTTTTACCGTTCGTTATTTTTTTTTGTTTTCTAACCAAACTTACAAAAATTTTAAAAATAATCCCTTAATAACTCGATATTTATTTGAAGTTAAAAGTCGTCTTCAATCCCATTGCTTCTAACAGATGGCGCTTTTTAAGGTTTAGAACAAAACTGTTCTGTAAATGACAAAATTTAAATAGTAAGATTTGAAAAGTGATGGGTGGTACCCTTTTCAAACCAAAAAAACTTGCCAATACAAATTAACCCAATACTGACAAAATGCTTTTTGTCCTTCCGGTATGAAAATATTTACCATCGTTTCAATAAATACAAAAATCCGGAAAGTAATACGAAAAAATTTTCTTTCAGGTATAGGCCAGCCGCACCCTGGAACGATACCTGTATCGAATTATCTTAGTGTTATGGACGGAAGTGCACAAAATGCCAGTGCCGGCGTGTTTGGAGCTATTGGACAAGTTAGTTTAGGAGATTGTTTAGGTAAGTATAAAGTAGAAACAGTGCAGCATTACCATCACGTTACTGTTTCGTCAGCAACAATATTCATATGAATCAAATCAAAACTTCTGTCAACTCAATAGAAATAATCGTTATGACTAATATTCCAAAGGTCGCCTTTTTAGGAATTGGTAATTAAACAAGAAATTTACTTTTTTAATTGTATTTATGCTGGCTTATTGTAATATTCCCGTCTCACGGCATTTTAGGTGTTATGAAATGTCAAAAGTTATAACAATTTGATAATGTATTATATTCGTACTTACCAATATGTCAAATGGAATAAAAAGTCAAATTAGTTCTTACTAGAACTGTTTTTAACAATAAATACACTTTCAATCCAAAAATTCGCTAAAAACAAGACAATAAACTAAACTCGCATAACCTCAAATGCGGTAGTGTCAAACTCAACCTTTAGTACAATTAGTTATACACGTTACGTCAATTATATCGTTGTCTCTTTTAAGTAGGAATTATAAACTTTACGTTCGCGTTCAGTTCGTCGTTGGCAGTTCAGTTCAGTTGGAGTTAAACTAAAGGGATCACACAATTACGTTTATAAAGTCAGTCCGCGTTCAGTTTGCAGTTTCCATTACGCCCGTTTCGCTGCGTCCGCGTTCGAGATGGCCAAGATTTAAGTTCGCAGTTGGCAGTTCAGGTATAAACCAATCAAAACGAAAGTTATGCACCACGTGAGAAACGTCATTTGTCAACTGTTTACTGTACTCTTCAGTATTCCATTTTTTTTTGGCTTGGCTTTGGTTGAAGTATTTGTTTGTTTTGGTGTGTACAAATACAATTAAAATCAAATAAAAATTTTCATCCATCTTTATTTTTTACAAAACAAAATATAAATAAAATCAGCTGAGATCTATCAAAATTGTCAAAATAATTTTCAACCAATTAAATCCCTAGCTGCCAACTGAAAGTTGTGAGGTTTATAAACGCAAAAATTTACCAACTGCACTGAACTGCAGAATGGAAACGACGCGAACGTCGCCAACTGCGAACTGAACGCGAACGTAAAGTTTATAATTCCGCCTTTACGATTACTACGGCAAATTTAAAGAAACTATTACGTATGTCTTGTAGTTGGTCTTGTAAAGACGTACGTTATTATGTTTGATTTAAATTGATAGAAGATAGTATGTAGAAAATATGTGTTGCATAAATCGTAGATTGGGTCACGTGATAAAGGTAAAGCTCCACCATTTCTACTGTCTATTTGCTGTTCTTTACATTTGTTACTTAAGAAGATTTAGATATCTGTTCATTGACGACTTCATATTGTGGGTTTCTTAAATGTCTTCTAATTTACAATTCTTCAAAGAAATCTAGTTCTTGTTTCTCATCACAAATATGCAGTACTTCTAATTCTGCGTTAGGTGTTAATGAATGTTTAGTATCAAGTAGATGTAATGTAAACCTCCATTCCACTGTAATCCCATTTTAAATTTCAGGTGCCAACACGGCAGCTCCTCGAACTAACTTAGAACGTTACGAATCTGCATTCGATCCCTTCAGGCATCAAGTATCGGCTGCTACTGCTCCAATTTCGTTAAATAACAACAGCTTTGGCCTAGGTACCGGTCAACAGATGACTGTCATGAGCAAGAGTCCTACACCTGCCGAATTGAACGGTTCAAAAGACTCCAAGAATGTTGAAATCGCCGAGGTTATAGTAGGCGCAATATTAGGTGAGTTTTCCTTCAACTATCAAAGTACTTTTCTAAATTTTTTTTATGTTAGGTCCTGGTGGGCGATCGTTGGTAGAAATCCAACAAATCAGTGGTGCCAGTATCCAGATATCTAAAAAAGGTATTTTTGCCCCGGGTACTCGTAACCGTATCGTTACCATAACGGGTAATCCGCATTCTATTACGACTGCGCAGTATCTAATCGAGCAGCGAATAAACGAGGAGGAAATGAAAAGAGCGCGGAATAATGGTATAGGTACACTCGCGATCCAGTGATCAATGGACGAAGAGGACAAAAAGTTAACCTCAAATTTGTGTACTACCAACAGAAGTCCGTTGAGGGAAAAGGGACAATCTTGGTGCGATGACGAGTAGTCTGTGGTATAGGGTGATCTTCAAAACTTGTATTTTATCTAAAAAAAAACAAGTCATTAATTTTTTTTATTAGTCTTTATACATTCCCATTGTGTGCTGTTTTGAAATTTGGCAATTTAATGTGCCAAAATTTTTTTTAAAGAAAAAAAACGTGTTTTGAAGATTATCGTAATTAATTTTGGTTTTTTTTTTTCAAAAAAAATATTTTGTAATATCGGAAACGTTTGTTACCGTGTTTTTGTGTCCGTCTGGGTCTTTTTCCAGTTTTTCTATTTATAGTTATTGTCCAAATTAATGCGTCTTCTATCTTTTCTTCAGTTGAAAAAAGAATGGGAAATGGAAAAAGACTTGTGTATGTTTTTTTTTTATTTTTGTGTTATATATATATATGAACTGTACCTTGTACAGTATAATTTTTTTCAAAAAAAATTTTAAATATATATTTTTATTCTTAACAAATGTTTATTGTATGTTTACTTGTAAATTTAAATTTTATATTTTGTTTTCAATGATTTTTTTCGATGGACCAACTCTAAGTCATGTTGTTTTTCAGTGGCACCCCGAGTATAATTTAAAAAAAAATATATATATAGTAATATATACTATGGAATAAAATATAATTATCTACGTCACTGACTTGTATGTATATTTTTGTTAATTTTTTTAACTATAAGAAGTCTAATGTCTTCTTCAAAAGGTGAATGTACCGATTGGCACATTGTTAATACGAAAAAAAAATTAATTACACTTTGATTACTTTTAATTAATACAAATTCGACTAGAAATTTCTTTTTTAATCAATTAAATCGAATTTCTTGTGAAAATATTTGCCTTTTGGTGTAAAGCGATCTGATTTTTTACAGGTAGATTTAAAATTTTACAATTTTAAATCGAAGATGTGATGAAATCATTCATGTTTTCACTTCTGTTGTACGTACCGATCATTCAGTTTCTCTTTCCATGATTCATATAGATTAAATGTATATAATTTTTATCAATTTTTCAACATTCGATCATTATACCATAATTCTTTAAAAATAATACTTTTAAAAAATACTGCAACAGTGTACAAACTTTTTTCTCGACGTTTTAAAGTTACTTTTCTCACACTGTTGCCCTCACTTTAATCTAGTTAGTAAACATTTATTATTTTAAGGCAATCCGAGGTAGGTTTTTTCAATATACACCAAAACTATAAAATGAAAGAGTATTTAGAAAATTCCACTGTCAAACCTTTGTTTGACATCACCTTCCCGATTATTTTATTGTACTCAGGTTCTACTGTGAGGATTGTCTATAGAATTAGTCATATTTTTTACGTCCATAAAATTGGCCGAAATATCTTGTGCTCAAAAAACAACACTCTTGACATACGATAAACGTTGAAAAAACTCTATCTTTCAAGGTCAAAACTGCTTTGGAGCTACAGAACTCTACTTTGACCCAAATTAACGCGCTCTTGAGGCTTACTAAAATTTAAAATAACGTATTGTATAAGTTACTAGTCAGCATCTCATTGTTCAAGGCATTTAGAGCTCCTAACGACTGCAGGTACTTTACCCATTAGAAGAAAAAAAAAACGATTATAGGTTCGTTCTTGGAACGCTGACGCGCATGTGAATTAGCAAAAATGCGTTCCAGCCACGAGAGAACCGTTTAGCGAACGATAATTGTTTGGTTCCAACCCGATTTGGTATCGTTATGGAACCGGTTCAAGAACGATGATTTCGATACTAGACTGAAAGCAGGTATCAAGGTTAGTTGCCTTGATTTGTTGTTTTCGTATTTGTTGAATTTTGTGGGAGCGAACTTATTTATATTTTTCTGTGCTATCTGTTATAAATAAACAGTTTTTTACTTAACAACATGTACCATATAAACATAAAAGTATGGTTATGTTTGATTTATGATTCGACTCAGTAACTAAACCGTTTCTAACCACGATTTATTTTAGAATCGTTATTAGAACGGTAAACACTTTGCGACTGCGTAACAAATCCCTAAAAACAATATCGATAAGGATTCAGGAACGATTACAATTTGTGTGTTGGAACAAACCTATAGTGTTCTTAATTTTTTTAAATCAACACTGCTTTGGACTTTTCTGGAACTAGAATTCTAATTTTTGAAGATCATTACAGTAGCTTAGGATAACAGCAATAATGATAAAGAACTCTATTTTCAAAGGTCAACAGGGCTTTGCAGCTTTCCAAAGCTCGAATTCACTTGTTGAACGAGTGCCTAAATTGGGAAGCTCGGAATAGTCTACACAGTAGCAATTGTGCTACAGAATTCTTTTTTTCAAGGTCAACACGACTTTTGAATCTTCTCAATTTACTTGTACAACTAATTTTGAAAGACCGTTAAAACTGTCCGCAATATCGATAATGCGACAGAACTCTATTTTGACCAAAATATAGAGTACCATAACGTGTTTTTGCTATTTGAGCAACAAATGCTTCCTTTAGGGCCATCAATTAGCACATAAAAGGTATCTACTACATTTTGAGGTTTTTTAGACCTGCTTGGGCTGGGTTGTTGAGACTAATTTTATGGAGGTATATTCTTTTTACATTCTGATTGGTAATTTGTAAAGAAGGCAAACAAAAAAGTACATAAAATATTATAAATTGATTCCATTCACATGGTTCATAAAAACATGTCTTGTATGGTTTATTTCAACATGTAAGTAGCTGACCTGACCTGAGATGGGATCTTAGAGTAATACTACAAATAGATTCATTCATAAAACTATACGAAAAGACGGCTAACATTCTATCGCCATGAGGAGAAACTGTCGGACTAGTCGGACAGTGCCACTGGCCAATAGAACTATTTACTTACAGGTGAAAAGAGAGGTTAGGAAAATTCCGACTGTTTCTTTTGCAAATTTGGCACTGACGAACCATGATTTTCACAAAAAAGTTTTTAATTATATCTGTACGCAAACACACAAATATCTGTTGAAAATACGAAAACAAAAGCTTCAATAAACTAGAAACGTTGAAACTTCGTAGTAAAATCAGGTAAAATTGATAGTAAAATGGTTTCCGTCCTTTTCTCGGTGTTGCCATATTTCAGACAGACAAAATTATTAACACGCATTTGTTTCGTTTAAACCTCAAAAGTTTCAAACAAAAACATTTTTATTACATAAACTTCTTAGAATAATTATTTTAAAGTCGTTTTTATGTAATTTCTTTAAAAGTACATTTTTATTTTATACGTTTCTATCGTGTCCTATAATTCAGTTGTCGCAATTCAAAGGAAAAGTAAGACATCTGGCAAAGGGTCGGCAAGTTACCTTAGAATGTGATGTAATGTTGGGTTCACTTTTAAATGTAAACAAATGTATCTTGTTAATGTATTAATCTGAGGATGGGATAATAGCATCAAAAGTATTAGCCGTGACAGGGTCCTATTTATTTTGTTGTAGGCGAATAATTAATTATTACAGTATTCGCCAACTAACTTGATTTCCCAAAAATTACCAACTAAGAGAGACAGAGTAACAGTGCCCTGCCTACTCGTCTGCTATTGGTGATAAAATTGTGACAAACGCCAATTGCATCGAACCTTATCAGGTGTTAAGATTTTCAGTAGCGTAGCGTCACACAGTTATTTTTTCTGCTTTGTACAATAAAGTGTTTGTAAAAATGTCAGCCGTTAATGAAGAAAATCGTAAATGTACTGAAGGACAAACTCGTCAAGTGATATATAGAGTGTTATAATCTTCAATTAGATTAATAATATGTTATTGTAATGGGTACCTTATTGTTAAAATATTATTTATGTACTCAGAATTCAGGTATAAAGCAGATCCGTTTCTATTAAAAACAATATACCAATAATTATAACAAAGAATTAAACATTATTTATTAAGTTAGGATCATATATTTCCGGACGGACTTTACTTTATTAATTGTACAAGTTGTGTTAATTTGTAACAGAAAGCGTATCCTCAGAACTTGCACGGCACTGTTTACAGTTATCGGATGGGCGGCGTCAATAGCTCCCTAGAAAGCATTTAGGACATCAAGTTAGTTTGCGAATACTGTACCTGAAAACTCATAAGAGTTTTGGGTCATTCATCAGGTATAGTGCGGTCCTGCACGGTAAATCCGAAAAGTTCTATGGTTTTATTGCATCTCTAGCCTAAGTCAAGTCAGTTTCTTACATGCTGAAATAAACTATACGACAGAATTTAATTTATTTTTTCTTAATTCTAGCCTTATATTTGACAAAAATATCTGACTTAAAATGTTTGCCTTTTTTGTTGTTGAATTTTCCAAAATATGTACCTGCATCAAATCTCAAAAATACCTATATATTTTTGTTCGTTATTTCTGGGTCTAGCCAGTAACTGAAATAGTGAGTGGTAATTTTTGAGTTGATCCAAATCGTAAATAAAGTGATATAAATAAACCTGATGGAGAATCTGCGATTTCAATAATCATATACAGGGTGTTTAGATATTATACCGACACGCTCTATCACAAAGAACTTTCGTTAATTGGTGAATTTTAATATATATGAACATGAACTTTTGAAAGCAGCAGTTATCGAGAAAAATAAATTTAAAAAAAAAACTTTTAAAGCCATTTTTGTTGATTTTAAATTCTTAACACCCTGATTCTCAGTGACTTCGCCCCTCAATTAACGTGAGCTTTTTGTTGTAGATCGTTTTCGTTCGAATATCAATACACTCTGTATATAAAAAAATGTTACCAATCATGAGTTTGTTTTTATATAAAATGGGATATTTTAAAATAAATGAGGGCATAATATATATAGAATAGGATAATAGTGTACATAGTCATAATTATAGCAAATTCACTTCGTTACATACTTCTCATAGATCTTTTATCATAAAACAATTTATGATAGTATGGATTATAAACTATACAAAGATAAATGTGACTCAAATCATATATTGTTGTTATAGCATGTTGTTAATAATTGTTAATGTTTGAATACACTTTCTCACTATGCATCATTTAACTTGGCCATCGAACATTAATAATAATATACAGGGTTGCACACTTTAAGAGCGATTCGTAACTAGCAAAGTTTTTATATTTAGACACTTTTATTCCTGATCCTCTAGAAATTTCAGAGAATCCTACGTAGTTTCTTGTCTACAAAATGAGGTCTTCATTTTTTTTTCATTCTAACCTTCCAATTAAAAAAAGATAAAAAAATTTGTTAAACTCACCCATTCCTCAGTCTAACCTCATCCTGTATGGTAAAAAAACAGAAAATTTAAAACAAAAAGTGCCTATATAGATTTTTAGACATTTTTTTATAACGCTTTTTTACGGTCGGATTTGTTGCAAAAAATAATTTTTTTAGCGTCACAGTGTGCCACAGGGATCCGCCTCGGGGCCCTTTTTAAAATTGATTTTTATATAATGATAATTTAAATCGACTGATTCTTTGAAAAAATGTTTGATGTTACTTAATGCAACCCCAGGGGTACTATCTTTGTTTTTGGTACGAACTCCTGGGACACTCCGTATATGTTTTTATTAGAAAATCTCGTGATCGATAAAGCCAAGTTAGAAGATGTTGGGTGAAATTTATACACATTCATAGTTTTATCGTCTAAATGTTTGTGGTGGCCATATACTTGACTTATTACATAAATATAATCACTTAATATTATGGAACAAACCCTGAAAAAAAAATTATATTTAATGTTATTATAATGATACAATTATAGGAGATAACGGGTGACATGTTATGTATAGTTGTTGCTTGATATACATTTCTTCATATTAGGCTTTTCATACTGTATATATACAGATTGCGAAAGGGCTTTTCACAAGCACGACAAAGAAAATATGAGAAAAACAGCTTGAAAGAGAGAGAAAGAACAACTGTGCGTGGCCAGCGAGAGCGTGTATTTAGTTCCAGACCTAGGAATAGCAATTTAAATGTGAATTCTCTCTTTAAAGGACACTGTTGCCGGATGGAGGTGTTTGGTTTTACCTAATAGTGCATGAGCTCGAAAATGAGTCAACGATGACGAGGCAAAAATATCATTTGTACAAATTAGTCTGCGCTTCTGACAGCAGCGGTTGAAATGGGGGGGGCAGTGGTCATTCGGCCGGCCTCTGCAACTAAATACACGCCTTCGCTGGCCACACACAGTTGTTCTTTCTCTCTCTTTCAAGCTGTTTTTCTCATATTTTCCTTGTCGTGCTTGTGTAAATTGTACGGTTCGAAAAGCCCTTTCGCAATCTGTATATACAAACGTCTGGTTATTTTTGAAAATATAATAATTTAATCTTTCCGTAATACCCTCGTAAAATACCGAATATATAGTATAATAGAGATGGGAACTAGCCGTTGCGGCATATCAGTTTGGCGGTTAAAAAATAACCAGACTTCGTGTATAAGAAAAATTCTTCGTAAAAAAAAAACTGTTGTGATATTCACTTCTGTTAAGTAAATGTGAAGGTGTTGTTGCCCGAATGTGCGCTTTTTCTAAATTTTTTGTGGTAATGATACATTAGCTGTATATCTTCTTCATATACGCTTTGATTCGACCCCAGCAGACATTTGGATATTTTTTTGGATAAGATCAGAATGTCTGAAATTCTTGAGGCACTTGTTAAAACGTTTTCTCCACAGACACACATACTGGTTTTAAAACTGGATTAAAAATTTTGATTTTATCCTTTATTGAATATAAAGATGTTTTTGAAACATAATTTAACTACGATATTGTACCTAGAGGGGTTGAAAATGAAAGTTTTGAGACTTCAGAAAATGATGGAAAATCTTCTTCAATAAAACTCTTGGTTGTCTCGCCCACTTAGAACTTTTAAACCCACTCAAGAGTTTCTTTGACAGAGCCATATATGTTGATACAGAAAGTATTTGGTGTTGATCTTTCTATTTCTTTTTTGAAACACTATAATTAAAGTTTGGAGCTTTTTTAAGCAGACTTCAGTCACTCCATCAATATAATTTGGGAACATTATTTCCTCTCAATTTTTTTACCCTCTCTAATTCTGTTTACCCTTATAGAAATTTTGATACAAAAAGGTAAATATATCGGTTTTCCAGATTAGAATTTATTTACATTTCCTTAAGAAACTTCCTGCAACATTATTTAGAAAGTAAATCAAATGTGGTTTCAGAACTTTCATCTTATCCTAAATCAAGTCAAAAAGCATCACAAATTTTTAAATTCCTGAAAATAAAACGTTTCAAAGATATCTCGGTTTATACCCAACTTCATTTTTCGATTAATACACTGTCCGTCAGAAAAATCCGACCACCAAAGATTTTATACATTTTCAAAACTCATTGGTTTTTTCATTCAAGAGAATGTGTCAAATTTTTGTTGGGTGTTTGTTTTTGACGGCCAGTGTATACTAAGTTATAAATATTCATCAAATTGTGTTAAAATACATCCAAAAAACCATGTTATTTGTAAATATTTTATTTTTATATATATATAGGTATATTAATATCATTAATTTAGAGATATATGTTTCGTTCCACTGAAAAGTATATTTTTTGTTTGAAAATAAAAATAATATGAGAAATGTTGATATTTGCATGTAAAAAGTTGATGTTGATATATATCTGTTTATAAATATTACACAAAAAAGGCCTATATATATATATATATACATATATGTAGTGAAGATAAAAGAGTTGACTGGTCTTATAGTGGGGATTCACAAATTTTATACATAAAATTAATGCAAGCAGATTGAATCTGCTTTGTTATCGCTGTGAGTAGTTTAATTCGACTTGTTTAAATTCATCAAAACTATTCTACTTAATGTCACAAATGTCAATTGTCATTAAATCTTCGTTTTAATAGAACACTGTAGACATAGGTATTCTCGTCCGCCATTTTGGTGCCTTGTTGTACGTTGACGTTGTTGTTGTGTTGGTCAAATATTTGGCATAAGATTCGGTAGAAATACGTGGCCAGCATCCATTCGTTCCACTTTCTCAATTTTCTGGTGTTAATAGTCTGAAGGAAAGTTGGTAAAATAAAATGTTTTGTTCAATATCAACATTTTTTCAACACAATATGTCAACTCGACACATCACAAAACAATAAAATTCAGGCACCAAAATGGCGGATGAGAATACTCATCTCTTTAGTGCCTTAGTTTTAATTTATAGCAATGCCATCTTATTGATGTCAGAAATTTTAATAACCAAATCTGATCTCTAATTTAACTTTTAACGACGTTTCTACTGCTCACTAAGACATGGCGACACAATGTTTTATAACGATATTTATTCAACTGGATCATAAGATACCGTAGAAATCGTATCCCTAATTTGTAGATAACCGTTTAGATGAGTTTAAACAAGATAATTTAAGATTGTTACAAAGCACGGGTCAAATAGAAATGTGTGATAATATTTTTCAGCTTTGTTTAAGTTACATACAGATTGCGAAAAGTCTATTCGAGCCATACGATTTACACTAGTACGACAAGGAAAATATGAGCAAAACTACTTGAAAGAGAAAGAGATTAATAATTGTGCGCTCAGCGATGGGCGTGTAAAAGTTTAAATATAACACTGTTGCCGGATGAAAGTGTTTAGTTTTACCGAATAGTGCACGAGCTCGAAAAAAGTTAACGATAACGAGACAAAAATATCATTTGTACAAATTAATCTGCGCTTCTGGCAACAGCGGTTAAAATAGGGGGGCACTGAACACACCCCAACTGTTTTTGGTAGCTGGAACTGAACACACGCCCATCGCTGAGCGCACAATTATTCTTCTCTCTCTTTCAAGTAGTTTTGCTAATATTTTCCTCGTCTTACTTGTGTAAATCGTATGGCTCGAATATACTTTTCGCAATCTGTATATAATATGTATATACTTCGTTTTAACGCACACTGAAATATTTAGGGTGATTCAACAATAAATACTCAAACAAGAACTTTTAAAGAAATGTTCACCACTGGACATAATATTTACATCTTTAAAACTATTGTCTCACCCTGTATTTTAGGATTAGTGCGTTGTTTACGTTTCTAACTTAAATATTATAAAGTTTTGGGTTTGGTATATTTTAAGTTGGAAATTATTCATCAGCAATGGTTACCGATTTTGCACCAATTATTTTTTTTTCTGCAAATAATTTGTATCATGAGATATTCAGAATTTTTACCAACGTTTTAAAAATCTTGAATATAGACGTACATTTTTTCTTCTTATCATTTTATCATTTTTGTTGAAAAAAAGTAGATAGTCGGGGATAAATATATAAATATATTGTTAAATACATTAAAATTTCAATAAAATCATAGTGCCATAATACGTATTATTCATACAACCTCATCTCATCTCCACATCCATTCTTCCATACTTTTGTTGCTTTCGTATATTGAGATACACGGTGTCCCAGCAATTTTTACATATATTTCATCAGCTCACGCATAATAAAATAAACCAATATTACGTTATAAGTCACTCATGACAGAATAAATAGAGGGAAAACAGATTAGCACGTAGCGATTAGCTTCTCAATATTCTTAGCGGTTATCAAATTATGATTCATCATATGTATGTCGTTTTACGATGACTTTGCAATGATGCGCAGATGGAAGAACGTCAAATTGACGTCATATATTACAAATATACCAGATAAATTAGAAATGTGGAGGGAAAAAGGATTAATTGTTATTTATTGCATAAAAGTTTTAGATAGTGTTTCATCCACGCAAGAAAGTTTAAACACGAGAGCGAAGCTCGAGGGTTTAATGGATAAAACGTAACTAAAACACGAATGCAATACGTTTTATCCACAATCATTTGAAGCGTGCATTTCCATAACGTTGTAGGTGCCAAATTACAAACTTTTCAGGAGGAAGAAAAAACATATTTGTATGAAAACAGTTTTTATTTGAACTTTCACAAATTAAAAGCAAATAGCTTTCAGGATATTATGTAATAATAACACGCCTTAAAGCCATAATGAGCGGTAGGTACTTGAAAAAACAATATAAACTTAAGTTATAATTCCACAACGTTGTATGTGCCAACAGAGTTGCAAGTAAAAACGTTGTATGTGCCAACTTTTTAACTGGTATTTTCTGCAGTAGGGATTTGATCCGCATGTCTTAATTTCTTCTCAAAGTACTGCTTAGCCTCACCGTGAAGATATGGAAGCATTTTTTCAATATCAGATTTCTTTTTTTCTGGAATATCAATATGACTTCTAGTTTTTGGGAGGTGTATGTTCTTAAAATCTTGTAATGTAACTCCAGATTTGAGTATGTTTATCTCATTCCATACAGGAAACTCGCCAAAATTTTTAGCCACCATCACCACACCAAAATTCTCCTTTGTAAGACGAAGCTGCGTAGCTGATGAAATTCCTAGTTTCTTCGTGTTAAGTCTGTCATAAGCAATGGTTTTAAAATCATAAAAGTCCTCAACCACCCTGCATACGAATGGATTTTTCTGAGCCGCACTAGTGATAATGCGAACAATATCCATTAGGGTATAAGCCTTGCACACTTTCTTGCGTTTCTCTATAATCGCGAAATCTCTATCGCAACTAAGGAAGGTGTGTCCTTTTACAGGAAATTTGTGAACGATTTCATCAAAAACATCGTTTGCTAGCAGGGTCAGGTACATAGCAAGATTGAACTGGTTTTTATTTTGTCCCCCGCAATTATCGGACCACAAGATGAGCTTTCTCTTTTCGCGACTGTTAATTTCTTCAGTAAGGTAAGTGTATAAGCAGGAGCTAATTTCCAGTGAACCCCTTCCTCCAAAGTCTTCTGTCCACAAACACATGAATCCCTTTCCTATGACAGAATCGTGGATTCCTAAGTTACATACTGCAAGCTGTTGTGAATAGTACATTTCTGAGTGTGTTAATTGAGGAATGTACATTTGCTGCTGCATATCGAACGCAATAACATAGCAATCAGATGCATTTGCATTTTTTGTGTCACTTGACATTGCCTTAGTAGCAGCCTCTGCCTGCCGATGGTGAAGTTCTTGTTCTCCAACAGCAGCCCCGTCTCCCAATTTTATTTTAACAGCCAAACTGTCACATGTAGAACATGTGTCTACTTTGGGCCTAGCAAAAGATAAGTTAAATTTTGATATAAAAATTTCGTTATACCATTGTCGAGTCATAGGTGGTTTGTTAGGTGGCTGGTATTCAGCACAGTATTTCTCCAAAAAAGCACGATACATTCTGCTTACGTTTAAATCTGGTGACAAGAAGAGCTTATCCGGGGTTTTCATTCTTGCATAGTGGCTCTCATATGTGGGAAAACTGGCAATATGTTCCATAATTTTGTTAGTCCAGTCCGTTTTGGTAAAGGTATGTCGCACACCTCCTCGTCTTTCCGACACGTCCATTTTACCAGCAAGAATTTTTTCTCCCAAAAGTTGCACTCTTCTGGGAGTTATGCCAAACGTATTGCAAAATGTTTTAAGGCATACCCTTACGTCTGAACCTCCAGGCATTAATAAACAGTAACTAAAAGAGTGACTCCTCCTACTTTCAGAGGGATGGTCATACTTTCCATGCCGTCTCCTTTTGATTAGTTGAGGATGAATAAGGCTTTGAAGATAACCTTGCTGCTTACTGTAATCGGACATTTTGTAAAATTCCTTGAACAACTCAACACGGTATGTTAAAGTTATGGATCGGCATGCCCATGAACACTTGCATGTCACCTAAAGCAATACAGCAAAATTAAAAATAAAGCCCAAGAAATTGCCCTATATTAATTTACCTGAGATGGGGGAATTTTCTCTGGAACCGCTTTCTTAGAGCCTCGAGAAACATATGCTTCTCCAGAATTCCTCTTTTTTTTTGTTGCATTCTTTTGCCAACTCTCTACACATCGGCGTCTCTTTTTAGAACATTTCTTTAGGGCACCGGTTTCATCCATGTCAGCTTTTAATTGTAACGTAATTATTTTATTTTAACGGCACCAACTAAGTCACGTCTGCACATAAAAATAATCGATGAACTAACCACGTTGTTACTAGTGAATAGAGTTGCACTACGGTACTTACAACGTTATGACTTGCAGAGCCCGTTTATCCCCACTTTTCCCGCCTTCGGCTAGGAATATACGCGCAAACAAATTTCAGGTCATAAAACATGGCACTTACAACTGATTTCTCGAGAAAAACCCATCTGAATCATTTTGGCACTTACAACGTTATGGAAATGCACGCTTCATTTATAATTAGAGTTCGTCAAAAAGTGATTTTTGACATTTCGTTCTGACAGCAGCTGTAACGTCAAAAATTATAGTAATTGATTAAAATTTTTTTGGGATGTATTGAATTTAAGATTATATTTTTCATTATTCCACTAGTGGATACTTTATATGCTTCATAAGTGTGAATAAAACTTCAATTATGATGTGATTGTGGATAATAGTACATTATACTATAAGGGAGAGAAATGCGTTATTTTAGCAGAGGTGCAATTTGAAGCCCGAGGGCTACAATGCACCGATGACAAAATAGCATCTCTCCCGAATGGTATATACTATTTTTTCCACGGTTGGGAATAGAAATCAGTTTCTATGACATCAAAATTAAAACAGAAGTTGTCGATTATTCCCAAGGGAGTATAATGCTCCCAAGGGAGTTTACATTATGGAGAACGTTTTTTATTATACTCCCTTGGGAATAATCGACTACTTCTGTTTTAATTTTGATGTCATAGAAACTGATTTCTACTCCCGACCGTGGAAAAAATGTTTTTCATTACAAGCTTGCAGTTACGCCTCATAAATCTTTTTTTTGACAATGTATATTTTAATTAGGCAAATATATTGAATAAAAATAAATAAATTCATTTAGAAATTGTATTTTATGCTTGTTACAGTAAAAAAATATTTTAATATAATCTTATTAAAAATTAGTTCAGTTCCCATGGAATTTAAAAATATATGTAGAAATTGTATCACTCCAGTGATTTTTTTTTTAATAAAATCATTAATTATTTGAAAAATGGCATCAAAATAGAAAAAATAAATAAAAATTATGATGACTTTATCGTTCTATTGGTTAAAAATATGTAAAAATTATGGGATTATTGGTATCGTCTTATTTTTTACCATAATGGTAAATGTGATATTTGTACCCATTTTTTTTTGTACGTACCAGTACATACGCATCCGAATTCACCTCCCACTTTTTCATTCCACATAGTAATTTATTTTTATTTTTTTTTTCTCGAAAAAGAAAAAGTGATTGTTATTTATTAAGTTTTTGTAAAAAAAGAGGTTTTTTATTAAACTTTTGATTACTTGAAGAATAATGACTGAATCTCTCTTTACTACCGTGTTTTATTTCTCAAAATTTCCAAATTAAAAAACCAATCGAAAAGAAGATATTTTACTTTAGTCGTATAACCCATAAATTTCAATATAATTAACCATTAATTTTCAAAATCCATACTTCAAAAACTAAAAGAATTCAATAGTGGTCAATCTGTGACAGAAATATGCTCATTACACCCTATTTAAATACTTCTTTTTGGTTTGTCCAATATAGACAATGTTAGGAAGTTTACAGGTATTAGATTTCTGCATAAATTTCAATTTATTTTTTACAATTTCCTTGTAATTTTTCCAATATTAATACTCGGATTTGAAAATCAGGAATATGTGTAGAAAAACATATCAGATGAAACAAAATATTCTAAACCAAACTTAATTAAATCTAGTAACGTCATCTGACAGTCGCCCTGAGATAAACAAGCTTTTTCTGCACAACACGTGGTTAGTTAGTGTCAACTTGTCAATTGGAGGACATACCCTATTTAGGAATAGAAAAAGGATACATTCTTATAAAAGTGACAGAAGGTTTGTATATTAAGAAAAATATGTTGTTAGAAGATATAACTACAGTCTGTAAAATCCTAAATATAAGCAGATACTTTCTAAGACCATTAATTTTCAACAGGTAGGTTAGATGGTTCAATTATACATTTTTTAACATACTGTATTCTTTTCTTTCAAGTAATCACAGTATATTGTGTATAGTTGTAAGTAAAATTAGTTTGCACTGTTTCACAATAAAATAACAGTATGCGGCAGGGTCTCTTTGAGGATTAAAATGCCGAAAAGTTAAAAAATCCATAAATAATTTCTAGTCTTGACCTACCCACAAGCGAACAATCGATTCTCATTGATGCAATGTAGCTTCCGATTGGACTATGAAAAATTTACTTGAATTGTTAGTCCACATGGTCTGTTAACGTCCCAGGGTGGGTTTAGTTAATGAGGTTTTGTTTTATTGACTAAAACTATTTTGTTGGTAATAATCAAAATTATAGAATCTACGCAAAAAATGATACAAAATATTTACAAGCAATTGAAACAAGAAAATAATAGGTCAAAGCATGCAGCTGCTGAAAGAATACATAATTGACAAAAGTTTCAAAAAAATCCATTATTACAGTTATTGGTAAAACTGCTACTCATCGGAAAAAGAGAGTATAGAAATCGCTAGTGCGTCGGGATCCTGCAATAATGAAAAATTTGTCTGAAACCGCGGTTCTGCTTACAGATTTCTTTATCTCGCCGACAAATTGTGAAACGGTGCAAATTTATTTTACTCACAACTATACATGACAATTACAATCATTGCTTTTGGAAATTTTGTATTTACGACCGATTTTCGAGAAAAACTATTCCTTACTTGTCTTGGCATACTGAAATCACTATTTTCTTCCGTAAACATGTTAAAATTTATCTACTAACAAGTTTTTTTCTATTTAAAAACGTCAAAATAAGAGTTGATATACTTGGAGTTTCATTAGATTGCTATTTGTTATAGCTGCAACCGGTTCTTTTCGAAATACAAAAACTTTCGGGCGTTTTAGTTTTGCAAACTGGTCATCTTGCGATTCATTCTTCATATGCTAATACATTCTTTTATACATTTTCACGTGCGGTTTATCGATAATATACGAGGGTGAGTTGCTGCAAAAGTAGTTCGACACGCCACTTTCGAGTAGTGCTACTAGAAGCATTCCTTGCAATTCTTTAGCCCATATTATTCATTTCTCTATGCTTTAGCCTTTCTTTACTAATCTTCTAAATTGGATGCTATGTCGATTGAATATGACCGCATTAGCATTACATTTGATTTTTTACTGGAATCTTCATGTTTTTATCAGATTTAACGTAGGACATTTAAACATTACTTTTAGTTCTTTTTATACCGTTGGTTTAAAAACCACACATTTTCTTAAATAACCGAGATAATACTGTAAATAAAGACCAAAATATGTCCATAAGGCATGGTGCTACATTTTGACATCAGTTTATATACCCACCGTTATAGCTGCTGCATC
Source organism: Lochmaea capreae (assembly GCA_949126875.1). NCBI lineage: Eukaryota > Metazoa > Arthropoda > Insecta > Coleoptera > Chrysomelidae > Lochmaea > Lochmaea capreae. Next base: position 22,284,450 of record OX421403.1, read on the forward strand.
CTACAGGAATACAAGTAAGAAACATCTTCCTACTTAAGTCCCTCTATATTTTCAAATTTATCTCTACATCAAAATGCCAAGAACATTATTGATACCGAAGAATTGACATACAGTTCTCAAAAGAAATCATAAGAATCAAATAAGAGGTTTAAAAAAGAACTTCATTCGAAAATGAGTTGATTTTTTTGACGGTCATTATATAACTGTTTATACTATTGTCACGTAAGATACGACAAATGTCAAATATATCTAAATTTTAACCACAATTGAATACAAAAATACATTAATTAAATTTAGAAACAGTACCGGACAAAACAGTCACATTATTTGTTCAATAAATTATCTAATTCGCTAAGAAAAAGTTTTATTCAACACTTACACCAACGTTAGGATTCATATCAGTCGCCCCCGGTATGCATATAATCAATACAAACACGTGTAGCTAAAAATTTGCATGAAATTTCTGATAAAAGGACTAGCAGAATGCAAAAAACGCCTGAAAGTCGTTTGAAATACAACTAGTTCCAGTTTAAGATACAAAGAAAAATAACCTGTTCATTTTGCATAATGCTGGTTAGATGTTCGCGAAATCGGATCGTCAGCAGTTTGAGACGGAAAGTATATCGGATGTATGTTAGTTGTGTTGCGGTCTCCTAGGCGAAGTGATAATTTGAGGTTATCTTGTTTATTATTTAAATTTTCGGATTTATCTGTTTGCTTTGTTTTTAAATTGTGTGGTTTTGTTAAAATATCTGAATGTTAATGTTTTAGTGCAGCATGACGTCTGTTTTAGGAAAGGTATTAACATTTTATTATTTATTATTCAATAATCTTGACATTGTCAAGCGAAGATTTCGTTAAAAATTAACATTTCTATTACTTAATATGTGATAACATTTTTTTAATATTTTGCATCAATAGCAGCTAGTACACAATAAATACAATTATCTACGATTACTTACCTTCAGCAGTTGTTAATACAGATCCGGACTTAGTACATCAGATTAAGTAAATTACGTGGGTGTAGCAAAAAGTTTATTCAAAAATTATACCTCTCAATTTTGTACGTCGATTGAACCTTACTTAACTATGTACCCGGTGTCCCAATACAACGACTAGAACTGTGAATGAAATGGAAGACGCGGCAGAGATCGCTCAGAGGAAAACACTTAACATTTACACTTTTTTCAGGAAAGGAAAAAGATATCAACATGCGAATTTCGCTATACCTACTCTTGCTAATTAGGTCTACTTTTACAATTACCGATTAAAACTGCATACTCCGGCATACCTATTCCTACTTAATATTTCTCAAAGTTTACTAGAAAAAATTTTGTATTTGACGATACAGCCCCTTGTTTGAATGAAAATTTTATATAACTCAAATTTTATATTAAATATATTTAAAAAAACGTTAATTTTATTTTTTAGCCAGTTTTATATTCGTATTGGAGAAGCTCTTGCGCTTGGAGGGTGAGAATAGGTAAGATTTATAACTTTTATTTTGTTTTATCTTAAAAAATAATATATAGTAGAAAGTTCTGGGTAGAAAACGGTAAATTTGGCAACGTTTTAAATGCTAAACCTTAATTTTCGTATTCCAAATGATGCGCTTTCAAAACTAAGTACCTCTTTCACTTTGTCTAATTCGTTTAACTACATAGGTACAGATGAAATTTGCGTATGTGTATTTTTATTTTAAATCAAAATATAAAATAATTCTCTGTACAGTTATTGGGTAATAATGAAATTGTTATAATTGAACTGTTCTGTAATCTATTGACCTTTTATGTTTAAAAATATCACTATATACCAAAGGTGAAGCAACAAGTACAAACTATTCGTTTAATTACGTTATAAATAAAGCCCGTTTGTAATTATCAACGATTTATTACAAGTTTTAGTCATTTTTATTATCCTAAATTTAGGACACTAAATAAATAAATTGAAACTATAAAATCAAATGTAAAAGTTACTGTTGTAAATATAAATATGGATGTTGAATTTTTATTATTAACAGCCATTATAAATTTAGTAATAATGCAAGAAAGAGTAAAGCTAAAAACAAGAGAAAATAATACGGAAACCGTGGTTAAAAAGAAAGGTGCGAAAAAGGCTTAGGAACACTTAAAATGCTGAATGAAGAACTGGCAGTAGAAGACGCAGATTCTTATAAAAATTATTAATTATTTGCTTTGCTTGGTGAAAAATTACATTGAAAAAGAGGAATCTCTGATTTAAATGCTTTCATAAGCAGAAGCAGGCATATTATGCTTATTTTTATATTGTGCACTTTTGACTTTTAAAGAGTTCGATCAGTGTCTTTTAACTTTTTATAAAATATGTGGAAATAAAGAAATGAAAAACGAATAGATACTATAATAGAGGCTATGTTGCAGAATCAGTGATACCAATAAACAACTTTAATAGTTATTTAACCAACAAGAGCAGTAATGAGGGCCATTAACAATCGAGATTGTTAATTGCCCTTTTAATACTCGTGTTGGTTACAAAGCTTTTCCGTCGACTGTACAAGTTATATTCGTGTTTCTCAATATTTAAAAACTAAATATTTTTATAAGATGTGTGTTGGGTTGCCTGAAGAAAATCATTCATTACTGTAGGTAAATCATGCATTAATAGGAGTCATTAATGTATGATTTTGAGAACGTTAATAGTATATGTTAATACACGGTCGACGAAAAAGTAAATATGTTACCCTAAGCTGTCAAATTAATTGATAGAAAATAGGAGCGGTTCTATAAATATATCGTCAATTAAAAGTAAACAGAAATAGGACAAGTTTTGAGGATTTGAAAATTGACAAAAAAATTGATACAAAATGTGCTAAATAATTGATTGAAACTTGTAATTAATCATTGATAATTAAGTACATAAAGGCTTAAAGACAATTTTTAATTTGTAACTTAAGAAGCCCATAGTACGTTAACTCCTAGGATATCCCGTATTATATACTTATAAAAATAGAAAATTATTAATTTCCAGCACTGAACTTAAAAGAAATCCCTTACGACATCAAACCAGTTTCGCTAATAAAAGCAGGAGGGGAACAACACTCAAATGAATACAGAGAAGTGAATCCAATGGAACAAGTACCATCTTTACACATAGATGGCAGCACTATGATAGAATCGTTAAATATTATGCAATATTTAGAAGAAACCAGACCACACAGACCTCTTATGCCAAATGATTGCATCAAAAGAGCAAAGGTAATATTTAGATAAAGACTTAACGCAGTTTACAACAACAGTGTTCCAAAATTTTCAACTTATACCTGATTTATAATAAATGACATTTTAAATTATCCATTTAAGGTGAGAGAAATTTGCGAGGTAATAGCATCAGGGATCCAACCTCTTCAAAATCTAACGGTATTGATTCACGTGGGCGAGGAAAAGAAAGACGAGTGGGCGAAACATTGGATAAAACGTGGTTTTAAAGCCGTGGAAAAATTATTAGCTTCCAGTGCAGGAAAGTATTGTGTAGGAGATGAAATAACAATAGCCGATTGTTGTTTGATACCGCAAGTTTTCAACGCTAGAAGGTTTCACGTTGATTTAAGACCGTATCCTACGATTTTGAGAATCGATAGGGAATTAGAAAGTCATCCAGCTATTCGAGCAGCTCATCCCAGTAATCAACCAGATTGTCCACCTGAAGCTATCAAATAATTTATTGGGAATGAATTAAATACAGTTATATTTGAATGTTTGCTAAAATTATGTTATTAAAAATCGGTTTAATTAAAATGTTTATCGACCAGAGTAGCAATATATATATATATAAAGAATCGAAATCAGAGTTAGCTTTTTAATCCTATCCTATAGTATGTCCCAATGGAGTTGATAGCACGGATCGGGGGTTCGGTTCATAAAATAGTTGTAAAACATAGGCTACCTGTCCCGCACCAAAACCCCACAAGTTCTGTTCGCGACATAATTACGAAAAATGTCAATATGATAGGGGTAGGAGAATCAACGATTTATAGATTTTTACGTGAGAGAAAATGCCGGGACCTGGTATGTATTTCGCAAAATAAATACCAACATTGGACAAGATTGTGCAAGCCGCCCAGAATGACGAAATCCTGCTACAACTATCAAGAACTAGAGTATGGAATGAACTTTCGGTGGGAAAAACAGAACAGAAAATATTTTCTTATTGATAGGCCGCCATAAAACATGTTATAGTGAGGAAGGGAAAATGTGGGATCCTGACGACTTAATCGACGAAAGTACAGAGTTCGAACCGTTAATTATTAACTTAGGACAAGACGATTCTTCAGATTTTTCTGATGAAGAATTTTGCTAATAATGATGTATATACTATAGTTAAAGTAATGTTCACCTTCAATAATTTGTTATAATTTTTTTCTTTTTTACAAGAATATGTGTGTACATAAATTTTTGTGCACAATTACTTTGTATTTTCCTTATACTATTAATTATAATAAACGTTAAGCAAAAATCATAAATAACCCTGTTCTACGACTATGGACCGTTTGGTTCACTGCAAATGCTTCATTTGCATTTTATTACCTATTGTTATTTGACCGATTACCGGGTTGCCTGGTCACAATTTCTTTCTTCTTAGTCTAGATACATTGTAAAACATAAATAAGAGATAATATTTTTTGAGACACCCGACTTCCGTTTTCCGTTTATTAGAGGCGCTCTGTGCTATAAACTCCTTTGAAACGAACTTTATCTGGCGAAATGAGCACAGAACACTCACTCTCACACCAGCGACACATTCGTTCTTATTAATGTTAACAGTAGGGAGTAGGGCTTTTCGGAAACCGTAATCCTGGATCAGATAGATCACCTATCAGCTGATTGCGGATCCTAACCATGAACGAGATTTTTATCGGAGTTTCCGAACGACGCGAGCTGTTTTTATAGAAACGTCAAACTTAAAACTTGACCTACAAACCTTTTATTATCAAAAGTCTCGTGGATAGATTTTTTATAGTTTTTCTGTGGTTATAGACCTTTATCAGAGACCCTTTATTCAGTTGTGAAAAGATTTTAATTGTTCAATAATTATTAGTAGCGAATTACAAACATGGACAGGTTTTTTATACAATACGTCCGAACTATTATTTTTGAGGAGGAATATTTATTAATATATGCATTGAATGCATCAAAAAGGCCATTCATTATTCGTTGGTAATGATCCTGACTAAGAGTAACGAAGAGCTATAACTTGTTTTTCACTCATCGTTCACGCTAAATCACTGACAAAAACAACCAACTAACACTCAATTTTGAAGCCAACAAATTATTTTCTTATAGAAAAGCTGAAAAGTACAAAACTCGCCAACTTCAAACACCTGTCAACTACGCAGCTTACATGACTTTTAGGTTAGAGGTTAAAGAAAACGATTAAAACGGAACAACACGTCAGCTGATCGCATTTACCCACGGGTTTACTTGGGTAGAAAGGATCCAATCATATGACTATGACCGGCTCAATTCGTTCAATTTCCGAACGTAAGTGATCGTGATCCGGATTACTTTCCGAACATTCAGATCATGATCGGGTTAAGCCGATCATAGTTTCCGAAAAGCCCTAGTGTGACTAGACGTCCGCCGGCGGAACTATGAATGTAAAATTAGAAATACATGCCGAACCATCTAACAACGATGCGCCGCTGGTGAAAACTGTCTTATTGATTTGATTCGGGTGTTATGACGTAACGGGAAACATTCGTGACTTTTACTGTAGATAGTTTTGGCTTTTATGAATGCCTTCTCGACCAAATAGGTACCTCAAAACACTAATAAAAATACATCTCAATACTTTAATGAATTAATTTTATTTAAAAATATAATTTACTACTGTACACATATCTAAAAAAAATCGAGGTCAATCAAAATATCTGAAAAAATTACCTGAATACCAAGATATATAGTTTGAAAATAGTTTAAGTTTCGCCAAGATGTTAACTGGCATTTTTTTGTGCATATTTGTAAAATTCATATCAAAAAGGAAAAAAAAACTACCCGCGCCTTCAAGTTCGACAAAGTCTTATAATGTAAAAAAAGTGTTTAAAAACAGTTCATTATTAATACTGTACTGTTAGTTGAGTTTTCACGTGGACAACTCTGAATTTTTTTTAGAAACAATCACATCAAACCCACAGTTTTGTTAAGAGCAATTTACAAATTCAATTTTATAATGTGTCGAACACAGGTTAATTTTTGGTAATCATTTGTGTATAAATCACAAAAAAATTGTCCATACAGTATTTGTAATGTTCCAAGTTGAAACAAGTGTCGTCGTGAAATTTCAATGGTAACCGCTGCTATTACTGGATATGTCTATGTGATGTCAATAAACCTTTATTAACTGTCAAACCCTTAAAGTATCCACCACGTTGGCATTTAAAAACAAACCGAAAAAAACTAGTACAATATTTGGTGAAAATTTAGTTCTTGTATTATTAGCCCGTTTTTTTTTCTATAACAGAGTCACAAATACAACTATTCAACAGAGTAACCAATAAATTTAGGTTATTTTTAACAAATTGTCTTATAATATGTCAAATACCGTTTAATTTTGACAATCATTTATATGTGAGTTTTACAGTGTATAACAGTTAGCGACTGTACTTAAATCCCCAAAAAATTAGGCCATAAAGTAGTTCAAATGTAACAAGTTGAATTGAAACACATTGACGTTTCAATAGTTATTTTGTGTTGACAAGTCTAAGCGCACGCCTGGACGTACTGTAGCATTAAAAACTGTCACTTTGTGCGGACAAACAGAACTAAGAATATCACACAATATTTTGCAATTAATTTATCGATTTTTAAGTTAAAAAAGTGAATTCAAACCAAATTGCCGCTGGGGATGATGTGATTGCCATAACTCTGATTAAAATATCCATCACTTGTAACTACCCGTTTTTTTTTAACAATCAAGACTACCATTCCGAACGTGCGCGATAAAACACGAACATACTTAAATTTAAGCTACGAACTAACGCTATGTTTAGCTATACAATTCGTTCTGTTTCATCACGCACTTCTATCTGAAACACCGTAATGAAATGACTAGATACTTTTCTGAACACGTCTCGTTAACTAAAACTCACCAGATGACATAAAAATAAAAAAATTATCGGGTAGAACACATGGAAGTTTATAAATATATGCAGATATTTTCTTAAAATAACACAAAATGACCCAGAGCTGATATTTTCCATTAACTATACCACCACCACAAGTACAGTAGTTCGAAAACTTTAGGAGCTGTTTGACATTAACACGCAACAGTGTGGTGGTGAAATATACTACTATCAAGTTTTTGTATGTATAGAAATGAAGAAAAACCATTTTTGCATATACCACCCTATATTATATGGATCAAAAACAAAACTTTTATTGATCAGAATGTTGTAAATATCGAAAAAATTTCAGTAGCATCAGTGAAAGCTCAACTAGCATAACCCGAAGGCAGAGGGATGAACGATATACAAAAAAACTTTCACATTATTAAGAAAAAATATCTTAACCCTAACTAGAGTTGTACATTTTTTTTGGGGGGGGGGGGCAATCGTCGATATATATATATTTGTTTTTCCCTTCAACACATACCCTGTATAACTGATAAGTAACTCCTTTCATCCATCTTTTCATTATTTTTTGTTTTTAATTTCTATTTCAACAATGAAAATGACAATTCAACTTACAGTAACAAATTTTGACGATAAGAAAAAAATCAGTTCACAAAAAAAAAGTTAAAAATTAAAAGAAAAATCACAACTTTGACTTATGGATTCTGCTTGTTCGGGACATAATTCCTGGAACACCCGTTCAATTAATGTACGTCTGAAATAAAGAAAAGCATTAATTTGTCTTCCAAAATGTCATCTGGGCGTTTCCATGGAACATTACAACCTTCTACAGAAGCAATCAAAAATTTAAATCAGGAATGCGGAAACGAGTGGTTTTAAATATCCCCGAAAACATTAAAAAAATTGAATCTAGCCTAAAATAAGTAAATAAAAGTAGAAGAGCAGCATTGGGAGATAAATTTGCACAAAGATGAAGTGGTAAGTATCGTAGAGCATTAAAATTACATAAAAATAACAAAATCGTAACTAATGACATCAACAAATCAAAAAATAACAATAATATTTGAACAGATAAATATAGAATTGTAAAAGTACACTTACTTTGAGGCCCAGCCTCCTCCAGGTGGCAATCCTTCAATGTGAATGGACATAAGACTATGGAGAATTTGCTGAAATTGTCTATCACCCTGTTCTACCACCTCTAAAACAAAAATTAAAAAAATACACATAATAATAAGAAAAATAAACCTGAAATACCTTTAATGTGCCTCTCAATTGTTGCATCTAGTTCTTTTTCAGCCATCACAGCTTCAGGAGTTGGTGTGGGGGCACCAGGAAACACTATTAATACGATACTCATGTTATCACGACTCCCCTATAAAGAAAAATACAGTACAAACAATATTAAGTTGAAACAAATAAATATAACTTACCTTGTACAAACAGGTGTCAATAACTTGACTGGTAACTTCTTTAAGATTATCAGTAACACATAATTGATGGTGAATATAAGCACACAACTCCTCATTACTCATAACATCCCAAATTCCATCACAAGCTAGCACAAGGAATTCATCCGCTATATCATCCCTTTCTCGAACGAATATTTCTGGTTCAGGAGAAACAAGTTGCTCACAAGGCCCCATTCCATGTACATTTTTGTACTCAAAGTCACCAAGCGCTCGACTGACCTAATATGAAGAGGATTAATTAAAATATAATTACAATTATTTTTAAATTCTTACCGCTAGGCTACCATTTACCCTCTGTATCATTACTGAGCCTCCTGCCTTTACAATACGATCTCTTTCTGTAGGTAAGCCTGGCTTATGATCTTGAGTAGTAAAGACTGGTACTTTGTCACGACATAATACTGCACGTGAATCACCACAATTGGCTACATAAATGGATCTTGGGGAGACAAATGCACACACTGCTGTTGTGCCACTTTTATCTTCACCAGAAGTCATTTCAGGTAGGCTGCGCATTTTATTGTCCAATTCTAAAATATAAACCTTTTGAGTATGACATATTGTTTTTGTAATCAATTACATATTAGCTTATTTGACTAATTATACAAAACAAATAGGAAAGTTTCAAAAAAAATTGGTCGTTAATAATGGAAGATTTTGGAACAAAACCTTATACTTTTCCAATATGAATCATTCTATTCAGATATACTACATAAAATTAATAAAATATTACCTAAAAATCCTTTGTGAATTGCCTTTTTGACATCGTCTTGAAAGTCTTCTGTGGCCATAATGGTCTCTAATAAATGTTCTGCACAATGAGCTGATACATTCGCCCCGGCGTGACCATCAAAAACTGCGAAATAAGACCAGTCCTTTAGTGCTTCGCCTAGGTTCATCTTGGCCATGTGAGCATCTTCCATTTCCACACGCCATCCTTGCATACTCGCAACCCCGTAACGAATTCCGTTACCCACCCCATCTTCTTGATACTTATCTGTCTTTGGTTTGTCAAGAAAAGCTCCCATGTCGCTTTTTGTATATATTGAGCTTCAAAATACTAACGAAACTTCATTTTAACTAAAAAAAATTTGAACAAGCAGAGGTTAGTTATATCACATACATTAACCTTGACGTTAGACACCCTTACCTTTATTACATTAAAATAAAATCATTAAATTACTTCCAATTTTACGTAACATTTCAATCTCCCACAGTCTCAATGATTTTTTTTAGATCACAACAATAAATTAAAAATATGGCGATTTTGAATGTCGTTACTGTCGACTGTCGTTACGCTTGCGCTGTGTACTAAAAATAGAATTTTGAGGATGACAACATTTTCGACCAATCACGTTCCCCTTAAAGGATGTAAAAATTTCTTTTTTATCGACTTCCTTTTTAATTGGTGTTTTCTTCTTTTATTTTATCATAACATTGACATATTACATTTAACCACTACCTACATTTTACTAATCAGATTTCTCCTTGATTACAAAAACGAAAATAATACACAAAACAGCGTATTCATGCGTTTAAATTTATTCACTCAGAAAATAAGTAAGGCTTTAAGAAAAAATATATAAATTGAATATGGTGTGGCTAGTGAGCCATACGCATAAAAGACCGTTCGATAGGGATAATCGCAGAGTTTTTAAACAAAGATCAATTAAAAAATTTTATTTTTCAAAACTTCCTTGATGAATATAAGAACGCAATGTCAAAAGTAAAGTAAAATTAGCAACGTCGTAAAGGGTAAGTGTATTTATTCATTATAGGGTAGGAATTAAAAGCTTTTTAGAATTATCTAATCCGATTTCTTTTTTACTTTCAAATTTACCGCTATGTGGCTTTCATGCTGAAAGCATTAAAAGTAATGACGAATAAAATCAACATACTACCAGTTCATTTTAAATTCACTTAATTTAGAAGTTGATTTAAATAAACCTAGGAACGTAGTGTTGAAATGCTTTAGAGAGCATTAGGAACAAAAAACATGATTTATCGTAATTTTGAATGAAAATCTATTATGGCTACCACCAGTAGTTCAGAGGACAGTATAGCTCCAAGAGATTTCCATTTAACTACTTCCACGGACAGTGGCAGTCGATTAAGTCCTAGCAGACAGCGTTGTCCTTTATGTCGCAAGTTTAGGAAAGTTTTTTATTGTAAAGAATGTATTCACAGTGGGTTATTTTACAGTTCCAAACAAAAGATCACTGAAGGGTAAGTTTGTTATTATTGTATCGTTTTTACCATTAAAATCTCTGTATTTTTAGTTATTTAGAAAAGCAGAAAGCTTTATTAGAATTAGAGGATAATAGAAATACATTAGAGAAGAACTGTCTTAAATTGTTGGATAATAGACGAAAATCAGATATATTGGTAGGTTATAATATAGATTATAATTACCATTTTTCAAGCTAGAGTACATATAATTATATTATATTGTAGAGTTCCAAAATAAGACAAGCAAAAGATAGAACAAAAATACTAAGATCAGCTGTAGAAGAAAAGAGATATAAACGAGCCAACAATAATACTTCACTGGCAACATTGAAAGATAAAAATGAGAAAAGAAGTAAAAGTTTACCAAAGTATGATAACAAAGTTCATGAAATCGAATCCTTTGTATGTTCTAAACAAGAAAAAGTTGAAAAAGCTAGAGAAAATACCAAGGAAAAACAAGAGGAACTCAAAAAACTTGTCAGGTTGAGAATACAGCAACTTTTTAAATATATATTTCCCATTACTCTTGTTAATCCAAATGTGTAAGTATCAAATTAATTTTTTTATATCGCCAATAAATATGGTTGTATATTCCTTAGGGAAACAGAATTGTCCACTGATGATATGGTAAATGCTTTGGCAGAGGCATCCCAATCTACTGATCGCTGGGAATATTCATATTATATGGGAGAAATGAGATACTGTATTGTGGGACCCACATTACCAGGGTCAGGAAATTATTCTGCTTATAACATTTGGGGTAAGCAATGTTTTTTCATATTTTCTGTGTTAATTAACAAGTTTTATTGTTATAATTGTCATAACAATTTACTTATTTTAGTTGCTCAAAATCAGGATGGAGTTCCTGGTTCAAATATAGCCAGTTCTGTTGAACCAAATCCAGCTTTCAGCATCAGCGCTGCTCTTACATACACAGCACAATTAATAAGTGTTTTATCCTTTTATCTTAACACAAGACTTCCATATAAAATGCAATATAGGCAAGTAGTTTTATTTTGACACCAAACAAACAGTATTTTCACCCCAAATTATGCTTCTAGTGATTTTTGTAATAGCTACATGAACGAACAACAGTTTACAAGAAGAACTGCTAGATTGAATGCCAATATTCTCTATTTATGTTTCCATCAAAAGGTTGATTTAAGTGCTTTGAATTCCACAAAAACTATTCATAATATTCTACAACTTATCGAGAATCCAAGTACAGATTTAGGAAGGTAAATTTCCCTTATTATGTTTATGTAATTTTCTCCTGATTTGTGTTAAATTTTAGGGAAGGACCTGTACAATATGATGTTCATCAAGCTGTTGCTTTAGAACAGAATTTATCAAATGATCTCAAAACAAGTGATGACTCTGATTCTGAAGAGGGAGATTCTTTCCCAGTGGAATGGGAAGCTGTAAGTAGATCAGTTATTTAACATGTTATACATTGTTTTATAACCTCACTTTTTTGTCATAGTAGTGATTGGTATATTACATATCTTGTCACTTGTCAGGGGATAAGCAATCCACAGCAATTAAATACAAATTTAGTGTTCCAATTTTTTCTACATGTCATAACTGATTGCAAAAACAAATGTCCATACAAAGTACTAACACATTTCATTTTTTTTGTGTTAAATCTACATTAAAAATTTTAAATAAAATGATAGGTTATCTATTTTAATGTGAATTTTGTTAATTATATCCAGGTGCCTCATGTGCAGTGTCCTGAAATAGCTGCAGGTTCAGCAGTTAGCCAAACTCCTCAGATGATTAGTACGCAACAAGCGAGCAGTATGGCAGGAGGTTTAGTAAATAGTGCTGCTGCGAGCATAGCGTCCATATGGCGCGGTTTTACCGGAAGGTAGTTTTTGTATTTTATTTGAATTGTTTTTATCTAATGATACAAGACGTAAAGAAGAAATTAAATTCGGTTATTTTTTATATTCTTAAGTGTTTTTCTGTTCATTTCTATATGGTGCTAGTGTAGGAATTTCGTAACCCTTTCAGGATACCCAGATTGTTTTGTTATCCATCGGAAGTAATATTCATGTGAACATGTCAAAATATGGAACCATTATCTGTAAATCCAATTTCGCATGCGCATCTCTGAAAATAGCTCTGATTTTAATACTGCTTGTCCTCATTGATCACCAAATAAATATCTTATTTTAAAAGGCTCTATACAGTGTAAAATAAGGAACATTTCATATTCTTCCACATGTTTTAGTTGGTTTGACTGGAATTTTAAGATTTTCTTCCACAAACATTTAATTTTTTTATTCCTTTAACTTATTCCAGACAAACTATACCTAGCATAGTAGAACCAACCATAAGTAAATTATTTCTATATATACAGGGTGTTGCAAGGATAAGTAGATACATCCCATGAATCTCATCGATAACCACTAGTTACACAGTTTGTACATAACTTTTTTGAGATCCAAATTTTAAGTGAATAATTATTCTAGCGCCCTCTATGAGAATCAAATTCATGGATTGACAGAATCTATTTTCTTTTTTTATCATCTCAAAATTTGATGAAATAGATTTGAATTATTTTTATTTGAAAGTGTAAATATAAAATTGTATACCAACTTTGACATAATTTGACTGATTGTGTAGATTATAGTCGAATATAATAAGTACATACGTTTTGGGCTTGATTTTGATTTTAGCAGCTGAATGAAGAATTTTTGACAATATGATAAGTTGAAACATTGTAAATATTGTGTCGATTACTAGAAACTAAATATTTGTAGCACAAAATATTGATTTTTGTATTCGCTTTGTATAAATGTGCCCAATTATATTTTTTTAATACTAAAGTCCCAAAAATATGTAGACTCGTTTTATTCCGATTTAAAATTGTACTTTTATAGCAACCCTTTTGTTAATGAGATTAATACCTTCGACTTACACTTTACTAAAAATAGGATACTTTATTTAATGTAGAGAGTTCTGGAGTATTTGCATGGGATCGAGCCAGGATCAGACTATAAAATTGCTAAAAAACACACTAAGGGTAAAATGGCTAAATTTATAAACTGGACAAAAGTAATATTTGATTAAATTTTTTTTAATGTTTTGTCTCCTCCAATACATAAATTAAAGACCAAAAACTTATCACCTATACAAAGTTAATGTACAAAACTAAACCTAAATATATTTACATTCTGAAATAGTTACAGGTATATTATGAGTTTGTAGCTTCATCTAATGTAATTTCAGACCATGATGGATCAGCTAAACCATGCAAAGGACAGTCAGCTGGACATCTACCATTACTCTAAAAATAAATAGTAATTTATTGCTAACACTTTGAATGCCAAGAAAATTTGGTAACCGCATGCCATCATATCATTGATAAATGTGAAAGAATCCCTTACTTTTGAGCCAAAATCACTAGGATTTGATTGACCTGATCAATATTTGATAAGGTCAACACTAACATATGACAATTATATATTAACAGGACAGTGAGCAAGAGATAAAGAATAACAATACAACTTAATGCAAGTGTATAACTGGCAATACTCATATGGTGTTTGAGGTGTTGATTTCAATTGAAAAAATAATAGTTAAAACCTTTCTAATAAAGAAAAATGAAAATAGTACTTACATGATACATTTGATGACTTCTATGTATCGATTGGCTCCTTTTAATTTTTTTATACAGTTTATATTGTACATCTAGCCTTACTACACACTCTTCACATATAGTTTTTGGTAAATTATCATATTTTTTAAGCTAAAATAAGAATAATTCTTTAAAACCTTAAATTTGTAACCCAGCAAATTATACAGGTGAGTTAACTACAATGTTGATTGAGTTTTATAAAACTAATACTTATTTAACAGAAGGGCATTGTAACAGTATAAACTACGTACCGAAATGGGTAGTAGTTTAATTTTTTTAAGGAGATCTAATTTCCTAGCTCTTTCAGTATAAAGATGAATAACTACTTTTTTTTGTTCTGAACACAACCTACAAATAAAACCTGTCACTATCGCTTTTGCAGTACTTCCCATCTTTTCACTATTAATATCTATAAAATACAAAAACACTTTATAATAAACAAATAATAATTGATACTTTTGATTTTAGCATGACAGCTGTCAGCTGATTTGGTTGACAGTTGACACATTACCTACGTTCGGTATTTGCATCGGAGAGATGACGGATTTTCGGTTATAGGTTAATCTCTATTAGCGAACGGCACGACCAACCGTAGATATAAACGAATTTCTAGCTCAATATCGGTCATTTTTGCAAAAGACATGGAGAATGGACAAATAAAAACATGTTTGTATGCAATTTAGCAGGCACTAACGCATGTTTAGTTGTATACCTATTAGAGAAGCAACTTCCTAGTAGATGGCAGCGTCGCACCATATTTGTATTGATTGACCTCTCTATTCTATCGTATTCTATGTTTGATATTTCTTCGCACTCATGTGAAGCCTTTTTAATAGCAAGCTAGACAGTTACTATCGTCCCAAAAAGGTTCATAGTTACACCTATATAGTTCGTTCACCAGACCAAGAGAGGGTTTGAAAAACATGGTTTGAGTTTGAGATTTTTACATTGTGTTGCCTACCTATTTATTCTTGTTGTTAATTTGTTATTTCTTATATAAAAAAATGATGTGACGTCTTCATAGAGAAAAAAACCGCTTATCTTTTACTATTTTTGTGCACGCGTATTTATTTGTAAAAGATAAGCAATTATTTTCTCTGTGACGAACTCATACCGTATTTGTCAAATATGTAAAGCCATATTTTTGCGATCTAGCGCCTTTAAGCGGATTAACAGTGTAGCTTAAGCGTGACGTCATAATTGTGACGTCACGCTTAACCTCGCAAAAATGGAAATATCTAGCGATATTCTGACATATGATAATGAAATAAACAGGAAGACTGGTTGAAATTTATACAAAAGGTGTACGTACTAATAAGGATACTACACACAAAGGGAAAATCGCTTCGGTGCCGTCGAAGGGGTAGAAATGCTACCGTCAATATTTAAACCTAACCTAACAAAATACACAAAGCATTATATTTATAAACAAATATAACTAAAATTGTGGCTGGAGCTGCTCCTAGTAGATGAACGCTTGTCCTCCATGGTTGGAAGATATCACTAGCCAGTAGAAAATATAATCAATCGGTCAAAAAATCTACAACCGACGGAAAATATTCCCCACCGGCTTACAGGATGTTTTCTACCGGCTGCACCCTGCCAGAAGTTTGTCTTTACTGACAAAGTGCAGTAATAAAAATATACAATCAGGAACAAATACATTCTAAATCAACAATTATAAAAAATCGAATATCAACAAAATATTAACATCTATAAAATACATTTGTTACAATATTTTAACCAAAAATATCAAACATAAATTACACAGTAAAAAGATATTTTAAAATTAACATCACCAACCCCTACTACACTCAAGCTTGAGCATGCAAATATTGAACCCATGCAGTTAAGAAAATAAACATGCAAAGAATACTTTACCAAATATAATATAATGAATCAGAATAGAAATTTTGAATTATTAATAGTGCTGGAAAAAAAATCGGTAGGTAGCTCCAAATTGAAAAAGTCAAAAATAACTTTTG
Organism: Lochmaea capreae; assembly: GCA_949126875.1. Taxonomy (NCBI): domain Eukaryota; kingdom Metazoa; phylum Arthropoda; class Insecta; order Coleoptera; family Chrysomelidae; genus Lochmaea; species Lochmaea capreae. The sequence continues at coordinate 22,300,887 of OX421403.1, forward strand.
TAACCTAAAAAATCGTTTCCTGAAAAAAAATTCTGGAACAAAAAATTAAATTGATAAAAAAAAAGTATCCAAAATTTTAATTATTTATAAGATAGGCCTATCAGCAAGTTTAAATATATCGATATATTCCAAATAAATTCTGAAGAGTAGGTATATATCCATCGCTGGTAAAATATCTAGAACAGAAAATCAAACAAAATTAAAAAATTCAACAAAAATCCGATGGAATCTTGAAGCCTGTAACAGAGTGTTAGTATGCTGAAAAGGAAGCGCTGAAAAAAAATTAAATTAATTTATATTAATGAATGAAAAATTATCTAAAAATTTTTGATTATTTCTGAGATAGGCCTATCAGCAAGTATTCCAAATAAATTCTGAAGAGCGTATCCATCATCCCTGGTAAAATATCTAGAACAGAAAATCAAACAGAATTAAAAAATTCAACAAAAATCCGATGGAATCTTGAAGCCTGTAAGAGAGTGTTAGTATGCTGAAAAGGAAGCGCTGAAAAAAATTGTTAGTAGTTAGTCAGAATCCTTCCAATCGCCATTTTGCATGTAACTGCTTTGGCTTCTACGATATTTTGATAGCCCATACTGGGCAACAATTTCCCCAACTTGTTAACCCATATCCATTCAACAAACGGAAAACACTTAAGCGCACTCGCCCCATCGGGATGACCGCCCGCTTTGCAAACGAGACTGACCGACAACCTAGTGAACGAGCACTTTCCCACAGTGTGGTACTGCGTGCATCCGTGAAGGAAAAAGTCAATCGTAAGCACACAAGCGGTTACATGTGGCGTCCTTGACAAGTAAAATAAAATGCTTAGCAATATCTGCTTAGAAAAGAACCAACTTGTGAAAGAAAGGCAGGACAATATTTAGAAAAATAAGAAACGACATAGCTTTCCTATGTGTTTTGAAAAAATAACCAGCTTGTAGAAGAAAGAGAGGACAATACTTAGGAATATGAGGAACGACATAGCTTACCTATGTGTTTTGAAAAAATAAGCAGCTTGTAGAAGAAAGGTAGTACAATATTTAAAAATATTTTTAAAAAACTGTCAAATAGCCATGTATCACCTTTGGCTTCTACGATATTTTGATAGCCCATACTGGACAACAATTTCCCCAACTTGTTAATCCATACCCATTCAACAAACGGAAAACACTCAAGCGCACTCGCCCCATCTGGATGACCGCCCGCTTTGCAAACGAGACTGACCGACATCCTAGGAACGAGCACTTTCCCACAGTGTGGTACTGCGTGCATCCGTGAAGGAAAAAGTCAATCGTAGACAACCATGTGTTACATGTGGCGTCCTTGACAGGTAAAATAAAAAGCTTACCGATGTCTGTTAAAAAAAGAAAGGCATGACAATATTTAGGAAAATGAGGAACACGACATAGCTTACCTATGTCTTTTGAAAAATAGCCAACTTGTGAAAGAAATGGGGGACAATATTTAGAAAACTGAGGTAAGACATCGATTACTTAGGTAGGTCTTTTGAAAAGTTAAGGAATTAAGGCTGAAAGTTACCTTGCGTAGATGGAAAATTGTCCCCCATGGCTGGAAGATGACCCCAGCCAGTAGAAAATATAATCAATCGGTCAAAAAATCTACAACCGACAGAAAATATTCCCCACCGGCTCAGGATGTTTTCTATCAGCTGCACCCTACCAGAAGTTTGTCTTTAATGGCAAAGTGTTTGAATTCATTTGTTCATGTTTGTACATTTTCATTCCAAGTCAGGAATTATAAAAACGGAATATCAAATAGACGCCAAAATAATAGTGTACTTAATACTATTAAAACGTTTTACAAATTAGAAAATTAATTTCCAAAGGATATAGCGTTCACCAGGAAACAACATCTACTTCTCGGGCAATATGCCCCGCCAGACAATAATGAATTACACTTTCAAGATAAACGGGGTTGGTATATTATGAAAATATAGAACCAACCATTCTGGTTTATAAATTAGAAGGAATAATATCACTTGCGGCGTATTTGCGCCTCTCATCAGTACAAGGTGGATATTATTCGTCCAGAAGCTCTAAGAGCATAATCCTGGACTGACGACAACGCTGAAATCAAATTAATATATTAAACCCAGTGAAGGGAATGCCAAGAATGTGATAATAGCGACATCTCCACAACTAAATATATAAACTAACATTCCGTCCACCCTGTATACAAAAAAGAAAATAATCAAAATTTAATAAAATACGGAGATATTGCATATATTACGAAACTAAATAAAAATTTTTCCTCCAACGTTCAACAAGCTACAGAGCGTTGATGATTTACCTACGATTTTCACCTAAACGTGTTCATAGCTTTTGAAGGACTTTGTATAACGTAGCAAAACCTTATATCAAAAGCTTCAAAAAATGTGAGCAATCCGAATTCGGTATAATAAACGGGGGTTCTCATTTAAAAAATCATGTTTGGTTTGTAACGGAGTTATGCAGCACTCTGTATAGTTCGATATAATGTAAAAATATGGACCTTAAAGACATCTACTATTTTTGTTGATAACATTTTTTGAAATCTCTTAAAATAACCCACATATTGAAGTTTGTTGTAAGATTGGTACACCCTGTATGTTAATAATCAGCAGTAGGCAATTATTTACATGCAGTATATAACTTACTCTATCGAAGAGTGTTCTAAACTATTGCAAAATCAAATAAGTACTCATATATCAGTTTGTTGATAAATTATAAATCGGTTAAACTTATTATATGAAAATTATTTGTAAAAGATCCATAATATTTTAAATACGAATAATACGATGTATTTATTTATTGCTAGTAGTAGTGAGAAATAAAGAGAGGATAATATTTTTAGGAAACAACATCTTAAAAATATTTGGGAAATAAATCAATACAGAATGGATTTTATAAAATATGTAACCAACTGTACAATAACTGAAAAGATTTGAAAAGTACATAATTTACTGTATCAAAGAGTATTCTAAACTATTTCAAAATCAAATAAGAAAGTACTCAATAATTGGGAAAATATAGAAAACAATATAGAGCTTATACTCATGTCTTTTGAAAATTAAGTGTATAAACTGTTTTAATTTCTAATACATCATTTGTAAAAATATTCCAAGTTTTTATATGTCAATAATTAGCAGTAAGCAATTATTTGCATGCAGTATATAATAATAAGTACTCAGATAAATTATGAATCGGTTAAACTATTTTTTTTAAATCCAAAATATATTGGAGGAACACTGTATTTATTTATTGCTAGTAGTTGTATAGTGGGAAATAAAGAGAGGATATTGTGAAAATATAGTTAAAAGCATAGCTACCCTATTTCTTTCGGGAAATAAATAAATACAGAAAAATTTTTATAATATCAATACCTGACGGAACAGTAACTAAATAGATTTGAAAAGTATATAACTTATTCTATTGATGAATGTTTTTAACTATTTTAAAATGAAATAAGTACTTACTTACTAAATTTGTTGATAAATTTTTAATCGCGCGGTTAAACTTTTTGTATAAAAATTATTCGTAAAAGATCCAAAATATTTTAAATACAGTGTAGTTATTTATTGCTAGTACTAGTAGAAATGAAAAATAAAGAGAGGATAATATATTGGGAAAATATAAGAAACAACAAAAGCTATACCCTATAAGTTTTTGGAAAATAGATAAATAAAGAAAAAATTTTATGAAATATATGCTCAACTGTACAATAACTAAAATGATTCGAAAAGTATATAACTTACTCTATTGATATGAATAATGTTCTAAACTATTTCAAAAGTAATAGGTATTCAATTTGTTGATAAATTATGAATCGGAATAAAAATTATTCATAAAAGATCCAAAATATTATAAAAACTTGTTAAATAAACTGTTTTCATTTATTTTGCTACTAGAGAAAGGATAATATATTGGTAAAGTAAAGAAATCAACATAGTTTACCTATGTCTTATTTTGAAAAAAATATATTGAAAATGAAGAAATACAGTATTTATTTAGTGCTAGTATATAATAAGTAGGTACCATTTAATAAAATAAAGACTTACCTTATATATAGAATTATTATAATCCTTGGAAATCACCACCAAAAATTCGAACTATACACTTATAGGTACACTATCGAAAATTCCGAAGACACACACAGTTTCACTACCGAAAATAATTTCGAATAAAGGTACACTCCCGAAAATTCGAAAACACAGTTAAATTCCCGTAAATTACGAATATACACTCCCGACACGACCGTCCGATTCAACAATTAATTCGTTACTGAAAGCGAGCGATTTAAAATTTATTCATTAGTCACACCGTTCGTCATAAACAAGTGTTTGTCATCCAGAGATAATATAATGATAATATACACATCTATGTGAATTCAATATACACTGTCCGCCCTATTTAAAAATATAAGTATAGATTATTTTAAGAAACGTTTTTCTATTCTTTTTGATATTTTCTGTACACAGGGAAAGTAGAAAAGCTCTAGAAAATATTCAAAAATTCAATTTTTTAGGATATTCTAAGAATTTACAAGAAAATTGTTATTGTGAATTCTATTTTCAGTATCGTTTTGGCGAGCAGTGTATATATCGACACAATTAACATGTATTAGAAGGGATATTTTACCTTTATATATTTCTGCGATTCACGGAAAGAAGAAGAGACTTTGGAATATCTGTTAACTTCTTCTTTTTCTTTAACAGGGAATAATTTACCCGGCTTATACAGGAGAAATATTTTATTGTATATAGTACCTATTCATTTATGTGTTCGAGGATTGAAATTTCTCTCATGACACATATACTGTACTTGTTTATTTTTTCTTTCTGAAATTCTTAATCTCTAATAAGCAAAATAATATTATACCTAAATAAAACTTTCCATCAACTATCAAATAAAATATTGGAGTTTAAGCAGTACTTCCTTTTTAATAATAAAAACGTTTCCTGGTCTACTTCCAACATTATACCATTAAGGTCAACTTTATACATTCCTTCAGACAATCCAAAATCGTTCTTTGATACCTCGCAACGACCCCGCAGAGATATAAATGTTTGGAAAAAAAATTTCAAATAAAATGTTTTGTTATCTATGAGTTTGTTGATAAATTCATGATATTATTGCCAAACAAAAAATAGCTACACCATTGGTCAACTCTCTATCAATTTATTCTCTCAATGCTGTCAATTACCGCTTCAAAGTTTTCTGGCGCACTCCCGACCACGCCAGTTTCCGCTTCAAGCGTTTTTAAGCGTGACGTCATTACTTATTCGCGAAAATGAATCGCTTTAATCCGCTTTAAGACGCTAGATCGCAAAAATATGGCTCAAATGTAATAATGGCTAATGACAATTGACAATTAAGGAAATGTCAATAGAATATTACGATAAGATAGAGAGGTCCCTCATTCTTCTTTCTTGGGTGGTGGCTGAATAGTCCTATAAGTTTTCTTCTAAACTTAATTCACCAAAAGCTGGGTAAATTATCCAGAAACGAAAAAGGCAGCTTTGATGAAATTCAGCTACAACTGTAAGTACGTCAGCATTGCTGTAGATGGCGGTTACAAAACAAGGTTTCTGTATACCGAGTTTCTTGTCATCTAATTTTAGTATTCTATGGCCATATAAACCACAGATATAAACAATGGCGTTGATGTAAATGTACAAAACAAGTAAGACGATAAAATAATCAAAAATGAGTGATAATTACAATGAGATTGCCAAGAAATTAGAAGAATATCGCAAGAAAAAACAAAATATTCCAAAAAATAAGTCCAAAGAGAAAGATGGGGTAAGGTTTTGAAAATCAGTATTTTTGTTGGCAGATTCTAATTTGGTAGTGGCTATAGATCTGTTTTGACGTGTAGAATTATTTCAACTATGTACTGGAATAAAGAATTAATTTATTCTTGATAATTATTGTTTTGTTACAGGAGCTAGAAGAAAAACTTTTGGTAGAAGACGTTGGTTCAAATTCTCCCAGTATCTCCGAAGAAACACAAAGTGAAATAGACGATACTCCACGACCCCTTTCTCTACTAAATTACATATACTTTGGACTATGTTTTACGTTATGGGTTATACTTTATGCTATTTTTATTAAATTTCAATTTGGAACAGTATTTTTCTTAATATCAAGTTTAGTAGGTATTTGTATTAATACGCGAACGCGGCCGAAGAGAAAAGGAGAAGTTAGTGCATACTCAGTGTTTAATAAGGATTGTCAAAGTATAAATGGAACACTTAAAGCTGAGCATTTTGAACGGGAAATTAGGTATGGATCTGGGGCAATGCAGTGAAGGCGTTGAATTAAATTCCTCTTTGTCAAGTTGGAATGATATTTAAGAAATTAGTTTTATTGTTATCCATATTTTGTATTTTTATTAATATTAATAAATAGTTACAGAGAAATAAACAATATCTTGAGAGTCCTCCAGAAATGTTAATCCGAGAGTTGATCATATTTTGAATGTCTAAATTTGAATTACTGAAAAAGCATTTCGGAAAGTGTGTCAGCTCTCTTAGTACTTACTTTTTATTTAAATCTTTATTATCCATTTTGTACTTACATGTTGTAAAATTGACTATAAACTTTTTATATTTCCAAAACCATATTTTTACGATTCAACATTAAATAATCGTATCAATAAACATTTAATCTTTCTGGCTTCATACGTGACAGTTTCCTTGCCATTGGGAGTATCGTTGGCTTCAGAAAGCGAATTGTAGACAACTGTTCTAACAGTTTTACCGTGAACTAGTAAAAAAATTGTTAAACAAGCACTTGGAATAAGTACACAAAAACTTACATTCACAACTTTCCAAAAAATTAATGCATTCCTCGATTATGCTGTCCTTTAAAACGATCATATGTTTTGCAAGGTTTTCGATAAGACTGCAGAAACATACTTTTACGTAGTACCAAGTATCTGTACCCAATTTTTTATCGTAAGGCTCCAGAGATTTTATTACCCTGGATATTCCGAATTCGTAGTTTCCTTTAGAACAATACAAAGTGCTGAAAAAAAATTTATATGTTAACAGTAGAACCCGCGAACAACTGACATTGTTGACATTTATATTATTCTTTCTTTCTTTCAAAATAAAAAGCCTTTACTATTATATTATAGGAATGAGATAGAAGTTAAATATTTTTAAACTTACAGAGTGTGCCAAAATGATTGTTTCTACAACTACTTTTTTTTAAATTATACATAAAACGTTGCCAATAAACTACATACGAATATCTGAAAATGTCGGATTATATTATTTTTTACATACCCTATCACAAGATTCACAATACAATGATGAAAACATTTCTTTTCCGGCTCTTCAAATCCAATTGTATCTTCGTCTTTTTCGATTTTTCTCATTAGATCTTCGGCAGCCTCGTTTTGTGACGTCATGATATACGATACACATAAATTTGCCAAAATTATTGGATTTACGCTTAGTATCTAAAAAAAACAGCTCCAGACTATCAGAACGAGGAAAAGTGAATCTATGTGGCGAAGAAAGAGAAGCAAAGAGAAGAGAGTGTTGTAATAAAGGCAGGAGGAAACAAAAAAAGAATATGAATCAACAAAATAGGATAGGATAATAAAACAACAAAGACCAATGGAGAGAGAGGAGTGTTTTTTTCAGACTCACATCAGCATAACTCTTCTTTACTAAAGGTTCGTAAAATCCAGCTGCTTCCTTAAATTTATTTTCCTGCATAAAGAGTACATGAGCTACGTTCAATCTCCAAACGTCATTATCATTGCAAAATTCGACACTTTTACGAAAAATTTTTTCCACTTGTGGATAATTTTTTAAATCCCAATAAATTTTAGCTTGACCCATCAGAACAGGTATATATCTATAAAATAAAAATATATTGTGACTTCCTGTACCTATAATATTGGATTTTGACATTAAAATATGTTCGATCTGACCTTTCCAAGCATTCTTCATAGTCCATGACGGTTTTTTTAACCAATTCTGTGTCGTTGCGATTTCTGTGTTCTTGAACTTGTTTCGTTAGTTTTCGTAATTGTTCGGTGTGACGACTGGCTAATTCGTCAAGTTTTTGATAAGCGTCTGTAGGTGATGTCTGTTGTGTTATTAATGCGTCCAAAAATTCGTACATGTACTACAAAATTATGTGTAATTAATTTTTAAAATTCTTGAAAATAATCATAATTATGACTAGACCCTGTATTATTTTTTTTTCGGAAATACTCCAATTTACAGACACTCATAGTACAACTAATTTTAAAAATTATATCTTTAACTAAAACATCGCAATCGAATCCAAACCTATTTGCAACATTTTGTATAAATATGTTTTGGAAGTGTTGCTAACACATCCCATGAATTTCTTTTGACTCTCATAGAGGACGCGAATGGCACGGTAACTCAAGAAAGTTATGTTTAAAACTATACCAATTTATATAGTATGTCAGCTTCCAAATATATCCATACAAAATTTAATTACAATGAGTATAATATATTTGTATCGAACAGGCTGTATCTAGAAAATGGATACCCTTATAAGAATTTTTCACTAAGTAAACTGCGTTTATTTTATTATTCAAAGTTCTAGTTATCCGTGGTAACTGGAACACCTTTTTTTAAACACCCAGTATAACCGTTAGTTGTAACGTGTAGGTACCTCGGCTATCTACATCTGCTTCGTAATAAGCAATGAGGTGTGGTCACGTAGGGAACGTGACGCGCAACGAGGTTTCTAGTGGTGGGGTGATGTTTGTCGTGGCGTGGCGCCATATTGCCGCCACTCCCGCTAGTCTACGGCGTCTTTGTTAATCAGTTGATAACGATTAGAAATGAGAAACGATCAAGAATTTAATATTAAATTTGTAGGGCTTGTAGAGCAGCATCCATGCCTTTATGATAACACACGCGATGATTACCACAAACACAACATACAAGAAAAAGCCTGGTCTACGATAGTGAAAGAAATCGGAGGAACAAGTAAGTTTTTAAAGTGAAACCGTTACCGATTTGTTTATGCGAGGAGTTGCGCCTCTACAGTATCATGTGCGCGCTGGAATCTTTTTGAATGGGTAACGATAGAATTTTCAAAATGAGCAGATTCATTTTGTTAAAATTTCCTTTTGTCGTCGAGTGATACTTATATTTATCACTCGACGCTTTTGTCATGGGCGTACGAATTTATTCAAAATGGGGTTCTGTAAAATTTTCATAAAGGGTTAATTTATTTGTAAAAATTTCCTTTTATCATAGTCGTACCTTCAAACTTTCAAAATAGGTACTTTTTTTGCAAAAATGTCCATCTACTAAGGGCTAACGATAAAAAAATTTGATAAGGGGTTATTTTATTTGTGTTTTCACTTCTGTCTATTACTTTTTTCTTAAAAAAATATGTGTATATATACAGGGTGTTCTCATACAAATTTACTTTTCAGATACAATCGCTGGCTGTAAGACACGTTGGAAGAATTTACGTGGAAATTACACAAGGCATTTGAAACACGTGAAAAGTGTCTCGTCGGGTGCAACGTCTACGTTAAGAAGACCCTACTATTTGTCGGAATTGATGGAATTTATTTTACCTTTTACAAAATCCCGTCCAGTTAAAGAAAACGTAGAATTTACAAAGGAAGATGAAACTTCCGACGCGTCTGTCGAAGATGTGTCAATAGAAGAGGCTGAATCTAATAAGGAGGAGCTCGAGAATGTGATTTACCAAATGAAATGGAGCGTAAGCGATGAAGAAGCTGAACAGGAAGACGTTCTGGCGGAAAAAGAAGCTACCATAATTCCCGTTGAGATAGAAAAACAAGAAGATATTCAAGAAACCTCAGTGCCTCCTAAAAAAAGTAAAATTGTTCACCAGCAACGACCTGATCCTTTCGATGTTGAAGCTGATAAAAAGTTTTTGTTGAGTCTACTGCCGGATTTTCAAAAAATGACCGATAGGCAGAAGAGAAAGTTTAAAATAGGGATTATTAAGTTATCTGATCAAATTTTGTGCGAGCCTACAGAGGCACGAAGTCATTTATCTTTATCATCGCCAAATTCTTATATCGCAGATCCAAAAATTAGTCTACATCCTAGTCCTTCAACCACTCCATGTATTTACACGTCCCCATATGTAATGGAAGATACTGAGGAGCAACTTTCTTCATAAAATTGTCCACAACTAAACGATACATATTCAGGAAATATAGAGGAATAAGATATCATTTATTATTTGTTTATTTTGTTAATAATAAACTTTTAATTTTTGTTCTTTTTTTTTTGGAGGACATCCTTTGGTGCACTATATCTATTGCTGCTACTATACAGGGGTCGGAAAAAGTCAGGCAACAAATTTGCATCAAGAGAAAAAAATGCAGCGTCAAAATGAATTTATTCAAAGAAATTACAAAAGGGATTCGAAAAAGGGTTACTGTAAGTGTTCAAATTGATGCCCATTTTGATCAATGCATTTACTGCAACGTTTCTCAACGAAGAAGCAGATCCGGCGAAACACGTCAAGCTGTCCGCGAAGATATTCAAATTATTCTTCAATTGCAGTTCGGAGGTCGGGAAGGGTGTGTTGAGAAGGCCCCACAGGGTGTCAGGTCACATGACCGTGCAGGCCACTCAACGATTCCTCGTCTGCCTACCCATTCTACAAAATGAGCATTAAGGTATGAAGTGACGGATGTTCGCGAGTGTTGGATCGTTGTCCATTTGCTCACGTAAATCTTCGAGCATTTCCAGATAACTTTCGCCCGTCACGTTAGCCTCAAAAAAGTACGGACCCACGAGACCTCCCGCATGGATACCTGCCCACACACACACCCAGGCAGGTTTAATTCTTCTTCAATGAAGTCGTGAGGATTCTGGTCGTTCCAGTACACGCAGTAACGTTCAGCTTGAAGGTTGCTTCATCCGATCACAAAATGGAACGCTGCAACTGCGGATCATCCTGATTGCATTCGAGATACCACTCGCAAAATTCCAATATGCGATCGAAATCATTCTCGAGAAGTGCGTGGAGGAGACGCGGACGGTAAACTCGATAGTGCATACGATTCAGCATTCGTCGTAAAGAACGATCGATTTGAAGTTCTCCCGATAGCCACCCTGCAGATTGGTTCGGCTGTTCAACAAACGCCAGCTCCACTGTTTCCATATTTTCGTTAGTTGTTACAGATACTGCAGGCCTATTATGTAACTTGCGCTATTGTCGCTGTCAAACACAGGTTTCGTATTCGTCCAGAACGCGGCGCGGTTATTCATTCTGAAAACGCGTCTACTCGACGAGCAAGTGTTATCATGACACCGACACAACTGTCTAAAGCACGAACGTGCTTCGTTTGAATCTTTTTCGACAGCGTTGCCGGACTTATGCCGATTTTTCGAGAGCGTTGCCTGATTTATGCCGACCCCTGTACAAGCCATTAGAATCGTTTTAATTCTAGAACCACAATGTTTTTGATACTCTTATATAAATTTGTAAAGGCAATTATCGAGAATTTTAGCAACGTAACCGGTCAAGAAAAAATAATTATAAAATTGTCACTCACCGGTGTCAGATATTTATATGTCAAATGCGCATTCTCCGCTAAAATATCAGCTGCTAAATCGTAACACTCGTGTTGGCAATACAACAGAAGTATATTCGCAAACGTTTCCGGTGGAAATGGATTTTGTTGAAGAAGAAATTGCAACTTTTCAAAACCTTCCGTTGGATTAAGATCGAAATTCATGAGAGCTTGATTGTGGAGTGTTACAGCGTCTAATTCGTACTCAGCTCTGGGTGGCATGTCTGTGAGCGCTTCTTTAGCAGAATCGACTAAAATTACAAAACCAAAATTTGAAAATAGTATTGAGTTAGGTCTGGACGATTAAAAATCGATTAAAACCATTTAGTTGTGTTTAGAAATGTGAAATTAGTAAGTTAAACAGTTACATAGAAAAATTAATGATTTTTTTGCATCTTACAATTTTTTAGTTGATATTCGATGGCAGCTTTTAAATTGAAAGCTTCTGTTAGTGACGTTTCGTGTAAAGTAATGGTGTTACCCACGGATCTAACGTCGATACCTTCTGTTTGCATCCCAATGCTCAATTCCGGATGATCCCTTATTCCCTTTTCAATTATATCAGCTGTAACCAAAAATAAATCTATATGAATATCAAAATCTTGTTGGAAATGTAAAAAGAAAATACATGTTAACTTCTTCTCTTACCGCAATATTTCAGCGAAGGTCCGTATTCCTTTAACCTGTAGTAACATAAAGCAGCATTGTACGCCAATGATGGGATAAAGCCTTGATTTTGAAGAGCGCTGGTAAATTTTTCCAAGGCTTCTTCATAATTGCAGTCCTTGAAAAAATAAAATTGTCAATTCCACCGAAAAAGTTTTGACGCCATCTGCAGGCAGCAGCAATTCTCAGCCTGCACTACTATGTTTTTAAATATCCAATAAGTAGATTTAAAAAAATAAATAAATAGCTCCCTCATTAGGTAATGTTTGGAATTGGAATTTTTTGTAAAGGCGGAGGCAATGATGGAAATTCTTAGGCTGAAATCGGTGACCGAACAAAATATCCGTAAAATGCCGCAAAAAAACACAAAAAACTTGAAAATTCAAAATTGAGTATTTAAAAGGGTTGTGATTAACATGAGAAAAACTTTACGATGTTAGGCATGCGATTTTCTGGAAAATCGTCGAGTGAAAATTTTTGTTTTTGTTTTTTCGCTCTAATTGTTTAAATAATAAATATACATAAAAACTTCCGAATCAAAATTTGTAGCTGATGCATTTATCTACAAATTTTGTCTGAAAAGTTTTTCTGTAAATTAAAAAGTTTACGAGATAAAATTAATTTCAGTGGTATTCAATTCGTGGTTACGCGCGAACGGCCCGTGAGCCAAATTTATTAACCGCTCGACTAAAACGTTAATAATTTTGGGCTTATAACATTCTGAAAAAATAAATAAACTCATGTAAAATGTAAAGAAATATCTCAACTTTTAGATAGAAATACTTTCAAATTTGACTGTAATATCAGTTTATTATAATTCCTATTTAATTAATACTTATCCCAGCGAAAATTCCTTTTAGATTCAGCATTGCAAATGAGCATAAAACATTATTATTATAAAAGCAAAGCCATCAGTACCTATTTAGAATTTTAAACGAATGCTTCTTAAAAATCTGTTTTTTTTTGCATGCTTAATTTTACTTGTTTCAATTATATCTTTTTTCGAAATTAATATAATTCAATAAAACTTTACTACTAAACACTTTGAAGCATCTACTTTCGAAACTACTATACAGTTTTTCAATAAATATCAAATTTTTTAAATAATAGACAATTATTTAAAATAAATAATTAAATCAGAGGTCTGTCATCAAACCTTCTATAACTTTTTATACCGTTTATGATATTATCTAAAATTTGTGAACTTTATAATGAACCTATTTAGAAGTGATCGCGATACAAAAGAACACACCTATGGCTCAGGTAAGAAAGAGAAGGTGAAAAAGCAGGTGAGAGAGCGTGGAAAATCGATGATAATACATTAAAAATTAAAAAAAAAATCTTTTTTCCAATGTATTTGTAGATACCCCATTTTAGAACACATTTCATATATGAAAAATGTTTTCATTGTTTATTTACTATCGTAAAATTAAAAACATGATGTTCAAAAATACTACTACGGAAATTTCGTATGTATTTCAAAAACTAATGCAGATACAAAAAAAATATTTAGACAAATGTATTAGCTACAATTTTTGATTTGAACATTTTTCTGTGTTTTCATTATTTAAACAATTAGAGTGGAAAAACAAAAATTTTCACTCGACGATTTTCCGGAAAATCGCATGCCTAGCATCGTAAAGTTTTTCTCATGTTAATCACAACCCTTTTAAATACTCAATTTTGAATTTTTTCAAGTTTTTTGTGTTTTTTGCGGCATTTTACGGATATTTTGTGTACTTTAACTATCCTATCACCTCTATCATGAACTATTATTATCAGCCAATTGTCTTTAGTCGTGATTAGAAAACGTCAAATAGAAGTATTGACGAAAGTTAACAATAAAATTGAAATAAAAATGACTGCATTTTGTTCGCTACTTAGTGTTTAACACTAGACTAGCTTTTTCTTTTATAAACAAATCTCTCTTTAAAAAGATTATTTCGAACCGGTCCTGTACTTTATCCGTGGCTTTTAGAAGTTTAATTAATGAACGATCCCAACAATATATTATATATTTTTTATGCGTTTATATGATCAGTAGGTAACTACCGACAGAGTTAATAAAGTTCCATGATTAACTTTTCTATAAACCATCAAGACAATTTGTATAAACTGTTTTTGTTATAATAACCACTATAAACGTTTTCTTTGAATTTATTAGTGAAAACATTGTTTGAAATTTGTGTGTGTGTGTGTGTTTACCTTTGCCGGTTCTTAGATATAGGCGATCAAACAAAACCACCGGTTTCACCTGAAACATGAAAACGTGTCCACTGTCGATAGTAGTGTTTGTTCGCGAAATATTAACACAGAAAATTAACTTGATATCCGACAAATGCGCCGAATTTGTTAGAAAATATATACCACGAAATGAATTTTCTTTTATTTAAAACATAGTAGATATAGGTGTATCTTTTCCAGAAATAATGTTTATATATTCTGTGATGATTTAAAGCAGTAATTTTTTGTTTAAATTTAAGAAAATATGGGAAATGTCTATAACGGATAAAAGTAATCAATTTTTTGTGCCATAAACAAAAGGTTCTATTTAAAACAGACTCAATTTCTTTGTCACGATCTATAGCATTTTTTTATTTAGTTATTCAACGTCGGGCTGTTTTTGCAACTGAGGCTAATCACCAAAGCTGGAAGCACTCTACCCTTAATCGGAAATTTTGCCGAATCCCCTGGTACATCTACCTTATAACTCATTGGTATAATGCCTGCGAACTGTGATAAAGTATGTCTCAAAGTATATCGGCTACACTTTTGCCGGCAATCACAAGATTAATGGGCAAATTGCAATAAATCATATGGCCAATAGCTGCTGTAGAAGAGATCGCCAGTGGCGGACTATTTAAAATTATTTTAAAAAGGATCAAATTCACATATATATATCTTTTTGTAGTTTGTTTTTTGAAACCGGGTGTTGAGTTGTTATAGCCAATCCAACCCCAACCACCCCGCCCCCCACCCTTTGTTGTCTTATCGAATCTTATCTTATTTCGAAGATCGAAATGTATTAAAAATTGCAATGTTTTTGACAAATATAAAGGGTACATGGAGAAACATTTTTTCGGTTGCATTTGTAACAAATAGACGTTTTTTAATGCAGTAAAGTCCTCAAATTACATCTTTTGATAGAGCAAACACATTAGTGCGTTGTGTATTTCTCACAATGAATTGATCCATGAGTTTGTTCATATCAATTTTATCTGCAGATTCATGATAAATGTTCAAAATTGCTACATGATTCAGTCGTTTCTGACCCATAGTAGAGCGCAAATAAGATTTCAGCCTTTTTAAAGTCGAAAAACTCCTCTCATTCGTACAAGAAGATGCTGGTATAGTCATTAATATGATCCAGCGTGAATAATAGTTATGCGCTTTCCTTTGTTTGAAGGCGTCTTAGTCTTACAGTTTTTACTGGAATCAATCCATGCTTTGGATACTGTATCGTGTGTATCAAACCATGTTTCGTCCAGGTAGATTAAAGATCTGTTTTCGGATCGGTACTTTATAATGTCCCGAAGAAAATTGAATCTCCAAGTGCGCAATCTTTGCGATTCCATTACCACTTGTTTTTTTGTCAATTTTACGATATGTGAATCCCATTTTACCAATAACTCTATGGAGGATAGCCCGGCTAATATTTATATTGGTGTCACCTTCTTCTAGCTTCCTTTTTAGATTGTTCAAAGTAGGAACAATCTGGCTTTCATAGAGGGAATATATTTTTCTGTTTATTATATCCTGTTGGCCATTGACCAGACGATGAGATTGAAAATCACTACGTTTTTTTCTTCCACTTAATTTTTCACTGTTAATAATATCCTTTATATTGGAATCTTATATTGTAAATATGAATTCAATGCAGCCATGATACACCTGACACAAAACTCATTTATACCTGATGGCCCGTTCTTGCCTTGTCACTCGACTGTTATTGGGTTTCATATCGGGTAAAGTTCTTTCAAGAAGGTCGTAAATGGTGGTATTTAGATGATTGCCGGCAAAAGCCAAGACGATTATCTTTGACATTTATTGATAACACGCTTTACTAAAATGACAATTTTTTACAGGAAACTGTAATAATTATAAGTAAATAATAAACGTCACGAACTTGTGTTTTACTGAAATAAGGAAAACGTTTGTATAGCCAGCTTAGTAATTTCAGAAAATATATCTGGCAACCTTGTTTTATTCTCATCACGTCTTCATATTGACTTTAAAAAGAGTATACATTTAATTCAATTCCAATAAAAACTTTTATTATTATTGTACACTTACTTTATATAAGAGACATCCCAAATTAACGTCTCGATCTGGATCGTTAGAACTCGATGCTTCGACCAAATTTTTGGCAGACAAAACATCCTCTTGGCTATACTTAATAGCCGCCTGAAGTTTTGTTACTCTCTCCGCGTAATCGAGTACATCTGCCAGTTTATTGCAAGCTTGATAAGATTCTTCATACATATAGGCTAAACAATTAACATATAAAAGTAATAAATAACAACCTGTTTCACAGATTACTTTTTTATTTTTGAAATCGATTAAGTAAGTCTGTTGTTCCTTCGCGACGTCTTTCATAAATTACATGTATTATGCTCATTTCACACGTTCAACGGACCCGTATTATGCTCATTTCAGACTATAAGAATAGTTGAAACAATTCATTAAATATCATTAAATTTTCAGCCTTACCTTGATACAAAGATTGCGCGTAATACATTTTATAATCATTATCGTCTGGATATAAATTAGTGAGTTTCTCATAATAATTAGCTGCACTCACAAAATCTTGAATGTAGAAATAACAATAAGCCAAAAGGGACAATCCAGCCCTCGTAGAACTCGATTCGGATATGCCGTGCAGTATTTTTATGGCTTCTATGAACTTGTTTTCTTTAATCTGAAATTGTTCATTTGAATAAAATTGTTTTTAATGAAATTATTACATTACCAATGTATAAATAGTTCTTGTGAATTCTCCATCGTTTATTATTGTAGCGGAATACATTCTTTGCAATGAAATGTCTGTTTGTGTTTATTTGTTGGTGTTACTATGGAAACAGGACAGAAACGGACTACACATAAACAGAGTGACATAAAAAGACGTAGAGTTACCTACCATGGTTGTGGTTGTCAGTGTTATAATTAGGTCATTTTATATCTTGTTATTCATGATTCGCAGCTACGCTAATGAAAACTGAAGTTAGCGCCACGTGACTTGATATCTGCCAATCGTGTCAAACTCCACTTATTTTAATAGTAGATTTGCTGTTGAAAAACTTATTACTATGTTACTTTTTATATATACGGGTGTTTCAAAAAAAGGTAACACCGTCTCTAGGATAGGTAAAAAATTGAAAAATAATTGGGGTTTGCTTAGTAAAATTTTTTTCTAACGCCATCCGTTTTCAAGATAAAGGGCGTTGAAGAAAATAAAAAATTACACATTTCTTACGATTTTGCCGAAACTACTGGCACCATTGTAATGAAATTTTATACGAATATGTTTTGGAAGCTGATATATCCCATGAATTTGTTTTTATAACTAACTCTCATAGAGGGCGCTAGTTACACGATTCATACAACGTATTATTCAACATAACTTTTTTAAGGGTAGAATTATTAGTCAAAACTCCAAGTGAACATAAACATCGTTTAATTTTACACCAAAAAGGTACTCTTGGTAAAACTCGATATTATGTACCGTTTTCGGAATATTTTGATTTGAAAATTATGAAGTAATAACCGCTCCTCGTATAAGTTAATGATAAATTTATTAATTAAAAAAACTTACAATAAGAAAATTAAAATAAAGACAAAGAACATAACATAAAATTCAATTAGAGTAAATGTTCAAAATGTCCTCCGTTCTCACGAATACACAAGTCTATCCTTTTTTCTAAAGAATCCATTAATCTTCTTAACGGTTGGGGATCAGCTATGAGGTCATTATAGTGACGTTTAATTCTGTCTATTAATTCTTGACGAGAATTAACCTCTGTAGCATAGACTTTTTCCTTAATATACGACCAGACTGTGTAGTCCTAAGGATTAAAATCGCATGACCGAGGAGGCCAATTAATCGGAGCTTCTGCACCTCTACCAATCCATCGATTCCGAAAATTGTTACTCAACCAATTACGACACCTTCTATCAAAGTGCGGTGGAGCTCCATCATGCATACAAAATAATGATGTTCGCTCATTTATCGATAAATCTTCTAATATCTCAAATAAGTGATTATTTAAAAAATCAAGGTACATATCACCACTTAAATTTCCAGGTAGAATATGATAACCTATTAATCTGTTACCTAAAGTTGCTGCCCAAACATTAACTTTAAATGAGTGTTGGTAATGTGATACCCTTTTGGCTTGTGGATTCTCATCACATCAGTAGTGTGCGTTATGGGAGTTAAACATACCTTGTCGCGTAAAGGTGGCCTCGTCCGTAAAAATAATACATTTTAAAAAATTTGGATTGAGGGCTGTCCTTTCTCGCAATGTTTAACAAAAATCGACTCTAACCGGTAGATCGTCCGGCAAGAGTTCTTGAACTTGTCTGTAATGGTAAGGATGTAGCTGCTGCTCTTTAAGTATCCGCCAAGTAGTTGAAGAAGATGTATTTGTTTGTCTTGCCATATTCCTTACACTTAATGTTGGATTTTGATCAACTAAATTTAAAATAATATTTTCTTTATTAATTGTTCTTGTTGTTCTTGGTCTACCTGAATTTATTTTCTTTGGTCTTACATTCCCAGTTTCTCGACAACGTCGTTCAACTGCTCTAAATGTTTTTTACTTGGTAAGTTTCTTCTAGGAAACTTTTCTGCATAACGCGTAAAAGCTGCACTAGAGTTTCCTAAACACTCGCCTAAAGTTAATAACATGTCGGTGTATTCAACATTTGAGTACATTTTGTTTAACAATATCTAATTTTACAAATAACAAGGTTTCAAAACTCTATTTATTGTTGACTTATTGTCATAACAATCAATAAATGTCAATTTTACATGGCAAACTTAGAGAAAAGCGAACTTTATCATTAGTTTATACCAGGAGCGATTATTACTTCATAATTTTCAAATCAAAATATTCCGAAAACGGTACATAATATCGAGTTTTACCAAGAGTACCTTTTTGGTGTAAAATTAAACGATGTTTATGTTCACTTGGAGTTTTGACTAATAATTCTACCCTTAAAAAAGTTATGTTGAATAATACGTTGTATGAATCGTGTAACTAGCGCCCTCTATGAGAGTTAGTTATAAAAACAAATTCATGGGATATATCAGCTTCCAAAACATATTCGTATAAAATTTCATTACAATGGTGCCAGTAGTGTCGGCAAAATCGTAAGAAATGTGTAATTTTTTATTTTATTCAACGCCCTTTATCTTGAAAACGGATGGCGTTAGAAAAAAATTTTACTAAGCAAACCCCAATTATTTTTCAGTTTTTTACCTATCCTAGAGACGGTGTTACCTTTTTTTGAAACACCCTGTATATATTGATACAAAAATGAAAAACAATAACTAAACACATATAATCTGTCATGTAAATTTTTCTGTCGTATGACAAACGTCATCTTTGTGACCAATCAAATTTCAACATCACCAGCAACGAAAAACTATAAATTATTCGGCTCGGGAACAACTGGCAATAACGAATCGACAGCAACTTGTAAAACAGAAACCAACTAGAATTTTTTTCGGCTTTATTCCATTTTTCGACTGACTCATCAACTTTAAAAACTCGACTTAGGTACAGCTTTAAACAAATAGGTCTACAACTAATTTTGAAAATTGATATTAGTTGACAGGCGCCAACTATTGTTATATGCAGCAATTAAAAGACAACCCCCGTAGACTCCCTTTCACGTAACAAGAACCCACGTGAAGTTGCATTCGTATGCTCGAACGTGTTGTCAAAACCAGCGCCATATTGTAAAATTGACATTCGAGTTCAAATCAGTAGCGTAACGTTTTCACATTTTGTAGATTAACACAAAATTAGAATATTGAAAATGTAATTATCGTATTTATAGTTTAAGTAACAAAAATATAAAATAGGAATTTTTATATATGAAAAATAAGTGGTGACACCTTGGTTATACGGTTGACTCATCATTGAAGTGCAGAAACTCGAATAGGTAGATACTTATATCTAAATAAATATGAAGTAATGTGCTATCTAAATAAAAAAATATAAATTATTAGTAAATTTAAATACACCCATTTCCACACCACCACAAAGAAGTTTTGCTTAAAGTTAACTCACGTGAAACAGTGTGCAGTTTCCACAGAATGCTTAGAAAAAATAAATATAAATATTTTAATATAAAATTATTTATCTATTAAGCTATTAAAAGTAATTCTAGCATAAAAACTCAAACAAAAGTTGCAATTCTCCCAACTTCAGTGGTTCCAGTACCTACCTTTTTTCCTAGATCTATTTTTTGAGAACATGTAGAGGATGTAGATGCTCCTCTTTCAGTAGCTGGGGATTCATTTTTAATTCTGGTGTAAGTACTTTTACTCACCCCAGTAGCTTTTAGAGTTCGCTTTCTGCAATTTAAATAGTATATTAAGTACCAAGTGTCAAAAACGTTACTAAAGATGTTTTCTACACTAGGTGCTTACTATACTTTTTCTACGCCAGCAGGAAAAAAACCACTTGGTTTGGTTCTCATTTTCCATCATGATTCGAAATAGATCTTAATTAAGTTATATTTTAATTATATTCACATGATGACAGACAATGACTAACGTGTCATTGAAAAATCAAACGACACAGAACTACAAAATTATCACGGAATATTAAATATAAATTACAGAAACAAAAGATAAACGAGATGTGACTTTTCGCACTTTAAACACTAGCGTTTAAAGTGACATTTTGCGAATGTTTCAGTGACGGAAGTAAAAAAAATATATTTTATAACAATCTGAATGCCAGGAGTAATATATTAGATCATTATAATTTTTTATTTTACTCACCGATGATTTATTAAAGGTACCTAGCCATATATCATACTTATAATTAAGGATTACTGATGATTAACTCATCTTAGATTAACTCATCTTAGATTGACTTATTATAGAATGATCACTGATCGATCTAATATTGATTGTCGACTTTTCTCCCTGATGCGTTGTCGCTTGTATATTTATACGACGAGTCAAGTTCACCATAAGTAAATATTAAATAATACATGTTTATGTTTATTTCACGCTCTGAACTTGACTTCGTACCTGTCGACCTTCTTACTCATATTTATATAATATTTCAACGTTCTAATGATTTATTGAAATTAGTTTCAAGGGAATTTATTATTTCTTATTTAAATATTATTGTTATCTTATTATATTAGTCCAAAAGGCATCACAAAATAAAACACACAGCGCTCACAGATAAACTAGCTAATTGTCTAAAGATATTCAAAAATAAAAAATATTCGACAGTAAATGTGAGTAAATGATTGCTTCAAACACAACCTCAATTGTCAATAATAAAATGGCTATCGGCATGAAACATCGTTTGTTACGCCAATGGCATGAAACGTTCGTTACGAGGCCACATAGATAAACAACACCGATATTGGTTTCTGCACAAGACAGTTGGCAAACTTCAGGTGGCTTCTTGTTATCTGAAACGGAGGGGCTCTGTTACAGAATAGCGCTGGACAAAAACAGCGCTCCATAAAATAGCGCCGGTTGAAATATCCTTAGAAAATCAACTATTACTGTAGGATGTGATTGAAAAATCAAGTTTTACCGCTAAGCATCAACCTTCCTTACAACAAACAATATCAGAATACAAGGAACGGAATACAAGTAAGAGCAACAATCAATATTTTTATTGTTTCCACGCTGTATATAACGGCTTTTAGTATGTTTTCTATAGCTATAATGTTTCGAACTTGACTCGCAAATTCTATAAATAATTTAAAATCCACCACATACCCATTCCGCAGAAATACATAAAAAATTTATGTTTTTCTTGCAGCTACTATTAACCCTGAACTTGTCCTACTTTCGAAATTTTACCCTTCTACCCCAATTCTATCCCTTCCGTCGACCTAGGTAGTTTACCACTCCCCGCCGAAACCTCTTCCGTACCAACGTTTAAAACTAGGCTAACTCGCTCTCGACGTCGATAGGCGGACGACGTCGTGACGTCACTCGGCGTCGCGTGCTGGATAATAATGACATGTAACGTACGCGATCATCGATGCAGTGTTTCGCGCGATTCGCTTTAGGCAAGGTGTGATTTGAGGGGATAATCGATTTCGCGAGTTTTAGCCACAGGTAATTTCGATAACTTTAATTTAGGTCATTCTCATTGGGGATTTTTCAAATATTTATATTTTTTTAATTTATTTTTAATAAAAAAAAGAATTATTTGTTTTAATTAGCGCTCCTCTTAAGGTTTGTTGATTGTCAAAGTGATATTTATTGTTAGGTGGAAATCGTATTCATCGATACTGAGATAGTTTTGGCTAAAAACAAATACTGTCAAAGTATTTATTTAATTTTCAATTTAAATATTTATTTGTTTTAAATAAAACTGCATTTTAGGTTTGTTGACTGTCAAAGTGACATTTATTTTTGAGTGGAAATCATTGGGTTTTATTATCGCTACTGAGATACTTTTGGCTTTTAAGAAACACTGTCAAAGTATTTATTTATTTTTTAATTAAATATTTAATTGTTTAAAATAAAACTGCTTTTAAGGTTTGTTGACTGTCAAAGTGACATTTATTTTTGGGTGGAAATCAGTGGGTTTTATTATCGCAACTGAGATACTTTTGGCTTTTAAGAAACACTTGTGTAAGAACACACTTTCAAAGTGTTTATTTATTTTTTAATTAAATATTTAATTGTTTTAAATAAAACTGCTTTTAAGGTTTGTTGACTGTCTAATTGACATTTATTTTTGAAAAATATTGCCACACATTTGACCAATTGGACCAATACAGCCACCCTGTTCCTGTTTCAACCTGTATAGGTTCCTAGTAAATGTTATCATTTTTATCATTTTCCGATTCATCACACTCCAGTAGTTATGTCTACATCTCCTTACTCAATACACTGTAGAAAGATGTTTTTTAATTAATGAATTTTAAATGTGTTCATTATTTTTTTCTGTTTGGATTTCTCTCTGCTTTGTCTGATGCGTTAAACTGTTTTGGTTATGCTTGTTTTTCTGTTTTGAAATTGACATAATTACTCTCAACTTTTTACTTTTGCTTTCCAAATTTTTAGAAAAATGTTTTTAAAATTTTTTTCCAAAAGATGTCCAATTTAAGATTTCCTCTCATGTGGAAGACAAACAGAGCATTTTTTTCAAATTAAAGATTATAATTTTTGTAAATAAGTGAATAAAAAAATTTGGATCATCAATTTTTTCAGCTAGTTAAGATTTATGGAAATATTTTTAAAAAATACATAAATATAAATTTATTAAGCTCTTAAAATTCGGAAAAAAATAATTGATTATAACAACTTTATGTATATTACTATAATTGAGAAAAGTGACCCAATTACAGTATATTGCGTTGACACCAACTAAGTCGTCATTTGGCGGCGTTTGCCATCAATGGGAATGAAAATCTCTTTTCACATTTACTTTATGAAATCCTTTATGACAGCCAATCTTAAAGAGCATAGGAATGTTGAAAGGCCGGGGCCAGAAATTTAATCCTGAACATTTTTGACTTTATATCTCCATATCTCAAGAAAATTATAAATTACAGCTGTGAACTTTATGAGAAATTTTTGCTTATGTTTGTCTTTAAAATTAAGGAAATTTTGAAAATTTAGTTTTGATTCAACGTTGAGAAAATGGACAAAATGAGTTTGGTAAATTTTGGGTTTTTATACCAGCAGACTTTATATTTTATCATTATAATAGTAGTTATTTAACAGAAGGTCCTTAGACAAAATTTACAATTCACAGAAGAAAACAAACATAAATAAATATGTTGTAAGGATATCTTCTTCTTCTATTTCACACACTAGAACCTTCAAATATTCTCTATATTTACACAGAAAAGAGAAAATAGAAGCTAAATGGCGTGCATATAAATTTTTTATAAATTCGAATATTGTGAAATAATGTTAATCTACTATAACAATTTGAATGAAAAAAATTAACCTGCATACAAAATTCATAAAATTTGTAATACAATAATAAAGCGCTTTCCTCTAGAACAAGGAGTATCTAAAGAACAGTTTTTTGTATCGTCAACCCAACCATATTTTAAAGGTGGGTGTATATCCTCATACAGTTTTAATTATAATAATATAATTACCATTACTACTATTTTCTTACATATTAAGTTAAAATGTATTTTATTTTATATATTTATTCATGTAATAAAACCGTAAGGATTGTTTGAATAACAAATAAATGAATAAACACTTGACAACATCATGTGTATCAAACCAAGTTTCGTCTAAATAAATTATAGTTCTATTTGAATCACGGTACCCTTTTATTTTGCGCAAATACTGCTGTCTAAGTTCAGCGATACGCCGAGATTCCATTATTACCATTCGATTATCTAACTTCTTATATTTAAATCCACAATTCAATAATACCGCGCATCATCTTGGACTGTTGTTTCAAATGGTCTCCTTAATGCCATTCTAATTAATTATATTATAAAACTTACCCTAACGTCTAGGAACAAATGAATATTATATTAATATCAATTCACTGACGCGACCTAACCACTACACTATCAAAAAGGTATTATATTAATGATCCCTTTCTACACTAGATCACCTACACTTTCCTATAAATACCTATAACAATTCACTAAACTCACTCAACCAAGAAATATATACTATATTATATATTTCTTTAAAACAAAATTCACACCCGACACTGAATGATACTAATGGATTATAAGCCGAACCGCAACACAACCCCCCCGAACACCCTCAAGACCGTAGAATTTTTTCTGCCAAAAACGTCAAACGGAGTATACTTCGGTTATTTCGTTAAATTGCGATGAATACTGCAGTTGATGATTGGTTGTTTCGAAGTCTTGACTGCACGTGCAACACGTTGCCAACTGTTCAAAATTTTATTAAATGTAGTAACATATAAAAAGTGGTTGTAATTAATTTTTCTTTTTTCAGTAATTTCAAGCGACTTATTTTAATGTTTACTAATAAATTTACATTATGTATTTTTTTAAAAATATTTCCAAACTAGCTTTCTTATAACATCACGAACTAACAGTTTACTGAAGTAAGAGGAACATTTGTGTAGCGAGCCTAACAATTTTAGAAAATATATCTGACAACATTGCTTTATTTTATGGTCATCACACTGACTTTAGTTAGAGTATACCAAATAACATAAGTACACCTTGTATATTATCAGTCCTACAGACTTAGTAGGTACCCCTTTATATTGAGTTGTTTAACATTCCCAATGAGAACGACTTGGCAAATCGAAATTACCATGTGCAACTTCTTTAAATTTACTAGGTGGACAATGTTTCGGCACTAACAATTGATCATTGTTTTCATTATTTAAAAAAAAAACTATACATACGAAACAACTTTTAACACAATGATGATGTGTATATTTAGAGTAGAGACTTGGAGTTGGGCCATAGAATTTTGCAAATTTTTCAAACCCATGTGAAAGATTGAAGTGAATAAACCACACGTACATACTTCAATGACTTCAACTTCTTCAGAGGAATGGAATCGCAAAGGAAAATTAGTAAGTAGATTTTTTTTATAATTATCGAATTTTGTTTTTCAAAATATACGCTTGAACTAATTCACCAAAAACTTTTCTCTAAAGTATACCGTTCAATACTCGCCTTCAATGATTTATTCTGAGCAGGTTTTAAAAAGAAATCTACTCATTATTCATTTACCACCACTACACTCAATCACACTACATTTTCTGCAGTACAAATTAGCTACAGGGCTAGTCATTTAACTGATAACACCGTAAATATAGTTACAAAACGTACGTCTTTTATTATCTCGGTTTAAAAATGTAAGTGGTTGTCACATTTATGACTTTGAAGCGAATTAAATAAACGTGAAGACGTAAAAATAACTTCTTCAACAAAACCGTCAATTCCTTCTGAATTGTATGTAAATACGAATATGGGGGGACATTCGCTGAGACCTAAAAGTTCTATTGTGTCCCCTTACTTCTACTTAGTTTCTGAGGAGAGTCTCAGAGACTATAATAGCTCCTTTAGTCCTATTTCCATGAGGAACTTTAGGATATCTGCAGGCTTCAGCTTAGGTAAATGTCCCTCTTCTACCCAGTAGTCTCCTAGGTGGTAGGATTCTGAATTGCTATGCAATTCCCAAGTATGTGGATGGAGGTTTCTTCTTCCATGCCACAATATCTACATTCTTCTTCCTCCACTATTTTCAGCTTTTTCAGGTCCCCTTAGGATCCCTATTTTAGTGCAGTTTTACTTTTACTTATGCGTTTATTTGATCTCAACAGGTGGTAGTCACCCACAAGAGTATTTTATTGTCTAAGCCCTACTAGATCTTTCCAATGGTCAGATCGTCTCTTTCTCCTTCTGCACTGAGTTCATCATTATTTTGCATACTTTTCTGATCTGACTTTTGCTAAAAACCCACGTCCCATCATTTTCAAATAATCTGTAACCTCTTGAATCGTACCACAGGAAGATCCATTCAAAACTTCTATTATTAGTTTGTGTAAACTTAAAACCACTCAATAACGGTTTTTTTGCTACATTGTACATCAGGCATTTTTTTCTCGGAAGCGCTCACGAATTGTTTCTGTGGATACATACTTTTTCCGTAATCTTCTCAGAATAAGACTTTTATATTTCACTAACTTGCTCAGATAGAGAGAGTTCTTTTGAATTCTATATCAATAAGAGTATTCATTTTTTTGTTGTCCATATATAGTTTTTGGTGATATCCCCAAAGCATCTGCAGTTAGTTCGGTCGTTGATTTATTTAAACTTTTGGGTCCGTTGAACAACACGGAGACACGAGTTTTTTACTGATTTTGCAAAAAAATCTATAGTACTCACTGTTTGTGTGTTGTGCTGCTGCCAAATTTTCAATACTAATGTCATTCAAGAAGGAGAAGGGTGAATGGAATGATATTTTCCCTTCCCGTTCCTGAAAATATTAATGTTATGCACATAATGTGCATTCTTTTTCAAAAATTCGTCGCTTGCCAGAGTTCATTTGTATGTGTGTGTTGTTTTCGATGATCGTTTCTTAGGGTTCCGTACTCAGAGGGTAAAAATCGGACCATATTACTAAGACTTCGCTGTCTGCCCGTCTGTATACGTACTTGGAAAAGTGGTACTTTTAATGATATTGTAAGGAAAATAATCGAATTTGTCGTTATAACATAAGAGAAAATATCTTTTTGAGTAGTTTCCAATGCAGTGCGACACGTTGAAACTGTTTTTGATGGTTGAAACATGACTATATAGGATCAATCTGCTAACTCCATTTTATTATTCTGTGTGCATAATAAGCTTTAAAATATTAACGGAAATCTCTTAATTGGACAACATACCTGTTTAAATTGAAATGCTAATATTGACTATATGTGATTAAAGCATTTCTAATAGCAGAAACTTCGTGTGACTTTTAAACAGGTACAATTGATAGACTTACAAAATAATGTGGAGATTTGGAATGATGCCCTGGAGTAATATGGGATGAAATTAAATAAAAATAAAACGAAAGTCATGGTAGTAGGAAACGAGCATAAAAACATACAGATAAGTATAGACAATGTTATAATTGAACAAGTAACAAGCTTCAAATATCTAGGAGTAGAACTACAAGAGAACGGGAGAAATGAAAAAGAGATAAACGATAGAGTGCAAAAAACACTAAAATTGTATTACGCAATGAACCAGGCGTTTATAAACAAAAAAGAGATATCCATGAAGACAAAAATAAATGTATTTAAAACCATCTACAGATCAATTCTGACTTTTGGTTGTGAATCATGGACATTGACAGGCAGACAAAGGAGCAAGATACAAGCAGTAGAAATGAAATATCTAAGAAGAGTTAAAGGGGTTAAAAGAATAGTAAGAAATACAAAAATAAGAAAGGATTTAGAAATCAAATCGACACTAGACTATATCCAAACAAGAAAATTGGGATGGTGGGGACACGACAAAGAATACCAAATTTCAGACAAGTTAAGCGAGTGGGAGGCAAGAAAAGCCAATAAGAGAAAACGTGGAAGACCGAGAGAAACATGGGACAGCAATGTAAGAAAAATACTTCAAGAAAAGGGAAAATCATGGAATGAGGTAAGAATATTAGCAAGAATTAAGAAGGAATGGGCAAAATTTGTTCACAAAGATATTACCACCTAGTAGACAAATATAAGAAAAAATATATTGTTAAATAATGAAATCTTTTACCCTACACCATTGTAAAATGGTAATTGGGTTATTGATAATATATATATATATATACAATTGATAATGCTCTCGTACCCCATTAATACTAAATCCAAACAAGCCGGAAGCTACACTAGTAAAAAATACACTAACCGGCAAAAAAGCTCTGCCACCTAAAATGTTGCTGAAGTTCGTTCGATCTGAATTGTTTCTACGCCAAATTGTAGATACATTCTTTGGTAATAAAACAAACTCCAGAAAAGTTGATAACTTATTTATACAGGGTGAAAAAAACCATGTTCATTCATTCAATTGGGTTGTGCTCAACAGCCCAGGCACTTGAACTGAATCTGTATACCATTCCAGAAGCTTTGTGTCTTTTATGTAGGCCACTAGTTTGACTGGAGGGATTTTCAATAGTTGTAATGGTTGTATTATTTCCTCTCCAAAGTGCTTCCGTCTGAGTCCAAGTAAGTTCTCGCTGAAGCAGAGTAGGTGTTTCATCATAGGTTCACTAACTTTGCCAATTTTGTGATGATGTTTCCTCAGGGTGCAGTGTCCAGTCACCAGATCGGTAACTGTCTTCAAATGTACTCAGTTTCAATAGCTTGGTTGAGAGTTCCTTGTCTACCTTGTTCAGTAAAATATTTGTATGGAGGTGCCATTGTGACGACCTCCATTTGAGTTGGTGTTCCCTATCTAGCAGTTCCCGATTTCCCCTCTTATGCAATCTTGTTTGAGATTCCACAAAACGGTTCCGGACCTATGAAGTCTCCTTTAGAGCCTTCTTTAGTTAACTGGTCAGCCATTTCATTACCTTCAATCCCCTCATGTGCCGGCAGCCATATTAGAGACACTTTGTTGTCTCTTGCCAGGCTGTTGAGGGATTCTTTACAGTTTTTTACCTGTCTAGACCTAGTTGTTGGATTACTGATAGCTTTAAGCAGAGCCTGGCTGTCAGTGAATATTTTTATTTTTTGTCTGGTATATCCTCTTCTGATGTTTTCATCAATACAAGCTATAGCGGCAATCGTCTCTGCTTCAAACACAGTCGTATATCGGCCAAGACTAAAGATCACTCGTTTTCTAGGTCCTTTTATACCATCCCCAGTGTCATGGTTTGTTTTGGAACCATCCGGTGAACCAGATGATTTCTACGGAATTACCTGAGAGCATCATCTGTTCCCTAGATGGGATGATGATGTTCACTCGCTCAGTAAATATATTCTCCGGTGTCATGCTATCAAAACTCATGTGAAATATGGGTTCATCTAGTATTGTCCCAGTTGTATTAGTGTGTCCTTCTCGAACATTGTTCGGTGACCATCAGTCTCCCGATTTCAGCCTAAGAATTTCCATCATTGCCTCCGCCCTTCCAAAAGGTTACAAAGGAGGAAGTCCAATAAGGACATTGATGCCTTGCCCGTGCTGTTCATTGCCCCGGTAATACCAAGAAGGGCTTGTCTTTGGTGAAAAAAAACCATGTATTTGTAGACCAATTTCTTAACACCCTGTGGAACAGTTCGGGAAATTTGTAGAGTTTACGCTCAGTTTATTGCAAAGACAATGCTTTTCGCCATCTTTCAGTTTTTATTTTACCTTGATTTCTTTTGAAGATACACGTATTCGAATAATAGCCTGGAATTTTATAAACACGACAAGCTCAATTAAGGAACAAAAAAGAAGGTGGCTGTCAGAATAATTTCACTTTTCTTCTTTCCTATTTTGAAATTACATCATTTATTGAAATATAACTCTGCAATATTTCATATCCTCACATTAGTTGGTTGTTTCAATTCCACTGAAATCTGTTTTAAACCATTAAAAGAAAAAACTGCTGTAAACAAACTAGCACGTTATACACGGTACCCATTTTTTTCCCGGGCGAATGATTATTTAATATCATATGGAACAGTTCCAAAAGTGATTAAACATATGAAAACAGTTTACGATGCGAATCGAATTGATCTTCTACACGCCGTTATTGTTCTAAATAGGATTTTCTTTATTGTCACAACACCACATAAAAACTTTTTATTGCCAATGAAAAAACTATGAATGTGTCAAAAATACATGTTCGATTGGAAATTAATTTTAAATAAGACAGTGAAAAGCTTTCCTCTATTTAATGAATCGATGTTCGTTCCAAAATACTGTAAATAGTATCTCTCTTTATCACATTTCTTTGTTTCAATAACTTCCTCCTTTCTTCCTTCCTACATCTTCACTTGTTATATCTTTCATTAGCCTTATCTTTGACCATTTCTGGTGATCTCTATCTGTAGAGTAGAGAGGGTGAGTTAGGCCCACAGCACTTAGGCCACATCCTCCAGAGGAGCTGTCTTCCTAGGTCATCGTCCATCTTGTCCTTTCCAGGAAGGTGGACAGGTCACTAGGAGACATCTCCTTTATATCGGCAGATGTAGGCCAAAACTCACCGAACACACACTCTCTTAGTGACGATAATTCTGGGCACTCGCATAAGACATGCCTGACAGATTCATATTCCTGTTCACACATCCTACACTAGCCCCATTGTAAGGAGGTCTTAGTCCAGCAGCTTCCATGGCTAAAGAATCAGCATTGTGTTACCTTTGCTCCTATCGTGCCCCTTAAACCACCTCAGGATAATATTGTTATCTACCGAGGCGTTAGCTAAATCTCGATGGCACTCTAATACTAGCCCTGATGTAACACATCTGTTCAAGGCTAGTAGAGCTTGTCTGCTATCAGTACAGATTAATATGCTTTTGCCAGAAATTCCTTTTCTGGTTAGTTCCTTTGTGGCAATTGAGATACCAGCCACATCTGTTTGAACCACGCTGGAGTTTTTTTTCCATTCCCCCTTATTCCTTAGGCTTAGTGATCTGGAGTAAATTCCACATCCTGAGCCTTCTTTGGTTTTTGAGCCGTCTGTATATATGCGTATTGCATTTGCAGCATCTGACTGTGTTCTGTTTTATTTGTATTTTGTAGGGTTTATTAAATACATACCTGGGTTCAATTGCATCACTGGCCGACTGCAGCAGAGGTAGTGAAGTAAAGTATGTTATCTGTAGTGAAGTAAGCCCTTCCCGCCACAGACACAGTCTTAATCGACCCATTCCTACTTCGGGATTTACACCAGCCTTGCGCAATCGTAGCAATTCTATTTACACATCCTCTTTAACGTACAAGTTCAGAGGGGTCAGACCAGTCATTAATTCCATTGCCGCGGTTAGGTAGGAAGGCTTCCTATTTTTTTGTTGTTCTTGCTCTCCACCTTCCTCCGTTCTACTTTGCTAGACTCTTGCAACCAATTCCAGTAACTCTTCTAGAGCTTGTTTCTGATCTAATTATTGGTATAGCAGTTTGTTCCGTGTAGATGTTGTAGAACACCGGTTAAAGGACTGCTCCTTGTGGTACTTCTTACTTCTATTCATCAGTGGATCCCATCTTTGGTGAGCTACTTCTGTTAGACATTGAGATGAGTTCTGAATACTTTAAATAGCTACTTCCATCACTTTTTCTACGAGCTTTTTTTTCCAATCCTTGGTACAACTGTTTGTTCAGAGTAGATGTTGTAGAACACCCGCTAGAGGCTCTTTGCTTCTACTCTTTGTTCCTTACTTTATTTATTCCTACTCGAAATTTATTTCCATAATAGCCACTTAAGATACCCTAAAGATGAAAGAAGCATTTTTTCAAATTCGATAAAATTTTATAACGAAATAAATCAAAATGTTTTAATGATGCAAAGGTTTAATAACCTGAACCAACCTAACATTTCAAATTTGAATTTTAAATGATTTTTAGTTTGGCTAACGCCCAACCGGCATTTTAAGCTCAGATAACCATGACGGCTGACAGGATTTTATAATAAACTTAAATTGTAAGATATATGTAAGTGTTTTGTGGAAAACAATTAATGTAATAACAATCGTTGAAGTAAAAATATCCATTGTTTGTACACCAGAAAAGAAGAAAGTATTAATTTATTGCACACCTTGTATATATTTGTTTGTTAATGACACATTTGGAGAGACAACGTGTTACATCAGGGCTAGCATTAGAGTGCAATCGAGATTTAGCTAACGCCTCGGTAGATAACAATATTATCCTGAGGTGGGTTAAGGGGCACGACAGGAGTAAAGGTAACCGCATTGCTGATTCTTTAGCCAGGGAAGCGGCTGAACTAAGAATTCTTGGACCCAATGACACCTACAGCCTGACGAATTCGACAATTGCGGAACTAGCTAAACGTCACACCCATGCTCAATCTCCAAAGAGATGGGATGAAATCAAGGGAAGCAGTCTTGCCAGGATCACCCTGGGAAGCTGGAGTCGATAAAATATTTGGCGATGACCAGGAAAAACCTACGTTCAACAGTAGGATTTCTGACTGGCCACTGTCAATTAATTAAACACCGTCAATAAGAGAGTGTGTGTTCGGTGAGTCTTTGCCTACACCTGCCGCTATAAAGGAGATGTCTCCTAGTGGCCTGTCCACCTTCCTGGAAAGGAAAAAATGGACGATGACCTAGGAAGAAAACTCCTAGGGAAGATGTACAATGGGTCACATGTGGCTAAGTGCTGTGGGCCAAACTCACCCTCCCTACTCTACAGACAGAGCTTATGCCTAAGAGTTTTTTTATACAACTGTACAAGTACTCTTTATCACGCTTGCGTAAAATATCACTTCCTAGCGTTATTTTGCATTTTTTTATGATTGCAAGTCAATCAGTGGAGAAAAAAGATTACCAAAATAGTATTTTCTTTCTTTCTAACAACTGGACGTTTCCACTTTACCTTAAATATGAAAACTTGAAGTTTGACATTTTTTTGATGTCGCAAATAATAAATTGGCTTACACCCGCGTACTCGTCAAATATAACTTAAATATTTATGTTACAACACGGTATGTTTTCTACGTTTGATATATGTATAATGCTGTAATTAATAATTTCTCGTTTAATAACAGCATCAAATTTTAATCGGTTGTTTATCTTTCCGTTTTCGATCGATATACTTTGTTGGGTCAATTTATTAACTTCACCTGCGCTATGTTAAACTTCAACATTTTTAGACAGCAAACAAATCTATCTAAGAACCAAAAATGTATTAAAAATTTGAACCGTTAATAATTTCATATCGTTTCTATAGTCTGGGTAATGTCTTCATCATCTAAAAAATTTTTTGATGAACGAAAGTTGTGTTTTATATTTTGCATATAGAACTAGAAAAAACACTATTGCTTTTCAAAGTATTCTCCAAGAAAGAGAAATGCATTTTTGCATCCTTTGGAACTTTAATTCGCTACTGCGCGTGACAAGGGAGATAAGTAATGATTTATGGAAAATAGGGTTAAGTCAATGGGTCTATTCTGTGCACGTCTGTAAGATAATCTGTAACTTTACAGGGGAATTGCTATTCTGCGTACAACTGTATCTTACAGGAATCTTTAAAATAGTTACAGATTTGGTAAATATTTACGTGTGTATTGATTGCTGTCGTTGGAAATGGAATATTTTTGTACAGTTTGAGGTTGTCTCTGGTTATTTGGTTAAAGTTATAGGTTAGAAGTATCGAAATTTGATGTACAGTAGTTCAAATGTCTATCTGTAATTCAGTGAGTTACAGACAACATCACAGAATCGCAAAGTTACAGATTCTGTAAAATCCCATTTACAGAACTTTCGTTAGCTACAGATTCGTAAGCTATTACGAAAAACACAGAATCGACCTACAAATTTCGAACTTAAACGACCTAAACTTTTGATGTGCAAAAAGGGATAAGTCTCTGTAAACAATATCTACTATTTTGTGAAAGGTTGAATGTGTTAAGTTATATAAAATATTCTTAAAAATTGTGAATATGGAGTTATATCTATTTAACTCCTTATTTAGTCTTTGTCTAAGTGAAGAAAGGTGTTAGTCAATACAAAGTCTCTATAAAAAGGTATGTCAAACAGCTCAATATGTAAAAGGGGGTAAGTCTGTGATAAAAGATATAAGTCAACGGACTCACTGTGTAAATGGGGATAAGTCAATAAAAAATCTTAAAATGTTCATCATTATCCTATCTTCTACTTACCAAACTATTTGTTAAATATTTCTATACCTTCTCGACAAATTGTGATATCACAATCAATTTAGAAATACATTTAATAATAACCTGATTTTCCCATCAATTTTTGACTTCAATTTACTCAAATATACTTTTTTTGACTTATCTCTGTTTTCACGCGCAGTAGCGAATTAGGGGGTTCAAATGTTGATCCCATGTTTTATTAGGTAATATTAATTATAACAAATGGGATAATCAAAAATAAAATTATTTTAAATTTGGTCTTCATATTATCAAAAACATATTATCTTCCCCTTAGTGCAACAACTAGATAACTTCAAATTCATAGTTTTGAGAAAATCCTGTTTGAATATTCGAAACGCCAAAAAAATACAACTGTCAAGTAATCAAAAATATTTTATATCTGTACAGACATGTTACATGTCAAATCATGATTTGTCAATTTTGGGGAAAATTAGGATTAATATTTTTCCAGAATTTGATAAAAAACTTCAGTTATCTAGTTGTTGCTGAAAAGATAGAAAAGTTATCTATTTTAAACCACTAGCCATTAAACGCGAATCATCTATTAAATAAAACTTTATTTGGAAAAAAAACAATAATAGTTTTAATAAACCCCGTGCTACTGAGAATAAAGTCACTCTTGCGTTCATGTGAATCAATCAATCTTGAGTCTAGCATGATCGGTTAATTTGCCATTGCATTTTTTCCTATAAGTTGCACTACACGGATCCTTCATTGAAACCCCTGGGACGTAATTTCCTCTGCTAGAAACGTAAGCTTCACCTTCTTTCTTTCGCAATATTTCTTTTCCAGGTACCCGGATTTCTCTTCCTTTTCCTTGTTTTTCTGTTCTCATAGGAATTTCTTCCATACCCTCGAGCTGAATGTCTACTTCTCTACCAAATTGTTCTTCAGATCAGGTGAAGAACTTTGAACATATTCTGATTCATTCATTAAAAAAAATCTTACCTGTTACATCATTTTCTTGGTTCTCTCCCGATTTTGGTATTTCTGGGGAAGCAACAGCATCTATAATGAAAAAACAAATAAGAAACCATTGAAAGAGAAAAGATATGGTTCTTTTATTACATTGAACATAATATTCTGAGTGATCGGGGGCAAATGGTCCAATATCTGAATCCAAATTTTCTACTAAAGCTGAACGTGGAACTCTGTCATCTGAAATAACTGAATCTCTTGTAGAGAACACTAGTAGTTAATCTTAGAATAAACCCACTGTTCATTTAAATACAAATCTTACTAAGGCAGTAACAGTATCTATCAGAAAAAATAATTATTATTTTCACATACCTGGATCACTTTCTACTTGACTACGTATAATTTCCAAAAATGTTTTCCCTCTTGACATCATTTTTGCACTAACAGTGTTTACAAAACACCATGAAAACAACTCAGCAGCACATCAACACCTGTTGTTTCAAATTCACAACTAGATATCTCATAGTCACTGAGAAGGTACCGGCGAGTAACTCAATAATGCCAGTGCTACAACTAGGTATCTCAAGATGTCTACTTATAGAATGTACATATTGAGAGTTAACTGTTTTTGGTCACTCCTAAAACACGTCTGGTTGCTCGTAGAAGATATCTATTTATTGCATTAAAAAGAGCATGGAAAATAGGTCAGATTTAACTGGATAACTATAAGGGCGCGTTGTATCGAAAACCTAAACTCAGTTTAATGATAACAGTTGTTTAGACATATTAATTAATTTATTATCATCAATTACATCAGTCTAAACAACAGTTATCATTAAACCGAGTTTAGGTGTTCGATACAACGCGCCCTTAATGCATAAATTTCGAGTTATCTACTTGTTGCACGAAGGGGGCGATATATGGACACATTTGGTGTGTTCTTTTTACAGAATTTGCTCGAGCAATTCAGTTGCTCTGTTCACTTGAATGATTTTGCGTATTCTTTTTAAGCGCTCGTTTTGAACAGAGCTGAACTATCGCTTCCCCCCTTGCCCACAACTGCACTACCTCTAGAGGGGGCTCGGTTCTGATTACTTGCTCTGTTCAGTTGATCATAACCTCAAACCATAGACAAAATTATATAACATTTCTCTGCCTCATACCATAAGGAAAACAACCAGAACTTGATTTATTTTGAAGCCGTTTCAAAATGTGTGAGCAGTTATATGGAAACACCAATAATTTCATCACCATTTTATAATACACTTTCCTCTTTCCTCCACTTATTATTTTTGCGTATTCTTTTTAGTATGTCCTGATCACTCTGGTCACCCGCTAAGATTGAAAATTATCTCAACAGAGCTGAACAGAATACTGTAAAAAGAACTCTTACGAAAATATGAGCAAATTCGACATTCTGTATATTTAGTCAGCGTTGGCAACTTCACCGGAAAAAAACCCTAATCTTTTGATTTATAAATTTTTTTTCGGTGGTTTTGTTTATTTTAATGTAATTTAAACCGAATATTTTATTATCGTGAAAAAAACTTCCTAGTCGTTGTGGAAAAAATAAAATAGTAACCGACGGTTTTATAAAAATAAACATCACCTCGTCCTAATGGTTCTATAAAATTTTATGTAAAATCCGTTTGTTGTTTTAAACAAACAATGTTTCTGGTTTTGTTCAAAATGTTTAGCGAAATAGTCGATAATCTCCTCATTTGTATATTTTCGAAGCGATTGTTATTCCGATGATCGAAATTTAAATAATATGACAGGTGTCCATAAAACTTTTCAATTGATGTGTTTTACGAAGTGAAAAATTACCAGAAATTATCTGTATCTACCTGTGACTAGTGTTACAAAATGGTACAGTTTGTCTCAAAGTATATCGTCTTAGGTTTTGCTTGCAATCATCTATATACGACCATTTAAGACCTTCTTAAAAGAATTTTACCTGAAATGAACAGTCAAGTGATAATGCAAGGGCGGGCCATCAGGTTTGTATCGGGTGTATGATGGCTGCATTGAATTCATTTGGCAGTATTAAATATTCCGTTTTAGCGTGCGTTTTCTCAATGAGTATTATGAGTTATCATTAATTTTTTTCGCAATGTTGCGTCGAAAACACTCATTAGATGCAAAGCAAATTGTGAAAAATGTAAGTAGAGGATTCATTAAACAAGAAGCTTTAAAAGAAACCTGCATATTTACAAAGACACCAATATCCCCTATAAAGGATATTATTACAGTGAAAAATTAAGTGGAAGAAAAAAACGTAGTGATTTTCAATCTCATCGTCTGGACAATGGCCAACAGGATATAATAAGCAGAAAAATATATTCCATCTATGAAAGCCAGATTGTTCCTACTTTGAACAATCTAAAAAGGAAGCTAGAAGAAGATGACACCAATATAAATATTAGCCGGGCCACCCTCCATAGAGTTATTGGTAAAATGGGATTCACATATCGTAAAATTGACAAAAAAACAAGTGGTAATGGAATCGCAAAGATTGCGCACTTGGAGATTCAGTTTTCATCAGGTCAAGAAGTACCGATCCGAAAACAGAGCTATAATCTGCATGGACGAAACATGGTTTGATACACTGGATACAGTATCCAAAGGATGGATAGATTCCAGTAAAAACTGTAAGACTAAGGCACCTTCAAATAAAGGAAAGCGCATAACTATTATTCACGATGAATCAGAAAACGGATTTGTTCCAAATTGTCTGCTGCTGTCTGCAAAGAATATTAAGGATTCAAGCTTGGATTATCATGAAGATACAACTGCAGAACTTTTTGAAAACTGGTTTCAAAATCATCTTATGAAAAATATTCCCGACCGCAGTGTAATTGTAATGGATACCACAGCCGCCTACTACAAAAAGCACCAAACTCATCAAGTAGAAAGATTGAAATTCAAGAATATTTGTTACAAAATGATATTTATTTTGAACCTGATAAGAAGAAGGAGCAACTTTTGGAGGTGTTAAAATCATATGCTATTAAAAAACAATATGCAATTTAGCTGAGGAACAGGGACATTATTTATTCAACCCCATAGAGCATTTGTGGCATCAAGTAAAATGAAAGTTGAGAGCAGAAAATGTTACTCCTACTTTGGGTCCCAGTGTTATAGAATTAATTAAAAATGTAGTTAATAATATACCCATTCAAAGCTGGAAAAATTCTGTAGAGTCCGTTTCAATAAGGAAGAAGCCACCTGAAGTTGCAGTCGATGCGCGACCTTGATGTCAAAACCAGCGCCATATTTAAAATTTGATATTTTAATCTAAATCAGTAGCGTAACGTTTTCACATTTTGTATGGTAACACAAAATTAGAAGTATTAGAACCATACAAATAACTGCTAAGTGCAGCAGACTATATGAATTATTAGCAGAATTTAATTATTTTTGAAGTAATGTATACTCTTCCATATATTTTACAACAATCTGAATGCCATGAGTAATATATTGGATTATTATACTTTCTTATTTGACTTACCGATGATTTTTTAAAGGAATTTGGATTCCATGTTCAGCTTCAGACTCCATGAAAGTTGCATTGTTTTTAAGAATCTGTCGGCCTTCACTGTGGATAACTTTTCTTTTAACACCAACCAGTTTTGTAGGAGGCATGGTTTTAGATCAAATTAAACACACAGCACTCACAAATAAACTAGCAGAACGTCTTAAAATATTCAAAAATGAAAAATATTCGACAGTAAATGATTGTTTCAAACACAACCTCAAATGTCAACAATTTTATTGCTGTCGGCATGAAACATCGCTTGTAACGCCAATGGCATGGAACGATCGCTCGACAGATTTTGACTTATGCGCAGGTCGGTACGCCAACTTCAGGTGACTTTTTCCTTATTGAAACGGACTCTACAGCACGTTATAAAAATTGAAGATTAATACATTCATATTCAAAATAATATAGAGCCTATTATAATTAATCTTAATGATAAGTCTGACAGTGAAACAGAATTAGATTTAGAATATTAAACCATACCAATAAAGTTGGATATTGTTTTTTTACCTGGTTATAGTTTATTTAACTTAATAGTATTCAACAATCCCTCATTTAGGAGGAAAAAGAAAAAAGTTTAGAGAAATGCTCTTCACATATTAAATAAAAAACAAAGGATGTATGATAAAAATACAAAAAGATAGATATTTGTGAATTTGATCCTTTTTAAAATAATTTTAAATAGTCCGCCACTGGCAATCTCTTCATTGGCCATTAACTTTATGATTGCCGGCAAAAGCCAAGACGATATACTTTGAGACAAACTTATACTGGATCACTTTAGTTCTTTTATCGTTTCAGCAGCCATCTCATTCAATAGTTATACGAAATGTTCCCATAAATAAGTAATAAGTTTTGTCGTTAATGAGATACAATATATATCTGTCAGCCTTCCTTTTTTCTCACGTCTTCACATTGACTGAAATGAAAGTTCTATGATAGGAGCTATAATTTTGTAGCCGAAAATATTAGAGAAACAAAGTAATGAAATAGTATATTACACTCCAAGGGCCGAAATTCGCCGAGGCATCATGACGAGCAGGACCGAGATTTCAACTTTCGGCCCGTGGAGTGTATACTATTTTTCTTCATAGCCGGTCGGAAGCGAGTGCCGCTGGTCGTAGTTACGAGTATAAATACGCATGAGAAACTCTTTCCTCCCGCTGTTATAGAGGAAACGCGAGTACTTTTCACAGGGAGTAAATGTTGAACTTTCGTCCCTGCTATGAGGGACGAAAGTGCGTACTTTCGACCGAGGTATGAAGAAAAAATATTTCCTGTAAATATCTTCCATAGAGAAATTATTTCTCTATATCATACCTCGTTTCCTCAGAGTTGGACTGCAACTGCAAAATTTACAACAAGAAATGTGTCAAAGAACAACATTTTTTGTCACATATCGCTTTGATGTATTGAAATTTTTTCGATAATATGTGGAAATTTATATTGTTTAAAAAAAAAATCGAAATTTGTCTATGAAATTCCAATCCGAATAAAACAAAATTTTTTAAATGTTTGTTATGAAAATAAACATCAAATTAACTATACACAATGCGATCTTTTAATCTGGCACTCGTGTCTTACAATGTATGAAGTATAGAAAATATTTTTGTAGATACACACAGGCTTTCCCAGTCCTCACAACTATTTTCTTTGCTAAAAATAATTTCGTACTCTCGCTCCTACTCACATCACCAGCTAGTGACACTGATTGAGTATTTTTCAAACATTTTATTAATAAAAAAAGATCTTTTTTATATTATAAGCTACTAGATATATTTTCTTGTTCAACACATACAAGGTGAGCTCAAAAATTAATGGATTTAGAGAGAGAAAACTGATTATTAAATAGTTTATTTGTATTCTAAGTCCGGTACTGACTTTTATAAACAACGCACTTTATTCACAATTTTGATGTTTATATAAACAAATGTCGTAATAAATTTTTTTTCTACCTATCCATACCGAATAACGGATAAAATTATTATGACAGTTGCTTATTATTTCAATTTTCTATTAACCCAAACCTGTGTACGTGTGTGCCTTCTATAAGTACATCGAAATGATAATAAATTATTCCAAAAAAAAATTGTTCTGTTTCTATCACCCGCAGTGTGTAAATTTTCGATTTTCATTATGTACTTTTAATCATCTTCACTAAATAAAAGTTTATTTTCACTGGCAGACAAGTTGAGTAAGCAAATTTTTTTTCAAATATAAACCTGCACATTTACGAAAAAAAAATAGGCAGCAGAAGTGATAGCACAAATAAATTAACCCCTCTTAAAAAAATGTTTGTACGCCCATGGTTATTGAAACTTTTTATAGGTTAATTAACCCTTTATGAAAATTTTATCGTTTCATTAATATTTTAAATCAAATTTCGTGAATGGAAATTTTTACAAATAAATGTACCCCCTTTTCAAAATGTTATCGTACGCCTATGGTTTATTGAAGTTTTTTACAAATAAATTATTAATCCGCTTTAAAAATTTTATGGTGCGACTATGATAGAAGTAAGTTTTTACAAATAAATTAATCCCTCATGATTTCTTTATCGTTTGCCCATTGTAGATGGTATTTTTTTCGAATAGATGAACCCCATTTTTTTTAAATCGTACGCTCATGGTAATGGGAATTTTTTTCAAATTAATTAACCCCTTTAAAAATGTTAAGGTACGACTATGATAGATGGAAATTTTCACAAATAAATCAATCCCTTATGAAAATATTTCGTACGCCTATGGACATATTTAAAAATAAATCGACCCTTTAGAAAATGTTTGTCATACGCCCATTGTAGATTGAATTTTTTTCAAATAATTGAACTTTTGTCCCTACCAAACTAAACAAAAGTTACTGCCAAAAAACAATATGAAACAACTACTCCTCTGGCGTTTAACGAAATTAATGTTTTCAGGTAATGTTCCCTCGCCTCCGAAGAACACTTCTTCAAGCTCAAATCAACAGGGTTTTGCGACCCTCATCGTCATGATAGCAGTTTTATTCATCATAGTATTATTCTGTTGTTTCGCCGCACCCGGTATACGAATGATGTGCAAGAGATATATATTCAGGCGATGTTTCGCTAACGATCACAATATAGATAATGGTAAGTTTGATTTACAAATTTCAGTTATAAGTGGCCTCCTAGGTCTCCCGACCTTACTTCGACTTTTTTTTTCAACACCGTATATAGCTCAACTACGAAATTGGCAAAAAAAATGAAACAAGAGCAAAGACCGAATAATTTTCATAGAACTTCTACAATTTTAGCTCAAAAAGTCAAAGCAACAATTTCCAAAATAAATAAATTTTTTCGTTTCTTAATATTTTCAGTGTACGCCAGACGATACGGTTATGATACGAGAGATGAAATAAATGAAGTTAGCGAATTAAAAAAGAAGGTAATAAATGGCTTTTGGTGTTGCTTGTATAACAATTCTAAACTTTTCTTCTTATCAAAATGTGTTCTCTAATATTTTCTCATGTCACTTCAAGAACTAAACTTCTCTTAATAGTCTGGGGAAGTTAGGCCGAAAGTTGTCGTGAAATTGAAAAGATTTCCACCAGAGATTTGACTTTTTTAAATGAATGTATATGTAGTATAGACTATTTCCTAGATTTGTGACAAGATCCCGCTCGAGCTTGAGATGCAGCTTGCAAGCATAGCTTGAAGCACGTGAAATGCAACAGTTTTTCGTCCATAACTTTTTTAGATTTGATTGTACAAAAAAATTGTGGACATTAAAATTGTAGGGAATTTTATACCCTATAAGATGATGTAAAAATACGTGGTTTTTGAAGACACACGCTTTCAGAGTATTAATGAATCATATTTTCCAATGTCAAATTTAACCCTTCGTAAGGCGCATGGTGTTTTGTCACTAGGTTGGTCGCGCGGGCTACAATAGTAGCCCATTTGAATTTTAACTTATCTTACTTTTAAAAGTGAAAATAATATAACCTTTTGTTAATATATGCTATATTAATACAGGGAAAACCACAATATAAAAAAAATATTGATCTATGGGCTTTAGAAAACAAGATATAAAAAAATTGTTATTTCATCTCATACTTACATTGAAAAAATATAATCGACTACTACTACTACTACTACTGGGTCTAAAAATTTCAGTAAAATTATTAAAATATAAGTACTACATCAAGTACTAGGTGTTACTTACCAAAAAATATTTTTTTGGCAAAAAAATTAAGGAAGCCTTAATAAAATGCTATTAAAAAAACTGTTACGACTTCGGTCACGTGGGCTACACTCGTAGCCCAGTGACATTAATCTTCAAATATCTCGAACAGCCGTGCTTTATAGCGAGTGGGTGTTTACCGGCTGTTAGATTCATGTTTAAACGACAGCTACTAAAAGGCGTGCGAACGTAGCATCTCCCTCCGTTTAATAATCTCACTTCAAATTAGAGTGGGCTACGATCGTAGCCCACGCGCCTAACGAAGGGTTAAGAAAAACGGAGAGAGAAACATTTTTTTTTCAGTTAAACTCGTAAAAAGGAATGTAAAAAAAAATTTAAAAAAACTTCTTGTTATTGTTCATAAAACTACAACTTATTATCTATCGATTGCAGTAAACCGCGTATAAATAGCGTTAATGTTCATGAAATGAGACAAGATTGAAAAAAATATATATATTGAAATTTTGTAGGGCTGATATTTTGAATTTTCGAAATCTGAACACACCAA
The DNA here is from genome assembly GCA_949126875.1 of Lochmaea capreae. NCBI lineage: Eukaryota > Metazoa > Arthropoda > Insecta > Coleoptera > Chrysomelidae > Lochmaea > Lochmaea capreae. The sequence continues at coordinate 22,344,818 of OX421403.1, forward strand.
CGTTTTCAGGTGCCGGACTACAATATTTTCATATATATTCTGGAGTCGTTATAGTTATTCTAATTATGTTTGTCGCTTAAAAAACCATTTTGCAAATATTTTTTCAATTTTTCAAAAATTAAGGGTGTAAAAAAATTTTTTTTTAAATATTGCATTACGTCATCTTATAGAGTATAAAATTCCCTACAATTTTGATGCCTACAATTTTTTTGTACAATCAAATCTAAAAAAGTTATGGACGAAAAACTGTTGCATTTCACCTGCTCCAAGCTATGCTTGCAAGCTCGAGCGGAATCTTGTCACAAATCTAGGAAAGTAGTCTATACTACATATACTTTCGTTTAAAAAAGTCAAATCTGTGGTGGAAATCTTTTCCATTTTATATCCTTACTTCCCCGGACTATAATATAAAAAAATGATTGTCTAAAGACTGGGCGTTACTAAACTATTTTAGGCACAAGCAGCATGTTCCGGCGGTCCGGACAGATATTCTATATTTTCCAAATCCATGCTTACCTTTGGCATAATGTTTGTAAAATAGTTGTCAAAAAATCGACATCTAACAAGTTAATTTGATACATAATAATTATCGCACAGCAATTAATATGCTACTCAGATGAAAAAAGAAGTGGAATGGAGTTTACGACAAATAACACAACGTTTCCAGATTTTAAATGTCAAAATTCTATGTAAGATAACCAATTTGGAATTTTTGAAACTAAATAGAGAGAAATACAGTCTGAAAATTGAAAAAAAATTACAAATGTAAGGATGACAATGATATATATATTTTAATAGTAGTTATTAAGTTAATATGTGTTATGAAAAGTGTGCCAAATGATCATACCACAAATGAATTATTGTGAGTAGAAGTTTAGTCATGCCTTGTCTCTTATATTTATATACATACAATTTTTACCAGTAGAGTCCGATTCAAAGAAGAATGGGCCAGAGGCGTCAGAGCCTACGTCATCGTCAGTAGGCGTGTGTTTGGTGAATTAATCGATATTCCAGTAGCGTAGTTGATTTTAACTTACATAGAAATGTGATTTGAAGGTGTAGTTATTATATAATTAAATAATTACTTTGCATTTTAAATATTCAATTTTTATTGTAAAAATAGTTTATCATACAAATTTTATTATTTTAAAAAATTCGACGTTTTAATGAGATGGCAGTTTAGGTTTTATAAAAAAAATTTATTAAATGTTAAGCAATAAACGATGAAATAAAACAATTTAATTTGTTTAAATATTCATTATACAATTCGTGACGCGTTTCGCTAACACAGTAGCTTTTTCAAACGAGGGAAGGTATAATGAGAAGTTATTAATTTATACAGTGCATTAATAGGGAATTTTAGGGATATTGACAAAAGTATTATAATTTATTTAGCTAGAAATAAAAAGCAAAAAAGTTTCTAAATATGGGATTACCTGAAGTATTGAACAGATTTACCTGGAAATTCATTCATCTTACCGGAAGTTTCAAGGTAAAAAGGTTTAATAAGGAAGAATTGTTGATATCTATTTGGTCATTAAGGAGGTTATCAGAATATTTGTTTTTATTTATCTCAATAGCTTCTAAAATATTCATTTTGAGGGATTTAGGTTCTATATGCAAAATTTCATACTATTGAAAGCTGCTAATTTATTAATGAATGGGTGGACCGAACTATTATGAATTGTAATGTCTGTATGAGATGATTTGTGAAATATGTTAAATTTTCTCCGAATGAGCTTTTACATTTTTTTCTGGTCATTCGGAGTTGTCTGATTGGAGGCCTGAACAGCCTAGTTCATAATCTGATGCCCTGTCGTCGTCCGAGCTGTCTTCACTGTCTTCCGATGAGCCTGTGTTTACAGTGCACATCAGGTTTTCAAGAACGGTATCCAAAAGATGCTCTTTTGATTTCTGACTGAGAAAGACATGCTCTAGTTTTTTATCTACCCCCCTTTCGGAACTATCGCAATCTTACTCCTAATATAATTCAGGAAATTATTTTCATGCATACAATTAAATATTTAAAGTATCCCATCTGTGAGAGTTAAATTCTGCAAGCATTCCTTCAATTGATATCGGTAAAAAAACCTATAATATGAAATACCTACGATACATACCTGTTGTTTTTTAAAGGAATGGTAATGCCTTTTTCAGATTTTTTTTTCATAAAATTAGATACATTGTACACAATTTCCCGACCTTGACTGTGTAAAACCCGACCCTTCCCTAGTTTTTTAGGCGACATAACTTAATTACAATAATGTGCGTTTTCAGTAGATACAATACAATAGATTGAAACCACCGCACAAATAAAGATTCACCAAATTGATCACAATATTAACAAATTCCAGTCAGAACACACAACACTTATAAGGGCACTGTAATAAAAAATAGTCTAATAAAACGAAAAATTAAACTTCTGGCAACACTGAAAATGAATAACAAATATACGCTTATGGATGTGCTCACGGCGAAGTAATTTTCAATTCTACGAAAAACGCATAGCTCAACCACGGCGTTGCCAGCTCTTCGAGCGCTGTCGTTTCCATGATAAATTGAAAATAAATAAGCACTGCACGCCTTTTGTCGAAATTGGAAAGAGCACGCATTATCTGCAGTCGCAGTTTAGTGTGACGGTCATGGCCCATTCTACTTTGAATCGGACTCTACCTGAAATTCTAACGTATTTCTAAGTAAATAGGCTAAAATAATAATATCAATCATTCGTTCAAGCGCCGAAATTATAATTTTACAAAAACAATTAAATATATACGAGGGTAAAATGATTTTTTCTATAAACATCCAATGATTTGCGTTTTCCTTACCTTCCTTTATCTGATTATAACCAACTTACTTTTTTTGTGGACGACTCATCCTTTTTCCCTCTATGTATTTAAATTTATTATTTAATTTCTATGTTTACGTATTCTTCAACTACTGATGTTTTTAGCCAAATGAGGCACTTACAAAATCTGAAACTGAAAATCGGAGAAACTCACCAGTCGGGATTACCGTGAGTTATAGAGTGATAAAGTAACAGTAGATACGAAAATAGATTAAAGTAGTCTTGATTTTTTTTCTGTTTTATTGAAATTGTTACTAACCAGTAGATTTAATTTGTTAATATAAACGAGACGGGTTAAAAATAAAGATAGTACTTCATTATAAATTATGGGTCTCCCTTGGTTAACGAACTATAGGCATACAAAGTTAGAAATTAATTTTTATTTTTAGTTGCCTATACGCATACATTTTATAAAAAGTACTATCATTATTATTCTTAGCTTCTCTACCATATTCCAATTTTTTGCTCCAGGAACACCTTGTATTTTTTTATTAACTATTTGTGTAATTTCGGTTTTTGCAAGTACAGGTTTAAAGAGTGGAATATTTTGTAGTATAATAGCTTTTAAGCATAATCATCCCAACAAAGTAAATAGTTTTTTTGGTCAGACCTAGGACTTAACTTCACATCGCCCACTCCGTAACTCTAGCCACTGCCCCTGTCTGCACAGGCTCTTCAACGGTTGGATATTGGCTTTATTATCCTGGAGTTACAGTACGTCCATTTTTTCCCCGACCCACGACAAGTCTCCAATACCACTCCAGCCTAATGGCTTAATGTATTTTTGCTCGTGCTTTCTCATAGCACCCAGTCCAGCACCTTTGTCCCCGGCACCAGTTTGTACAAGTTCTTAGCTGGGTGTTTGCTATATAGCTCAGCGTTTCCTTGCGGTTGGCCAAGTAATAACTGTCTTTTGCGGTCAAGAGTCTCGCATGTAAACAGTATATCTTTCACTGTCTCGGTTTCCCTACCGCATAATCTGCATGTAAGGTCTCCGTTGTATACTTTTAAAATGTCCAGGTGTTCCTTTACTGATGCATGACCAGTCATGAAACCTGTTATGATTCTCAGTGTTAGCAGTTGCGCTGTATGTTTCAGTCATGGTTTTTTTATTAAGGTTTTTCCATGCATTTGCCTTGGGACGTTTACCCAGAAAGTTTTATGTTGTTCTCTGATCCAGATCGTCGTACTACATAGTTTTCGGTTTACCGAGAATCTGTCCTGGGTCAGGCTGCGTATCCTCTGATCATCTTTTTGCAAGTTCGTCAGCTTTTTCATTGCCCTCGATACCCTGGTGACCTGGTACGCAGGTCTGCTTAACGTTATTCCGTTTGGTTAACGTCTTCAGTTCTTCGATGCAATCCCATACTAATCTAGAGGTCACTTTCTGGCTTGAGATTGCCTTAAGTGCCTTACTATCTGACATGATATGGATCTGCTTGCTCTCCTGTTGTTTTCTCTCGCGCAATGCAAGATTGCATATACCTCTGCTTGAAATACAGAGGTGTACTTTCCCAGTGCGTAGCTGTAGCTGTCACCTGGTTTTTTGGAGTATACTCCCGCCCCTCTGTCATTTACAGTTTTAGACCCATCGGTGTACCATATCTGTCCCTGTCTAATGGCACTGAGTTCTTTGTCAGCCCATTCCTTTCTGTATGCAATCGACACTTCGAATCAAAGGAATATCGAACGGTTGCGTAGTCTGTTCTCATGCTTACCACGTCCCTCGAGACAACTCATCGTGTTTTCCAATCTATGGATACCTAGTCTTGCCTCTCCCTGTATCACAAAGTGTAAGGGAGCTAGATCTAATAGTATTTCCATTGCTGCTGTAGTAGTTCTCATGGCACCCGTGATGCCCCGACATGCAAGTCTTTGCACCTTGCTTAGTCTCATCATAGCCATTCCTTGCCGAGTCTTCGGCCACCATGCCAAATAGGCGTATGTTATGGCGGACTTTACCACCTTGTATAGCCAATACAGCATGTCAGGTTTTAGCCCCCATTTTTTCCCAAAGGAACGTCTGGCCACTACCGTACGTCTATAGTGCACAACGATTCCGTCGACCTCCGGTCGCCACTGGTGGTCATCCCCATTGAACTATACAGATTTTCTGAATCTAACTTTGTATCAGAATCGACGTGCTAGAAAACTATTCGCTGTACAGCCCCATTTTACGCAGACGTTCTTATTCGAATCATGTTCATCTTAAGTAGTTTTTCAGTTTTGTGTTCCGCTGATTCATTAATGAACGTTTTCCCGTGATGCATGGGAGGTGCTTCATTCCACCTCTATCTCTATTATTGTTCGACTCAGTCCCATACCCAAATTCGGATGGCAGATGTAGTAACCTCTTGGACAATACGAGTATATGGAGTTGATGAGCCATCTCTGGCTAGTTCAACACCTTTTTCATTGCTCTCGATGTTGCAGTATCCTGGAGTCCAGATTAAAATTATTTTGCCGTGTTTCCGAGTTGCAAGTAAATATTGTAATTTTTGATTAAAAATATACTTATTGAAAAAAAAACAATTGTTTAATATTTATTATTTGATTAATGTAGTCGTGGTTTTTGTATTAGTTTAACAGGCAAAGCGTTAACCATTTTTAAATTCCTATCCTAATTATACCCAGATCTATATTTAGTTTGCTCATTGTTCGTTCTAAAACAAATAAAAACTGTTTACGATTGTTTCTTAGGAAGCCGCTTGTGCCTATTTTTATCTAAGTATTTTAAATTAGTCATTTTCGTGTTCGCTAAACACCTCTTTAATTCGACTATGATATACAGAGTGTGTCCAGAAACGCTCCTATCGAAAGAAAACTACAGATACTAGATGTGAATGTATCCAAAAGTTCCTCCTAAGCTAGCGTCTTGAAAATCACGATGTTAAGTCAGTTTTTTAAGCGTATCTCAACAAAAACCTTTACCTACAAACTTCAAACATAGTAATTGTATGACCAAGCGTTCAACATGGCAAGGGCAACGGGTAAATAAAAAGGAATATGAAAAATGAAATAATCAAACAGATAACCATATCTCACTCTTAGTTCTGCAATACGCATGCATTGGACACACTTTTTGACGTTTCAGAGATGGCCAGTGTTTTTTTCGCGAGCCCGTCTGACAAGTCTCCGATAAAACTGCAGCCTAAAAGCTTATTGTATTTTTGCTCGTGCTTTCTCATGGCACCCAGTCCAGCAGCTTTGTCCCCTGCACCAGTTTGTACAAGTTCTTACCTGGGTTGGCCAAGTAATAACTGTCAAGAGTCTCGTATGTAACCAGTATATGTTTCACTGTCTCCGTTTCCTTAGCGCATAATCTGCATGTTTTAATTTGTACAGGTGTTCCTTTACTGATGCATGACCAGTCATGAAACCTGTTATGATTCTCAGTAGATTTCTGCACAGTGTTAGCAGATCCGCTGTATGTTTCAGACATGGTTCAATTATTAAGGTTTTTCCATGCATTTGCCTTGGGACGTTTACCCAGAAATTTGTATGTTGTTCTCTGATCCAGGTTTTTACAGATCCTCGTACTATAGTTTTCGGTATACCGAGAATCTGTTCTGGTTCAGGCTGCGTATCCTCTGACCCTCTTTTTGCAAGTTCGTCTGCTTTTTCATTGCTCTCGATACCCAGGTCAGCTTGACGTTATTCCGTTTCCCTAACATCTTTAGTTCTTCGATGCAATCCCCTACTAGTCTAGAGGTCACTTTCTGGCTTGAGATTGCCTGAGTATCTGACATGATATGGATCTGCTTGCCTTCGGCAGCTCTCCGGTTGTTTCTCATGGCCAGTGTTAGAGATATTTCAGATATAGCGTTCTTTTGATATATCAACCACATTCCCTCCCTTTCTAATGAACGATCGACAATTCGGACAGGTGACGTTTTTGGGAGCGTTTCTTTGAATAATATTTGTTAAAATTGTAAAAATTCGAAATTTCTTTTGCAGGTAGCACAAGATCAGACGAGGTCTGCACCCCCACTGTAATTCTCCTTCCCAACGGCAGAATGTTGGTAATTGACAGAAGCGTCTTACGCACGGAATTAGAACTAATGGAGATCAGTACAGATCTCTTCAATCCCCATTTAGGAAGCACTCCCAGCATCTTAGATTCTAGTGAAACATCGAAGGGAATCTCCCCCACTTCGCTTGGAGTTCCTCCACCTACTTACGAAGACGTTTTTCCAGATTTCCCCCCTTCTTACAGTGAAATCAGTCTCGTACAGAAGTCGGTAGAGTTGAAAAAGTGCAAGTTGAACGAAAATGTTGTGAACTGTGATGGTTTGGTGAGGGTAAACGGAAATTGTGAATAAAGTAGTGGGGGGTGTTGATATGAACAACGAATACCAAACGAATATTTTTACACAGTATTAATAATACAACGATCCAAAATAAGTAATATTTTTTTTTTCTTTTAAGTAGTTTTGGGAAAAACTTTTTAATCCAATGTCTACAAGTGTTTTCACTGATGATATAAAAACTTTTTCACTTTTAAGGATAATTAATGTAATAGAATCAGCGCCGTGTTAACCATAAGGGTCAGTGGAAATATGCATTTTTTTGTACAGCACCGAACGCCACTGTATTCCGCTAAAGAGAATATACATCTTTCTAAAATATACAAATCTTCATAGGTTTGAGATAATGGGAACGTCTGGTGGTTTTAGAACCCGGCACTGCTTTTTAAAAACCAAACAATTGAGTCAATAATATTTTTAAAATCGTCCTATCTGCTTGTTGCTTATGTTGTTTACTTTTTATAAGTATAATAAATTCATAGTTGTAAGAATATTGTATATAGTTTATGCAGACAAAAAAAAATCTACTTAATTTTTTATGTGTCCTACATATCAAAAATAAGAGATTTAGGGTGACTTTTTAATCCGCCCTTGTTCAATTTTAGGAAATTTAAAATATGAATGATGCTAAGTATAACATTGTATGAAAAGATTTAAAATTTGGATTTTCTCTCATATCAATTCCTTAATATTTTCAACATTATTGTTGAGTAAATATATGTAATAAATCACAGGAGAATTACTACATGACCCTAAAGTTTTGGGCAACCAAAATGAGGTATAAGTAATTATATAAATCGAAACGAATAACGATAGAGATAAAAGTAGGTAATTGTTTATAAATTTATTTTCTTATTCCATGGATATTTATCTTTAATAAGATAAAAACTTTAATATTGAAATAATTCCAACCTCAACTTATCCAAAATAGGTATTATACCTCATTTAAAAACCAGGAGGAGTAATTTTAATTTAAGTTGGCAATTCTGTAGACCTCTGATTGGTCAGATTCCGCCCAGTTTCACACAACACTTCGTAGCATTGACATCAGCTAATAATTTATTAATTTCCATTTTTGACAATTATTCTGACAGATGAATATGCTTATTTTTGTCATTGCATCCGCTGTTGTTATTTTATTATTTTTACTTAGTTTCCACTCTTACCTTCAGTAAGCAATTGTATTGAATATCTGCAATTATGGATCCTTCTACTTCGAGTACAGCTCTTCGCTTATTAGGCCGGCAAAACAAAGTAAACGTTGAGAATAGGTTATTTAGGACTCTCAGAAAAACAATGTACAATAAATGTGTGTAAACAAATATAATATATTGGATGGAATACCAAAAATATTCATGTTAAATCCAAAATGTCTGGCGGCGTGGCTGATTTCTTCATCCATCAAGGCATATTTAATAGATTTGGAACACGACTGTTGACTACCCTCTCGGAACACACCCTTTAGTAACTAATCTGGTAACTTTTAGTGGTGTGAATTACTCCTCCTGGTTTTTAAATGAACTATAACTTGGCTCTAGTTTCACCCAAAAAAAATTGGTATATTATACTTAAATATTTAATTAAGTTAGGTACATTGAAAACATTAATGTATATTGAAATTATAAAAATATCTCAAAATAAAAGGAAGTAATTAGACATTAGAGAGTTATTGGAACGTCTTTTGGGATTTCCTTTATTAAAAGATTCCTCTATTTTGACATGTACGCATGCGCATTTCCTAAGTTTGTCTTAATGGTTTTTATGTAAATAAAGGATATCCTATATTTAAATTAAATACAGGAAAGGAAAATTTTAGTTAAAGCTTTTTAATTTTGACAAGTTTGACATACTTTTGTCAATATGTGACAGAAAATAATTGTTTTGTCGAGCGAAATATTTTAAATTGCACAATTTTTCGTTGGATTTGCTATATTTTTTATATAATTATGAAACTATCATCAAAACCGTTGAAAAACCGTCTTCGTTTCACCTATGAGGATTATATTATTATGCTAAAGGTATACGTTTTCCTCCAAATTTGCAGCGAATTTGGGTAGCAGCTACTCAGTACGCGTAGGAAAACACTCCCGTTTAAATACATGAATAGGTGTGTGACGAATAATTCGTCGCTACTTTTTCGCGGCTACTAGCGACTGGCGAATGTGGAGGAAAACGTACCTTAAGAGAAGTGGTTTCCCAGAATCCATTTAAAAATGGCAAACATACATGGGATGATATCAGACATAGTATGTTTGTGCTCACTAAAAAAGATTTTACAGTCAAAAGTATTTGCCAACACAAAATAAACATCTCTATCTCTTCAGCATTCGCTCCCGCTAAAATTGCTATTTCTAATTGTTCTTCCATAATATAAATTAATAATACAATAAATAGATCCACATAAATAAGCAGCATAAAACATAAATGTCATAATAAAAATGTCATAATAAAATAAAGTTTTTGGTCTTGTATTTGTTACTTTCAATAACTCTATCAAAAGTCACATTAAAGGATACTTTAATAAAGGAACTTTTAATAAAAGCAGCCTTTAGTACAGATCTTCAATAACTCTCTAATATCCAAAATTACTTACATTTAATTAAAGATTGATTTTGATCGCTGAATATTGTACACTTTTATAAAAAGTTTCACTTTGTATTGACACAATTTTTTGTATTAAAACACAGTTTTTGTCATTTCAAAATCACTACACTACACACATACGAAAACGCCAAGTAAGTAATGGCGGGCTGTTTATTTATTCAAATGATATTATGGTTGTTTAAACTTGTAACTTGAGTCAGGGTTTTCTTTTTAATTATCAGAAGGCGTTTTAAAACAAATATTAATCATCAAGAAGTTATATAATTTGACTATAACAAAAGTGTAACTATAGTTTGTTAAATAAGAATATGTTAAGTCAAATATATATTGGTCGTTGTATATATAGGTATGTGAATATAGACTTATTTTGAAGAAAAGTGATATTTAAAATAATCAACATTTTACCTGTTTTTAACAAAATCAGGGCATGTTGCCAAAATAAATACTTACTAGGTACCTACTTACATTTAACATGAGAATTTTAAAAAAGATTGCGGTTTTATGTATGGAACCTTTTAGGCAATATGTTCTGTATTTATTGATTGGTTAATATAAGGTACATATCGCAAAAAAATAACCCAAATGATGCTTGTGAATTTAAAAAAAAAACTGTAGTCGGACAAATTAATCTTGCTCAATCTGCAACAACTTTTAAATAGTAGTTGATTTTGTTCAACTTTATTTCAATGCAATTTCGTATGCATCCATATTACTTGTTTTTATTTCTTTGTGCCTTACTGGAATACCTACAAGAACCATTTTGTAATATCTTTGTTGTTGATGGTCCAATAAAATAATATTACTATGTTTTTACGCTTATCATTTTATTCTATTCTGAATAAATTCTTCCTTATATATGTCCACAATTTGCCCGTTTCCTTTAAAGATTTAAAAATAATCCATTCGAGTTCGCACTAGTTCGTTAGTTTTATTAAGTCGAGTTAGGCACCCGGACACTCGAATATAAACGATTTACTTCACACGTTAATTCACTGTTTTTATTATAAGTAGAGTGTATAGTTTGTCTCAAAGTATATCGTCTTAGCCTTTGCCGGAAATCATCTATATACGACCATTTACGACCTTCTTAAAAACATTTTACCTGAAATTAAACCCAAGAACAGTCGACTGACAAGACATCAGGTTTGTATCGGATGTATGATGGCTGCATTGAATTCATTTGGCAGTATTAAATATTCCGTTTTAGCAATGTTGCGTCGAAAAAACTTGTGAAAAATGTGTATGATTATTTTGAAAGTAGAGGATTCTTTAAACAAGAAGATTTAAAAGAAACCTGCTCTTTTACAAAGACACCAATATCTTCTATAAAGGATATTATTAACAGTGAAAAATTAAGTGGAAGAAAAAAAGCGTAGTGATTTTCAACCTCATCGTCTGGACAATGGCCAACAGGATATAATAAGAAGAAAAATATTTTCCCTCTATGAAAGCCAGATTCTTCCTACTTTGGACAATCTAAAAAGGAAGCTAGAAGATGACACCAATATAAATATTAGCCCCTACTTTGGGTCCCAGTGTTAAAAATGTAGTTAATAATATACCCATTCAAAGCTAAAAAGTTTTACAAAACACACACTGAAAATAACTAAAACAGCAAAATAAAACCACTTAAATATCAAATGGCTTATACGGCAGCTGATTTGTTTTACTAGTTGCTAAGATGACATTGACATTTCAGAGCGCCATCTATCGAATTCTACTTTTCCCAATACTTTACTTTCAACTCCAACTAATCGAAAGAAAAATTGTATCCGACAGTCCTATATTTAATGTTAAGAAGGCAAAAAAACAACTGGAATGTTATTTACTGTTTTATTACCATACAAAAATATATTTCTACAAAATAAACTTTAACATTCATATTAAACAAATACTTATAACAAGGTTAGTTTTAAATGCCATGTATTTTAATTTTCTATCCAAATGTTCTCATATCTTTAAAAGAACTCTTGAAGGATAAGTAGAAGAAAATATTTTTTAGCTTACTCACTGTGTTGAATAATAAAATTACTGTAATTAACACGAACAATAGGTATGTCGACGTTTTCCAAAATTCTCATGATATCTCTATAAATATTCCTCAATTCTTCCTTTTCTCCTTCGTCGACGTGATAAATGAGATCCAAAATTAATATACAAGTACTAGGAGTAAGTTTAAACTGGAGAATTTTCAAATAAACCGTATACTTTTCAGTATCATCATCCATGGTGGTGGATAAAACATTTTGAAATTGTTCTTTGAAGTGTTCATAAGAATGAAATCCGAACTGATCGATAAGTTGTTCTAAATAACCAACAATAAAAGTAACCCAAGCTTGTAAACCTTGACTCCTGGATACGACGAGTTTTAAAAAAATTGAATCGTCAAAACTTTCAATCATTGTGAAATGTTTATTCCAATTCGAATCAAAAGTATGTAGGAAATCTTCATCTATAGTTTTGTCAACTATTTTAACAAACTCTTGGAAAAAGTTGGATCTAGTTTTTTTCGGTAATTTTGCTAATAAGTCAAAAACGGTAACAAAATTTTCGGCTCTCTCCGAAACGCGGTATCGTAAAGCTCTTAACACAAAGGAATCCAACGACGATAAACGATTTTCAACAACAGAAAACTGACTTTTAATAACTTCCAATAAAAAGTTACGCGATAAACATTTCAATAACCCCTCTTCGGACATAGTCTCCAACAACTTTTCCAAATATTCCTTGTTCTTGACCCCTTTAGACACCAATCCTTCGAAAAACTTCCAGCACGACTCGATATACTTAGAACGAAACTTCGTTGGAACAACAAAGTCTTTTAAAGTATCCAAAGTTTCTTTATCGTTAACATCAATCCTGTTAAAACTTTCTGTAACTTTATCTAGTAAATCTTGCGATGGATTTTTTTGGAAATACTTCATAGTAGCTGATAGCTGGTATTTTTGACTAGAAACGTTGCTTTCGTCGGTATTTTTCAATAAATTCAAAGTATGTTCTTTGTCCAGCACTGCGCAACTTAAAAACACAGCATGTTTTCTAGCTGAAACTGCTTGTTTGGACAGAGTTTGAGCGTAAGGGTATAACAATTTTTCAGGGGATCTATAAAAAGCGCTGTACAGCGCACGAAGCGCTGGTTGTAGAAAGTCTCCCTTGCAAAATTTAATAACTATCGGTAGAGTTTTGAACGGTTCGTTAACTTTGGTTAGCGTTTTAAGTATTTCGCATTGTAGTTTGAATAAATCTTTCATCTCATTATCGTCCGGGTCAAGTTTGTCTTTTTTAGGCAAATATCGATTCTTAATAATATTAACAAAGTCTTCTGTCGGTAATAAAATAGACAAACAATCCACTAAATTGTTTTTATCGGAGTGTTCCGCGTCGTTTAGTTGTTTTATAAAAAACTCACTAGTTTCTTTATCGAAACCTAAATGTGAGTATTGTTTGATTAATTTGCAATCTAATAAATTACGGCTGTTTGAAGCCGTTTTTATTATTTGCGAAATATAAGGCGTTAAAGTTCTCGGTTCGTTTTTAATGTACCATTCAATTAAACGATGCTGTGGGTAATCTTCGATGAAATTTTGTAAATATAGATCCAATATTTCGTTTTCCGCTTTGCTACGATATTTTTTGGAAAGATTCGAGTTTAAAATATTTTCAAAACTCGATAAAGACTGATTTTCTTTTACCACTTGTGATATTAAAGTGACTACATTGGCACTGTGAGGTATGGCGTTGGAAGGAAATTTAATGTTATAATTTATAACAATTGATATTATTTTTTTATCATCAGCATTGAAATTTCCAGTTTTTGTGAAACTTTGTTGAATAGAAGATACCAAATTCGGGAAATCGGTCATATTTACACAAAATTCTGGATTATCTATACTAAAATTGATAAACATTATTATAAATCTTGTTTGTTTTGTTTGAAATTCTGTAGATTTATCCAAAATTTTTGCCATTTCTATATAAATCTGCCTTACCATAGATAAATCTTTAAGATTTATCTTTTTGATGTGTGCTTCGTCTGCAAAGTCCTTAATGAGTTCGGTGAGTACAATTTTAAAATCTTTACCGTTTTTTATCAAAAACTCTACATGTTTCTCTATTAAACGCGAAAATCGATATAAGGAAAATTCTTTTTGAATCCTTAATATTTTGATTTGTTCATCTATGTATTTCCAATGATTTTCATTGAAGTCCTCTAATTGGAAATCAGATAGATTAGATAGCAGTTCACTCCTGGTGTAGCTCTCTTCATTACGATGCCTAAAAAATCAAATATCCCAATAACACCATTAAAAAAAATGAGGATATAGGGACGCCCGTGATGTAGAAATTTTCAAAAATAAATTGATCCCTTATAAAAATTTTAATCGTACGCCTATGAAAGAAAGATTTTTACAGATAAATCAACCCCTTACAAAAATTAAATCGTACGTCATGGGTAGATGGAAATTTTTACACATAAATTCGCACCCTATAAAAATTGAATCATATGCCCATGGCAAATAAACATTTTGCAAATACATCAACTTCCTTTAAAAATTAAATCGTACTTCCATCAAACGCGGTCAAGCCACCAAATCCATGAGTTTTTCCACGAACAAAGTTGCTAAAGGAGTTTTTACCTAAGAAAAGTAGGAATCAATGTTATAGCAGTATCTTCGTAGAAATGGAATTTCAAGTATCTTCTGTAAGTTCCTTGTGGCATCACTTATTCTTTTTTCTCATTTTTTGGGAATCAAACCACAATAATGTTTTTTATTCTTTATTTCGACGTTTCGGTAGCGTTCCAGCTACCGTTGCCAAGATTAACTATACCTTGTTTTTAAACTAGGAGGAGCATTTTAGGAAACCTCAACCACACCACTAGAAGTTACTAGATTGAGAGTGTGTTCCGAAAGGGTCGTGTTCAGACTTTTTAAACTAAATGAAAATTACGTGAAATATGTATTGTACTAATCGCTGTTGTCGTGGCCAATGAGGGATCAAGGCATATCTAAATATCGAATGATGATTGTCCACAGGTCATTGCGAAAGTAGTAACCAAATGTCACATTATTGTGAAAAGATGTAAGGTTATAATAAGTAGTTTATGTAAAATGTTTTAAGAATTTGAGGATTAATGAGAATATAGAAATGCAATTGTATAATTAAATTTGTTATTAACGTTTGAGGCTTTGGTATAGCAAATAGAACAGAAGTTTTGTTATCGAAAAATACCATAATATAGTGCTGCAATGTATGTAAAACTTGATGTGAAACTTATATTATTAACAAGAAAAAAGAAGCATGGATTTTTTTCATGAAAGGTAATAAATAATAAAAATAGCAAATACCTTGGGTAAAATATAATACTTTGTTAAAAATAATTAAAATAAACAATAAACAACAAACGTGGTAGTAATGATTGAACTAATGACTATTTTTATATAAATAAACACAAAACTGACAAATGTCAGTGTCAGTGGTATCAAAAGAGCTGTGTGAAACTGGTGGCAATCTGACCAATCACTAGGCAGCAGAAATGCCAACTTAAATTCAAATCGCTCCTTAGTTTAAAAACAAGGTATAGTATAGAAATATTTTTTTGGTCCCTATCTGACACAACGAAAAAATTTGACAACTAGACAATCAATAATATTTGAAGTTTAAGACTACAAAACTTTGTTGTCAAATTTTATTAAGGTCCATTCATAGTAGATCACACCTCTGGTAAAATGTGAAATAGAATATTTCATTTTATGACATTCTAAGGATATGTAGTCCACTAGAAATGGAATCCAGTGAAGTGCACGTTCCAGAAACGGTTTTTATTGGGATAGCGCTTTTTTTTCGCTTATTTTAAAAATTTTGTTAATAAAAACGCGTTTGTTGTTACTTTTTTGTGTATGATTATTTTTGTTTTCAAAATATGTATAACTCAGTTTGGTGATTTTGTGTATTGAAGTGTGTATCGATTAACAACCATTCCAAAGATAAATCATAAGAAAACCTGGATAAAAACTTATGATGCTATCCTGATAACGCAGGTAATTGATTATTGGAAATTTCATTTTCTAACATTGGTAACCAAATTTGACTACATTCGACTGAAATACTAGCTACACATTTATCTGAATTTAGTTGTATTAAAGCACTTTCTTTGATTTTTCGTCTTTTATTATTGAGCTCTTTCAATATTATTTTTGTCGAATCCCATTGAATTTTATGCCCCTCTTCCCAAGCATGTTTGCAAATACCTGACTTAAAGAACTCCCTATCTTTGATATACTTTTTATGTTCATTTATTTGGACTTTCAATGGTCTAGATGTTTCACCTAAATAGAATTTGTCGCATTCACAAGATATCTGATATATGCAGTTTTTTGAAGATTGTTCTTCATTTTTTGGCTTCGTTTTTGTTAGTACAGATCTCAACGTATTGCTAGATTTGAAGCTAGTTCGAATATTGAATTGATTACCAATTTTCTTAATTCTTTCTGATAAACCCTTAACATACGGTATTGTCAAGTTTTTAAAAATTATGTTAGCTGAATTATTAATATTATTGTTATTGTTATGGGGTATTAACAATGAGCCCTTCTCTATATTCTTAATTTCTTTATTTACAAATTCTGCCGGGTAATTATTGGCATTTAAAACATTTTTCAGCAAAGTTTTCTCCTTTGTGAATTTTAAGACTGACTAGATTTCTAAAATTTATTGAAATTATGAACGTTACGCCTGGGTATGGAAATGGCGACATCCACTAAAATTCTCCAGAAGTTTAAAACTTCTTGAATCTGTCCATTGGCAAAAATCAACAAAGAAGGTTACATCTACATCATGACTTTCCTTCTGATACCGAGTCTGATACAAAATTAAATAAAACTTGGAGAAATAAATTAAAAGTTGGTAATCTCCTCACAATGAATATGTTCACTTCACTTTACAGACTCAGATTTCAGTCAATGCACACACATTTATTTAGTGACCTCTAGTGACAGTCTGCATTCACTGATGGGTTAAGATTGAACGCCATTTTGATTATTTTGTTAACATTTGTTGTCAGTGTAGAGAGTGTTTGTGAGAGTATATTATATAAAGCATTAGTTAATTTAGACCACACCTTTTAGATGTCAACATAGTTATGTCATTTGTCATCGAATTTTCACAAATTTATCTAAACAATATACAAATAGTACTTACCTGAAACAAATATACTTCAAAACTTCTTCCAGAGTTTTCAAATCCTCATTTTCCTGACAGACTGAAATCATTAAGCAAAGTAACGATTTTCTGTCAGAAATATTGGATGAAACATTAATTTTATCTTTGATGATAGCAACTGCTTTAGGCGGTTCATAATATCTTAAAAATTGAGTAAAGTTTCTTCCTTGCTGTTCATAATGAATTTCAGCCCATTTTAAAATAACTGCTTTAGGGGGATTAAAGGTTTTTATTGAATTAAACTTTGATAGAGCCTCTTCTATGGATTTGTTGGTGAAAATTTCTGCAAAAGTTTCAATGAATAAATTCCATCTGCCATTTTTTGGATAATATTTCAACAGAGTACAGCTGGTATTATAAATGTTTACTTGTGTGATTGTTCTAGGAAACAACTGTTTATAAATGGGTTGGAAATCTTTACCAAGTTTTCGCACAACTACAGATTTGTTTAAAAATTTAAAATATCGTTCACTATCTTTATGTATGTAGTCTCTTGCTTTGGTCATTATAGTTTTGCTGGTTCTTCTACCAATACTGTAAAGTCTTATTACGCCTTTATTTTCTAGTGAAAGTATCAGTTCTGGATCCTTGCAAGCAATTTGGTTCAAAACTTTGCATTCTTCATAAGTTCTACGAGTAATTTTATTAAAATGATTCAAGTAGAAAATAAAAAGCTCTTTGCTTTTCTTGTACAAGTTTAATACTTGGTTTGGTTGCAATTGAAATTCGTTTTCTTCTATAACACTCTTTATTTTGGTTGCAGTACATTTATGTAAAATTGGAAGTGCCATAGTAAGGCCATATCTAAAAAGGAAACAATTGATCAACCCAAATTAAATCTACTCCAATAAAAAACTTACTTTTTGTCAGTAGCATTAAATAAAACATCCATTTTTTCTTCTGTCCAACATTTTGAAATCTTCCCAAGAAATTTTTTCCTTATTGAAAACGATAAACAAGGCAAAAAGTCATTAACAAACTTTTCAATATCTATATCTTCAAAAGCGGTTGCAAAAAACCATTCTTGCTTTAAAATCTTACTTATATAAATTTCATTTCCTTGCTTAAGGATTTCTAAAAGTTCCTTAGTTTTCTTAAAATGTATCAATGTATCAATATAAAACAGGTTTTCAAGGTAAGTACTTGGTTTAAGGTTTTTTATTTCACTTTCTAACTGTTGTTCATTAGAGAATTGTGAATTTGTCAATAATTTGAAAAAGTTCTTTTTCCTGTCTTGTATTGTATCACCTTCTATGTTATGGAAGAGTTTTGAAAATTTTGGTTGGTCTCCCATTGTGATTGGTAATCTAGAAAACTTTAAATAAACTTTTTGGTTGCTCTACTGAAGAAAAACACCAAGATGCAATATCTACTTTTAGTATCACTAGTATTGAGAGTATTATAATATTAAATTTATTGTTTAAGCTCAATAACGTTTTAAGTAGATATCAAGCTTATTATTAATATCTTGGATGATAAAAAGTTATAAAAGTATTAAGAATGTATTAAAATTTATCATAGAAATTCATATAATGTTTTCCCCTTTTAAATGAAGTTAAATTTGATTTACATTACAGATATTTGTAAAAAATTATATTCCACCAAATACAACGATGAATCTACAACCCACGCATAGTCTTATCGCACAGACATTATTGTGTTATATTAGTGGGCGTATTCAGGCGTGTTTGCAAACGATTATCAATATTACATTATTATTTAAAATAATTTATCTTACCCTAATGTCTCGGAGCAAATAATAGATAACCCAAAATTCAAATACTAATCCAACAAGAATCGCCGGTGATTTTTACAAACTCAAAACAAAATGTACTTTGTCTTTCAGCTTCAGCAGCCTAGCACAGGCAATTCCTTTTGAAATATTCGATCAAAGGTAAACTAAAAACCATAGGTAGAAATAATAGGCAAAAACAACTAACACCTATAAATAATTGAGAAATGACCATAGATATAATAACTTAACATGGATGCGCCTTGTCACTATTCAGCTCATATTATCGTGTGTCGCACTAGCAGTGTGAGAGAGATGGAGATAGAAGGGTGGCAAAAAGCGCGAGCCAGCAATGGAAAATACATACAAAATTGAAATTAATTTTGTCTATCTATAGTTTATTAGGAAGTTTGGCTTGGGAATGGATTAAAATAAATTTTGCAAACGTAATTATTTATTTTCTAAACATAAATAAATGTAGAAATTCATTCTAAATTATTTCACCATTTTATATTCAATATAATGTACACACGAATATATTTTGAATTTGCGATATTAATTTATCATTTAAGGAGTACAAAATAATCCAAAACTCACAATTCACAATTCTTTCACCTATGTTTCACGCTCTTTTTGCCACTCCTCTATATCTGTCTTTGTCTGGTTGCTCTGGTCCCATGATGTCTCTTTCTAAGGCGCATCCATGTTAAGTTATTATATCTATGGAAATGACACATTTTTGTAATTTGTAACTTTTACGATTTTGATTTTACCCCCAGATGTCGCCCACATTTTTAGCCGCGTAAATTTAAAAATTCTCACAAAAAATTGACTTGATATGTGCTATAAAATTAGACATGTACTTACTAATTTCGTATATTTCATCATTGTCTTTTTTTAGATAATGCTTTTATCAACCACAACCTATTTTATGTTAATTTAAGATAATCTTACAATAATCATCAACACTATTTTGAATATTTGTGGTCTATCTAGTATTAGACGTCTGGAAAGTGTTTTTAAAATATTTGTATTCTATCTGATATATCAATTTCGTATATGAATATTTAATTTTTTATTAATTTAAAGCAAGCTCACGGAGACTCAAAGTGTAAATAGTAGGTTATCTATGGTGTTGGTGTAATAGTGTACAGGCCTGGAAATGTATGTTATCTATGATCTATGCCCTGGTACAGCCACCTAAAAGTAGACACTGTAGACAGCACTTTGGTAGACAGTTTTATGTCTTATCAGGCGTACTCTCGCGGTGATAAATCGAAGTTTATATCGAAACGAAAAGTTCCTTTGGCATATTTTTTCATTTATAAAGGATAGCCGAAAATGGCTTCTTTGTGTACAAGAATTGTTTCATCTTCAGCCAAAAAGCATGTTCTTTCTTCTAGCTATAGATTCGCATCTAAAGGTATGTAACATTTTATTAGTTTCCTTCATAAAATTGGATCTTGCCAGACCCTTTCGCATAAGATTGACATTACGTAATTGTAAAAATACCAATAAAACTGATTTTATTTGTGGATAATACATATTTATTGTTTCTTTTAACAATTACAGTTAATTTATTTAATAGACTTTTTGATATTCAACTTTTAACACACCCAATTAAAAAATATTGTAACATAACCTCTATTTTTTAGTTACAATGGGAGATCCTCTAGAACATGCAACTGGATTAGAAAAACGTGAATTATTAGCGAAAGTAGCAGGTAATGACAATCCCTTCGATATTAAAGTAATTAAAAGAGGCCCAGGTAGCAAAGTTCAACCCAATGAAATTCCATCAGCTTTCGACGCCCGTTTGGTAGGATGCGTATGCGAAGAGGAATCAACAAGTATAAATTGGATGTGGCTACACAAGGGCGAGCCTAAAAGATGCGAATGTGGGCATTGGTTCAACTTGGTACATAAAGCACCTGTATAATATTTCAATCTGTTCTAGAGCATTGAGAGTAAACTAGTTCATTATACTACATTTTATTTCGTTCTTTATTATGTCTGTATTATTTAATGTAAATAAGTTGGTGTTATTAAACCTGGGTTATTGTATAACCCGAGAAAAGTAAAAGTTTATTTTAATCTATAAAGCTAGATGGAATATATCCGATTACTTTTAAAATCAAATTTTACGTTACATTTATTTAGTTAGAATCATTTCTTAATGCACCTTCTTAACAATGCCATCTTATTACACCCATTATCTAAATAATTTGGACCCATTAGGTACACAGCGTGAATTTACAAGAGGATAACTTATTTGCAAATGTTGTTAAGGCGATAAGTGTTGAGGTGCTAAATGTAGTAGATAAATGCATGAGAATACAAAAGTATCAACTTTTTATTGCAATAAAAACGTATGCCAAGGTTTAAAATTTTTTATTTTGTTTTAATGGTAAAATGTCTGCCACTTACATAGAGAAGTCTAGGACATCTCATTTTATAATTTGATACTGGCTACACTTGATTGAAGATGATTTTCACAATGTCAAAAAAAAGATATATAGGAAATTCTTTTTATTACTTAAAACTTAGCAACCATAGTTGTTTGTATCCTAAAAGTTTTCTATGTATTCTCCTAAAATTTTAGTTCAAGATTCATAGGTTTGTGGTAATTACAAGACTTTATGTTGAAAATACGTTTTGTCAAAAATGTTCTGACAGAATTTGAAGGTAAAAGAATGATTTTGTCAATAAATTAACTGAATTTCTGGTCCAAAAAAAAATTTACTAATTTTTAGCGTTTTTCATGTCACAAAAGATGTAAATTCTGAATAAACGGGCAGGTATGGAGTTACTTATCGGTTTGAATTTTTTAACGTCAAGTTATTGGAAATATCGATTTTAAATTTCATGAGTCTTCATACTATATTTATAATTTTCCCCTTCAGTTAAGCGGGATTTATAGTTTGACGGACTGTAAACTTAGACGCACTGTAAAAAGATCAACTATAGAATTTACGTACCTTGTTTAATCGGTAATCTATGCTTGTTTATAAAGGAACGTAAGTGCATGACGTAACGTAAGGGGAACGGAAGAGTTGGACAACTTTTATCTTTTTACAGTGCGTTCTTACGTCCGGCCAATCAAAGGAAAGCATTTTGTGTGATGTCAGCGTGGCTATCAGCTGTCATTTAATGTTGTGTTTTTGAATGTATAATACAAAATTTAAAGCTCAAAACAACATAGGACAAAGGCTGTAGATGATTTGTATAATTTCTAGGTTAATTTGAATGTCGCGAGTACGTTACCTCTGCCCATGCGCAAAATTTCCGTTCCGTTTATTTATAACTGCAACAATTTTTACATACCGTTCGTTACGTATCCAGTGCGTCTACGTGTGGTATACGTTTACAGTCCGTCAATCTATAAATCCAGCTTTACTGTTACTTATCTGTGACTGTTACTATCTTTTGGTCTTGCTAATTGAGGTTTACAGCTAAATATATAGTTCGGTCACCAGTCCAAAAGAGGGCTAATGAGAACTGTTTGAGATTTGTACATTGTCAGTTGGTTATCTATGCATTGAGTTGCCTAATCTATCTTATTTTAGTAATTTCTCTATGGTATGAACTAAGCCATAGACGCACAAACCACATATCTCGGTCTGTGCATAGACGTATATTATCACAGCACGCTGTGTATATCTCTTATCTCTTGACGTATGGTAAGATACCAACAGTTACCAATTTAAAAAAAACGATTGATACGTCAGACAAAATATTATTTCTCTATGTGGTAGAGTAGGTAACTATTATTATTTACCAAAATTAGTGGAAACATTGGATCTTTACTAGTATCACTGCTAGTATTCAGAGAATTTATAATAAAACAATCTCTTGTTACTATAAAGTCACATCTCAAATGATCCATTCAAAAATATTAAAATGCGTTTAATGACCTTTCCTATAATCAATTATCAATTCATAGAGAGCTCTATGGATCAATTACGTTTTTTTAATTATCAGATTTAAAGTTTTTTAAATTGTATTTGACTTTTTTTATTTGTAGAATCGTTGTAAGCGTGTTGATATCTTGCATCATCTTTCCTAAGAAAATCGATAATTGTGTTGACGTTGTGATTGTGAACAGCTCTTGGAATCTCGTGTCTGTGTCGTTATAGACTTGGTAAGGCGCCGGATACGTTCAATTAACCCAATTAGTTAGTAGTTTATTTCACAATGAACGGGACTAACAAGCCTGAAGATAAAAAAAACTCAGCGAGTGCTACTTACAAGCCCATATCTGAAAAAGAAATGGAAGGTATGTAACTTTTTCTTTTTTTTTAAAAACAAGTATTGGTAAAAGCAATTTATCTCTAGAAGATGCAGTTACACGAGCTAAAAGTGGGAGCAAATTCAAGAAACAGGAATCTGATGGAGCAGATGAGAAAATGTTACCAAAAGATGACAATAAAATATCTCCAAACTCGGAAATTTCTTTAAAAGATGTTAAAATTGTAATGGGAGAGAAAAATGGAGATGCGAAACTTGATATTGGTAAGTGACAATTGATGCTAAAATTAATACATACTAGGTAATAAATCATAATATATTTATATAATAGTAAGTTGTATTATATTACCATGCCTACATTTTCCAATATTCATCTAGGTCTTATGTAAAAATTAACTGCTGGATAATTTATTAGTGAGGTAGAATTAGTCAAATACTAAATTGATACTAACATTTATTCTCAAAAGATTCTCCTTGAAATAATAAGTAATAATAAAAATTGTTTATATTTTATATGTATAGGTAATTATTTATAAATTGTTTTATACCTAATCATAACAGCTAGCAATAATATTGAATTGTGAAATTTGGCAATTTAGTACAGTTAACAGTAAATTAAAAAAGTGCAAGCCATTTTTGAAGCAAATTGGTATGCTAGAACTTTCTGGACAACTCATTTTTATATAAAAAGAATAAATGGAAATTTTAACAATGTCTGGTGAAGGTAAATGTTTTGTTATTTGCATTTTGATTTTAATATCTAATAATTTGTAGAAGAACCCAAAGATAATTTTGGGGGTATGACCAAAGAAGAATTAATGAAATACGCAAATGATCCATTCTGGGTTAGACTTCGTTGGTTTTTGTTCATTACTTTTTGGTTATTATGGGCTGCAATGTTAATTGGTGCTGTAATGATTATTTATGCTGCACCCAAATGTATTCCACCACCACCAAGAACTTGGTAAGATCTAATTAATATGTGTAATACACAATACTAATAACGTAATTTTTTAGGTGGCAAGTAGGACCTCTAGCTGGGCTTAAACAAAACACAAGACCTGAAGATCTTAACACTGTTAATAAATATATCAAAGGTAAGAATAATGATATTGGTAACATAATTTATTAAATAAGACAATATTATAGGAAACTATAATATAACTTTATTGTAAGAATAATGTATAAAAGAAATGTTCTTAGTGGTCTAAGATATAAACTGTAACATAAAAGTATATTACGCACACACTGTTAATTGTTATTTTAGGTTTAATTATCACTTGGACTGATGACGCCTACAAACCATTTGATGAATCTCATGACATAATAAAACTGATAAAACAAAGCAAAGACATAGGGTCCAAAGTAATTATAGAATTAGATCCATCAACATCTGATATTTGGTTTGAAAAAAGTGAAAATAAAAACAGCACTTTTGATGATTACTATATTTGGCAAAAACCCAAATTTACAGGAAATGTTCCAAATCCACCTACCAACTGGGTGAGTTCAACTTTTATGCCCACAATCGTAAAATATTCATTAAATTTTTATTTTTTTATTTTAGCTGACTCCGAATAATAACTCTTCATGGAAGTTTTCCCAAAAACGCAATCAGTATTACTATGCTCCATTGCAAAATCCCCATCTTAACTTCCGTAATGAGCTGGTAGTGAAAGAGTTTTCTGAAGTGATGAAAAAATTCATTGATGCTGGAGCTTCTGGAATACGTATTAGGAATGCACCGCTATTACTTGTAGATTCTAAATTTGAAGACGAAAATCTGCTTACGAAAAAAGTCGGGGTGGAAATCGGTGAAGCGGGTTTTTTCATGCGGACAAAAACGATGAATTTAGCGGAACTTGGAAGGCTGTTATTGATTTGGAAAGAGGTCAGTTACAAGACATCCTTAATTTGTTTTTGTTGAATAATTTAACTTTTGGATTCAATAGAATAAACTTGGGTGTAAAACCCACAAAATAACTAAACATAACTTGATTGTTGGCCAATTTTTCTATATACACAATCCAATAAAAGCTTCTTAAAAATGTACCAGTGGGGTTGCCAAGTGTATTGAAATGTTACTATTATAGAAGACGGGTCTGGGTTTGATAATCACAAAGATACACTTTTGATGTATTTTCACACAGTTTTATTCATAATAAGTGCATAAATCTTAACCTAACCATCAACCACGTGTTCACTCGTTCGCTCCACTTTTTAGAGTCTTCTGTCCACTGTCACTTGTCCTGTCAGTTACAACACAGACATAGAACACATAAACCATAGACAAAATATGCTCTGTGGTAATGGCAATGCCAACTTAATTTAAAAATAAGAAAGAATACTACACTATATTCATCATTAATTAATTTAAAAATTCTATTTAGGTTGTAACAAGTAAAGCTGCTGACGGTTTATTGATGGTAGCTGAAGAATTAATTAAAATTCAATCGTACCAAGTAGATGATAAATTAGTAGTAGATCTTCCTCTAATCACGAATGTATTTTCAAAGCAAAATGTTACAGACATAGTCGAAAGATTAAATCAAACATTTAAAGTGGACAACGTTAAATGGCCCTTGTGGGGGGTAAGTAACACTATATCTTGAAGGATTTTTGATATTTCAAAGCTACCTTTTATGAATTCAATTTTTTATT
Source organism: Lochmaea capreae (assembly GCA_949126875.1). Classification (NCBI taxonomy): domain Eukaryota; kingdom Metazoa; phylum Arthropoda; class Insecta; order Coleoptera; family Chrysomelidae; genus Lochmaea; species Lochmaea capreae. The sequence continues at coordinate 22,370,439 of OX421403.1, forward strand.
CAAGGAACAATCGTCTTCTCTGCCATCTGACGTTATTAGTATTGTTACGAATCTTCTACCAGGAGCAAGTTTAGTAGATTTCAATGCTACACTCGATCCGCAGTTGTTGAAAATCAGGGAATCCCCGTCGATTATGCGAGGCAACTGTGATATGTACTCTATTGCTGATAATACAGTGTTCGTATTCGTTAGGTAAGAAACATTTGTGTAATTTGTCGTTTGTTCTTATCATCTGTCAGTTGTCAGTGAGTGGCAGTCAAATATTACAATTCCTTTTTGTTCTAAACTTCAATTTTCATTTTTTTCATGCTGCTATAAAATTGTTAGACAAAGGTACAGTATACGAAATAAAGTTTCTATTAAACAAATTCATAATGTTGGATAAATATTTTTTTTAGGGAGATTGCAGGAAATCCTGGAGTTCTTGTAGCTCTCAACACTGGTAATCAAACGGTTACTTTAAACGTAAGGCGAGACATACTCTCGTTGTCCGACTTGGAGGAAGTAACTATACAGTACTTCAGTCAAAATTATAACGAGACTGACTTCAAAGATGTGAAGTAAGAAAAACAAATTAATATTAGTAAATAAACTGACATGGATATTTTGTTGTAGTGCCAAGAAGGATTCGACGAATATACCGCTGTCGCCGAAGTCGGTATTGGTTCTTCAGTACGTACCAAAGAAAAAACAATAAGATGGATGGTGTTTTATATTATATTAAGTCTTTAAATTCTTCAATTGCCATTTAGAATGTATTTATATTCTATAATGAATAAATTATAAGCAGCAATTTATGTGGTTTCATTTTCCTACAATTACCATTCATACTTTTCTGCGTTTTTTTTATTTGCAAAATAATGATTTTAAGCTTGGAATACAAGTCGAGGAATATTGACTGGTTAACTTATAGTTAACCCGGTTTGTGTGGTCAAGTTCAAAGAAAAATGTTTATAGTCGGAATGAATGTATGAATAAACGGTTAAACAAAATTTTTTGAATAATTTTTATTCAATACTTTTTTAATGGTTATTAATAGTTGGTGAATCTGGAACCAACAACAGCATGCTATTATATTCTACTTAGTTGAATGTGTTTTGCATAGAGAAATAATATATATTATTTTGTCTATGGTGTTATGACTGTTTTGTAACGAGTAGCATAGACAGAATTAAACTGACATTAGAAGTGATTTCGAATGGTTTTTTTGGTTGGTTAATGGTTAACCGGTCGGTTCATAAACGATGACGACAGACCCTCGGTTGATTCCGACCCATTCGAATTCTTCGTGAACGGTTGGTTAAACGGCTGTCAATGAAAAATTGTTTGTTTTTGTAAAAAGTTAAAGTTCAAGGAAACAAAATTTTCATAAAATGCTAAAACGCAAAGCAGCTGCAGCTCTCTTATTAGTTGATGAATTGGGTGATTCATCGAATATTAAAAAAATATTTTTAATAAGTGCTAATATTAATTTGATGACCATAAAAACATTTGTTAAAGAGAAGCACACAAGGATTTCAGATTATTTTGAAAATTGGATTGACAGATATCTGGACTATGATTTTTACCTTCATTTTCCTCTGTTCATTGAATAATACGTATATAATATTTTTGAATGATACTTTGCTTCTGTTATTGTTTATAAGTCTTAACATTTTTTTATCTATGGTCTTAACTACAAAACAAATGTAAACAAAACTTGCTTGGAGAATAGAAAGAGATAGAACACATAACCAGTGAGCGAACCGAGCTCGAGAGCACGGTTCAAGTTTCGGTTAACCAAACTTGAAACAGCTGATTTATGACGTCACCAATTTGTCATTCGAATGCGGTTGGTCCAAATATGACGGACCAATCTATGAACCAACCAAGAACCAACATCATTCGAAATCGCTTCATGTGTGTTCTTTTTGACTGAGATCTCAGCTCACATCGGTAATGTGCGCGTTCTTTTTGATTTACTCACTTCGAAGTGAGCTGAGATTTTTCCTCCCCCTTCACCGATGCTGAATTTGTTGTAAGGGGGTATCAGTTGGACTTGAGTCGGAAATAAAGTGGTGGGGATGAAGAATTATTTGATTTTGTTTACATATAAACACACATAACCTAATTTTCTTTCTAATAATGGATTATTAGCCATAATAAAAAACTATTTTCTTTGAAACTTTTTTATACGAAAATCAAAATAAAACGTGGTTAACGGAGATATTCAGATTCAGATTATATGTCTCTTATTCACGCATGCGTCGGCAGATCGCGCGTTTCAATTGAGTAGTTCGTCTTTTTGGTGCTTACTCACATCACTTTATCTCGGATCACTTTAACTTAAGTGAGCTGAGATCTCAGTCAAAAAGAGCACACCTTATATGTGATGCTGCAATATCTTATTGGCGAAGGCCATCTGGCCATATTATTCAACATTCTCCTTTACATTTTTATTCTGCAGTATCGTATTATATTTTATAATCTGTGGTATGAGACGAATCTGGAGACGAACGTCTCACGACAGTAAGAATTTGGCTTTCACGCACTTGCGCACTTTGAGATTTTTAAATTCACATGTTTCTATCGTGCGACGTTGTAAATTGTCACTTGTTCAAGTTGTCTTGTCGTGGTGTTTCTTGACGACGAGAAGCATTTTTTTTAACTATTATAGGTATACCTAGTTATATGCTGAAGATGAATCTGAATGTAATATAATATTATTAATAAAATATTGCATTAACAATTTGTGTTCTTTCAATATTTCAACAAACCTAATTGAAAATCTTAAATAAAAATTTGTTATTGCAAACTGACCCCAGTTTTAAATAACTAGGTAAGTATTATACAGTGTGTTTTTTGTAACGATGACTAGGATTTTACATGGTAAAACTCTAACTTATGTGAAACTAAAAATAGGTACCTACATGATTTCTAATGCATTAAGAATAGCTAGGTACATTTTAAAAATGCCTTAATAGTGTCGAGAAATGTGAAGGATATTTCCAAACAACTTTGAAGCTCAGAAAAAATTATACTTTTCAAATTCCTCGTATCATTTAATTCATTTCAGGAGAATACCTATGTCATCACTTTGAGATGACTGATATTTTACGAGGTTAAAATGTGCAATTTTTCCAAAATTGAAAGCATAAAAATAATACATTGTACCTACTATACCGTGCCTATACCTAATAGAATCGAAATCAGGAAAGATGACGTAAGGCATCAAGTGTTATTTCCTGTACCATTTCCAAAGTGATATCGAAATAAGCTCTGAAGGTGAGTATTTATGTACGAGATCGTCATAGATTTTTAGTTACCTACCTACCTATCCAAAAAATAACAAAAATTTTGAAAGGATGCCCTCCCCAAGGTTTCCTGTCTACAATGGAACCGGCAACGTCTCACGATAGGAACATGCATAGAATAAGGTATGGAACATGTGAATTTAAAGATCTCAAAGTGCGCAAGTGCGGGACAGCCAAATTCTTACTGTCGCGAGACGCTCGTTCTTATGAGTGAAGGTTATGTATTCAAAAAGAAGAATATTTTTTGACGGTTTTGCTGTCAATTGACATATCATTTCATAAGTTTGACCATTGTGAAAATATCTTACATTTGGAAAATCAACAAACATCGGTTATATATCGCCCATTAATTCACATATTGTGTAAAAAATTGATAAAAAATGCCACCTAAATTCGATCCCACTGAAGTAAAGTACGGTATGTCTACAAATTCTTGAAAAAATGTTAACCTATTTTGAATGTCTGCATCAAAGTGTGGATAGAATTATAATAATTTTTTATTTAATTTCAGTTTACTTAAGATGTGTAGGAGGTGAAGTAGGAGCCACATCTTCCTTGGCTCCTAAAATCGGTCCTTTAGGTTTGGTAAGTAAATTAGATATTGTGTTGGAACAATTGTTACTGTATATTAAATTTTGTTCAGTACTTCAGTCAAAATTATAACGAGACTGACTTCAAAGAGCGTAAGTGTGGATTTATGCAGACACATTTAACAATTATCAATTAGCATTTAACAATTAACATTTATCAATTAACAATTAGTAAAACTGCCATCGTTTATGCAGACACAATTATAAATTAGCATGCGCACGAGCCCGAGATTCTAGTTATTTACAATAACCATTAACCCTACATTTTCATGTCCATTTGTGCATTGGAATAATTTTGAAGATGAATTGAACTTGAAAATTAAAAATAAACAAAACAAACAAACACAATATAACCTGTCCACCATTTTTCTATTAAAAAAGTGAAGTTAACTTCAGGATCTGCGTACTAGTTGCGCACTAGATGAAAATTCGGTACAATTAATTTAAGAAGTTAAAAGTTGGCCAACTTCGCAATTGTTAAATGATAATTGATAATTGTTAATTGTGTGCATAAATGGAGTCATAGTGAAATGAGTAGTTCAACTTATAATTGATAAATGTTAATTGTTAAATGCTAATTGATAATTGTTAAATGTGGCTGCATAAATCCACACTAAGACAAAAAAAATATTAATATTAGTAAATAAACTGACATGGATATTTTGTTGTAGTGCCAAGAAGGATTCGACGATTATGCCGAAGTCGATATTGGTTCTTCAGTATGTACCAAAGAAAATACAAGAACAAACAATAAGATGGATGGTGTTTTATATTATATTAAGTCTTTAAATTCTACAATTGCCATTTAGAATGTATTAATATTCTATAATGAATAGCAGCAATTTATGTGGTTTCATTTTTCTACAACTACCATTCATACTTTTCTGCGTTTTTTTTATTTGCAAAATAATGACTTTAAGCTTGCTAAGAAGTGTCATTCTTATGTCAAAATAGTTCCAATTCAATCCGCGAACGCATGACGTCCATAGAGGTTGCTATATAACTCAACATGAGGTGGATTCCAACTCGGAAACTGCCGAAAGCTGTTAGAGAATAGTCGGCCTTTGCAATCAGTGATAGGAATTATGTGAAAGTAAACTCGTAGTTTGCTATGACCAGTTATTCTCTAATTGGAACAGATCTATATGGTTGTCTAAGGATATCCGAGGAGCCTTAGACAACCAAGAAACAGTAGTATGTGCATTTTTGGACGTAGAAGGAGCTTTTGAGAACTCCACATGAGGCTGTCAAGAGAGCATTAAATAGAAGAGGTGTAGACTGCACAACATCCAAATGGATGTCGGAACTGCTCACCACTAGGGTAGCAGAGACGAGAACGAGTATCATTGTCTCCATCTGCACAACCAGAGGATGCCCCATTAAGGTGGAGTCTGACGGTTGCCGAACTCCTGTGTGGTTTGACGGACCTCGGAATATCCTGCCAAGGATATGCCGATGATATTGTCATAACAGCCAGGGGAAAATTTGAAAACACCCTTTGTGACATCGTACAAAGGGGGGTCTGAACTCTACAAATAGCTGATGTAGGCAAGTGGGACTCAGCATCAACCCTTCCAAAACCATTAAACTTGATGGGAACGAAGTTGAATGGAGACAAGAAGTCAAGTATCTAGGTTTGACTCTAGACAGTAAACTCCAGTGGAACAAACACGAGAAGGAGATTACATACAAAGCAAAAATGGCTCTAATGGTGTGAAGGAATCTGGCAGGGAGAAACTGGGGTTGTAACCCAAAAATCCTGAGCTGGATGTACACTGCCATAGTGAGACCAATTATCACTTATGGAGCCATTGCGTGGAGTAGTAGGACTAGCCTATTGACGACGAGAGAAAACCTCTCCAAAATTCAAAGACTAGCCTGTATATGTATAACAGGAGCAATGAGTACATGACCAACGGCAGCAATGGAAGTGATTCTCAACCTCACACCATTACATATGGTGGTGGAGAGTGTTACAGAAAGAACAAGATACAGACTAAGTAGAGAGGGAATCGTTATAAAAAAACCACCTCTTCACTTCTTAGACATCCGACAACCTGGGACATGCTACAAGATGGTATGACGAAAAATGAAATAGCAGATGAACTAGTGAAGAGGGGGACTGAAATACCCTTTTACAGAATCAGCTCCAATGTAATATTGGAAGAAATAGGTAAAGCCGAAGAAAAGAAGATCTGGCCATGGGAAAGATTGAATATGTGCAAATTGTGTCACAGTGTATTTTTTTTCGATTAGTAATTCGTTAGAGGCTTTTAAACTAACTTTTAGTATAAAAAGACAAGCCACACCTAAATATTTGTATTTATTGCTAACCATTATTCACGTACTAAAAGTACATCAAGGATTTTGGCCAATAATTTAATCAACTATACTATAATACAACTTTTACTTTCTTTCAAAATTCTTTTGTTTTGTAAATTGACTTATCGTTGCTTAGGAAACAAGGAAAACGATTTGACTAATTTTTAAGCGGTAGAAAAAAACTTTGTTGAAGTATTTAGTATGTAACTGCAGTGTTATGTTGTGACATTAATAAATACAAGAAGTAGAGATGCCGGTAGTCCACGCTTTTATCTAGCCGGTCAGTTATCTAGTAAAAAATAATCAACGAAGCATACCCAATATAAAAGAGGGAAGCATTTATATTCACTCTTCCCCTTCCTGTAAAATATCCGATACTTTCTTACCAAACATTTTAGCATAATAAGTGGTGCCCTAGTTTAAGAATTGACTAGGAAGTATTAAAATTTGTTGTACACTTTTAAAGACAAAATGCTGTTAATAAGTGACTATATTACAATATGAACCTAAAAACTCTCTGTATATGATAATTTTTTTTCCAAATTTGAGAATCCTTCTCACATTTCTATTCCTTAGTACAGCTTGTCAAACGTAGGAAGAGCTGTGGATAAACTCGACTGTACTCTGCAATCTTTAGTTGTCAATATACTTTTAACAACGGATATATTCAGCCACTGTGCACTAGGTGCCATAAAAAAACTCAAATCTCTTCCTACATTATACAAGCTGTTACAATTTTAAGAGATTCATAAATATCACATCAAAAATACACTTTTTCACATAAATTCTTTATAAAAATAATAAATGTTACTATGGTAAGCAATTTATTTAAAAAAAAAGGAATATACACAGAAATTAAAGCTAGAAAGATATTCAAGATGATGTTCTAGGTTTAAGCTCTTCATAACATGGTCTTAAGAAAATGTAATTCTTCTTTTGGGTGTTGTAAAACTCATGGCCTTTACTCCAATCATAACTAACGGCATATGCAAATATTTGTCCATTATGGTTAAAAGCACACCTTGAAATTGGTTGTTCCATCAATTCTGAGGGTTTCAGTTTTGTTCTGGCATCTTTATCCCAAAAACTGAAAGAGCCATCTGCACCTACAGTAGCTAAAGTGCCATGTACAGGATGGAATGCAATATCATTTACAGCGTAAATGTCTTGATAACCATTAGGTGTACCATTTGAACGATGACATTTGAATGTAAAATTATCTTTAGGATTTGTTGGATTAACATACTGAATTGCTACTCTACCTTCCACTGAACCTAATGCGTATCCAGTAGGTGATTTTTTTTTGTCTCTGAAAAGTTACCAAATATTGTTATTAAAAATATATGAATGTTACTTATTGTTTATAATTACCTAAATATAGCAGCACATCTATGTTGATATTTCAAAGGACTGTCCAGCTTCTTATACTCCTGAGGCTTTCCTTCTAACTGATACACTATAATCTGTCTTCCTGCAGTTCCAACCACTGCCATGGGATAATCTACATCGGCACAATAGCACCTTTCTGGCAAGTTAATACTCATCATTGGATTAGGACTGCGGGTATCCCAAAATTTCAATGTTTTATCCCAAGATCCTGTCATTAAGCAAGAATAATTTGGGGCTTTTATCCAGTGGCAAGTTTTGATTGGTGCATCATGCATTGCAACTTGAACTACTTGATTGCTTGCCAAATCCCACATTTTAGCTTGTTTGTCACATCCAGCCATAAAAACCTAAAGTGTCACAAATGAGAAGATTTTTCTACTTATGTAAATGTTACTTACTTTAGACCCATCATCACTCCAAGCCACGTCTAATACAGGAGCTCCACAGGTTTGCATGGATTTTGGGATACTCGTACCATTTTGTTCAATTTCCCAACATCTAACATTATTATCCCAGCTACTTGCTATCAAAAAATTTTGTGGTAAAGTCGCTGGGGAAAATGCCATGGAACTAATGGAATCTCCTGGTGGTTGCACTACTTCAAAATCTTTCATAGGGTTTGCTGTACTTGGTGTTGCAGCTCCCCCAAAGGAATTTAGAGAACTTTGGTTAAACATTTTCAATGTTTTTACCTTTGTATTGTACTACGAAATTTCACAACTTATCGATTAACTTAAACCAAAACAGTTCACAGAAAAAATAGCTTACAATTTATGAGTTAGTATTTATCTTGCTCAGTTAATTTTCGAACAAAAATAACAAACAAGTATTGTGTACATCCACACCACCAGAAATAAATTCTATAATAAATAGTGTATAGAGGGTAGTGTGGGGTATTATAGTGCATAGAAAATCAACGGATGAAAAATAAATGTGTCTACGACAGACTATTTATTCAGCCATCCAAATCACCTAGAAAACGTCATCTCTTATCCCTAATCGACGTTGACGTTTGTGAAGAAGTAAGATGAACTAAAACCTAAAACTAATTAAAAAAGTAAATTTTCCTTATAATAATATAATGGAACATACAGAAAACGATTTTATTTGTAAGATAGAACAAGATGAGTTCTATAATAAGTTCTTAAAAGCTGAATCGAACAAGGTATTAAGTGATTCATTAAATATCAGAGATCAAGTAAAGAAGTTGGCTGAAGGAATAGAGCTATTAAATAATGAACTGCATAGACAAATACTAGAAAAGCATGAGGATTTATTACAACAAGCCAACAACGCAACAAAACTTGAAACAATTTTAAGTACTATGAATATTCATGTCAAAACACTATCTACAGATGCCGAAAGGCTGAAATCGCAGATAACAGTACCTTATAATGAACTAGAAAAGCATACCAAGGTGTTAAGTCGATTGCATTTAGCAAGTCACATTCTGAGGCAAGTAAATAGATTACAACAATTAAGGAAAAGACTGTCCCATACTAATGATCCTGTACAAAAAGCTTCCCTTTTACAAGAGTTGGAACAATTAGCATCTGATCCTGAATTGAAAGAAGTTGATGTGGTAACAAATGAATTAAGGAATATAAGAGCACACCAGCAAAAGGTTGTCCAATTAGCAACAGGTTCTTTAAATCAAGGAGTTAGAAATGAAAATGTAACACAAACAACAACTGCATTGCAGATATTTATAAATATAGGAACAATAAAATCAGTGATTAATAATTTTGTTGATAATAATCTACATGAATGCAAAGAAAGTTTGAAGTTAGCTTTTACAGTACCACATTTGAATACATCAGTGAAAAGTAAAGGAGGTCCAGGACATCTCAGCCTTAGTACATCTCAAGGCTTTAGGAATAAAATTTGGAGTGAACTTGAAAAAGTATTTGCAGAGGATATTTACCAGATATGCAAACAAGTGAAATTTTTACAGATAACTCTGAATAATTTGTATTTGCCAAATGGAGATTTTAATATTGCAGAAAAATTTTGGACAGGATTTGGTATAGTGTTTCAAGAAGAAATACAGAACTCACCTTCAGCAGTAAAACAAACAATGGAAGAAGACTATCCAAAATTATTAAAGTGCTATTTAGATATGACAAATAAGCTTAAATATGACATATTTTCATTCAACCAAAACATACTGAAAAACTTAGAAAATGCATATTTATCAATGTCTTTAACAAAACTATTAGATCCAGTACAGGAAATGTTTACCGGAGAAATATCATTACCCTCTCAAGATCAAATTGATTCTTTAATTCGTATTGTCAGTAGTGAATTGAGTGTAGCTCTTATAGAAGAAAATTTGAGCAAAAGAATTTCAAAAAATATTTCAAAGTGTATACAAATGTTTGCTGTTAAAATAGAACAACAGCTTGAAACTGGTCCAGAAGCTGCACAAGTCATTGGAGGTACACCTAATACCGGACAACAAAAAAATGTAAACATTGCAAACTCTTTGTATTATTTTCAACTTCAAATACAAAGGATGTTATCAAATATGAAAGGAACTTTAACTGAAAATTGTATAAAAATTATAACTGATAGTTTACAAACTTTTGATGCCTTGGTAAGTGCTATTATTGATGTCCTAATAACATCAGTGAATTCTGTTATAGAAAAAATTATTATAACATTACATTTAGAATCAGATTGGGCTAAAACGCAACCTCCAAATAAAATTATGAATACTTCTTCGCCTTACATGAAGGAATTGAGTCAGTTTATCTCAAGAGTGTATAAAACATACCTGGATGGTTTTAAAAATAGAGAAGTTTTAGCTGCTAGATGTAATGAAATTGCAATACGTACAATTGAATTATTTGTAAGACACATATCTTTATTGAGACCTCTTGCACAAGGAGGCCGAATTCGTTTACAAACAGATTTTAATCACCTAGAAACTTCCTTAAAAGTAATATGTCCACATTTAGGAGATTTAGGAAGACCTTATCGCTTACTTAAATCAGTAGCTTCTCTTATAATATTAACACCTGAGGAAATAATAGCTAGTCAAACAACTGACAGTCCTGTTCCCCATAGTACCATATTGTTGATGTTATTTGCTTATGCTGGTCAAGAATTAGCTAGTCCACATCAAAATACTAGTTGGTCACTTCCTAAAATTTCAGCCTGGCTAGATGAACATAATAATGAAGTTGAAAGATTAGATTTAATTGCTGGAGCCTTACAAAAATATGAAAGTTTGGTGAGGCAGAAAAATTCTGCTAGTTATGATAAAGTGTATCCTTTTATGTCACAGTATTTGGAAAAAGCACTTAATGAAGCTGTTTAATATATTTTTTATTGTTATCATTTTATCAGATTGTTTTATATGTATAAATAAATGGTTAAACAAAATTTTATGAATAATTTTTATTCAATACTTTTTAATGGTTATTAATAGTTGGTGAATCTGGAACCAACAACAGTATTTAACTGCATGCTATTATATTCTACTTAGTTAAATGTGTTTTGTAACGACTGAATTAAACTGAAATTATGGGATGCTGCAATATCTTATTGGCGAAGGCCATATTCAACATTCTCCTTTACATTTTTATGCTGCAGTATCTCATGAGTGAAGGTTATGTATTCAAAAAGAAGAAGATTATTTTTTGACGGTTTTGCTGTCAATTGACATATCCTTTCATAAGTTTGACCATTGTGAAAATATCTTCACATTTGGAAAATCAACAAACATCGGCGATATATCGCCCATTAATTCATATATTGTGTAAAAAATTGATAAAACATGCCACCTAAATTCGATCCAACTGAAGTAAAGTACGGTATGTTTACAAATTCTTAAAAAAATGTTAACCTATTTTGAATGTCTTATTTAATTTCAGTTTACTTAAGATGTGTAGGAGGTGAAGTAGGAGCCACATCTTCCTTGGCTCCTAAAATCGGTCCTTTAGGTTTGGTAAGTAAATTAGATATTGTGTTGGAACAATTGTTATTGTATTATATTTTATTTTCTAGTCCCCAAAAAAAGTTGGTGATGATATTGCTAAAGGAACAGCAGATTGGAAAGGATTAAAAATCACTGTCCAGTTGAAAATTCAAAATCGACAAGCAACAATTTCTGTTGTACCATCTGCCGCCTCACTTATCATTAAAGCTCTGAAAGAACCCCCACGTGATAGAAAGAAGCAAAAGAACAGTAAGTATTATTAATTAGACAGGTTAATTTTTCCCTTAACTGCTAGTTAGTTTCTTGTATTAGTCGCGCTTTATTTTCTGAAAATTGACTATGCTATTGTGTAATATCTATATAGAATTAACTGAATTTACTACTTAAGTTGTTCATAATTAAAGTATAATCTAGTTATTTTTTAGTTAAGCACAGTGGAAATATTACTTTTGATGACATTATCTCTATTGCTAAACAGATGAGGCCAAGGTCTATGGCTAAACAATTGTCTGGAACAGTAAAAGAAGTCCTTGGTACAGCTCATTCTGTTGGTTGCACTATTGATGGTAGAGGACCACATGACCTTATTGAAGAAATTCGTGATGGAACCTTAGAAGTACCAGATGAATAAACTTGTAGAATATTTTTTCTAAGTTATAAAGTCTTTTATTTTCCCCTTTTTTAATTGTGAACCATGATTAATACCGATTATTAAAAGAATGACAAAAACAAATAAAGTGCTGGAAATGTGTTTGAATTTGTTCATTAGTCTTTGAAAATGAAACAATGGTTCAAACGGAAATCCGGACCAATGTTGCATATGGTACAAATTTATAGCACAGATAAAATATATATAAAGGTATGTAGTAAATGTTCAGTTTATCAGTACAATTGCAAGTGATCATGTCCACCTGTACTTGGAGTTAATAAAGGAAGCTATTTCTGAGTTAAAAACAATTCTGAATTATTTATCATATTTGAATGCAAATTAACTTGAGTAAATGACTTCCTTGTTAATTTAGTTACAGTAAATCATTCTTTATAACTCTAAATTTAATGTAGCTGAATATTGGTGGTGTATCGGTTAAGGCCACTTGTCATTAATGGCGAGGTTAAGTATGTTATCTGTGGTTAATGCCACTAGTCGCTAATGGTAAAGAACACAGACCACTTAGTGGTCTGTGGTAAAGAAGAGGAGATTAATACTGAGAGTGTACTGAATTATCCTGTTGAGTTAATTAAATATATTTATTATCAACTTATTTATTTATATACAACATGGATGACGAGGCGGAAACATACAAGCTATGGAGAATTCGAAAAACAGTGATGCAAGTAAGATATAATCCACACTTAAAAATTATCGAAACTTAAAGTATGTTTTTTTGTTTATACCTAGTTGTGCCACGACAGGGGTTACTTAGTAACTCAAGATGAATTGGACCAAACATTAGAACAATTTAAGGAGCAATTTGGAGACAAACCAAGGTAAATAATAACGAGTATAACACAAGTTTAGCCATTGCTTACTTGTATTATTTTTTAGTGAAAAGAGGCCTTCTAGAAGTGATTTAATTGTCTTAGTAGCTCACAATGATGATCCCACTGATCAGTTATTCGTGTTTTTCCCTGATGAACCTAAAATTGGTATAAAAACTATTAAAACTTATTGTCATCGTATGCAGGAAGAGAATATTCATCGAGCTATTATTGTTGTTCAAGCAGGTAATAATGTGCTTTATATACTTTTTCTACTCCTGTTTTATAATATGCTTATTAAAAGACTAAAATCTGTATCATAATGATATTCATTATGATACAAATTTTCATTATGATACAGATTTTTAAGCCAATAGGAATGCGACATTCGCACAATATTCAATATAGCCATGGATACCTGGTTGACATTGACATTGGAATAAACAAATTTGGAAACTTGGGCAAGCAAATTGCCACCTTTTTAGGGCTTCCCAATCCCAATTTATATACGGGACACTGCTTTCGTAGAACATCTGCAACCATATTGGTAGATGGCGGCAGTGATATTACCACCTTAAAAAGACACGGTGGTCGGAAATCCACTACGGTTGCAGAGGGTTATATTGAAGAAAATATCCAAAATAAAATGAATGTATCGAATAAATTTTTTAATTCAATTGAAAATAGGAATGAAACAAACTTTAACATGCCCTCCAGCTCAACAACCATCCGAATAAGATCAGCCCCCCAAATAAATTTTACAAATTGTACAATAAATAATTTATGCACAAAGAAGATTAAAGAATTAATATTATTATGTTCAAAAGTTTTAAATTTATTTGTTGTACAATTTGTAAAATTTATTTGTTGAAGTTCCTTTCATTGTTCTTGTTTTTTATAATAAATGATAATTATTAATTAAATAATTCTTATTAATCGGAGTAGAAAAAATATTGTATGCAACTTTCATGTAATGGCCATTAATACACTCGCATATAATATACGAAACTCGCCTGCGGCTCGTTTCGTATCCTACAATATGCTCGTGTCTTAATGGCTATCATTACATGATCGTTGCATAAAATACTATTATATCACTAATAGGTATCTTCATGATTGGATTGCTGTAATTATTTAATTATATTTGAATTTGTTTTCAGGTATGACTCCAACTGCAAAACAATCTTTGGCTGACATGGCTCCAAAATATATATTGGAACAATTCCTCGAATCCGAGTTACTTATTAATATAACTGAACATGAATTGGTGCCTGAGCATGTTGTAATGACACCAGAAGAAAAACAGGAACTTTTACTAAGATAGTATCCTTTTAAAAGCAACTTATATATTGTAAAATCACATTATTTTTTTTCTAGTTTTGTAATTATTAAGTTTTCCTTAACAGAGTACAGTAAATTGAAAGAGAACATGTTGATGAGAATTCAGGCTGGTGACCCTGTTGCAAGGTATTTTGGATTGAAAAGAGGACAGGTGGGTACATAAATTTTCTATTATATGCCTATTAAACTTGTTTGATCCAATCTGTATGTATTTGCTTACTAAACTATCTTTTATTGCAGGTTGTCAAAATTATCCGGTCATCAGAAACAGCTGGACGATATATTTCATATCGATTAGTTTGTTGAATTTGAATGGAAGTTTATTTTGAGTGTTTATATTGTATGTAATCTTAAGAATAAATAAATAAGTGATACTTTTTAGTTTTTACTGGTATTTTTTCTTCTACTTCAATGAAGACATTGACCCAATTTCCTTCTTAATGGAATGTGTAGTCACAGTACATGGAACCATATCCATGCCTTCTATGAGAACATGGGTTTAACATTCAAGAGTCAATATTAATACGTGCGTTAGTTATGTCTACCTTGTACTGATAAGGCGCAAATATGCTAAAACTGGTCTACAAGTGACGTCGCCCTTTTAATTACATACCAGAATGGTTAGTTAAATCTTGTACATCATACCGACCCCGTTTAACTTGAAGTGTAATTCGATGCCTGTCAGGGCATATAGCTTGAGAAGTACTTATTTCTTGTTAATTGAACGGTAATTGTTTTTTTGGAAAATATGTTTCAAAAACTTTATAAGGTATTAAATCTTTTATTCTTTAATATCTAAAAAAAGTGTACCTAGTGTTCATTTTGTGAATGGACGAGAGATTTCACTTTTCTGTGGAATGACAGATTATAATGTCATATAGGTACGCATAGTACAGTCGAGGTATACCCTATAACGATACCAAAGTATGCCAGGTAGCGTTGAGTGATTATATATCGGCACCCAATCAGACTTGGGTAGTATTCTGAATCCTATTCAGAATACATTTGGCTGGTATTCGTATACATTTGTGTATTTGGTATTCGACTGAATACTTCTTTTGTCGGTATTCTGGATTCTGAATACCATATTTTTGAATCTCAGTATTCAAATTCCAGTATTAAGGCCGGTGTAGAACACCAAATAGATATTCAAAAACCAGATTTTAATGGAGAAGGAACAATGCCCAATAATGATCTTAAATTTTTCGACTTTGAGAATGAGGAGAATCCGGAATAAAATAGCAATTTAGGTTCCAGGGATAATAGGGATAAACTGAAAGCAAAAATTCAACTTAACCTTAAGATTACCTTTGAAGATGATTACCCTTTAATTAAACAAATATTTTTAAGGTATAACTCCATAATATTACCATCTTCTGCTCCAGTAGAACGATTGTTTTCTTTTGCGGATATGATAAATACGCCAAAGCGTCAAAAATTTGGGTGACGAACTTTTTGAAATGTTGGTTTTGTTGAAGGCGAACGGGATAAGAAAAACTTTTAATTTTTCTCTTTAAATTTAAGTACCGGTGCGTCGTCATATGATATTGATTGGTTCCTATTTTTTTATTTAAATGAAAATAATTTTATTTTAAGTTTTATTTATTATTTAAGTTTTTATTTATGTTTTTGTTACCTATAAACTATAAACCAAAGGATTTTATTTTAAGTTTTATTTAATTTGTAGTAAAGTTTCTTTTTAGTTGGAATCTTCGAAAAGTATTCCTATTTAAATAAATCCAGGTATTCAAATACAGCGTTATTCGAACACTTTTTTTTCTTTGTATTCGAATCTTGAGTATTCGAATACAATTTAGAATATACAGTACCTTATTCAGGATTCGGATTCGAATACCTACCAAATTTCAGTATTCGACCCAATAAGTCTGCACCCAATAATGGAGGCTCTTTGAATAAGAACAAATAAGGTGTCGTTTCGGTGTGAGTGAATTATTCTGTGATGAAGTACCTAGGTACTTATTTAGAGAGTCGTTATTTGAAAAGAACAAAATGCCTATAAATCTTGTTTCTGAGGTGTTTTGTACTGTACCTTCGCTTCTTATCGTTTTGTAAATAAACAAATCATAATCATGCAAGAGTTTGCATGAGAGTTATTGTCAGTGGAAAAAGGCAGATTAATTTAAAGTATCAGAAAACAACGTTCAAAAAATATCATAACAACTATGGAGTTGGTAATGGAGTACATTGACTGAATCTTGATTTGTATAATAACAAAATAGACGTGAACAAAGTTTGGTTATAGCTTTATTACCTATGTATCCAACCTATATGCAAATTAAAAATATTGGAATTAAAAATTGAATATTTTTTTAAATCCAAATGTGTCGAGTGCCAATCGGCATCGCAGTATAAGACACATTATGTTCCGCTACCACTACAGTACAAAAGTGGTATATATCTCCTTCGCCAGCGTTACTACTAGGTATAGGTACCTGCTCTTTTCTATTGTCGTCAACCCACATTGTCCTGTCCTTTTATAGCGATTGTCTTTCATACAAAAGCTTTAGAAATTCGCTTACATTCAGAAAATGTATCGACAAAAGCTAGGAATAAAAGTCTTCAAAAACAATATTTTAATTATTGATCAAAAAGAAACAAGCATCCTTGTCTCTCGACTAGATTTCGCCGAAGATAAAGTTACTTTTCAACAATAGAAACGTAACAATGATATATAGATAGATTACGACGTTAGTTTTTGAGTTAAAAGCATTGGCAGAAATGATTGAAAGATTAAGGAAAAAACTCATGTCTGCATACAAGGATGGAGTAAAAAGTTTTAACACAGTCACAAAAGTAACGTTTTTGAACAAATTTTATATCTAAATGTACGTAATAAAAATTGTATCAATTTCATATAGTCTCAGATTGTTTAAAAATTTACTTATTTGTCTGACTTTATTTTTAGTACACATCTACGCGGAAGTTTAAACTTCAGATTGGGGTGCAAAAAATATTTGAAAGCGCCCCATGTCTCCACGATATGCATCGAAGAGTACATGGATCGATAATCTGTGGCAAGATGATATCTTGGGGCGCGTTAGTGTCCCGTCACAAATTATGCAAGCCCTCTCTGCTTAATAGTTAATCAATGAACAATGGCGGACGCCGTACATAGTATTTTAAAAGAGAAAAATCTGAATTTAATATTTTAACATTCGAATTAAATGGATAAAATTTAAAGCAACGGTGTTCTAGTTAATCAGAAAACTTTCAGTTTGATATGTATGAAAATTCATTATACAGATTGGTCTTCACAATGTCGTTTTATAGTTTGTCTCAAAATATATGGTCTTCACTTTTGCCGGCAACCATAAAGTTAATGGGCCAATTGCAATAAATAATTTGGCCAATAGCTGCTGTAGAAGAGATCTCCAGTGACGGACTATTTAAAATTATTTTAAAAAGGATCAAATTCACGAATATCAATCTTTTTGTATTTTTATCATACATCCTTTATTTTTTATTTAATATGTGAAGACCATTTCTCTAAACTTTTTTCTTTTTCCTCCTAAATGAGAGACTGTTAAATAAACTATAACCAGGTAAAAAAAACATATCTAACTTCATTGGCATGGATTAATATTATTCTAAATCTAATTCAGTTTCACTGCCAGACTTATCAGATTAATTACAATAGGCTCTAAATTATTTTGAATATGAATGTATGAATCTTCAATTTTTATAACGTGCTGTACAGAATTTTTCCAGCTTATTGGAATGGGTAGGTACAGTTGGTTCGGTGAATCTTTTCCCATGTATGAAATTATTTACAAACTACTTTTTATAGTACATCTCGTTTCTACTCACAGAATCCAAACCCTCGAAATGAAACCGTTTGTTCCATTACAACATAATATAACAAATGTCGGCGTTAGGTGTAACCCACAGAACTTGAATTTGTACATTGACAGACGAAAGACTTTGTTTACATTTTTATTCTACATTTTTGTCCATTTTTTTGCCCCTTGTATATAAATTTATTTCAAAAACAGTTGTTATAACGACTAACTTATACCTGAGTGTTCGAATTATTGTGGTAAGTAAATATTATTACACCAGCTTCAATACAATAATAACTAACGTTCACCGTCACTTTAGCCACATTCTAATTAAACCATCAATCTACGACCTACGTGTTAGTGAATGTATTGATGTATTGCGTTTGTATATGAATGATGACGCATGGGAAAAGATTCACCGAACCAACTTGTATATAATTAATTACATTTTTAATTCTATAACACTGGGACCCAAAGTAGGAGTAACATTTTCTGCTCTCAACTTTGATTTTACTTTTTTTGCTTTGCTTTGCATCTAATGACAAGTGTTATTTTCGACGCAACATTGCGAAAAAAATTAATGATAACCTATAATATTCGTATAGAAAGCTCTTTGAAAACGCAGGCTAAAACGGAATATTTATTACTGCCATATGAATTCAACGCAGCCATCATACTCCCCACTTATACAAAACCTGATGGCCCGCCCTTGCCTTGTCTCTCTACTATTGTTGGGTTTCATTTCAGGTAAAATTATTTTAAGAAGGTCGTGAATGGTCGTATTTATCTGTGCGCACGAATTGCCGACAGATGCATGAACTGCGGACAAGTGCCGTAAGGGTCCGTTAATCACTGCACGAATTGCGGACAAAGGTCGGTCAGGTAAAATGAACAGGTAAAGGGTTAGGGGGTTAGGTTAGGTTAGTTGAATATTATTATTCATATTTCTATGGAATCGAAATTTATAGCCATCAATAACCAATAGTTTTTTTCCCCTTTCACTCAACATTACTTCCATTTTACCGATTTGTTAGGAGAAAAAAATCTAATTGGAGAATCAAAAAAAGAGATGTTTTTCTAAATGATGCAATTCAATTACATTTCTGAGAAGAAGGGTTGCGGCGGTTAAGCGGATTAGATATGACCTGTCCGCAATTCGTGCGCTACCTGCTCTCAACCCATCGGTTGTCCGCAGTTCACGATCATCCGTATTTATATGATTGCCGGCAAAAGCCAGGACGATATACTTTGAGACAAACTATACGTCTGTTAAAAACAATGAATAATATGTTGTATAGCTCAAGCATGAAATTTATTGAATAAAAGAAACAAACAGCTGTATGAATGAATTTAAATACCTATTTTTTTGTCACACCTGGTATATTAATTAGATGTACTAAAAACGGCAACCATTTTATGTATACCTAGGAGGTAGTGAAATTAACTTTTTTTGATACAGCTCAGTAAATAGATCTAACTGAACTGTGTTTTTTAATTAATAACGCATAACGCCCGGTAATGTAGAGCTTTCCGTTAATGTCGTCGCCATCACAGAACTCTCGTCGGTCTGTCTGGAGTCCGAACACCACTCACTTCCTGCTTTTTAATCGGACAGTTCTTTATTAGTTATCGTTTACAGTTTAGTTTACCCAAGTTATATGATGTTAATCGAATAATATCTAGGCCAGAATTAAATAATTTCAAAAAACTGTTGAACACTTAAACGTCTAATTTTAAACGTACTCAACTAATCGCCTGTATAATGAAAAACTATGAAGTATAAAATAATCCATAGTACTTAAAAAAAGTTAGACTCTAAATTTATAATTTGAAAATGCATACTTTTTGACACCTTCTCCACATTTGTTCCGATATCTCGAGCACCTCTCGCTTAACAGTGTTCTAGTTTTCGTCATTCGGATCAGCATAAAATTTGCTACAAAAAGGAGATTTTTCGAGCCTGATAAACATGAGGTTCATGAATTATAAGTCTTCGAAAATTGATATATTTAAATAAGTCCGACTTTTTGATATGTCTCTGTATTTTTGGCTCTAGCTACAAAAATAATCCACGTATCGTACTCTACCCAACTCCATTCGAGAGAGCATGAAATTTTCTATGTGGCCTGAAATTTTCAATATTCTGACATTCCTAATAGTCCAGTAAATAAAGACCGAGAAACCCCCCAACCTGTTCATCTCATTATTGTCGGACTTTTTTCTTGCAACTTGTAGGTATTCACGGGTAGATTATTCTCTGAAAATATGTCCTTCGCGAAATTTGCGAAAGGGGCTGAAAAATGGCCAATAATCCCAAAAATTGAGTTTTTCGCCGATATCTCCGGAAGTATGACACTTAGAGAAGTGGGGTTTTGCTAGGAATGGAGAGCAGTTTATTATCTACAAAAATGATCCTTATCATTTTTGTCAAAAGTTTAACCGTTTTCGAGATAAACGGGCCCAAGCGTACCTTGGATTTCGAACTGCTACGCGGCGTCTCCGGGAGCACGCTCCATGAATGTAGGCATGGGAGGGCGGGCAAATTGGCCCATAACTTGAGTAAAAATGAATCTTTTTTCATGATTCAAAGTGCATATGAAAGGAGGGACCTGTACCTATAACATCGTGTAACTTTTTCGTTTTTTTTTATTTTCCAGGAATATTGAAAAAACTGGCCAAACTTTATTTTTCCTGAATATTTGACCGCCCTTATCAATCCGTTCATATTTTTTAAATTAAGCGTTGTTTACCGAAACCTTTTGGATAATGGGACTTTGATAGGTGGTGAATGTATTCCGAAAGAATGAATAAATAATTTTTGTGTATTTTTATAAACAACATGTTTTTCTTGGGACGTTTTTTTTTGATTTCCGGAGTTTTCTGAAAATTCTCGGGTCTACCGCAAATTGATAAACAATGATTGGGAATATCGGTCTTTAATGCACACCATTGGAAAGCTGAAAATGTCCTCTTTTCGATGGTTTTTAAAATTTTTGGCTAAATTTTTTAGTTTTCCGGAAAATTTTTGCAAGCCTTTTTTTGCAAGAAATATTTATCCAGGGACAAAAATGATAACGACCATTTTTGTAGGTAATGAACTGTACTTCATTTCTAGCAAAACCCAACTTCTCTAAGTAGAATATTTCGGGAGATATCTGCCAAAAACGGAATTTTCGGGATCATGGACCATTTTCCAGCCCCTTCCGCAAATCCCGCGGAGGACATATTTTCAGAGAGTAACCTACACATGAATACCCACAAGTTGAAAAAAAAAAGTCCGACAATAATGAGATGAACAGGTTGGTGCCTTTATTTACTGGACTATAAGCCCTGTACGCGAATTAATATAATTTTCGAAAATTTCAAAATTTGTATTTTATGTTTTTTGATTATTTCAAATTAATTAGACCCCGTAGATTCCAAAAATAGGCATAAAAAGGCGATTGGACGAATATTAACATACCTATACAAAAAATGTACGTACTGATAAGGATACTACAAACAAAAGGAATATAGACCAAATAATTATATTTTTTATTGTAAAACTGAAATTAACAGAGTACACAAAGCATTATATAAACAAATATAAGTAAAATTGTGGCTGGAGCTGCTCCTAGTAGATGGATGATTGTCCTCCATGGTTGGAAGATGATCCAAGCCAGTAGAAAATATAATCAATCGGTCAAAAAATCTACAACCGACAGAAAATATTCCCCACCGGTTTACAGGATGTTTTCTACCGGCTGCACCCTGCCAGAAGTTTGTCTTTACTGACAAAGTGCAGTAATAAACATATACAATCAGAAACAAATAAATTCAAAAAAAATAATTATAAAAAATCGAATAACAACAAAATATTAACATATACCTACATTTATTACAATATTTTAACTAACAATATCAAACACAAATTACACAGCAAAAAGATATTTTAAAATTAACATCACCAACCCCTACTACACTCAAGCTTGAGCATGCAAATATTGAACCCATGCAATTAAGAAAATAAACATGCAAAGAATACTTTACCAAATAATATAAGGCTTATAATGAATCAAAATAGAAATTTTGATTTATTAATATTACAGTAAAAAAATTCTGTAGCTTCAAATTGAAAAAGTCAAAGATAACTTTTGTAACCTGAAAAATCCTTTCCTGAAAGAAATTCTGGAACAAAAAATTAAATTAATGATAAAAAAAATTATCTAAAATTTTTGATTATTTTTGAGATAGGCCTATGAGCAAGTTTAAATATATCGTTATATTACAAATAAATTCTGAAGAGTATATCCATCGCTGGTAAAATTTCTAGAACAGAAAATCAAAAAAAATTAAAAAATTCAACAAAAATCCGATGGAATCTTGAAGCCTGTAAAAGAGTGTTAGTGTGCTGAAAAGAAGCGCTGAAAAAAATTAAATTAAATTATATTCATGAAAAAAAAGTATCAAAATTTTTTATAATTTTTGAAATAGGCCTATCAGCAAGTTTGAATATATCGATATATTCCAAATAAATTCTGAAGAGCATATCCATCGCTGGTAAAATTTCTAGAACAGAAAATCAAACAAAATTAAAAAATTCAACAAAAATCCGTTGGAATCTTGAAGCCTGTAAGAGAGTGTTAGTGTGCTGAAAAGGAAGCGCTGAAAAAAATTGTTAGTAGTTAGTCAGAACCTGCCAAGTAGCCATTTTGCATGTAACAGCTTTGGCTTCTACGATATTTTGATAGCCCATACTGGGCAACAATTTCCCCAACTTGTTAATCCATACCCATTCAACAAACGGAAAACACTTAAGCGCACTCGCCCCATCTGGATGACCGCCCGCTTTGCAAACGAGACTGACCGACAACCTAGTGAACGAGCACTTTCCCACAGTGTGGTACTGCGTGCATCCGTGAAGGAAAAAGTCAATCGTAAGCACACAAGTGGTTACATGTGGCGTCCTTGACAAGTAAAATAAAATGCTTACCAATGTCTGTTTGAAAAAAGAACCAACTTGTGAAAGGAAGGCAGGACAATATTTAGAAAAATGAAAAACAACATAGCTTACCTATGTCTTTTGAGAAAATAAGCAATTCCTAAGAGAATGGGAGGACAATATTTAGAAAAATGTCTTTTGAGAAAATAAGCAATTCATAAGAGAATGGGAGGACAATATTTAGAAAAATGAGGAACAACATAGCTTACCTATGTCTTTTGAGAAAATAAACACCTTGTTAAACAAAGGGAGGACAATATTTAGGAAAATGAGGAACGTCATAGTTTACCTATTGTTAGTTGTTAGTCAGAATCTGTCAAGTAGTCACTTTGCATGTATCAGCTTTGGCTTCTACGATATTTTGATAGCCCATACTGGGCAACAATTTCCCCAACTTGTTCATCCATACCCATTCAACAAACGGAAAACACTTAAGCGCACTCGCCCCATCTGGCTGACTGCCCGCTTTGCAAACGAGACTGACGGACAACCTAGGGAACGAGCACTTTCCCACAGTGTGGTACTACGTGCATCCGTGAAGGAAAAAGTCAATCGGAAGCAACCTAGTGATTACATGTAGTGTCCTTGACATGTAAAATAAAAAGCTTGCCAATGTCTGTTGAAAAAAGAACCAACTTGTGAAAGAAAAGCAGGACAATATTTAGAAAAATGAGGAACGACATAGCTTACCTATGTCTTTTGTAAAAATAACCAACTTGTGAAAGAAAGGGAGGAAAATACTTGGGAAAATGAGGAACGACATAGCTTACCTATGTATTTTGAGAAAATAAGCAATACCTAAGAGAAAGGGAGGACAATATTTAGAAAAATGTGGAACGACATAGCTTACCTATGTCTTTTGTAAAAATAACCAACTTGTGAAAGAAAGGGAGGAAAATACTTGGGAAAATGAGGAACGACATAGCTTACCTATGTATTTTGAGAAAATAAGCAATACCTAAGAGAAAGGGAGGACAATATTTAGAAAAATGAGGAACGACATAGCTTACCTATGTCTTTTGTAAAAATAACCAACTTGTGAAAGAAAGGGAGGAAAATACTTGGGAAAATGAGGAACGACATAGCTTACCTATGTTTTTTTAAAAAATAACTGCCAAGTAGCCATTTGCATGTAACAGCTTTGGCTTCTACGATATTTTGATAGCCCATACTGGGCAACAATTTCCCCAACTTGTTAACCCATATCCATTCAACAAACGGAAAACACTTAAGCGCACTCGCTCCATCTGGATGACTGCCCGCTTTGCAAACGAGACTGACCGACAACCTAGGAACGAGCACTTTCCCACAGTGTGGTACTGCGTGCATCCGTGAAGGAAAAAGTCAATCGTAAGCAACCAAGTGGTTACGCATGCGGCGTCTTTGTCAGTTAATATAAAAAGCTTAGCAAAGTCTTTTGAAATAAGAACCAACTTGTGAAAGAAAGGCGGGACAATATTTAGAAAAATGAGGAACGACATAGCTTACCTATGTCTTTGAGAAAATAAGCAATTCCTAAGAGAAAGGGTGGAAAATATTTAGGAAAATGAGGAACGACATAGCTTACCTATGTCTTTTGTAAAAATAAACGCCTTGTAAAAGAAATGGAGGACAATATTTAGAAAAATGTGGTACGACAAGGCTTACTAGGTATGTATTTGGAAAAGTTAAGCAATTAAGGCTGAAAGTTACCTTAAGTAGATGGAAGTTTGTCCCCCATGGCTGGAAGATGACCCCAGCCAGTAGAAAATATAATCAATCGGTCAAAAAATCTATAACCGACAGAAAATATTCCCCACCGGCTTAGAGGATGTTTTCTACCGGCTGCACCCTGCCATATCGTAAATAAAAAGATTCTAAAACATACTTTAGAACAAGTATTTCTTTCTGATAAAAAGATAAAAACAAAAATAACCAATTTAAAAGCTTAATTTGTACTTTGGTATATCATCCTTAAAAATCAAATCGTTTTTGGAAACTTTAGACATGAATATTTGCTTTAAAACCGATTACAATTTATCAAAATTCATCAAAAAAAACAAATCTAAATCTTCCAAATTAAACAAATAGTTTATAAATTAAAATCTGTGATAAAATTTATATAGGTAGAACTTTTAGAAATTTTAAAACTAGAATTTCAGAACACAAACGTAGCTATGAAAACCAAAAATTATATTCCAACTATTCTAATCATTTATTAGCAAACCAACACACTTCGATTAAAATTTTGAAATTTTGCATATAGAACCTAAATCCTTAAAATTAAATATTTTAGAAGCTCTTGAGATAAATAAAAAACAAATATTCAGATAATCTTCTTAATGACCAAATAGATAGATATCAACATTGTTCAATCCTTTAGTTAATCCCATATTTAGACACTTTTTTGCTTTTTATTTCCATGTAAATAGATTATAATACTTTTGTCAATATCCGTAAAATTCCCTATTAATGCACGAAACGCGTCACAAATAATTGTATACAGGGTTGGGATAAAGTATGGAACCAAGTAAATATCTTTTAAACGAAAAGAACGATATTTATGAAAATTTGTAGGTAAGTACAATGGAACAAAATGCATCTGATGTACATTTTTTTGTTAATAATATACTTCCGGTTTAACCGGAAATGCCATCGACTTCTTTAATTTAAATAGGACACTCTATATATTTTTAAAGATTTTGAATTCATACATACTGAGTTTAAGGCAAAAATTTTTGTAAAAACGTGGAATAACTCACCGTTAGTTGTACAATAGGTGTACATTTCATTATTTTATAATAACTTAGTTGAATTATAATGAAGATTTAAACAAATTAAATTGTTTTATTTCATCTTTAAGTATATGGATCTTCATCAAGTAAAAGCCTCATCTATTCAACAAAATATTTACATATAGGTAGGACCTACATTTTCAAGAATATTTTCACCAAAAGGTATACTAACCTATGTCTTTTGGAAAAAGGCATATGAAGAAGTGATAATAATTGGGAAAATATGGAAAAGAATATAGCTTACTCGTGTCTTTTCAAAATTAAGTGCATGAACAGTTTAAAATTCTAATACATAATTTGTAACAATATTCAAAGTTCATATCTTCAATCTTACTACAAACTTCGGTATATATGCGTTATTTTGAGAGATATCAAAAAATGTTACCAACAAAAATAGTAGATGTCTTTAAGGTTCATAATTTGAAATTATATCGAACTATACAGAGTGCTGCATAACTCCGTTACAAACCAAACATATGATTTTTTAAATGAGAACCCCTGTGTATTATACCGAATTCGGATTGCTCTCATTTTTTGGAAGCTTTTGATATACGGTTTTGCTACGTTATACAGAGTCCTTCAAAAGGTATGGACGCGTTTACACGAAAATCGTAGGTAAATCAATGCTCTGTAGTCTACGGTACGTTGGGGAAAACAAATTTATTTTGCCTAACAGAGTTTCTTAATATGATGCAATATATCCATATTCTATTAAATTTTAATTATTTTATTTCTTGTATACAGGGTGGACGGAAACTCGAACCTGTCATTTTCTTTCTTCTTTCAAATGGAACACCCTGTATTTTATATAAAAAATAGAATCTTAGATTATGTAACTTTAATTTTTATCAAGCATTCCCTATACCCAAAGTTTATAAAAACAGAGTTATTTTGTAATATTTATTGTAAACTATATTTATTGAACTATTATGTGAAAACAATAAACGTTCTATCTAACAAAAAATCCTAATTAATAATAAATTTTAATAAACAATTCATTCTAAACAAAACTAGCTACTAAAAGTATAATCCTAAGCGTAATATTAAACTAAAGGTTCAAAGTGTTCACCGTTAACATCACTGCAATGCTATTTCCCGATTTAACAAAAGTATATTTATTTTTTTGGGGTCTTGTAAAAATTAAGTATAAAATCAGCCGGCTATTAGAGATGACGTGAAAGAGAATCAGTGCGGCATTTCGATCTGCTAACGTTGATATGCTGAGAAATGTTAGTCAATCATTGAACCTTTAGTTTAATATTACGGTTAGGATTATACTTTTGGTGGCTAGTTTTGTTTAGAACAAATTGTTTATTAAAATTTATTAATAATTAGGATTTTTTGTTAATTGCTTTCACATAATAGGTCAATAATTATAGTTTACAATAAATATTACAAAATAACTCTGTTTTTATAAACTTTGGGTATAGGGAATGGTTGACAAAAATTAAAGTAACATAATCGAAGATTCTATTATTGCTATAAAATACAGGGTGTTCCATTTGAAAGAAGAAAGAAAATGACAGGTTCGAGTTTCCGTCCACCCTGTATACAAGAAATAAAATAATTAAATTTTAATAGAATACGGAGAGATTGCATCATATTACGAAACTCTTTTTGGCAAAATACATTTTTTTTCTTCAACGTACAACAAGCTACAGAGCGTTGATTTACCTACAATTTTCATATAAACGTGTCCATATCTTTTGAAGGACTCTGTATAACGTAAAAAACCTCATATCAAAAGCTTCAAAAAATGTGAGCAATCCGAATTCGGTATAATATACAGGAGTTCCCATTTAAAAAATCATATGTTTGGTATGTAACGGAGTTATGCAGAGCTCTGTATAGTTCGATATAATTTCAAAATATGGACCTTCAACACATCTACAATTTTTGTTGATAACATTTTTTGATATCTCTTAAAATAACCCATATACCGAAGTTTGTCGTAAGGTTGGTACACCCTGTAGGTATGTTAATAACCAGCAGTAGGCAATTATTTACATGCAGTATATAACTTACTCTATCGAAGAGTGTTCTAAACTATTGCAAAATCAAATAAAGTACTTTTTGTTGATAAATTATGAAACGGTTAAAATTTTTGTATGAAAATTATTTTGTAAAAGATCCAAAATGTTATAAAAACCTTTTTAAATACACTGTATTCATGTATTGCTAGTAACACTAGTAAAGAAAGGATAATATATTGGAAAAATATATAAAACAGAATAGTTTACCTATGTCTTCTGTTAAAAATATATAGAAAACGGAGAAATTAAATATTTATTTAGTACTAGTAACTACCAGATAATAAAATAAAGACTTACCCCATATTATACGAGTAGAATTTTAATCCTTGGAAATCAACCTACACTCGGGTACACTACCGAAAATTTCGAAGACACACATAGTTTCACTACCGTAAATAATTACGAACACAGGTACACTCCCGGAAATTCGAAAATACACTATATTCCCGTAAATTACCAATATACACTCCCGACACGACCGTCCGATTTAAAAATTCATTCGTTACTGAAAGCGAGATTTAAAATGTATTCATTAGTCATGCCATTCGACACAAGCAAGTTGTGTGTCATCGATATGAATTCAATATACACTGGCCGCCCCATTTAAAAATATAAAGATAGATTATTTTTAAAAACGTTTTTCCATTCTTTTTGATATTTTTAATATGCAGGGTAAGTAGAAAAGTTCCAAAATAATTCATAAATAAAAATTTTTGGGATATTCTAAGAATTTACAAGAAAAAGGTTATTGTAAATTCCATTTTCAGTATAATTTTGGCGAGCAGTGTATATATCGACACAATAAACATGTATATTTTACCTTCATATGTTTCTGCGATTCACGGAAAGAAGAAGAGACTAAGAAATATCTGTTTAACTTCTTCTTTTTCTTTAACAGGGGATAATTTACCTGGCTTATACAGTAGAAATATTTTATTGTAGTATTCGAAGGGATATCTTAATTTTATTTGGAGGGAATTTGGAGGGTGCAAATAAAGTGTTGTAAACTTCTATACGAATGGTAACAGGTGACTTAATAGTGATAGATGACGTCACAGTGCCACTCTGGCCAATAATTTTAAATGGGACCTTATGGCAAGTGATAGCTCGTTTGAAAGGCATTGACTTTGGCTACATAGCCATATTAATTTTGTTTGGGTTTAAACTAATTTTGACGGATAAATTAAATAAATACCAAAATTATTGAAATTATTTTTTTAAATCTATATAACATTTTGCAAGACACAATATTATAAATCATAATAATTTCAAATTCGTCAATTTTTATTATGTTTTTTTTTCTGTAAGTGATCATTACTGTTTGTTATTGTGAAATTATAGAATGTAATGCCGTGATGGGATATCAAAATAACTTATTACCAATTTCTTACAATCTTTTAGCAATTTCTAAGTACCGTTATTTTTGGTTTTGTATTAACAATCATTTCTTACCTCTAGGTATGTTTTAATAAAAATGAAACGCTTTATTATTATGAACTGATAAAAAAGTATATAATATGGAGTCGTTTTTATTCCATGAGGGTTCACAGAGTTTTTTAACGTACCAAAGAACTATATAAGTACCTCCTAACGGGTACCGGTATAGGTACCAGGTGCAACTTCTTAAATTGTACACCTGAAACATATTTAGGAAAAGGAAAGATATCTTCCTGTGAAAAAAAAATATCATCGACTCTTTTAACCGTTGCATTGCAAGCAATTTAATTTAGATTGTCAGTTACATACCTACATGAGGATTTTAAAAATACGGGCACTATAATTACGTATAAACATTTATATTGCTCAGAATATTCAAATATGTAAAGTTATAACTAACGTATTTCGAAAGGGACGTTAAGTTGTCTTATATTATTATAATGTCACTTTGGTTTTGGTCATAATTATTCCAAAAATTATTATTAATTATAAAAGATCTAGGCTTCTACGATATGGTGAGCAATCCGGCAATGCGGTATGGTGTATGACAGTGGTCCACACTCTCGTCTCCGTCCCTTTTGGTGGCGCCCCCCTGCACCTTGCGCCATGTGGCCAACATAAACAAAGCACATTACGCACGCGGGGGTCGAATCAGCTGTGCCGTCTGCTGAGGTAAGACGACGCAGTCGCACTCGTTTACGTCTCGCTACGAGATCGCGACGTAGCCAGAGTTTAAAATTTTCTACTTATTTACAGAAAATCAACATCAAAAACTAGCTAAAGGAGACTTAATACCTAAAAACAAGGATACATTTTTGTTTGATTAGGATAGTTTATTGGTACAGGATACCTTAAAATGAAAAGACTTCAATCCAAAATCGAAAAAAAAATAAAATAAAATTAGAAATTAAATATGAACAATTATGTAAAATTTCTTAACTCTGTTGTAGATAATAATGTAATAAAATTTCCAAACGTTTTTTGTGCAAAAACAATTATTCAAAGCTTGTATAAAAAAAGAGGATACCTATTATATAATATCCTAGCTTTATATAAATTCACGATTAATACTTATTTATGTAAATATTAATCTAAATTTATCAGTTTATTTAATTGGTTTTTCTTAACATTTTGGTTTACATAATTTAAAATTCAGTTTCCTCACGACTTGTGACTCAAGTGACGAGAAACTTGGCAACGTTTTTCCTCCGTCGTCTCAGTTGCGCCCTAGGACTCTGTGCGATTCCCTCGACCAAATGTAAGTTAGTCAGTGAGCGAGAGACTAGTGCAACGAGTGCGTGTGTGTGTCGACTCGAATGGCAGCGCAAGCCAACAGGCGCCTGTGTTGCTCGCGGGCCGCAGTTGTGGGGGGGCCCCCATCTCTAATTCCCCCCGTGGGACCGCGTTCCCCAGATTCGCTGCTCGACATCACCGCTAAAACTGTGGCCGAAACTATCCCTTTTCAGCGAATTGAAGAACGCTATGATCGTATACCGGAGCCAGTGCAAAGAAGGATCATTTTTTGGTCCTTCCCGAGAAATGAAAGGGACATTTGTATGTATTCTTCCTTATCAAGGGTGCCCCCGTCTCCCGCGAGTGCTGTGAATACTCCTGGACAAACACATCACGCTGATTCGCAGAACTTGTCCTTCTGCAAGGGATTAAAACTATTAGAAACGGGATGTGTTGATAATGTATTACAAGTCGGTAAGTTCAATAAAGTAAACAAATTAAATTTATACTTAAAGTCGTACTTAAGAATTAAAACCAATACATTTATATTTTATGAGAATGTTTCTTGTTAAAAACAAGCAGATAAAAATGTGTGGATAGTCTTTCTACTTCTTTTTACTTAGATTCGTTCTCTTTTTGTTTAATATTTGGATATGGGTATTATTTAGTGTTTAATAAGGCTAGTAATAGCTAATAACTTCATCGTCATTTGTTGGTAGTATATACAAGCATACAAACAAACAAAATTTTACCTAATTGTTTTTATGATAGTGATGTCACTGTTAATCCTCACAGTTTAAAATCGTTTTATCTACGTTTTAAGATAGTGTTAAAGTGAAATCTATTTCAAACATCGACTGTTACAAGTAATTACTTGAGTGTATTAGTCAATAATATCTATTTATTTAATTGTTCATAAAATATACCTACATTTCTCTTGAAATCTGTATAAAGGAATTGAAAAAACGTAATGTTGACATTACCATGATGTGTTTTTCAACATAAATAATGCAAACCAAAAACATTATTAGAGAAATAATTATACCTACCATTTATAAAACTAATGTAGATTAAATTAGTCAAACGAGCCGACGTTTTGAAATTAGGTTTTTATACTAACAAACGACGTTTTTGTAGCAAATTTTCCATGTTTAATTACTGTTGCTTTTATGAAAATATAAGTATAATGTAAGGTTAAAGTATTCCAACTTGATTTTGACGTGTGCAATCTGCAGAACAACGTAATTTGTATTTTTAAATAATCTGGAAAAGTAACCGCAAATCCGACGTTTAGTACCAATAATCGCAACAACAATGATATAGTTTTAAACTATAAGACCTTCAGACAAAAGTGAATTGTTCAATTAGGTCTATTTTGAGAACAATTAAATGTTTCAAAATAATATAGGAAGAATCATATTCGCATCTAAATGCTGAAAGTCATTGTCGTAGGAGGCGTAGAAAGGGGTGAAGTCTGTCATACTTACAGTGTAGTGCAATACGGATTGTTCAAAGGTAGCAAATCACGAGTCCGGACTTAATATATTTTGTTAAATTATAATTTGGTCATTCTACTTGTTTCAAAATAAAAGGGGGGAATGTCGTAAACATTGTATATTGTACCTATAGCCACACTAATTAGTTATAAACTAAGTAATTATTGTGATTAACTGTGTCAGTGTCGGTATTTTAGGTTATTTATTTACGATTTTAAGTGATGGGTAAACCTAGTACGCCCCTGATCATAGTTAGGGACCACAGTTTGCAGCTTAAGAAGTGTTAAGATGGTCACTTCACTTCTGTATGAACAGACTTTATATTTATTATATCAACAAGGTAGCGAACTGAGTAGTGAATTTAAAAAATAATTCTTGAACATAACCTCACATTTATAATGTATTTCGAAAAATATATAATAAAATGAATTATTCTTGTTCCCTTCCAATTTTATTATTGTCTATGTAAATCGTCTTCGTGACCTTCTACAATGTAATGTTTTATAAATTTTTGTTTAATGGTATGTAAATAGTAATAACGAATTTGAATTAGTTGGTTCTCCTCCTCTTCGCTATAAAACACACCTGCGCATACTAATGCGCAATCAAGCAATTATTTCAAGAGAAAATTAGAATAAAAATTCAGTTTAACCCCGAAATATGTACATTTTTACTTTCAAATGTAAATTTTTCAATTTGCATCGCCACGTTGCCTCTAGCAACCCCGCTTATTTGTCGTATTTATTTCCATATTATTAATGTTTTATTTAAATAACGTCAATTATAAGGATAAAAAGAGAGTCCAGATATGCAACGTATTCGTTTTCTAATTTTTGTTTGAGAAATAGTTTTTAAAACGAGAATTGTTGAATAAATGAATGCAAAATGTTATTCCACCCAACGAATATCGTAGCGACTAGTTTCTTAACGTCGGCTGTCATGTGTCAATTTGTGTTCGTTTTTATTGGAAGCATAGAACTACATAAACACTAGTTCTGTGGTCGGAATCAACGAAATAGTTGTTTATAGACCAGAAATAAACAGTGCAATTTGACAAAATACTGATATTTGAATCATAGCAAAGTAACATAAATTTGGTAAACCGTATTATACCAATACAAGTTTGGAATCTGATTATGTTTAATTTGTAAACTTATTGTTATTACCATACGAAAAATGTAAAAGTGCCTTGAAAACAATAAGGAATTACAAGGTGGAACAACTCTGAAACTCAACACGTGGTTATAAAGTATAAACCTACAGTAAAAAACGCACTTTGTGTCATCCTGCATAAAATCGAGTATAAAATGACGTAGTTGCGCCTAATTTTCTTAAAATTGAAAACATGTGGTAGATTTCATATAAATTGACCTAGAATACGAAAAAAAAAATGTTCGTGGACCAATGCTTATTTATGTCAACGATTATATTTTAAATTAAACTATAGGACCTCCTGGATACTTATGAAATTATTTCCCAGAAAAATATAAATCGCCTACGATTATGAGGCCACTCGATCCTCAACATTCAAACTAACCAAAATTCAGATTTCTGTAAATTCCCGACCTACACGAAAACGTTAAAATGACTTGCAGAATGGAGAATTTTGTTTAAAATGTTTTTTCAATTCATTGTTATCTAAATAATCCTGTATGTAGCGACGAAAAATGTTATCTACATCTCTACCAAAAAAAAGTACCAACCCATAGCTAACCAAAGGTACTTTTAACCCAAACTAAGCAGTACCCGAGTGCGCTTACAGCTGTCTCTCGTACAGGGGGCACTCAACTTTTGTGTACTCAGGTGAATCCACATTGAAAGAGGTCGCGGAGAGGTAGAAAAGAAGAGAAATGAATAGGTCCTTTTTCGTTTTGGGTCTTTTTACCTTTTGTGATGCCCATATACTCGTGAAACTTGAGAATTACTATTACAGTTTTCTGTTTTTATGGTTATATATACATTCCGAATAGAAATTTCTATGGTTGTTTGATAGTAGTGTTTGTTGAATACAAGGGGTAGTCATAAAATTCTTTGGATACAATAAAAAAGGAAAATAAAAAGCAACAATTCCTTTGCGAGATCAAAGCACTGTTACTGCTGATTGGTATAGTGTATCTCAAAGTATATCGTGTTAGGTTTTGCCTGCATTTACGACCTTCTTAAAATAATTTTACCTGAAATTAAACCCAAGAACAGTCGAGAGACAAGGCAAGGGCGGGCCATCAGGTTTGTATCGGGTGTATGATGGCTGCATTGAATTCATTTGGCAGTATTAAATATTCCGTTTTAGCGTGCGTTTTCAAAGAGTATTATAAGTTATCATTAAATTTTTTCGCAATGTTGCGTCGAAAACACTCATTAGATGCAAAGCAAATTGTGAAAATTATAATTAATCTTAATGATAAGATTGGCCATATTATTTATTGCAATTGGCCCATTAGTTTTATGATTGCCGGCAAAAGCCAAGACGATATACTTTGAGACAAACTATACATATCGATTTGTTTGCCGGAAGTAATTGCTGAGTTTGCATTTCTCTTCGTGGAGAATACTTTGAAAAACAATGTAGTGTTTAAAAGTTAGTGTTCAAGACAACAATCCCCATATGTAGCACACAAGAACAATAACTAACTCTGTTCGTTCCGCTTGACTCACCTTCTTAGATAAGTGGGGTGAAGATTCTCGAACATTCGAGAGTGATCGAGCAAGCGACCTTCCATCCGGCGCAAGTGGCGTGACGCGTTATTTTATTTGTATTGCCTCATGTTGTGTAACCCTGCCTTAAAGGAAAACCGTAAGACATAAAAAGCCTTAGAGTAATATTACAAATAGTCATTCATAAAACTATCCGAAAAGACGGCTAACATTCTATCGCCATACATATGTTTTCATCAATGACTTTCAAGGAGTGGGGAGAAACTGTCGGACTAGTCGGACAGTGCCACTGGCCAATAGAACTATTTACTTACAGGTGAAAAGAGAGGTTAGGAAAATTCCGAATGTTTTTTTTTGCAAATTTGGCACTGACAAACCCTGACTAACACGAAAGTATATTGTTTTTAATTATATCTGTACGCACACACACAAATATCAGTTGAAAAGGCGAAAACAAGAGATTCAATAAACTAGGAACGTTGAAACTTCGTAGTAAAATCAGGTAAAATTGATAGTAAAATGGTTTACGCCCTTTTCTCGGTGCTGCCATATTTCAGACAGACAAAATTATTAACACGCATTTGTTTCGTTTACTTAGTATAGTTATTTTAAAGTCGATTTTATGTAATTTCTTAAAAGTAAATTTTTATTTTGTACGTTTCTATCGTGTCCTATAATTCAGTTGTCGCAATTCAAAGGAAAAGTAAGACATCTGGCAAAGGGTCGGTAAGTTACCTTAGAATGTGATGTAATGTTTGGTTCACTTTTAAATGTAAACAAATGTATCTTTTTAATGTATTAATCTGAGTAAAAAGCCGTTACACAAAATGACTGAGTAGTTTGGTGGTGCCCTATAAACTCCTGTATGTATGTCATTAAGAAAATCAAGATTCCAAAAGTACCCACTTGAAAATGCTGATTTAAATTGTTAAAAATGAATGTATTATTCATATAAGGTGGGAACGAGATTGAATGAATGAACACCCTGTGTGTGCAAGAGAGTCTAAGATTTTTTTTCTTTTGACATATTACGTCCCCTCGGAATAAAATTCGTATTATATGTCGCCATAGCGAGTAATTCATCCATGTTCACATGATTAACTTTGTGTTCTTCAAGTTTCGAACAATGAATTTTATAAAGTCGATCGTCGTCGTCTGGATTCACGAGGATTTCTGTCAGTATAGTAAAAAGTTTTACCTACTACCAATATGTAATATCAAACATTACGATACTGATATGAGTTTCGTAATGAGATACTTTACCGCACTAGTGTCAAAGTTTGCAGTTTTTCGTATCTATTGCGGGATTTAGCGGGTACTAGGGTTTGTATTGCGTTATTTGCAGCAAGTTCTAAATCAGAATGCACACTTTTATAGTCGGAACTCATGTAGACACAATTATACCAAACTGTAGTGAACGCGTCAAAATTGACAGTTCGCAAAATCAACAATGAGCGCAACGCTTGCTTGTTACATGATTCTAATATCATTGACTAATTTGAGTAAATAATTAACATATATGTACTATATTCGTATCGTAAATTCATATTACGATATTCAATGGGTTATCAACAAATTTCCCATCTCATTTCGTAATATGAATCTTTACGACACTTATATCGTAAATATCTATTAACAAACGTTGTTATAATTCACTATCTAGTATCCATGGATAAAACCGTAGATGTCAAATAATGTACTACGCGTTTTAACCGTAGGTATAATGCAGATAGATTAGATACAGTAGAAACGGTGGAGCTTTATCATCTAGGAACCCAATCTACGATTTATGCAAAACATATTTTCTACATAGGTATTGTCTTCTTTTATCAATATAAATCAAACATAATAACGTACGATCGATTGTCTTCTTTACAATACCAACTACAAGACATACGTAATAGTTTCTTTAAATTTACCGTAGTAATCGTAAAAAGAGACAACGATATAATTGACGTAACGTGTATAACTAATCGTACTAAAAGTTGAGTTTGACACTACCGCATTTGAGGTTATGCGAGTTTGGTTTATTGTCTTGTTTTTAGCGATTTTTTGGATTGAAAGTGTATTTATTGTTAAAATCAGTACTTGTAGGAGCTAATTTGACTTTTTATTCCATATAATACATTATCAACGTACATTTTTGACCTTTCATAACACCTAAAAAGCCGTGAGACGGGAATATTACAATAATCCAGTATGGTTAATATTAATTTTTGGACTTTGTAACTTATTCACCCAGTATATCGATAGTTTTAATAAATATGTCGATGTTAACCATATTAATAAAATAAATACAATAAAAAAAGATAAATTTGTTGTTTAATTACCAATTCGTAAAAAGCCGACCTTTGGAATATTAGTCACAACGATTATTTCTATTGAGTTGACAGAAGTTTCGATTTGATGCATATGAATATTGTTGCTGACGTAACAGTCACGTGATGGTAAAGCTCCACCGTTTCTACTGTATGTCTTAGTCATTAAAAAGGGAGAAAGAAGAACATTTGAAACGTCAGAAAGTTCATTTTTACGCATGCTTATATTGATATTTTTTCTTTTCACTCCTTACAGATTGTTACTGAAAAGCCATTGACAATAAACATGTTGAACTTAATAGTCGTTAGACATAATAAACATAATATTTATTTTGGTAAATTATTCTAATTAAATTACAAATTATCTTTTTTTCTAAATTCCTCAAAAAAACCACATTGTAAGAAATATGTGGTTTATTTTACATAAGATCTAGACGTGCTCGTTAAATTATGCATTTTTTAAAGTTTCATAAACGGTTTCTATCGACAAATGAAATAAAAATCGTGCAAGCCTTCGATTTTGTCTGGCAGGGTCTTGTGCAACGTCAATTTAGATTGTGGTACTCGGGGTACCACAAAAACAGTCAGAACCGACAACAAACATGCTTGACCTACTTGCCAAGATGGGAAAATAATATTTAGGATATTAAAAATGAATTATACCGGATGACGTTGTCATTATTTTAATTTTAGTTGTTTTCTTGAAATCTGTGGAGAAAATTTGAAGTAATTGTTGGTAAAAGAAAAAGTTAATTTTTTATTGATCCGTGTGCAATTCTAGACTCCGTTTCACATAATAAAAAGCCAAGTGAAGTTTACCAACTGTCTTGCGCAGAAACCAAAATCGGTCTTGTTTATCTATGTCGTCTCGTAACCACCGTTTCATGCCAACGAATATCGCCAATCGTTCATTGAAAGTATAAATATTTTAAGGATATCATGTATTTTCATACAGGGTTAGTTTAAAGTATGGAAACATCTGAATATCTCACATACAGAAGAAGATAAAAAAAATATTTTAACGCGTGTTGAAAGGTTGCCGTAGGAGCATATTTTCATGATACAACAAAACTTACAGGGTGGTCATGAAAGGCGTAGTAACTGCAGAGATTGATTTTTTAAATGGAACAACCTGTATAATATATCATTTTATGAATCCTTCCAACTTCTAGATTAACTTTTCTATGAGGTACCCTATGCCCAAATTCTAGGGTTAGGCAGATATCGACAATTACAAAATAAGTACTTATTCTCACAAAGTCTGGCTATCCTTTGCAAATAAATATTAACGAACTGTCAAAATTAGTTATCGTCAGTCACTTTATAAAATGACATATCTTAGTGATACAGAACGCATACAAATCCTAACTTTACGAGGCTTTGGCGATATTTAATGAATTGAATCTTCAACACGTTATTAACAGATCAACCGTTTTCAAAACTGTCAAGAGGTATAGAGAGACTAGAAATGTTAAAAACTGTCCTAAGTCTGGCAGGCCGAAAACCTACGTACCTATCTAGATACAGTGTTTCCACAGAGATGGATAGGACGTCGAGGAGCAATAGAATGGCCGCCCCGGTCACTAGACTTGACCTCATTAGATACCTTAAAAATAAAGTTTGCAAAAATAGACCAGTTGATTTACAAACTCTACAAAATCGTATTTTGGAAGGGATAAATCTGATACCACAAACATATTTACGTGATTCAATTGGACAATTTTGTAAAAGACTTGGATACTGTCAAATCGTAAATGGTTTGCACTTTGAACATTTAGTATAGAATTTGTTCAGTTATTTTTCTTCATTTCTTTGAATGTTGATTCTTATTATTAGGATTCAAGATGTAATACTAGAATAAACATTTAGAGGCTTACTGGCTATGGTTTTCATTACCACACCGAGAATTTTATATTTCTGTGGCAACCCTGCAACACATGTGAAAAGATTTTTATTTGTTGATTTCCGTGCATAAGATATTTATGGTTACTATTAGTTTTATCAATACATGTAATACAATAATTAAAGTGCCGATATCTGCGTAACCATAGAATTTGGGAATAGGGTACTTAATAACAAAGTTAATCTAGAAGTCGAAAGGATTCATAAAATGATATATTATACAGGGTGTTGCATTTAAAAAATCAATCTCTGCAGTCACTACGCTTTTCATGACCACCCTGTAAATTTTGTTGTATCATGAAAATATGCTCCTACGGCAACCTTGTAACACGTGTTAAAATCTTTTTTTTATCTTTTTCCGTTTGTGAGATATTCAGATGTTTCCATACTTTAAACTAACCCTGTATATACTAGTGTCTATTGTACGTGAAAATGTCTCGAAAAGCTTCAAAGAATTCCCAAATATGTTTTATTTAAACTATACCTTGATTTGAATTTAAGTTGGCATTTCTGCTGCCTAGTGATTGGACAGATTACCGCCCGCTTCACACAGCTCTATTGACAGCTGACAACGACATTTGTCAGTTTTGTGTTTATTTATATGAAAATATTCATTACTTCAATCTTTATTACCACTTGTTTTGTTTATTGTTCTATTTTCAATAAAGTTAATTGCTATATTTGTCATTTATTCACTTTATAAACAATATCCAGGTGTGTTTTTCTTGTTAATAATGTAAAATCTTATTTTGGTTTATATTTTTGTCAAGTTTTACTTTTAGTTTGTGCTGTATTTAAGCCTCAATAATTTAAATATAAACATCCATTATTTATACTCAAATTATTAACAAATTTTACATATACCAATAATCATACATTTTTTCACAATAATATGGTTACTACTTTTACCATGGCAAATGATGATTCTGTATTTAGACATGCCTTGATTCCTCATTGGCCACAACAACTGCAAATTGTACAGAAGCCGAGTGAGATAGACATTGCACTGGGAGAAGCTTAGAGTGAACGTACTATTTCAGTTGTTTTTGAAAATTGACTTTTATAACAAAAACATGACCGTTGTTTTAAAATGGTAACATAACATTCAGATAATGTTCCAAAAAAATTGGTATAAATTTCTCCATTGACGCAAATCGAATGTTTTTAATAATTTGCTGGAATACGCTTAATAAAATTAAAATGTATTTGTAATCTCTCATCAATATACATATATACTTAATTAAAATGTATTAATACAATCACATATCGGTTTTTGTTTATACGGGGTTGGGATAAAGTATGGAACCAAGTAAATATCTTTTAAACGAAAAGAACGATATTTATGAAAATTTGCAGGTAAGTGCAATGGAACAAAATGCATCTGATGTACATTTTTTTGTTAATAATATACTTCCGGTTTAACCGGAAATGCCATCAGCTTCTTTAATTTAAATGGGACACCCTATATATTTTTTTAAGGTTTTGAAAGAACTTGTTATTTTGAATTCATACATACAGAGTTTAGTGTAAAAAAATTTGTAAAAACGAGGAATACTGTTAGTTGTACAATAGGTGTACATTTCATTATTTTAGAATAATGAGAAACAAAATTACTTCAAATGTTCAAAATGCTCGCCGTTTACTTGCTGACAATATGCCATCCTATTAACAAATTCTTGAGTCACTCTTTCCAAGACTTCTCCTCGTATTAGTTCACATTCATCAACAATTTTTTGTCTCATTTCCTGTAAGTTTGTTGGTCGTCTAAGGTAAACACGTGATTTTAGATAACCACAAAGAAAAAAATCTAACGGGCTAAGATCCGGAGAACGAGCAGGCCACTCTATGAATCCTCTACGTCCAACCCATCGATTTGGAAAATTCGCATCCAGAAAATCCCTAACCCGTCTATCATAGTGGGGGAGGTGCTCCATCTTGTTGAAACCAAACATTTTTTGGTAATTGCCCATTCTGTTGAAGTTCAGTAAAATATTTGTATGGAGGTGCCCTTGTGTCGACCTCCATTTTTTGAGTTGGTGTTCCCTATCTAGCCAGTTCCCGATTTCCCCTCTTAGGCAATCATTTGTGATTCAACAAAACAGTTCCTGACCTCTGCTTGAAACACATTCGTATCGGCCAAGGCTAAAGATCATTCTCTTTCTAGGTCCTTTAATATCCTATATATTTTATATTCTATTTATTCTCCGGTGTCATGCTAACAAAACTCATGTGGAAGGTTATGTCAAAAACGTGGAAAAACAAATATATACCTATACATTATTATATTCGATATATATTTTTTCTATGGTCAAAAATTGTTTTGCACTGTTTTCTATTGGATAATTTAAAAATTAATATATTATTATCCAAAACTGTACTGGGAAAAGTAGAATTCGATAGATGGCGCTCTGAAATGTCAATGTCATCTTAGCAACGAGTAAAACAAATCAGCTGCCGTATAAGCCCTTTGATATTTAAGTGGTTTTATTTTGCTGTTTTAGTTATTTTCAGTGTGTGTTTTGAAAAACTTTTGCTTTTTCTTTGATTGTGCTTTAGTAATTTGTGTTGTTGAACTAAATTTTGACTCCTAATATTTTTATTTTTGGAGTAATAGGTGTTCAACTTATGTTTATGTTTGTATATTTTATTGTGACTTACCTTTTGGATTTCTTCATTGTGAATACTGTATGTATTGAATAAATAAAAACACTTATTATTTTTGAAATTGAGTTTAATTATTTTTGTACAAACGTAATGCAAAATTTATGAACTAATGGTCGTGGCTTGACTGTGGTAGTTTTAAGGAAGGTACTGCATTTAAAAGAAGATACTTTTTCTTACCAAGACCTGAAGAATATGTTACTCATTCATATACTGTTCACCTTTACAAATATAAACTATACCATCCACTATTAACTTAAAACTATTACACACTTGGTACTAACCTTGACTATAGTAGTCTTCCCTTTTAAAATGTAAAGAACACACGGACATACTATCTGTAACTGGTTTCCCCATTTTTACTTCCGTTGCCCAGGCCTTTCTTTGAGATATATTTTCCATAACTCCAAACGTATTTTCAATATTTACCATTCTTCACATGGGAGGAAATTTATGGAAAGATAAATCGGGATTTTTCCCTTTACGACTAGTGCAACCAAATCCACAACAGTTTCGATTATGCAGCGACATAATTCAAAGTATAAAACTTTAAAAAAGGTACAAAATATTGCAATCAAACTTGATCTGCAATGAAAACAAAAAATAGAATAACATAACCTCTTCCATAATATCTCTGATTATTATAAGAATATTACCTCAGAAATGATAACAGTTGAGTTGAATAGAAAAACACAGTTTTAAGCTTGTCACTGGCACAAAATTAAACTGATAAACTACGAATTTACGGTAATTACGTTGACTTAAATATAATACAACAACAATGCAAAACGAATTGTTTTACTCGTTGCGACAATTACAATTTTTTCCGCCAGAGGTCTCATTGAATTCTACTCCGCCCAATTGATATTTGTTGTGACACTGTTTTTCAATTGAAAATTAATTGGATATGGATGAAGTGAGAGATTTATTTGAAATTTTTGATGATGAGGAAGATATTATTCAAATAGTTGAGGCAATTCGAGAGCCTAGGATTTTTAGAGATAAAATAGAGACTTAAGATGAAAGATAGCGCGTGTCCTAACATCTCATAGAGGAAAAAACTGTTCTGTGGCCCGACTTCTATTTTAATATATGTTTACAGAGATCTTTGCATTCTAACCCGAGAGTTAACCCTCGGGGTCACTCGAGATATTTAACTCTACTTCATAAAACCGGGTATAGTTGACGTAAAAGATATAGTGCGAACTTAAGTTGCCGGCTTTTTGTTTGACTCTAAGACTAAGAGTATACCGCCCAGTTAATATTATAATTATTTAAAATGCTTGCTTAGTTGACGATAAATTCATTTAATGTTATAATTTCAACTAATAATCGTTAATAGTTATTTAATAAACTAGTTTGTTAATGAAGGCGATTAATAAACGAAACTGTTTAAAGCACGAACGAGCGATAGCGAGTGAGTGCCTTTAATAGTTTGACTGAACTATAACTATTTTTGAGAGAGGGCTTGCAGGTGTTCTCTTTTGTCGGAGGTCTGACATCAAGAAAGTGTGTATGTTTTTGTCTGGAAATTGTAAGTAAGTATACATATATTTATTAGCAATTATCTATTTGGACGAAACTCGGTATGATACACACGATTCAGTTAAGAAAGGATGGACTGATGGGTCAAAATACTATGTTTGGTAAGTAGACGAAAACAATATTAATACCTTTCCGCAATATACTTAAAGGGGATATACGATTAAATAGCTGCACTATATCTTTTACGTCAACTATATAAAGACTGATATGTATCGTTATTGGGGAAGCTGCAGCTCTGGAGAAACATGTTTTACAATATTACATATTTTATACTTGATAAACAATAATTCTATAAGAAACACAGTCAACAAATCACCCAATACATTTCTGTTCTCTACTAAATATTATTTCATTTCCTGGCATCCAAAACTGAAATTCCTTTTAGCAGTCATCACATTGGCCTTGCACAACTCAAACAAGAAAAACCGTGAATAAAACACCGAGCGAGCGAGAGAGAACAAGGCCTACTACGCTAGCCCCGAGACCCATCATCACTAGAGAGCAGGTAGCTGGAATATTATCGAAATAAGAATTCAAAATTCAAGGAGACTGAGGAGGTTCATTTTATTCTTCTTTTTTTTTTTGTTCGAGACTATAGTTATTGTAACTGTAGATGTATCCGAAAAATTGGTTATAAGGAAGAAGAAATTTGTGTAAAAAATGTTTGATTACATTTTTACAGGGTGTTTGTTTGTGAAAAGAAGATACTTGAACCGAAGAGGTTCTAAAAATAGTCAATTTGTTGGGTCTTACGATATTTGAAACTGGAGGTTATGTCGATTTTGCTCATTTCTTTGTAAGGTTCTAACTAATTAATCACCCAGTATATATTATTGATATAGGGTTTAAATGTTTCTTAATGACAGCTCAGTTGAAGCACTTACTAATAAAAATCTTTATAAATATTCTTATGCTATCAAATCCGTTCTCAATGTATCTCTTCTGCTATGTCATCTTTGTTCACAAATATGTTTTATTTTTTTCAGTTTTTCAGCACTGGAATTCCAAACTGTATAGACGAGGTCGATGGTTGAATTTATAAGATACCCACTCGGTAGTGTTTGTTATATTCTAAGTAGTGTGCAACTTATATCTTCTTGAATTGTCGGTAAATAGACTTTCGAATTTTTAAAATGCTTAGACGTCCCTTGAT
Organism: Lochmaea capreae; assembly: GCA_949126875.1. Classification (NCBI taxonomy): domain Eukaryota; kingdom Metazoa; phylum Arthropoda; class Insecta; order Coleoptera; family Chrysomelidae; genus Lochmaea; species Lochmaea capreae. The sequence goes on from OX421403.1 coordinate 22,414,784, forward strand.
TCTTTTCTAAATTAAATATACTTCAAAAACAAGCTGTCATCTTTGAAATGTCACTACTCTATAGTGCTATAATTTCACCGCTGTGGCTTTAAGATTGCTTAGCCATAGGACATGTCCACCAACTGACATGCTGACACTATTGACAGTCGTCCTGAGGATAAACAATGATTTTAGATTTGTAATTTGGTTGTTTTGTATTTATTTAATGATCCTTTTTATTATAAACAGACGGAAATAGCTTTAAAAGTACCTACCTAAGCAAACAATGTCAAAGAAAGCACCAAACCAACATTAAATGAACTCGTATTCATCAGGGCGACTGTCACATAACGTCACGTGAACGTGCCCTATTAGTGCCGGTTTTTTATCAAAACTTTTGAAATTTTTATATTTTTGCTTTCATCTTCAAATGATTATTGTAAAATAACTATTTTAAATTTGACTTTAAATGAACCACTTGATGTAAAAAAATTATAAAACAGTGAGTTCCTGTCACCTGGTAAATTTTTGACGGTTGACGAAGCGGCTCGTATAGAGGGCGCTCGTCCGTATACAATTATTCTAATCACCTCCTTTCGTCGTTTTTCAGTCAAATTGGATGATAAAAATGCGTACTTATAGTTCTCCAAACTATAACTTTCTCTCTTTATAATTGCTTGGGTATTAATTGTTCAATTTTGAACGAAAAAGTTTATTTTTATTGATAATTTCGTAGTTTAAATCTAATTGAACAAAATGTCGATGGCTTTCAAGTAATGATAGTAAAAACCTCGATCAAATTATGAATGAAGGTTTTTGGAAGAGTTGAATGGAGCAACTATAGTAAAATCGCAATCACTAAATGAATAATTGCTGACAGTCAGACTGCAACTACCTTTGAAACAAAAATACACAAATTCAATATTCAGGTAGGGGAATTATCTCTGAAATTATAATCTTACCCCGTCTGCCTGAGGGCCCTGAGGTCATCAAGAATTGCAATAGTTCTTGAAAATTGTAATCTACTTTAACTCTTTAATATCAAACAACGATTTCGTCCTAACGCCTTCGATATTGATAACGATCTGTTTCTAACGAAAAATGAAATATATTTTTACTTTTTAATAAAATTGGAATTACAACGAGACATCAATCACAGCTAGTGAGAGAACGAGTCAGTTGCACAAAAAGGAATTAATCAAAATATAAATCGCATGCAAGTTTAAATTTTCTTGCCTTTTGGGCCTCCGAACGAACCAAAACCCGACGCACTTCATAACAAAACCGTCGTGATTTATGTTCCGACTGACGGTTTCTTAATTAAAACTATGGGCGTGTATGTTGAGCCGGCGGGACGGGAAGAGTTTGATGTAGTCGCAGATCGACAGGCGTCGACTTATCGTTATAAATGCATAGATGGTTGCATAAAGGGATTGGTAACCTAAGGGGATTATGTAGATATTTTTAACCTTTTTTTTTCATTAAACTAGCTATTTAAGCAGAATTGTAGATACAACATTTTGGGACCTCCATTAACCTAGCAGAACCATTTGGGAAATTTGAATTTTTGATTATGTCATAATTTGTCGCTTATTTATCGCAAATTTATTACCATAATTAAAAATTTCTCGCTCGTCGTTTTAAAAAAAACCATGGTTCTGATAGGTTGATATTAAGCTAGCAGAACCACTTTTTATCTATCAACTTTTACAAAAAACTCCAATGTTGTGAAATTTTTCTAAAACAATTATTTTCTGTAATTTTTGAAGTGAATATTGAAAAAAAGGTCATTACATATCGTGTGTAACACATTATGAATGATTTTTGTCAGGTTTGAAAGCACTACTTTACTTAGTTGTTATGTAGAATTTTTTTTGTATTCAGTGGATGCTGTTTATATATCGCGAAAAGGTTAAGAGAAACAAAATTCACATCCAGACGGGTCGCCAACCACATAAGCAATCTTCTTACCATCATCGTTGAGCTTAATAACACTTAATCTATTTTTTTAAAGGCTACCAAAAAACCAGACGAAAGCCTCCGGGCCATATATTTTCTCAAATTTACCGCTAAATCCGGCTTCTGAATTATAGTTTTCAAGTCCGACTTGCACGAAGAGCTTTTTCTCATCTTAGACAGGAAGATCGTTTTCAGTTTTTGGTTTGTTTCTTCTTCAATGCCCCCTGGATATTTTCAAATTAGATTTTATACAGGGTAAAACATTATCGAAAGCTGAAAGCTTGGAAAAAAACCCCTTTCAAGCGGAAATTCACGCCATAGGAAAGTGTGCCCGGTTCAATATTGACAAAGGATATAGAAGGCAAAAGATTATCATAATGTCGGGTAGTCAAGCAGCCATTAAAGCACTGAGCTCTTGTGTAAGCAGTTCCAAAATGGTGTGGAAATGCCTCGGCATACTCAATGAACTAGGCGAGAACAGTATAGTAACCTTACCGTGGATTCCAGGACACAATGGAATAGAAGGAAATGAAGTAGCAGGTGGACTAGCAAAGAGCGGGACTGAAATACCTTTTTGGGGGCCGGGAGCCTTTTGCGGTATCAGCCTTAATGTAATATTGAAAGAAAGAGGCAAAGCTGAAGAAAACAGAAGATCTGAGCATTGGAAAGATCTAGTAGGGCTTAGACAATCAAAGATTCTGATGGGTGACTACAACCCGTTGAGAACAAATGAATGCATTAGTCAAAGTAAAACTGCACTAAGAGTTTTAACAAGGATCCTAACGGCCTGCAGATATTCTAAAATTCCTCAGGGAAATGGGACTAGTCTTTGAAACGTTCCTCAGGAACTAAGTAGAAGTAGGGGGGCACAATAGATCTTTTAGGTCTCAGTGAATTTCTCCCCATCATACTATACATACATTCCTGACATTAATATACGTTTGAAAGATATTGAAGTTTCTATGAAGTAATTGTCGACAAAAGACGTGTGAATAGAGTTGATAGTAGAATTCTATAGTGTGCAGAGTCCCACTACGCTATGATGCTGCCTGTCGTTGTACAATAACTCGTGTGTCATTGTCATCATTGGACGCTGTCTGGTTTCAACCTTTCAACAGCCATGACACACAGAAAGGTTTCAGCACAAAAGTGCCATTCAACATAGTGTTAATCAGTTCATCAAAGTAGTTTAGACCTTCATGGTATCCCACATTTGCACTGTCCCCTCCATCGCCCGAACTCAATCCCATCGAGCATGCTTGGGACTAGTTACAAAGAGTCTGGAACTTCCATGAACCACCCCACATACATTCCAAGATCTTAGACAGCTGCTACCACAACAGTTTAAATCCGAATCAAATTTCTTACAAGGTGTCGTCATGTAAATCTATTTGTTTATAACGATCATATGTTTATCTGCATATATCAAGGTCGACTAGATTATATACAAAAATCATATAGTCTCTCATTCATTATATATTTTATCATTTATCAATCATTTCTATATATTTTTAATGATGAAATATTAGTATTTAATCTGCTCCAGTGTCACATTAAATAACTGATATCGAGATAAAGTTTGAATTACTTTTTATTGTGAAACTCTATTTGTGGGTGTTACGAATTAGAATTTAAAAATTTTTATGATTAAAATGTAGTGCAATCTATCCGATCTATCGGACGGACAAACACCCTGATCGTGTAAGAGAGGCTTATACAGAGGACCACTCGTGAGTCTGTCTGAAATTATGCCTATTTAGGTGAAATTTTGTACAGATTTGAATCTCTGTGACCCAAACACGAACGTAGAAAGTGAATTTCGGATATGGTGGTTCTTTTTTGGGGTATTCTAAATAAAAATAAGGAAAAATTTGTGCAAACTGTTTCGTGTGACATATCAAATGAAAGGGCTTATTCTTAAAGTGTCAAATAAATCTTTTTAAATAATTTTAAAATAGACAGTATTGAAGTTTTTTTCAATAGCAACTCAAAGGATAATAATATAAGATAAAAATCTATAAAAACTCACGTATCCTGTCTCTTCCAACCGATATTAATATATCACTGAACACATACTATTTATCTCTCGTATTTGTACAAAAGTAAATAAAAAAAAAAGGCCCTAGTAGTATCAGCTGCCTCGTTATAACAAGTTACTTTTATCCGAGTTCGAAACCATATCGTGTCCGTTCTCTCCCGTTTGTTCATAAAACGGAAAATGAAGCCAGAACTGTACTCGTTGTTCGTTCCAAAACAACAAAAACTAACATAAAAGTTATATATTATATTGGACCTAAAAACGTGCCCTATGCGATCACGTCGCTGTTTCTGAGCTACGTGGGACGTTCAAATAATAATTAACATTCCAAATAAAAATAGGGATTTCTTTGTACAGAGTGATTCATTTCAATAATGGTAGATGGGGCACACTGAGGTGAATCTGAATAACCTACAGTAGAAACGGTGGAGCTTTACCATCACGTGACTGTTACGTCAGCAACAATACTCATATGAATAAAATCAAAACTTCTGTCAACTCAATAGAAATAATCGTTATGACTAATATTCCAAGGGTCGGTCTTTTACGGCTCTTCTGGTGCAATCTTTACAATAATTATAAAATGAGGAGTTGATTTAATAGTAGCTAGGACCAGGAACATTATCAATTTCTCCTGTCTTAAGTCTTGCGTTCGGTTTGTCTGTATAGGATGTCCAATAACGATATTTTACTTGTAAAAACAAACAAATAACTGACGGATCCGTCTTTGGATGAAAATATACGAAACTACTTCATATTGTGTATGTTTAAAATATACTTTAACACTACCGTATAGTTTAGTATTCTACAACTAAATAAGGTTGAATTACCCAAATCACGTTTGATATTATCTATAAATCTGGACTTGCACTTGTCCGGTGGTAACATCGTGACCGATCCAAATCACATCCGCTCTAACAAAACAGATGAAGGATGAAATAATGTAACATACACAGGCACTCATCTCGTACACACAAAACAGTTGTCGCCATTTGTTAGCGTTCCGTGCATATAAAACGAACACTACGAACCTGAACTGAATCCATTGGTTGTATATTTCATCAGTGGCGTAGTCCATTAACGAGAAAGGGTTGGAAAAGTTCCAATGCTCTCAATCGAGAGAAGGTTTTAAACCTTGATGCTGTACATTCTGGTTGACTAATTCTAGAAAACATGGAAAAAATGCATTTAATTGTTTAGGAAATACATTTCGTTAATGTTTCAAGTTATCAGCATCATCGTGTTGAAAAATGAATAACAAATAAATTGATGAAACTGCATATAACACATGGGCTGAAAAGTCTCGGGCCTAACAGCGATAACCTCTTCATTCAAGCGAAATTTCTTACCGGCGAGCATTTTTTTTAGGTCTGCAAAGAGCCAGTAGTCGCTGGGAGCCAAATCTGGCGAATACGGTGAATGTGGGAGCAATTCGAAGTTCAATTCATGTAGTTTTGCCATAGTTTTGAGTGACTTGTGACACGGTGCGTTGTCTTGATGAAACAACATTTTTTTCTTTGACATATGCGGACGTTTCTTTGCAATTTCGGCCTACAAACTCTCCAATAACGCTATATAATATTCACTGTTGATGGTATTTCCTTTTTCAAGATAGTCGATGAAAATTACACCATAACTTTTCCAGCTGATTGTTGTGCTTTGGACGAGGTTCTCCAGTTGCGATGATGGTATTTTAGTGTACACTAGTATGGTATTTTTGGAAATATTTTGATATTGTTTTAAAAAACTTGGTATCATTTGGAAATATTTGGTATTATTTGGAAATATTTGGTAATATTTGGTGTTTTGTTTGGTATTATTCGTATTTTTATAGGAATTTTGTGGTATTGTAAAATTTTTGGGATAATTATTTAATATGCGCGTGCGCACTAACATCTATAATTAAAAAGGACACTTGCATTAAAATTAATCAGAATATTTCAGACAGATGAAAACCTCAATGTTAACCTTTTTATACCTTGGCTTTTTAGCGGCCAACCCTGCGAGTCCTTGTTTAGAGCTGCTAGATCAATGACGTCTACATTTTCGACAAAAAGAAATTTTTTTTATCAGAGATTTCATACCACGCATCGATAGAATTTCTTATGTACTTACTTAAATAGTGTCCTAACTGATCTCAAAGCAACATTTGTGTTTCCCAGGGAAACGAAAAAAGCTGAACAAAAGTTATTGGTGTCAAATGGGGAACTTGAGGAAGAACTGCTAAATTTTGACCTTGATTTTATTATTGAAAATGCGATAAATGTAGCTTATAGGGGACTCAGCTTCTTTAGGAATAATCTGCAGTAAAGAAGCTGCATACACACTAGATATCAAACTTCCTGAAAATCCTTAGACAATAAGCAATTTTCAAGATGAGCTAGACGATAAGTTTGAAACCGAGTTTGAAGCTTATTAGGCTAAGGTACAACCGAGCGTACAATTCAATGTTTCTAACAATGACACAGTGGTCCATTCTGAAGACTCTGTCGATATAGTGCTGTACATATTTGGGGTAATTTTTGGTATTTTAAGTTGGTAATTTTGTTATCATTTGTCAAATATGGTATTTTAGTGTACAACTTTTGGTCAGCGGTTCACCCCTTGCGATACTCTTAGCACAATGCATGACCCTCGTAATAGTATCTATATTTATGGGAAAACATCTTTCGATAGTTTTCTTTTCTACGCTTATGATATTTTACGTACATGACGGGGTACCCATTTTAATAATTATGGTATACATATGGACGGACTGTTGCCCGTTAAAATGCAAATAAAAACCAGTATTAATAATCTTGTTTAGAAACACACACACACTCACCACACCGAACTCATTTATGGTCCAATGTTTGTTGATAAGCGAATCAAAACTCGAAATTCCTGTCCTTCGTCAGGGACATAAGAAGAGTTAGTTGATTTTTCAAAAGGAAGTATCTGATTTGCATTTGGATTTAGAGAAGCTTTGCATTATTAATGAATGAGATACGTTGAAAACGGAGATTTTTTTTGGAATTTCGGGTTGGTAATATAACGGCAATTATTTTGTAATAAATAAAACGAACTGGTTTTTAGTATATACCAGGGATATAGGAAGTGTTGATATACAAAGTGATTCATAATAAGTAACGGGACAAATTATAATCGAACGTTTAAAAGTCAAAAATTATAATATCTGACTGAGGTGCTTTTCCACTCTGAGATACAGGGTGTTGATGTTGGGATAATTCAATATACAGGGTGTCCCAAGATGTTTTTACAGGCTGTAACTCAGGAATTTACGAATAGGTTCATTTGAAAATTGGGTAATCTTTTTGGGACCTACAGTAATTTCATAAGAGGTATACAGGGTATCTGTGACGTCATAATAGAAGCAGGGATCGCAATGAAAAACATTCAATGGTAGGGGGGATCAAACTTAGCTCAAATGAAAGAGCTTTTTATTTCAAATTCACAGTGAGGGTACTCAAGTATATAATTATATCAAATTTTCAATTTTTTGTTTATTTGCAACAATAAACGTACGGTTTCGCTGGTGCGATTGCGACTGCGACTAATCGCAAACGACTGCTTCAATGATATTGTATGTTTACGGTTTCGCTCGTGCGTTCCGACTGAACGCGACTGTGACCGAGCCGCAGCCGTTGCGTCCCGACTGCTAGACAGACCAGTCAAGTAGCAGTCGCAAGGGAAAAATGGCTCGTTTTTCAGCGAACAACGACGAAATCTTGCTAGATTTAATCGAAAAAAGTCTCTAAATTTCTTTTCATCTTCTTTTAAATGGGCATTTATAAGAAGATTAAAACAGCCTTCTTCTGCACGTCTCCGGAATATTACATGTGTCTTGCATCTTTTTCGCAATAGTCTGTGTTGTAATAAATATTCATCATCTTCCTCTTCTTCTAACAAGACAAGAGTCAGAAGATCGACGTCATCCATTCTACCTCTCTTGCCTTCTATCATTTTAAAACTGTTCCTGTCGCAGTTCTAGACGTTTCACCGAAACACTACCATTCGCAATCGCAGTCGCAGTCGTATGAATCGCACCAGCGAAACCATATAAGTCGTAGTCGCAATCGCAGTCGCAGTCGCACCAGCGAAACCGTACCTTAAACCCGATCGTTTAATAAAGGAGAGGAACACCCCCCCTTTTTTTCACATACCGACCAACCTCGTTCTAGTCGCTAAAAACCGTATATCTTTATATTTTCGAGGGTGCTGAACACGAATATGACATTTATTTTTTTATAAAATGGGGGGAACATGGTCAAAATTAACTTTTCAACCGAAAATGCGAAAAAAAAAACGATTTTCGACGATCAACTCGCCGTTTCTCGGCGAATAATCAATATTTTTTCACGAAAATTTAATGACGTATTCTCCAACCAATTCTAGAGACAATGAACCTAGTCCGAAATCCCCAAGGCATTTTACATTCGAGCAATAAATTGTGAAGAAATTTTTTTTTCGAACTTCTGACTTTTTACGTACGATGAAAAAAGTTGAGTGAATAAGTTTTTAATTGTTTATTTCTGAATACGTAGTATTAAAATTTAGAAATCGAAGAAGTTTTTGGGAAAGTTTGAGCTATTAATATGCTGTAGAAAAAAAGATAGAGCAATTTGAAGATAAGTGCTCTCGCCGCGCGCCTCGCGCAATGAGCGCGGACCCTTTTGATATTTTTTGTTCACGAATTATTCACATTTTGAAAGTTAATTTTTTTTATTCAAAATGTATAATTTGTATTGTACAATGAATATTTAACTATTCATTAAATATGTATTCAAAAATAACATAAAATCACCAAGTTACATTTATGCTGAAATGAAATTATACAGGTATAGTATATAATCAAATGAAATATCTTTGTTAATTGAATATTCTGTTAATTGAATAAACTTAAAATACTTCGAAACAACTCGCCCGTCAGTAAGTACCAACAAAACATTCAAAACATTTTTTTGGGCTTGATAAATGAGTGGAACCAAGCGATCAATCCAGTAATAAAATCAAAAGATATAACAAATTATGGATGGCTCCTAGAGAATTGTTATGTACTTTTTATTATGAAGGTATCACAGCTATGGAGCTTTTACAAAAGTATTTTTGTTCCTGCTCCGGAAAATCTCCTTGTTCAACGGAAGTATGCCCTTGCAAACAATCTAATTTACAATGTTGCGATATTTGTTCTTGCAAAACTTCTTGTACAAACCGAAATGATATTGTATCTGATGAATCGTAAAAATAAAACCTGATGCTTAAGTTTATATTTCACTTTTTCCTTCAAATGTATGTGTCGAACTTTCGTCTTTTTTCGTAAAGTTGCAATCGATTTTACTTGATATCTCTGATAAAATCGGATTTATCACACTAAAAATACTAAGGATTACTATAAATATCTATTTATCACAAAGACGATCCGCGCACGGAAAATATCAAAGGTCCGCGCGCCCACTGCGCGAGTCGCGCGGCGAGAGCACTTATCTTCAAATCGCTCTATCTTTTTTTCTACTGCATATTAATAGCTCAAACTTTCCTAAAAACTTCTTCGATTTCTAAATTTTAAAACTAAGTATTCAGAAATAAACAATTAAAGTCAGAAATTCCAAAAAAAATTTCTTCAATTTATTGCTCGAATGTTAAATGCTTTGGGGATTTCGGACTAGTTTCATTGTCTCTAGAATTGGTTGGAGAATACGTCATTAAATTTTCGTGAAAAAATATTAATTATTCGCGAAAAACCGCAAGTTAATCGTCGAAAATCGTAAAATCGTTTTTTTCGCATTTCCGGTTAAAAAGTTAATTTTGACCATGTTCCCCCAATTTTATAAAAAAAGAAATGTCATATTTGTGTTCAGCACCCTCGAAAATATAAAGATCTGTTTTTAGCGACTAGAACGAGGTTGGTCGGTTTTTCATTTTCTAGACGACTATTTGGGGGTGTCCAGCTCCTCTACAGGGTGCGGCAGATAAACGGTCAATTAGAAATATATCGATAACTAAAGCTGCCGTGCATTCCAAAAGCCTAGTAAGTCGAGTTACTAGGTTTTTGCTTTGTTTGCATATTTGAAATTAGGGCAAAAAAACCTACCTGGTAGCTATTTTTAAAATTATATTTTGACTTTCTATTACCTAGAAACAAGCAATGCGTTTTTTAGTAACTGGAGTTTCATAAGCTAAAATAAATGAACAAGTTGAGTTACTAACATGGTTATCAATTTTAATTATTGTTTCTACACTCCTCAACTTAAAAATATAGTAAACAGAGTTATATAATACGCTATTAATCTTAATGCAAATAAAAAAAATATAAGTGGAGTTACTATCTCCCAAATTAAAAAACAAACAAAACAAAAACCTAGTAACTTTTCTTATATAAATTAATTTGTTGTTCTTTTTTAAAGAATATTTTTTAAGTGGCTTTACTAACATGTTATTCTATAGAAAACAATTTAAAAACCTAGTAACTCTACTTTCAATTAAAAAAATAACTATTTTGGAAAAGTTTATCAAGTTCAAACGATCTCGAGGATTTGGGAAAAACAACGGTCCAGTTTTAGAACAAAATATTTTTTATATTATTTTAGGTATTTTTAGGTTTAATATATTTTTTTGAGACTGTACAAAAAACCAAAGAAGTTCAACTTTGTTTTCGTTAAAGTTTGTTTTAGTATTTTGTGTTTTGTTAAATTCAATATTTAGAATCATTTTCATTTATTTTTTTCAATATAAAATGTTTAAGAGTTATTTAAATGCTTAATAAACATTTAAAAATTCGGGTGGTGCTTTTTTTATTTACTAGATAGTGGATTTTTTTACTTAAAACGCTATCTTTATGAACTTACGGTCTTACGGATGAATAATACTTGGTAATTTAAAATAACTAAATGTTTCTATGTTTGATTACTAGGTTTTTGGAAAAAAAAATTTTAAAATATTTTATTATAATTAGACTTACTAGGTTTTTAGTTAGTATTTGTTAGAAACCATTTACCATAGCTAGATTTGATAGGTTTTTGAACAACATATTTAGCATTGATTTTCTGGTAACTTCACTTACTAGGATTTTATTTTGCCAAGTATTGACATTTTATAAAACCAGTAACTACAACAACTTGCATAACTTTATTTCTGTTAAAAATATTACAAAGCTATTATAATAGTTTTATAGAAACAACGTTTCTATTAAAGAATGCCAAGTTTTATATGTTTATCTCTTAAATTTAAAAAATTACAGGAAAAATAAAAAAAATTAAAATTAACTCTATTTTTCCAAAAATTAACTTTTTCGAGTTACTAGGTTTTTCAATTGCACGGCAGAAAGGTATCTGAATTATGAAAATTGGCATGAAGGGGTTTTGAATAATGAGCTATTTAATGAAAATATTGCCGTCACCATTCTACTTCCGGTTATACCGGAAGTTGCACATAACTTTGTAATTTTTAATGAAAGACCCAGTATATTTTTCAATTTTAGAAATATTTACGTTATTCTGAACATTTTTTGTTGGCACTCCCCTATACCTATTTTGAACCGTTTTTGAGTTGTAATGTTTTTTTACATGAAAATTACACTTTTTTACCATGTACTCAAAATTCAATATCATCTAATGTAATTTGAATAAAAGTTTAAATTTGTTAGGAACTATTTACCACATACCGCTTTATCGTTTACACTGTGAAGTTACCTTTTTTATTATACAGGGTGCTGTCAAAATTGGAATAAAAACTGAATCCACAATCTTCGCTTAATTTCCTTTTTTTCAAATGGGATTATTTATTTTAGAAGAATACGTTGCCCACTATCGATATTTATTACTATTCCCTATACCTATCTCCTGCAGTTTTCAAATAAATCAGCTTTATACATTTTTGTCACAAAAAATTAATTTACCAAGTAGCCTATGGAATCAGAATGTCAGTTATTGTTAATGTTTAGTAGTCACCTTTAATTTTCTTGACAAAATAATAATGGCACATTTAGGATATACAAATGATGATTTTTTAAATTTAATTATGATTCACGGTGAGTATAACATAATAGTATTCAGAACTTGCCGTGTATTTGCTGAGAGATATCCCGAAAAGCCTCGACCAAATCATAAAACTGTAAAACGTTTGCTGCACAACTGTTCCCAGTTTGGTCAGTTTAAAACTAAAAGAAATAAGCCCAAGACCCATGTCGATAATGAGGATTTACAAATAGACATCCTGGGATATTTTGCAGCTCATCCAAATTCATCCTTAAGGGAATGTGAGAATCTGTTAGAGGTGTCGACTAGAACAATTCACAGAATTTTAAAAAAACATCATCATCCGTATACACTAGCTCAGCATTTATATCCTGGAGATTATGTAAGAATTTTGTGAATGGATTTTAATGGAATGCCAAGAAGATGAAGTTTTTGCAAAAAAAATTATTTGGTGTGATGAATCGAAGTTTACTAAAAATGGTTTGCTTAACCGCCATAACAAATAAATTTAAACTTTTATTCAAATTACATTAGAGGATATTGAATTTTGTGTACATGGTAAAAAAGTGTAATTTTCATATAAAAAACATTACAACTCAAAAACGGTTCAAAATAGGTAGAGTAGCGGAGGGTAATATGGAATACTGTTTTCTATTATAGTGATAAATTCTTCTAGGTGCAGTACAGTGCATTAGAAAAGTCATTAAATATTGTGATAACTATCCATCTAAGCAAATAAAAGTCTGGAATTTCTAAAACTTTATGAATTAAAAAAAAATATAAGGTTAAATAAAATAAGTACATTCTGACATTACAAAAAAATGGTCGGGTAATATGAAATACCACTATGGGGTAATATGAAACACTAAATGAACTAAAAAATATATGCTTATAGGGAAACTTTAGCGACAAAAATCACAAATGTAAACATCCTTTGGCGTGTCGGCGCATAATTCATGAGCCCAAAGTTCACATCTTGCGCACTGAATCCAGATTTCCCCCTTGTATCAGCCGAATATAATCCCGAACAAAACAAACACTCAGCCTCTTCAGATGGACGATCATAAACAGGAAATTCTTCATCGTCGTTGGATGATGAGTCATGTAAAGATGCAGAACTGTTGGAATCTTCTGATGAATATTTACCTTCTTTTGATTTCTTTATTGCCTTTTTTTGAAATTTCTTTTTTGGTACGCCACTTGGTCCAGCTACCTCTGCATCTGCAAGTTTAAATTTTTTATGCTCTTTGTTTTTGTTAGTTATTTCTATTTTTCTTTTTACTTTATCCCTTTCTTTAACTGACGCTATTTCTATTGACTGCTCCAACTCTTCTTTGTTTGGGGTCGACGTCAAAACTTTGGCTTGACCTGCTTTCCGACCTCTCGTGCCTTCTTTCTTCCTCAAAGTTGGCTTGGGAATTATATCCTGTGGTAAAACTATGGTTGCATTTTGAGCCGTGTTTTCTGGTTGAGGTTTCTCCCGGAGCACATCATCTTCTGAGTGTACTTGGACCTCATTTCTTTGTGCCTCCTGAATAAAGTCTTCTTCGGTGAATACGTTCCGGTTTGACGAAATCCGTTAACACATCTTTCACCACTTTGGATTTTCAGATACGCGTTACCAAAAAGTTCGCTTAAATCAAAATGATTGACAGGCCGATTATTTGTTCTTAAAAATAGCCTTACTTCCTCACTGTAATATGTCTTTAATGCTCCCATAACAGTTTTATCTAATGGCTGCATCTTATGAGTTGTATGTGGCGGTAGGCAAAGTAAAGTCACATGGTTTTCTCTGGCATCCAAAATAACGTCTAAGTTTTTAGTGTGAGTATGGTGACCATCTAGAATCAGTAGAATGGGATTTTCTGCACTCGGTGTAACATGTTTTAGAAAATGTTTGAACCATTGTGTGAAGATATCCATCTGAATCCAGCCTGACGGATGGAAGGAAAAAATGGTTCCTGGCGGGGAACCCTTCTTTAGAAGTTCACTTGCATTTTTTCTGGGAAAAATCAGAAGGGGGGGTACAAAATTGCCACTTGCGCTAATGCAAAGGACTGAGGTTATAAGTGAACCTCGTTCGGCTGACGTCATTGACCCAACTTGCCTTTTGCCCCTTAGAGAAAAAACTTCTGGATTTCTTGTTTGAACAATGGTTAAACCAGTTTCATCCACGTTATAAACTTGGCTTGCCGAATAATTATGCGTCTCCATTAGGGTCTCTAACAGGTCGAAAAATGTGTCTACATTTTCTTTATTAAATCCTAAGGTGCGAGCGTACGAAGTTCCAGTAGGTCTTCTCAGACTTAAAACATTTTTATGCCTCATTCTGAAGTGATGAAGCCAATCCTTGCCAGCTGATTTTCTTAGTAATGAAAATGGATGAGGAATATTGTTTTTTCTTGCTAATTGAAAAGCAACATTACAAACATCGCGACGCGTCAAGCCAAAGAATGATTTCTCCATCTCTAGACAGTGCTTAACTAATTCTTTTTCCAAAAAATCAGGTAAAACGGGCTTACGGCCTAATTTGGTACGGCACACAACTTCAGGCTTCATGTTCTTTTTGCACAGCCGGAAAAGTGTAGCTCGAGGAACATTATATGTTTGACAAGCCTTCAAATAACCCATTTGTTTAGACCTGACTGCTATCACTGCTTTCCTCATATTTTCTTCATTCCACTTTTTGCGTTTTTTATCCACGACCGTAGTTTTAGGCATTATTGATACCCTGGTGCTCGAATAAGACTGAAACAATAGAAATTAATTTTCAGATGGCACTTTTATGGGGCAAACTTTTGCGGGTAATATGGAATAGTATTCCATATTAGCCGCACTTAGTTGTGTGGAGGTTAGGATTTTTTAAAGATGTCTAGACGAGTATAGACCCGCAATAACTACATCTTATATTAATCTACAGTACTTACTTGCTCTCTGATGAGAATATGAATAAAAAATCACCAACTGAATGATAATAAACTAAATATTCACGGAACTCCACAAAAATTCTGCATGACTGAAAAACAGGTGTTGACGAATAACTATTTAACGAACGATTACAGAGTTACGCACGTGTTTGTGTATAAATCTGCACTTACGATGAGCATATTTTTGCTACCGCCTTGTAGATGGCATCATAAGTTTAGCCAATTATATGGTATTCCATATTAGCCGGTGTATTTCATATTACCCGCCGCTACTCTATAGGGGAGTATCAACAAAAAATGTTCAGAATAACGTAAATATTTCTAAAATTGAAAAATATACAGGGTCTTTCATTAAAAATTACAAAGTTATGTGCAACTTCCGGTATAACCGGAAGTAGAATGGAGACGCCAATATTTTCATTAAATAGCTCATTATTCAAAACCCCTTTATGCCAATTTTCATAATTCAGATACCTTTAGTTCTCGAGATATTTCTAATTGTCCGTTTATCTGCCGCACCCTGTATAAATGCCGCAATTCATGTCCGGATTCACTTCAGATAGGCCTATTTTTACTATTTAACTGGTTTTTATAAGAAAACGTTGGCGTTGCAATTCTATCTTGATCGCTTTTTGATTGATATTAGTAAAATCTAATGTCACATTGATTGTTTTCACTTTCTAAATACCGTTTTAAAACAATACATAGTGTGAAAACTCCGAATTTAAAATGCGATTCCTATTCACACCGAATGAATATGTAGATATGTTGCTAATCTATGGTGAGTGTAGGAAAAATTATCGAAATGCTCAGGCCTTGTGCCAGGAGCGTTTTCCCGAAAGAAGAACCCCTTCTCATGTGACTTTTGCTATGGTTGAAGAGAAGATGCGGTAAGGTTCATTTCCAAAATCAAAGCATAGTAATCATAACAAACCAATACAGACCGAACAGAATGTGGTGAATGTCTTAGCATATCCCCATGTGTCCATCCGAACCATTGCTGCAGAAGTTGGTGTTTCTTCAAGTTCAGTTCATAGAATTTTAAAAACCCACTATTACCATCCATTTAAATTGCATTTGATTCATGAGTTGCGACCCACCGATCTGGATCGGAGATTAACCTTTATCGCCATCATGCAAGTTATGATGCAAGACACTCCCAATGTGTTGAGTAAAATTTTGTGGAGTGATGAAGCGGTTCGATGGTTGGGTTGTTGCAGACGAAGGCCATTTTGTACATCTTCTATAAAATCACTGAAAAGTAGAAATGTTCTGGTTATTGTTGCAAATAAACATTAAACTGGAAATTTTTTATCATCACCTGTAACATCAACCTTTTTTTTTCTCCGATCTTCATCAACTTTTTTACGTCAACAAAAACTATCACGCTGCAAATTTCATAGATGTAGACAGTAACAATTTAAATTGTCTATTATAACTTTAACCATTGGGTGTCACATTTATATAATATCCAATATAATTTGGGGGGTTGTTGTCTTGTCTTGATAATGGACGGGAAATTCGATTATAAACATAGGTTATAGCAAAAAATTAAAATTAGGTTAAGATTTTTATAGAATGAACAGCCTACAGGTAACTAGGGCAGGCGAGACTTTAAAATAAATATGGCGGCGCCACTTTTCAGACTACAGAACATTGGCGTTACAACCAAGACAAAAATCACTTAAAAAAAGGGCAAAAATAATATTCAGTTCTGAAATTAAAATTGTAAACTTGAAAATACATAAAAATAATTGATCCCGTATAGTTTTTTTTATAACTAGTGCATAAAATGATATTTTAGTGCGCTACCGCATTCGAATGCGGAAAAAACACTTTTCACAAGTGATAGTAAACTGCGAGCGGATTGAAAATTTGACTGAAGACTAAAGAAAAATTGTATTAGTTACCTTGATTGCCTGCTATCGATGTAATCACTAGAAGTAATTAGTGAATAAAATTGGGAAAATAATCATAAAATGCAATAGTTAAAGCAGTAGCATGCAGAAAAGTAAAACTTTCTAAGGTAATATGGTAGAAAATAGTTATTTTAACTAGTGCGGAAAATGACACTTTGTGGCACGCTGCCGTTGTTGTCCGAACAACGTGATAGGAACTACATTTTTTCCACGATTTAGCGGAAAATAATAAAAAGACTTTTTATTCACAGGTACATTAAATGTTGCCAAGAATTTTCATATTAAAATCATATTTATCGGGAATTTTTTAAAAAATAGTAAAAATAATCTCCCCTTAGAATAGACGGCA
Organism: Lochmaea capreae; assembly: GCA_949126875.1. Lineage (NCBI taxonomy): Eukaryota > Metazoa > Arthropoda > Insecta > Coleoptera > Chrysomelidae > Lochmaea > Lochmaea capreae. The sequence continues at coordinate 22,431,928 of OX421403.1, forward strand.
CTGGTTTCAGATGCATTAAATATTAAATTGGAAAGAGGAGGAGATACCTTGTTTCTAGTTAATGAATTTTTAGATATATGGGTATATACAGGTAGTCGGCAATTTTTTAAGAACGGCACTCTTCGTAAAGCTATGAGACATTCTCAAATTGATGGTTGTTGGTCTGAAGCTGATTATTTTTACCCCCAAGATTTAAATGAAATCATTCTAAAAATTGTACACTATTATTAACTCGACTGGTTGATGTTTTTTTATTAATATTTAAAAAAAAATTCCCAAATGAAGAGGTCATAATATATTGTGTTCGCAATTATTGTATACAGGGTGCGGCAGATATATTGGAAAGTTCTCGAGAACTAAACGTCGGATAAGATCTCCAATTATTTCAGCCCAAACTAACAATGTAATTTTATTATTTTCACTATACAGAGTACTGGAAAAATTGAAAATTGGCGTAATTCATTTTTTTTTTCAAATGGAACACTCTGTATATACAGGGTGTTTCTAAATTCATACGACAAAATTCAGGAGGTGATTGCTCGTATGAAAATAAGTCTTTCCTATAACAAAATTTCCTCAGCCCACCCCTTTCCGATTTATCACCCCTAACACGTGGCGACTAAAATTGAGTTTTTATTTAATTTTTCAAAAATTTCAGTAAAGCTACTTGAAATTCTGTAATTTTCGTACACTCGCAAAGGACTAACCACGGGTATATTTTCAATATTCAATATTATACGGGGGTGAAATTAGCAACCCTTACTTTATTTCATATTAAAACTTTTTTTCGAGATGAAGTTTTATGAAATCACCTCCTGAATATTGTCGCATGAATTTAGAAACACCCTGTATTTTTAAATAATACGTTGTCCATTTATGTCTATTAATGCTACCTTTAAAATAATGTAAATTTGCCTAAATTCAAAAAATATACTGGGTGTTCCATTAAAAAAAACCGAAGTTATAAACAACTTCCGGTATCACCCCGTATATCTAAGTAGAAAGGATTTATGTGTAGATTAGTTTTTAATTGACGTTTTTATACACTAAATTAGTTTTGTAATGTTCATCGATTGTTAATAAAAGTACGTTGAAGTGGAACAATTAGCCACAAATTTTTTGGTTACTGATTCTAGAAATCGATTTTGTAATTAACCATTTGTATTTCTTTTTTTTTCAGGTAAGTAGACTTCGTAAAAAGAAAAAAAATTAGTAAGTAAGAAAATCGTTTTTAAAACCTTTTTGAATGATGTCAAATCGATAAATTTAAAAATTCAAGTTAAATGATAAAAGGAGCGGACCCATCGTAGTTACTAACGACATCCTCTTGAGGGTCCGATGAACTATACGGAACAACCAGTTTTTGATTGATTTCCCCAAAAATCAATGGTACTAATTTTGAAGGTTATCCGTAGAAATGAATTATTATTTCCCCTTCCCCTTTGATATCGTTCTTGCAGCACGACAGACAACATACTAAATACATTTTCTATGGTACAGTTTGACACATTTAAACTGTGCTTTATTTAAAAAAAAAATCTTATTTTGGATTTTCTACAAACCCCGTCAAAAACTCGTGACTGTATAGTTCACTCTTGATAATCTTAGCTTATGCTTTATAATGTTATTGTATTCGGGTTGGACATTCTGAAAGTAACATTATAATTTTTATATTTTGCAGCTAACTAACCTGTAGAAACAATTGCTGTCAATTATTTTCTGTAATGTTGAAAACAGAAGGATTCCCAATCGACTTCGATACAAAGTAGAATTACATTTACGTCACGATTGTCCCTTGATATACCGTGATATACGATTTTAATCTCTTGATCCTATTCTATCTGGTATAGGAAAGTTTCCATTATAACAACCACCCTATATAAATTTATCAGCATTTGCATACGGGCGCAATCAGTTCTTGCACCCCAAACAAAGATCAGCATACGAAAACAGTAGAGAATCGTCCCAGATAAGTAGTAATAGGCCAGTGTTTGCTTTCTTGAAAAAAGAAAAACAATTAATTGAACCCTTTTTATAAATTTTTATCGTACGTCTATGATAAGCGAAAATGGTTAGGCCCCTTAACAATTTTATCATACAGCCATGATAGATGAAAATTTCAACGTATGCCCATGATATAGAAATGTTTACAAATGCATCAACCCCTTTTAAAAATATTATCGTACGCATATGATATGGTTGATGGAATTTTTTTACGAATAAACGAATCCCCTCTTTTAACGTACGCCTATGTTATAAACCGGCGGCCTCGAATTGCGGACCGATTACCTGATTCCAATAATTCCGTACTCGAACTGCGGACCAAACCAAGAAGACCCCTCTTTTAAAAACCATGAATTGCGGACTAAGCTAAGTTGAATATTGTTGGATGGGAAGAATGAAAATTTTCGTTAAACTTCGAATGGAAACTTTCGCATGCATTTGTTGTTCTCTGTATGCTGTCTGTCATTTCAGCAAATTGACTAAAAATACGAAGAATTTTTCGATTCGGATTAGGGTAGGGGGTAAGGTAGGGTGGTTTTAGTTAGGTTATTATTGAAAATTATTATAATAATCTGTCAATTATACAAAATTCAATTTTTCGATTCGGATAAGGGTAGGGGGTTAGGTAGGGTGGTTTTAGTTAGGTTATTATTGAAAATTATTATAATAATCTGTCAATTACACAATTCAATTTTTCGATTCGGATTAGGGTAGGGGGTAAGGTAGGGTGGTTTTAGTTAGGTTATTATTGAAAATTATTATAATAATCTGTCAATTACACAATTCAATTTTTCGATTCGGATAAGGGTAGGGGGTTAGGTAGGGTGGTTTTAGTTAGGTTATTATTGAAAATTATTATAATAATCTGTCAATTACACAATTCAATTTTTCGATTCGGATTAGGGTAGGGGGTAAGGTAGGGTGGTTTTAGTTAGGTTATTATTGAAAATTATTATAATAATCTGTCAATTACACAATTCAATTTTTCGATTAGGGAAAATGTATCTATGCATTCGTGATAAATATCATTATTAAAATATTTCGACTTGGTCCGCAATTCATGGGTCATTAAAAACACATGACAAATTTTAAAAATCATTTATGGTTTTTGGTCCGCAGTTCATGTACGCCCTTATAAACATTTTTAATCCAAAAATCCCTTTTAATAATGTAATTGGTGACATGTTCCACTGGCTTCGCAAACTTTTTCATTCACAAAATAAAATGTTACTTTTAACACTAATAGATATATCATAAATAACTATTTTTCAAATTATGAAATATTTGTCGGATATTTCCATTATGTCACATTTTTCCCTTTAACTGCTCTACTACATGGCCTACTTCCTAAACGAATCTCGCGAGGATGGAACGGGCATTGACAATACCTCCCCCTACCACCATCACCACCCTTCATCTGACAAATGTACAGAGGTCGACGAACGAATAATTTCATTCTTTAATTCGGACAGGGGCTAAATACAACACTGCTAGTAGGGAATTTTATGAGCAAGTGTTCCCCAAACATCGAACACGTACACAGGTCCATAAAGGATGATAGAAAATTCAATCAACTATGACGGAGGCCATTTTATGGCTTACGACTGTTAAAAGCGGCAGATCTCAAATTTATGTTATCTACATTCGGGTATATTTTTAGAATGGGATTATTTTGGAAATTCTATTTGAATTGTAGAACATCAGACTAATTATTACGAGGGTTTATTATATTGATTACGAGGATGTATTGATATCTAGTTAGCCTAAACCAGTTCCATGCATAAACAATCTATTGCGTTACCATAGCAACGAACAATAACTTATTAGAAGTGCCAGTGTGAAGTTTGACGTCAAAAAAGTAAACCAGAGCTACGCAATAAATTAAAAGAAAAAATATGTCCACCAAAATTGTGAAAATCGAAAAATTGGAGTATCTAGACATCATCAAGTACTGAAGTACCTGTATTTAAAAGGGTTAAGAGGTAAGCTTAATATGCTTAATACCCTTGGTGATCAATGTCCTTCGTATGCGTAATGCGACCGTGAAAAATTGGACTGCAAGCTTCAAATGGTGAATTTTCCATTGAAGATGATGACCGATCGGGAAGGCCAGTTTTTGTGTCAGTCCCCGAAAATATCGATGCAGTTCATGACATGATTTTATCAGAACGTCGAATTGGGCTAAAACGGATATCTGTAGCACTGAATATTTCATACGAACGCGTTCATCATATAGTTCACGTCAATTTGGACATGAGAAAAATTGCTGCAAAATGGATCCCCAAATGTTTGAATGTTGACCAAAAGCGTGCAAGGGTAGAAGCATCGCGTTCGATCTGTGCTCGATTTGAAAACGATGTAGACTTCTTAAACCGAATTGTTACTATGGATGAGACTTGGGTACATTTCTACGATCCAGAAACAAAGCAACAATCGAAGGAATGGCGACACTCTGGTTCTCCAAGACCTAAGAAGTTTCGTGTCCAAAAATCTGCTGGAAAACTTCTTTTTCAGATTTTTTGGATGAGGGTAGAACAATAACTGGAGATTACTATTTGACATTACTGACCACTCTACGAGAATACGTCAAGAAATAATCTATCGAATACCACACGAGAGTTCGATAAATTAGATAATAATTCTCCAGGCATCTTCTCAAACTTGTAGCCATTTGGCAATAGCCACTCGAGCCCTTTGGGCTCTCGTGTCTATTGCCTGGCAACAAGTTTTCTAAAATCTGTCTAATTATTTTCAATTTATTCTCTCTTGTGATATTACTACTGAAAAAAGCACAAAAACTAATTATAGCTAACTTTGAAAAAAATTGCATAAAGTAGGTTACATCTCCTGGCACACTCGGTACATTTAACATCCCACTTTAAATAATTGTATGAATATATAAAAAATAATTTGACCAATCCAATTAACAGAGTATTACTGTCAATTATTGTTGAAATTAACCTGAATAACAACCAATTAATGACGAAAATAACCGAAGGCGATAGCAAAAGTTTCAAGAAAATGAAAAGAGGGACTAGTTTTGCTCTTTAACGGAACTGGCAGTCAATTCGAAAATGAAAAATTTACCATTTCTTACGGTTAATTACTATAATTAAATAATTACCCAGGAAATTGGTGGTTGATTAAAAAAAATACAGTTGAGAAATAATTTTGAACGCAAATTATTTTGTATGAAATCTTCTGCTATATTTTTTTAAATTATTTTTATCAAATTACACGTTTCAATATTGTAACGAACAATAATTGTATGTTTAATTTATTTGCACCTTTATAATAATACACATTATATATTAAAACCAATAATTTATATCCTTTCTATCACTTTTAAAAACTATTCTAAGATTCTGGAGGTCCTGAATCTTCTGTGTTCCGCGTGGATCCTAAATGGTTGACATTCTAGAAAATTCCCGACGCCTTCGGTTCTAGAAATCACGCGGCCACAATCGCTAGTCAGAATTCTTAGAATTTGTTACTTAGAGCTGATTCGTAGTAAAGACAATTTTATCTAATTCAAGCTTCTTCTACTCTTAAAAAGGCCTCATTTTCTTTAATTTCTTTTAATTTTCTTATAAACCTCTTTAACAATATGTAACGATTTTTCCTTTCCTTCCACATATCTTCTCCATTCTTTGTCTTGTGTAGTTTAAATTATTTCCAATGTATGGCTTTTCACCTCTCTCCTCCTTCTTTATCCTCTTCAACCCATTATCTTCTTCTTGTCCTTCCTTTATAGTTCGCGATTTTGACTTATTCTGGGATTTTCACTTATCCTTGTTAGAAATACTGATTCCAAAAATCATTCCTACATGTAAAATTTCATCCTGAATCATTAGCTACTCATTACAACGTTCTAATTATTAAATTTCTCGAGTTATGAAAACTTTTTTCAAAGTTTGCGTTCTTTGAAATTGGTCCAGTACCCAGAAAAAGTTTTATCAAATTTCTATGATGCGTATACAATCTACAATATTTTTTGCGAAATTGCAATATTTTGTTTTTTTTTACAGTGTAGATGTCGGCGGTTTTAGCAGCCGTTGATACTAAATGTTTGTTTTGGCTATTAGAGTAATCAAAAAAAGTTTAATCAAATTTCTATGATGCTTATAGAAAATACAATATTTTTTATGGAAAATAATTCTTGCATTTCCCTAATCCAAAAAATAAGGATAAATGCCAGGTTCGCCTCATCACTGAAAGCATTAAAAATAATAAAAAATGCAATCCTCATTTTAAACCTATTCAAAACAGTCCTTGAATTGAAAACGATCTCTCCTATTAAAATGAATCGATGCAGAAAAAACGAATTTGAAATAATTTGTTCAAACATGAATATCCAGTTAAAATTTCATAATATATTATTTTATTGTAGCACAAATTAAAACTTTTTTTGTAAACATTTTCAACCGAATTAGTTTATATTCATAAAATATGTATTAGCTATTAGTAGCAATACAACTAATTCCGTTTTTGTCGATATAAATTGGTTCTGGGTAGTTATTTAAACATTCTACCCTTTCATAAATAATCCTAGCCGCTAAAAAGCTTTTCTGGCCATTTGTTTTTTGAATTTAACGTTAAAAATTGTCATAAATATCTTTCATAACGTTTTGTTAAACTGAAAGTGAGAGAATTGAAATTCTCATTGTTGTTGGCGATAGGATGCGTACTCAATACGATGTATGCACCCAGATCATGAACGTATCTCTTTTTTTATTGCAACACAACTGTAACTTTGCTAAAATTTGGAGGTATTTACTTATTTTTGGGGTTTTAATAGTTATTTTTAAACTCTCTATATATCCTGGGACACTCTGTATTTAATTATATTTTAAAATAATCTTATTGTTGATTTTATCACGCCAACAAAATTACCTGAAACTTCTATATAAGTAATATAAATTTTACTCAGTTATAAAAATGTTCAAGTAAAAGAATCGCTTAGCGAGTGGTAGTAAATCTGTAAAATACTCAAAATTTTTCACCATCGGTTTTTCCACTATTTAAAGTGTTTTCAAAGTAGCCATACAAAAATAAGGATTTGTAAGAAACAATAATTATTGTTCGTGCCTCTAACATGTACAAGCTTTACAGTTAGATAGTATAATATGGTGAAATAAGGAAAAAGGATTTCCACTAAAGGATAATGGACAATTGGGTAACAACAAGAATTTTCGGTGGTTTTGGCGGAAGACAAACTGTCATTTGTTTTCTTTTGGTTGTCCAACTAAAATTTAAATATTAAAATTTTCTCTTTTTGAATTATGCTAATTATTGCAGAATTACCCTGTATAATTTTTAATTAATTTTAACGGTTGAACACAAACCCTTGAGCTGAATGGATTGGCGATTTTGCATTTAAAACTCGGGAAAAAGAAAAGTTTCCGGTTTTTTTTTGCGTTGTGCCTCTTGGGGTTAACTTTTCCATATAGGGAACTTGACTAAAATTGCAAAAATGTGCTATAAATCATAAAAATCCATTCCATAAAAATGAAAAATGAAAAAAACAACCACCTCGTTGTCTTCAGTCCAGGATTCTGCTCTTAGAGCTTCTAGACGGATAATATCTACCTTGTACTGATGAAGCGCAAATACGCCAAAACGGGTTTGCAAGTCATATTGTCCCTACTAATTATAAACCAGAATGGTTGGTTCTATATTGCATATGTTAGGATCAAACACCGATTTCAGCCAATGGTCGAAAAATACGGCCAAAACGCGTTCTGGCAACTAGTATATTGCCAATGTCAGAAATATCGTTTTCCGATCGTTTAGTGTAGACCAGAACGCGTTCTGGAGCCTTTGCAATTGCCAGAATGTGTATTGACTTTCCTAAGTTAGTCTGAAAGAATTTTATTATTCGTCTACGTATAATTCTAGTGGCTTAATGGCATACTTAAAACATCTATTTGTTTTTACACGAACTATTGTTATGACACTTGCTGTTACATAGTACCCTTACCCTTACTTACAGAGGTAAAGGTAGCAAAAGCTTGTAAAAATAAGGGTAAGGGTAAGGGTACTATGTAAGTGTGCTTATTTTTACAAGCTTTTGTTACCTTTACCTCTGTAAGTAAGGGTAAGTAAGGGTAAGGGCACTATGTAACAGCAAGTGTCATAACAATAGTTCGTGTAAAAACAAGTAGATGTTTTAAGTATGTATCGTTTGCAAGCTGAGACATGCACAAAATCGGTTTTGGACGGTTTAATTGTGAGTTAGACGCGTTCTGGCTATCGCAAAAGGTCCCGAATGCGTTCTGGTCTACATTAAGCGGCCGGAAAGCGAAATTTCGGATTTTGGCAATATGCTGCGGGCCAGAATTCGTTTTGGGCGTATTTTTCGACCATTGGCTGAAATCGGTGTTTGATCCTAACACATATATTCCAACCTCGTTTAACTTGGAAGTCTAATTCATTGGCTGAAGGGCATGTAGCCCGAGAAGTAGATGTTGCTTCCTAGTCAACGGTCTACTCTTTGGAAAGTAATTTTCTAATTTGTAAGACGTTTTAATATTTTGACTTCTGTTACTAACAACCACTATAACGAATTTGAAATGCCGAAAAATTCAAATTATTTGAAGCTTTTGTAAACGTATTGCTGTTGGTGCTGACGTAGAAGAGTAATATTTCGCATGCGTCCATGCGTCATGGAACGATCGTACCATTAAAACAACCATTATTGCTTTGTTTGCTGTGTTGTTTACTGGCTATAATTTTATAATGCAGTTTAAAAATACCCTCGAAAATGTGTCTTTAAGAAACCCCAAACATTCCTTGAATTGGCATCACTGTTATTGCCGGCGATCGATACAAGAGCTGCCAAAAAGACTGGTAAAGCCAAAAAAAAAATAGCTGGGCTGACAAAAAGAAGAAATATAAGGAAAGGAGATTTATGTCATCTGATGAGATGCCTCAAAAGTATAGCTTCAGGAAAAATTTGAAATTCATAACAAGGAAAGAAGCCTGGAACGAAGGATCTCCAGCTAATGCAGAAATGGCCTACACTCGTTGTGTCTACATAGTACTTATCGTGTGAGATGTGTAAATATACGAAATAAAATTGACACCCCTAAACAAATTGGTTCAATTAAAAATCATCCTATTCATGCGACGACCTCCCCTCTCTATTTATGGCGCATAAATGAAATATGTAATGTAGGTCTTTGTGCCCTTTATAGTGTCGATAACCCACGAGTATCGATCCCGGCAGCCCTTTAGGCACTTATTTATGCAAGATCAAGGGTTCCTTTGACGATATAGCCGCCCCATGTCCATCACCAATATCGCGATCGATACACAGAATTATGAAAACACTTTACGAATAGAGATGGCAGGTTTTATTGTAAATCGGTTATATTAGAACTGTTATTCCAAAAAGGATGTAAGAAGAATATGAAAAAGGTTAAGAACGGTAAAATTAATGTTTTTTTTAAATTATATTTTGTTTATTTCGAAGAGTCTGTTTCTGAAAATTTTAAGATGAGCCACGTAAAAATAACGTTTGAGTACTGCTGAAATCTTCGACGAACAGAACACCTGGTAAAGTTCTTCCAAAGTTAATGTGATGACCCATATTTTTAATCCCTTTGAAGGAAAAAGCCGCCCAATGGCGTGCATATAAATTTTTTATAAATTCGAATATTGTGAAATAATGTTAATCAACTATCAATTTGAATGAAAAAAATTAACCTGCATACAAAATTCATAAAATGTGTAATACAATAATAAAGCGCTTTCCTCTAGAACACGGAGTATCTAAAGAACAGTTTTTTGTATCGTCAACCCAACCATATTTTAAAGGTGGGTGTATATCCTCATACAGTTTTAATTATAATATAATTACCATTACTACTATTTTCTTACATATTAAGTTAAAATTTATTTTATTTTATATATTTATTCATGTAATAAAACCGTAAGGATTGTTTGAATAACAAATAAATGAATAAACACTTGACAACATCATGTGTATAAAACCAAGTTTCGTCTAAATAAATTATAGTTCTATTTGAATCACGGTACCCTTTTATTTTGCGCAAATACTCCTGTCTAAGTTCAGCGATACGCTGAGATTCCATTATTACCATTCGATTATCTAACTTCTTATATTTAAATCCACAATTCAATAATCCCGCTCATCATCTTGGACTGTTGTTTCAAATGGTCTCCAAAATGCCATTCTAATTAATTATATTATAAAACTTACCCTAACGTCTACGAACAAATGAATATTATATTAATATCAATTCACTGACGCGACCTAACCACTACACCATCAAAAAGGTATTATATTAATGGTACCTTTCTACACTAGATCTCCTACACTTTCCTATAAATACCTATAACAATTCACTACACTCAACCAAGAAATAGATAAGTATTATATTAAATATTTCTTTAAAACATAATTCACACCCGACACTGAATGATACTAATGGATTATAAGCCGAACCACAACACAACCTCCCCGAACACCCTCAAGACCGTAGAATTTTTTCTGCGAAAATCGTCAAACGGAATATACTTCGGTTATTTCGTTATATTACGATGAATACTGCAGTTGATGATTGGTTGTTTCGAAGTCTTTACTGCACGTGCTACTACGTTGCCAACTCTCCAAAATTTTCTTAAATATAGTAACATATAAAAAGTGGTTTTAATTAATTTTTCTTTTTTCAGTAACTTCAAGCGACTTATTTTAATGTTTACTAATAAATTTACATTATGTATTTTTTTAAAAATATTTCCAAACTAGCTTTCTTATAACATCACGAACTAACAGTTTACTAAAGTAAGAGGAATATTTGTGTAGCGAGCCTAACAATTTTAGAAAATATATCTGACAACATTGCTTTATTTTATGGTCATCACACTGACTTTAGTTAGAGTACAAAATAAGAGCTAGTGAGTTTTGTAAATTCAAATCTGTTTTATAAAAGCTACATCCTTAAAGTCTCTGCAACACTGGATACGTTTCATTCTTTGTCAGTTTTTCTATAATTTATCATATTTTCAGGCAAAAAATATCGCCTAAAAATGAAACATCCTAAAGGTTACTTTTCATTAAAAACATTGTGGAAGACGTTTTTGTTGAAGAAGCAATTTCTTGCACAGCTTGTCCTTGGACATTCCAAGTTCCAGAAGGGAAGTATAGACATTTAATATTATTTGTCTCCCATGAGGGCGTAACATTTGTCGACTGGTACTACGACCACCAGTTGAAGTACTAAATTCAGGAAGAGTCCTTGACGCCATATTTTTCACGACGCAAAAGTCGAATAAACACTTTAAAATAGACGCAACTGATACAGTTAGGTAGAAAATGACTAAATGTCTGGTGACCAGGTACGTAAATTTTATTATTTACACACATATCCTCACCAAGGGTTCTAAATCAACCTTATATAGGAGATTTTTTATTATCAAATAAATTTAAATGCATAACAAAATCCAAAAATAATAGAGTGCCCACTATTATTCAAATTCCAAACTATTTCATGAGATATTTTAATCCGGACCTGGGAATCTTTTAAGCGACAAACACCTTTAGGCGATTTCGGCCCGCTTTGGTACCCCACTTTGGTCTATCAAATATATACCAATCGATTTCGCCTGTAATTTACGTCATACCGGTTAATTGGTTAACCAAAGTGCCCACCAACCAAAGCGTTGTGGGCTAATATTGATTTACGACCTTCTTAGATTTCTGGTTTTTTTTTACTATCCATATTTTTAGTTCTTCTATCATTTAGTTTTAGATCCGAACCCCTGGGATACCCTGTATTTACTATAAATTTATATCCATATAAAAGTATTACTTTGTAAATTGAAAAAAAAAATCTTCATGCATAATCGATTTTCTGCTGTTTCCACCAAAACGAAGAAACCACATGCGAGGACATGAACAAATATGAAAACATTAATCCCCGAAGAGTCGTTTTTACAGTTAACCGAGGAAAAACCAACTTTCTAACTTTCCTTATCTCTTTCACCCATTCGCGAGACCTGCCTTTACAAAAAAAATGTCAAAACGATTAAATTGTTTTCATGGAGACCGTTTACACGTTGTTGGGAAGAGCTTAAGTGGCTCCGAAAAAAAAAAGGGCCAACGTACTTAATTGAAATACACATAATGTCCAATAGCATGGAAATACTCAGAGCAGAGATGTCTAAATAAAATTTTAACCAATTGTACCCAGCCTAAAGGCGCCCATTTTAAAATTATTCGCAATTGCAGAACGCGATGCCAGATAAAATGTACATTTTTTTAAGTTTTAATTCAAATTTTAATTCTGCTTTACTTCACTATTAAAATAAAATTAGATTGTTATACGTTATAGTCTGTGATGGTCGTCTATTACCACAATCAACTGGACCTGCTTCATTTTCTAAGAAAACGAATACAGGGCTAGTCCAAACTCAAATACCTACATCGGTTTCACAATTTTTTTTTTGAATGGATCACTCTGTGTTTTATATTGGAAAATGGAATTTACTTTACTATACTTTCCATTTTATCGAGTATTCCCTATACCCAAACTGGATAGTTCTTGTGATAGTTCTGTGAACTGTAAGTTATAACTTTATATACTTACAGTATTGAAATTAAAATATGTTATATATCTAATTAAATTTACATTATTTTTTTTCAACGCTTCTACTAACTTAATCCTGCATCTGTTACAAGTAGCTAGAGCATTTTCAGGGATAACCTTGTTGTCATCATCATCTAAATCTTGAATCGATTGTTTTAGGAAATTTAGGTACCTATCTCAATTTTATAAATATTATATTTAAGAAGAACTTACTACCAAAACACAACAAATATCCGCATTGGACATAACGGATATCCATAAGATATCCGTTCAAGTCCAGAAGGATATCCTATGGATATCCATTTGCCACAAAATTGGACATTCCATGGATGTCCGTTTCGTACTAAGAATGGATATACCTTGTACAAATATGGACATTCACTGGACATGATAAATAAACCATGGACATCTCATGGATGGACAATGGATGTCCAATGGACGTTCATCATTCAAATAAATCTTCACGTCCAGTGGTGAACGAACACTGAAGGTCCAGTGAATCTCCCAAACGAATATCCATTGTACTAGTGGTAAATGGACAACCTTGTCCATATGGACCAATCCTGGACATTATATGAATATCCATAGGATATCCTGTGTTTACTGGGATGAAGGATATGAATGCACAATGCAACCAAAATTTATAACATTATAAGCAACAATTCACGACAAAGTGCATAGGTACAAAATCTTGTTATTTCGCGCCATCGATTCATTTCGAAGAAACTAAAAACATAGTTTGACCTTAGTGTCTACCTACCCCTTGGAGTGAATTGCCAAATTGAAATTATTTACAGTACCTCTAATAACGTTTCAAGAATATCATCTACGTCCCATTTTAATAGACAAGACTTTATTTCCAACCACTAGCCTATAGAAATCAGCCAAATCGATCCCTAAGGTTTCATCAAAACTACGGGCCTTGTATAAAGCCAACCATGTGCTCTTTTTCTGATTGGCTTCATATTTGTTACACGTTTTCAATGTAGCGTTTTCTAGATCATTTCCAAGCTTGCCCAGTTTTGATTTTTTCAGGCAGGGTTGGATTTTAATCTTTCAGGATTGTTTTATTAAATTTTTCAATTGTTGTAATACATGTAATGTTTTCTGTACGGTATAGTCTTATACGAAGTTAAAATTAAGCTAAAATTGAATTTAAAATAGTCCTTAAAAATTTTCTTCCAGATTAAATTGAGTAAAGGATTACATTTACAGTATAACGTCAAAATTTTAAAATTTTAATAAATCTTTTACCTAGTTTTTGAATAAAAACGAATACTGAAAAGAGCCAGTTCTGTCCTGTAAAGTATGCGGGGCAAAGAGAGGAAGGTAAAGAAATAAGAACTTGCTAAACACGGTGGTTAACCTCCCCCGCTGTCAGCAAACAATTACATTTTGTTCGGTCGCTCTTTCTCTTTCCTTTATTTTCTCCCTTCTTGCATCCGAACTTTCAGATTTCGAACAATTCCGGTATAAGAATGAGAAAACAGATGCAAGGTCCTTTCTGCTTTTCCAGGGCATTAAAGCTATTTTTAGGTTTTTGTATGTTTATAGGTAGTTTTAAGAATAGAAATTCAGTTGTTGCATATTTAACGTTTGTTATTTATAAATATATTGAAATCAAAATCTCAGAATAAAATTTTCTTCTAGTCGATTTATTGGTTTTAAAAATTGTATCCTTTTAATTGAGCAGGTGAAAATCTTCAAATATTTATAGGAGCTGAAATTCAAGAAAACGGAAAACAAGATATTGAAATTAATAATAGTATACAAAACACTTTGGAAATTATACTATTCAATGAACAGGTCATTTATAAATAAAAAAGAAATATCAAAGAAAACGAAAATGAATGTTTATAAAACCTTAGACCAATTCTTACAATTGAATGTGAATCATGGGTGCTCACACAGGGGCAAAAAGTCAAATTCAGGCCGTAGTAATGAAGTATCTTAGAAGAGTCAGGGGTGTCACAAAATGAGTAGTACAAAAATAAGAGACCTGGAAATAGAACCAATGCTGGAATTCATTGAAAAACGACAACTTAGCTTGTAGGGGCATCTCCAAATAATGAATGTGTCAAGCAAGTGTTTGAATCCAAGGTACAAAGAGGTAGAAAAAGAGGAAGACCGAAGCAAACATGGGATGGAGTATTAAAATATATTGTTAACAATACAGACATAACCATGCCACAGTATTCGCCAACTAACTTCCCAGAAATTAACAACTAAGAGAGACAGAGTAATAAGAGAGACAGAGTAATAGTGCCCTGCCAACTCGCCTGCTATTGGTGGTAAAATTTTGACAAACGCCAATTGCATCGAACCTTATCAGGTGTTAAGATTTTCAGTAGCGTAGCGTCACACAGTTATTGTTTCTGCTTTGTACAATAAAGTGTTTGTAAAAATGTCAGCCGTTAGTGAAGAAAATCGTAAATGTACTGAAGGACAAACTCGTCAAGTGATATATAGAGTGTTATAAACTTCAATTAGATAAATAACATGTTATTGTAATGGGTACCTTATTGCTAAAATATTATTTATGTACTCAGAATTCAGGAATAAAGCAGATCCGTTTCTATTAAAATCAGAATACTAATAATAATAACAAAGAATCAAATATTATTTATTAAGTTAGGATCATATATTTCCAGACGGACTTTACTTTATTAGTTATTGTACAAGTTGTGTTAATTTGTAACAGAAAGCGTATCCTCAGAACTTGCACGGCACTGTTTACAGTTATCGGATGGGCTGCGTCAATAACTCCCTAGAAAGCATTTAGGACATCAAGTTAGCGAATACTGTATACCTTTGTATACAAAATAAAATAACCTATTTGATGCTTCATACCCTTAAACTAGTCTATAAACTACTTAAATCAATTTTATTTTGAATTATTGACAATTATTAATAATAATTATGAATCTAGTGACTCTTTTGTACAAACCACAACCTCTATTTCCTTTAAAACGTTAACACAGGATACAGAAAACATCAATATGCAGTACAAACAAAATTTGTAAATTTATCTATCAGAAACCTCAACAAATAACCACGCTACAAACGTAATTCTGTAAAAAGTTCTGCAATAATATTCTTAGTTTTAATACAAATAACAAATAAATCCTCGTCGTCCTTGGTTTGAACAATAGACAAGTAAGACAAAAGCCAACTATTACACTTTCTGGATTACTAGAAAGAAACAAAATCTAGTCTTTATATATTATCTGGTAGACTCGATTCTTTTATTCCTTGTGTCGTGTCGTGTGTACACATTAAATGAATTCTGGACATTAATACAGGGACGTATTCAACAACTTCTCTACCCACAATAATTACACGGTCGATAAACAGTCGGTATTTATTGTTTAATCTTTTGTCAAGCCATTTATTTGTTTTATGATATTTGTTCCGTTATTATTCAATGTTTTTTCTGTAATGCGTAATACTAAACAAATAAAGGACATTACTTCAGTGGGCTTAGAAATTTTAATAAATAAGTAGTATTTTTTAACTTAAAGTTGTTGAATATTAGTATTTTATGTCTTCAAGTTATTCAACGTGTGAAAAATAGAAAATGAATAATGTGGGTTCTTGCTATAGTCTATTTCGGAAAGGCATAAAATGGGGAATTCCGTCCATTTCGGCTCAATTTCGGTGTCGGCCATAGGCGTAGGTCTTGAAATAGTATTGTTTGTAATATTAAAATTTCAAGTAATTGCGTAAGAGAATTAGGAAAAGTATGTTTTCTGGCCTGAAGTGCCAATATCGAAATATTGTGTAGGGATTACTTAGGTAGTAGATTATACAGTTACGTTTTGCTTATATGGGCGCAAGTGAAAGGATTTGTGGCAAGACACAACACGACATTCAAAATGAAAGACGTTAAGATACTGTTTCATCAAGCCATTAAGGAGGTGACACCAGAGAACTGGCGAAAAGCAGTCCAGCATGTCATTAAAGAAGAGGAGAAAATGTGGGATCTTGATTACTTGATCGATCGGACCGTCGACCCGTTAATTATAACGTCAAGAGGAGATGACAGTTCCTCAGATGACGAAGAATATCATGATTTTTTATAATTTAATTTCTGTATAATGTTCAATAAAAAATAAGTGTACCTAATACTATGTACATAATGCCTAATCTTTTTTCTGTTAAAATAAAATTCTTTCCTTTTTACGAGTATCCTACCGGCACGCCTTTGGCACACTATTACCAGTGTTTGTGAATGGATAACAATAGGTTAAACCCATATATTGACCCCAACCCGGGTGGTACTACCTATACTTGATAAAAAGAAAGAATTTTACAATGAAATCAATGCCAAACTATGAAAGTGGCTTAAATATTCGTTGGGTCACTCTGCCGTTGCATACCTAATGAAGTTTTATACTTTTCTGAAATAAACTATAAACGATGTTGTTATAACCTCCGTCTCTTTGATCGTGATCCTCTCTGTGTATTCGTTATACTCGAACTTCTAACAGACCATTGCTGCTAAGTTGTTTAAACATTCCCGAGTATCGAACTCACTGGAAATCTGTCAGTAACAGAAGTCGACAAAGTTAAGATGCCGAAACGGCGCCTTCAGTAATACAAGCAGCTGTGTCATATCCATAATATGTATGCAGAAGTTTTCTAGTTCTTGGGAGAAGCCATCGAATGTTGCTTTTCCTTCCTTCCTTCCTTCCTCACCCCCCAAGAGTTCGATGCTTCTAAGTCTTTGGGAGTTTCCGAATAAGATTCAATCAAGTGTTTCCGTTTCGAGTACACCAACTTTGCCGTTTGTTTGCTCCATTTGAATTGATTTTTTTTTGCTAACTCACAGGTGTATTCAATAAATTAAGTTAGCGGAACACAATACAACAGGGTACTTTGAAAAGTCTGTTTATTTTTGGAACGACATTTAAAATAGGAGGTTTTTAATTCGAAGTGTATAATTCTTTTTTTATGTCGTAACTTCTTTCTTTATAAACCGAGTTCAATTATTATTTTTGGATAAAATCTAGTCCCATTTCAATTTCATCAGTATTCGACCTTGAACTTACACCAAGAAAACAATCAAAATCAAATTGGAATCCAGGACACAGTCGAATAGAAGGAAATGAAATAGCAGATGGACTAGCTAAGAGGGAGACTGAAAGACCCTTTTGGGGGCCGGCACCCTTTTGCGGTATCAGCCCCAATGTAATATTGGAAGAAATAGGCATAGCTGAAGAAAAGAGAAGATCTGACCATTGGAAAGATCTATCACCCGTTGAGATCAAATGACTGCATAAGTCAAAGTAAAACTGCAGTATAGTGTATTTCGGAAAGGTTTTAGGTAATAAAATGGCGTAGGTCTTGAAATAGTATTGTTTGTGATATTAAAATTTCAAGTAATTGCGTAAAAATACTTTTCAAAGAACAGAGACAGTTCACTAAAGAGCAACAACTACTTCTCGGGCTACATGTCCCGACACAGTGAATTACACTTCTAAATTAAACAGGGTTGGGATATCTGCACGATAACACCAACCATTCTGGTTTGTAATTAGAAGGTACAACATCACTTGTAGATCGGATTCGGCGTATTTGTGCAGTACAAGGTAGATATCGTCCGTCCAGAAGCTCTAAGAGCATAATCCTGGACTGGAGACAATGTTGAAATCACACCAATACATATACCTCAGTAAAGGAAATACTAAGAATGCATCAACCACTTCTCGGTCTATATGCGCATACAGACATTGACGCTTTAGAAAAATGTACCAATTTTTACAGGAAACTGTAATTAAGTAAATCTGCTCGTATGGAACTGCTCCTAGAGAATTAAGTCAACCTAAGGGAACAATCAATCTACAAAGATAATCAAGTTTATATCTCTGTGCACACACACACATATGTCTATCTCGATCTTCTTTATTTCGTTCCCTTTGAGTTGGGGTGAGCTGCATAATGATGACTTCAGGGTCCTCTTGTAACCGATACTAATACTAACGAACTCCCAGATATCTACAGGGTGCATGATTATGATTGCTTTTTTTTTGCTTGGGAGACTCTAAAACGTGTCTTGAATAAATTTAAGTTAATTATATTTCAAGTTTATGGGTTAAATATAGAGGGTGGTCCGTAAATAATGGTCCAAAAAGATATTTCGATCTGCTATAATGAAATATTGATAATAAAAAAGATAGGGGGTGTAAAGTTGAAATGTAAAAATGTTTTTTCATGGTGAATTGAAAGATTTGGTTTATACGAAAGTAAATATTGCAAGATAGCTTTGGCGGTATGGAAAATTATGTCTAAAAAAAAGTCAGTAGCCAGTGGCGGATCCAGGGAGGAGTAAAGGGGGTAATTACCCCACCCCCCAAGCTTGCTTTATTACATATTCACAGAAATATCCCTGTCAGTGTAGACAATGTTATAGATAGATTCGGAAAGGTGAAAGAAAACTGGAATTCATTATATAAAATAGATTTTTATTATTATCCTGATTCTGAGCTGTGAGACTTCCAAACATTTTTATTTACTTTTCTTTTCAATAAACAGAATGTTTTCTGTTTTGATTACTTGTTACAGAAATGTAGACTGATTTCCTTTTAATTTTGTGATAAAGGGTACGTAGTTTTCACTATAATGTTTACCTTTTGGGAATGCTTTATTTGATTTTTTGCATCTGCAGAATGTTATTTGCTTTATTTATTAGTGATATGATGATTGAATCGTATATTACACTCCAAGGGCCGAAATTCGCCGAGGGCATCATGACGCGCAGGACCGAGATTTCAACTTTCGGCCCGTGGAGTGTATACTATTTTTCTTCATAGCCGGTCGGAAGCGAGTGCCGCTGGTCGTAGTTACGAGTATAAATACGCATGAGAAACTCTTTCCTCCCGCTGTTATAGAGGAAACGCGTGTACTTTTCACAGGGAGTAAATGTTGAACTTTCGTCCCTGCTATGAGGGACGAAAGTGCGTACTTTCGACCGAGGTATGAAGAAAAATATATTACGATCTCATTTTTATGACATATAAAACTTTATTGTTTGTTTTTATTATTTTATATGTCTTGGAAATATATTCGTATTTTACTTTTCTTATATGATAATTTTTATATTCATTACCCCCCTAACCAGTACCCTGGATCCGCCATTGTAAGTAGCTTGTCCTAACAGAGATGATTTATTATGAAACTTATTGATTTTGAGTGAATATAATATTAAATACATTTTTGTTTTTCATTACTGGTGGTATATCTAGTTGCTATAGTATATTTCAGAAAGGTATAGAGTAATAAAACCTCATTAGGTATGCAAAGGAACACAGAGTGACCCAACGAATATTTAAGCCACTTTCATAGTTTGGCAGTGATTTCATTGTAAAATTCTTTCTTTTTATCAAGTGCAGGTAGGGTACGGTTTATAAAGAAAGAAGTTACGACATAAAAAAAGATTTATACACTTTGAATTAAAAACCTCCTGTTCTAAATGCCGTTCCAAAAATAAACAGACTTTTCAAAGTAGGTATAAATACCCAGTTGTATTGTGTTCCGCTAACTTAATTTATTGAATACAACCTGTGAGTTAGCAAAAAAAAATTCAATTCAAATGGAGCAAACAAACGGCAAAGTTGGTGTACTCGAAACGGAAACACTTGATTGAATCTTATTCGGAAACTCCCAAAGACTTAGCAGCATCGAACTCTTGGGAGGTGAGGAAGGAAGGAAGGAAGGAAAAGCAACATTCGATGGCTTCTCCCAAGAACTAGAAAACTTCTGCATACATATTATGGATATGACACAGCTGCTTGTATTAATGAAGGCGCCGTTTCGGCATCTTAACTTTGTCGACTTCTGTTACTGACAGATTTCCAGTGAGTTCGATACTCGGGAATGTTTAAACAACTTAACGGCAATGGTCTGTTAGAAGTTCGAGTATAACGAATATACAGAGTGGATCACGATCAAAGAGACGGAGGTTATAACAACATCGTTTATAGTTTATTTCAGAAAGGTATAAAACCTCATTAGGTATGCAAAGGGAGCACAGAGTGACCCAACGAATATTTAAGCCACTTTCATAGTTTGGCATTGATTTCATTGTAAAATTCTTTCTTTTTATCAAGTATAGGTAGTACCACCCGGGTTGGGGTCAATATATGGGTTTAGCCTATTGTTATCCATTCACAAACACTGAAAATAGTGTGCCAAAGGATACTCGTAAAAAGGAAAGAATTTTATTTTAACAGAATAAAAATTAGGCATTATGTACATAGTATGAGGTACAGTTATTTTTATTGAACATTTTACAAAAAATACATTATACAGAAATTAAATTATAAAAAATCATAATATTCTTCGTCATCTGAGGAACTGTCATCTCCCCTTGACGTTATAATTATCAGGTCGACAGTCCGATCGATCAAGTAGTCAAGATCCCACATTTTCTCCTCTTCTTTAATGACATGCTGGACTGCTTTTCGCCAGTTCTCTGGTGTCACCTCCTTAATGGCTTGATGAAACAGTATCTTAACGTTTTTCATTTTGAATGTCGTGTTGTGTCTTGCCACAAATCCTTTCACTTGCGCCCCTATAAGCAAAACGTAACTGTATAATATACTACCTAAGTAATCCCTACACAATATTTCGATATTGGCACTTCAGGCCAGAAAACATACTTTTCCTAATTCTCTTACGCAATTACTTGAAATTTTAATATTACAAACAATACTATTTCAAGACCTACGCCTATGGCCGACACCGAAATTGAGTCGAAATGGACGGAATTCACCATTTTATTACCCTATACCTTTCCGAAATAGACTATAACCCTATTAGACTGGTAGCCCATGACACATTCAGGATTCATTATCTCGAATGGATGCCGTTTTAACCATCGAGTTTCATGTGAAAAACAAGTAAAATAATAATTCATCCAAGTACACGGCATCCGTAAGTTAATTATTCTACTCTAATTTCGTGAACTATAGCGTTGATTATCCAGTTTGGGTCTTGGGGAATGAAGCCATGGACTACAGGTCTACAGAGTGGTCTGTAAGTAATGGTCCAAAGCGAAATGGAAGATTATTGGCCTCAAAATAGTACGACCTGATACAACTTGCTTATATATAAAATATTAATAATAAAAAAGATACAGGGTGGCAAGGTTAAAATGTAAAAAATGTTTTCTCTCAGTAAAATGAAAGATTTTGGAAATACAAACGTGAAAATTTGACGATAGGGGGTTTTGAGGCATGATAAATCATAATATGATATCTGTTTCGATGTATTTTCTAGGGGGCGCCACATGAGCTATGTTGTTGGTGTAACTGTGCGCTTAACTTTTTTATCGTTAACACTATCTCTGTTTTTATTGAAAAATATTAAAATCACATTATTTTTGCGACAAAAAGGTACACTTATCATTAGCCTCAAAAGTTACTAGTTTTCGAGATATTCGCATTTTAAAAACCCCCTACATAATTTTTATTTTATTCATTAGCACGTGTTAGTCCATTTCCTTGGCCACCACGCAGTCAGAATATAACCCCTTGGATTTCAGTATATGAGACACAATTAAGGAAATGTTTACACAAACCCTATAAACAGTCGAGTTCACCTTTGGCTAGATATCAGAGCAGACACACAAGCATAACCTATAATAGTTAAAGCACAAAGAGCGAGATGATTGGACATATAGGTAGAATGGCAGAAGATAGATGGATAAAAGGTGGAGAAGGTGGTAAAAATAGAAGAGGAAAACCAAGGAAGAAATGGTTGGAGGAGGTTAGGAGAGACCTGAGAACAGTGGGAGTAAGGAACTGACAAAACGAGGCGAGGAACAGAGAAAGGTGGAAAGAAAGAGTGAAAGATCTCGAAGCCGAGGGCCAGTTAGGCCTGTAGTGCTGATATATAATATAGCTCAAGTGGCGCCCTCTAGAGAATACATCCAATTGGATATAAAATTATGATTTCTCAGGCCCTAAAACCCCTATCTTCAAATTTTCACGTTGTATATCCAAAATCTTTCAATTTACGGAGAACAAACATTTTTGACATTTCAACTTTGCCACCCAGTATCTTTTTTATTATCAATATTTTATTATAGCAAGTTGCGTCAGATTGTAATATGTTTTGGGCAAGAATCTTCCAGTCCAGTTTGGACCATTACTTACGGACTACCCTGTATATTTCAGAATGAAATAATCAATTCAATGCGTTAGTTATTCAATTGTTTCTACAATTTCAATGAAATACCTGGAAGAAGGATAAAATTCTTGATAAACAATACGGGAATTCTTAATAACTTTCTTCCAAAGTTGTCGGAGACCGAAATTAAATTCCGAAAATTTCTAATTCAATCCGATTGAAAAGGGAACGCGACAATGCTCTCCCACTTATTTATGTTAAAACCTGGATGTGACAATCCATTGTTAATGGAGCCCTTTGAGAACTATCTGAATTATATGGCTACATAGGAATACCCGTAACCGCTCGCCCTTAGTTCCTATGACCTTTCATCTCTCTAGAATCTACCTCGGAGATATGACAGCAGACTTTAATATGTGTCATTTATTAGTATTTATGAACTAGTATTAGGCATGAGAAAAATGCAAGGTTGCCAGATATACTCTCTAAGCTTCAGTAAACTAAAACAACTTTATGTACAGATTGCGAAAAGTCTATTCGCGCCATACGATTTACACAAGTACAACAAAGAAAATATGAGCACAACTACTTGAAAGAGAGAGAAGAATAATTATGCGCTCAGCGATGAGCGTGTGTTCAGTTCCAGCTACCAAAAGCAGTTGGGGTGTGTTCAGTGCCCCCCTATTTTAACCGCTGTTGCCAGAAGTGCAGATTAAAGTGCACAAATGATATTTGTTTCTTGTTATCGTTAACTTTTTTTCGAGCTCATGCACTATTAGGTAAAACTAAACACTTTCATCCGGCAATAGTGTTCTTTACAGAGAGAACTTTTACACGCCCATCGCTGAGCGTACAATTATTCTTCTCTCTCTCTTTCAAGTAGTTTTGCTCATATTTTCCATGTCGTACTTGTTTAAATCGTATAGCGCAAATAGACTTTTCGCAATCTGCATATTACTATATTTAAGAAAATGTTAAAGAGCAGTACACTCCTATCCCAGTTCCTTCTATTGCTTCGCTACTAGTTTCGGTAAAATATTACCATCACCGAATAAAAAAAGGCTATTAGAAATGAAGGAAATATGGTATAGTTAATCTGAAGATCTATTGATATTAATTGAATTTCCAAATTTGAAACAAAATGGATATAACGTTGAAAATAAGAATATTGTAGATGAATTCCTATAAAAAAACAAAACAATACAAATTTAGGTTTAATTATTTTGTACTTTTATTTAAAATAGAAACTTCTTCTGCTTCTTTGAACAATCGCCGACAGTAAAAAAGATCTTTCGTTAATTTTTTCTTACTTGATATCTGATTTTTTTACGTTTTTCCAATTCTTTCATTAATTTCCTCTTAATGCCAAGTATTTTTTACATTTTAAATAGCTACCGCGCATTCCAATTTTTTTTTCTAAAAAACATTTGTGGTACGTATTTGTGTGTCTGAATCGTGTTGCATGTGGAAATATTTTTCAAATTAGCACGGTAAATGATTCACTATTTCCAACAAATTACAACACGAAACATTCTCAGCATTAAATGAATTTTTTTGTTTCAAACATTGAATTTAACGAAAGAAAAAAATTTTGTTTGATGTTTACGAACTTGATGCGCAGTTTCTTTAAAATATCATTTAGAGTGAACCATGAATTGAAAAACTAGAAAAAATATTTAATATTTAGTTTGTACAGCGCTTCCCTATAATAGTAACTCATAAATGCTGACGTTATCTTCCAAAGGATATGGTGTGAAGGATTATTTAAAAAAAATAGATTTTAAAATCGGGATTTTTTCATATCACTGTTTATTTAGTTAATAATGAATTTTTAGACGCACTGTATAACATTCATATCAGTAGTTTAGTTACTTTCGTCGCACGGAAAATATTTTTGAAGCGATCTGATAATCTATACCTAAGTAGACGATAATTGAGTGCGAAAAACACGAGAGCGGAGAAAGATATAACAAATTACGATTTTCAAACAACAAAAACAACAATTTAACCTTGTATACCTTTTTAATCTTATAAAAAATTGAATGATAAGTTCCATCGTAATTATACTTTTTTTCGGTAATTTTCAAACCAACCTTCGAAGAGCTCTGCTGTTGTATCTTGGTGATAATCTAAGCTTGAATCTTCAATATTCTTTGCTGATAACAATAAAGCGTTTGGAACCCAACGTATTTCTGATCCAGCTTGTATTCTTTGTCCTGTATTTGATGGAGCCTTTGCTTTGAAAACAGGTGGGCGTGTGTTCATTGCCCTTTTTACTTTTAACCGTTGTGTTTTGGTAAAGGAGACTGATCTGATTATGAGTTTTACACATAGAACAATTCTTGTCTCTCTCTTTCAAATAGTATTGTTCACATTATCCTTGTCGTACTTTTGTGAATCGTATGACCCATTAAACTTTTTCGCAATCTGTATATATATATTTTTGAATATCTTGTAAGTAATCGATATCTACGTCGTCTACTTTTTTGGCAAGGGCGACGAACACGTGCTTTAGCTTTTGCAATTGACTTTGGACAAACTTTACCTACAGTGTTGTACACGCAATTTTTTTTTCTTAAATCCTGTTGTATAAAAAAAAATACATTAAAAATAACCTGTTGCGTTTACTTTGGAACTAACATCCTGTAAAGGCGCATCTTGGCATGCGGATTCGCTTCACCAAAACAGGGTGGAGGGTTTGAATTTATTTTATTGCCTATTCAGTGCCCAAGCTCAAGGCGGTTAATCCAAAAGCTTTCGGAGACGACTTCGCTTGAACTGTGACTCATATTTTCTCTCCAATGACTGGCATAGCGTTCTTGAAGTTGTCGACTACAGAGGCGGGTGTCGGGTAAATATAAGTAGAATTAAAAATATTCTTTCGGTCCTGTATAATTTTTTTTTCTACGACCGTATATTTTCGCCAGGAGTCAATATCCTCCTGGAATCCTGAGACTACCATGGTAACTGTTCCTCAGGTCCTTTTCGTACAGATGAAGCAAATATTTGGAGTTAATGTGGGATTGTACAGCAAATAATATAAAATAAGGAACAAAATAAGAAAGATGAACAATGAACATACGCATCTCTATGAAAGCGTTTATACAAGAAATAAGGTAAAATAGGATATAAGAGTTAGTACAAAAGATAGCCAACTTTTATCTTTTTGTCTTATTTTATTTTTTTTGGAACCCGCATGACCCAACTATTTGTGTTCTGAATGTTCTGAGTTCCCAATTTTTGGTGTTTTTTTTTAATTTTCCTTCTTAAGCACGTATATTTATTTCTTAAAATTGTAATACTGCTCTCTCCTCTCGAGATAGATCCCGGCTAGAGACTCTCTCAAGGGTGGATCGGACCACATGACCGCCAGATACATCTTTCGCAAGAACTTCGAGATTGTCATCAAAGATCGAAAGGAGCTTGAGGAAGAGGACGCACCACCACTCAGCAGAGCGAATGAACTGATCTGGTATACAGACGGATCAAGGAATGAGCTCGGCATTGGAGCGGGTATATACAGCAAGTCGAGCAAATATGAAGAAATCGTCTCGCTTGGTAAATATGCCTCGGTATTTCAAGCAGAGGTTTATGCAATACTTGCATGTGCAAGGGCAAATAACATGAGAGCCTACAACAACAGGCAGATAAGGATCTACAGTGACTGTCCTTAAAGCACTTCAGAGCTCTAAGGTAATATCTCAGCTGGTATGGGAATGCGTCGAAGAACTGGCGACTCGGAACAGTGTAACACTGGAGTGGCTCCCAGGTCACAAAGGAATCGCTGGCAATGAAAAAACTGACGAACTTGCAAGAGCAGGATCGTCAACACTGATGAACGGACCCGAACCATCTGTGGGCATTCCCACTTCACTAGGTCATGGTTAAAAGGGTGGGTAAAAGAACAACACAAAAAACACTGGAAGAATACGCCCAGGCAAACACATGGGAAGAAATTTATAAAAGAACCATCAGAAAAACTAGCGAAAGAACTGCTCTCAATGAGCAGGAACAAACTACGCACCATAATGGGGCTTCTTACGGGACACTTTCCCACAAAGGAGCACCTGAACAAAATAGGGCTGTATAACGGAGACCTTACATGCAGAAGATGCAAAAAGGACACCGAAACAGCTCTGCACATATTATGCAACTGTGAGACACTGGACCACAGGAGGCAAAAACTGTATGGAAGACCCCAAATGACTCCAGAAGACTTCTACAACCAACCAGTAAAGAACCTGTATGAGCTAATACACGGAACGGATTGGCTGAATAGGCTGTAGTCAGAACATTAGGAGACTCCACAATAAGCCCAAGAGGCTGAGGTGGTACCGGCGAAGGGACGGCTCCTCTTAAAAAAAAGGGTGGATTGATTCCATGTTAGTGTTCCACTAGGTATGCCAGAGGGTTGACAGACTATAAGAACTTAGGGCGCCACTACATTTTTAGACATCGACGAAAGAAAATGAATTTAAATTAATAAGAAGAGAAACTAAGGTGAGAAAGGTAGAAACACCTTGTAGAATTTAATTAAAAGTTAATAATAAAAAAGTTACAAATTTACATAAACCCGGACACGATCCCCTACAGCTCTTACAGCCGGGTAGATAAGAAATTTAAAAAGAAATTCAAAATATTATCTTTATTCTGCCTTAAAAGGAAGATGAAAGCAGCTGTGCTTACCGAAGCAATTGAAGGGAACACTTGAAGCTAAAATTTGAGATACGATAAGGTATGTCTACTATTAGACCGTCGATAGCGGAAAAGAAGGGCAAAATGGAATCGGCCATTGACATGATATATGTCAATTGTCTTAGCAGCCAGAGTAGGGGAATTTGAGATCACAGAACTTTAATTGGAAGTGGTTACTATGACGGCGAGCGGAAATTAGAGGATTTGTTTTATAAAATCGAAACAGGTCGATAGACATGTTACAAAATCCTTCTGCTACAGGTAAACTGGTATCTCGTGACAAGGCAGAGAGAGAACGTATTCGGCCAATATCAAGCTGCCCACTGCATAACGTCTACCGCACTATTGGCTTTGCTGGATTCCCACTTTCAAATTTGTTACGGCGCATCGTCACCTCATTTCACGAGATACCGGTTGGAGTGTACAAAAGGAGTGATTTTAAAAACGTCAGACTACCTGATTTTTTTTTGTACTTACGTGTTTCATCCATTAGGTGAGCGATTGTAAGCCAAGCATTTTCATTCAGTCGGTTGTTCTTGTATCTTCCATCAGTTTTTGCATATAACTGAAGAAAAGTCGATACCTGCTCTATTAGCATGCCATCATCCATTTTAATATTGATTAATGAAAATTCGAAACAGAATTCAAATAAATAAAAATATAATTAGTGAGGTTATGTACTGAGTGTAGATAAGTAGACACGACAAAACAAAAAGTGAAATCACTAAACTTGCACAAAACACAAACAGTCATTGTCAAAAATACTGCAATTTGATTGGCTTACTTTTATTTCTTAAACCAATGTTTTTTGTCCTTATTTCTTAACTTATTTTTTATTAGTTCCTTATTTTGCCGAATGTGAATGCAAACATTATTGATCTGTTCTGATTCCAGTATCACCGAAACTGATCTCCCTTCTAATTGCAAACCAGAATGGTTGGTTATATCTTGTAGATATACCAATCCCGTTTATCTTAGAAGCGTAATTCAATATCTGTCGGGGCATATAGTCCGAGAAGTAGTTGTTTCTTTTTAGTTGAACGGTTATTGTTTTTGGAAATTTATTTTTCAAAAACTTTGTATAAAATCTAGTAGATATTTTCTCAATCAATTCAGTTTACTGTTTTCTTGGTGTATCTTTGTAGTTCTATGTTCAGTATCAGGACAAATAGGACCACCTTAAAGCTATTTTGGATCTAAAGCAAAAATAAGCATTGAAATCGGTACATAAACAAAAATTTAAGCATAAAAATACATAAAAGAGCATCAACGTCACATTGTGGACCACCCTCTTTTTCAGAAGTGGGTTAAAAAATGGATAGAAAGTCGAATGATTTTAAAAACCGAATGATTTCTGACAAAACTTGATTAATTCTTGAAACCATTACGAATATCGTTAAAATTTGTCAGCAATTTTCGTATAAAAGAGTCAAATTCAATGCTTGGCATAATTAAAAAGGACCTTGTTGAATAAATTTTGACTAATTGGTATATTTAAGTCTAGATTGTATCGCATTTTACGTAAAAATTCCTTTTGTTTCTTAAAAATTATCCGGTAGTCCGGTCTGTTGAGTTTATTTGATTGTTCTTAGTTACTAACCAAAAAAATATTAACATTTTCTATGAATATTGAATGACAACCATGGCACTCTTTATACTCCTCAATATTTAAAGGAATATTGTCCATGTATACGAAAAAAAATATGTTTTGCAAATTGGTACTCCTAGCGGAGACGTCAGAACAAAAATACCTGCAGCGTACGTATAGATAAAACCGTTTCTAAAGCTCACACGATCCGTTAGATAAACCGCAACGTGTGTACCTAACCCTAGATCGAAAATTTTGTGGAATTCTGTTATTCGTTTATAACTTTTAAAAATTATTGTTTTATCATGTTTTGTTTTGATTTATAAAAAAAAATGTAAGGGAATATTTTTCTTCTATTAATTTGGACGCTCGGGAAGGAAACAAAAACGGAAAAGCGGAGCCAACAATGTAACATAAAACCAAACAACCCCGGCATATTATTTTTTATTTTTTCGAAAGGCCCCAAGTGTTTTTCTTCTCGTCAACGAGTACCTCCGCCACTTTTCCAAGCGCCTCCACCTTACGAACAATACCAATCAGAAATCACCCCTGCGTGAGTGAGGTGATAAAAAATTCCAGCGTCGCGGGACTCGTACAAAAAGGGTCATAAAGCCGGTCCATTGTTTTTAACTTATTCGCAGCATCCAGTCAGTGGAGTAGACATTATTTTTTATATAAAAACCACTGAAGGTTTCGCTGGAACTTGCCGTGGGTGTATCATGTGAAATTTTTGTAGGGGTTTCTTCTTTGTACATAAAAAGCCAGTTGCCTTGGAATTTACATAAATATATGTATACAGGGTGCGGCAGATAAACCTTCAATTATAAAGATCTCAAATGCTTTAAGAGATAATGGAAATCTGAAAAAAGGTTTTTAAAGAGGAAGAAAGTCCCAAAACTCGGAACTCTATTTTGATTGCTAATAATTTTAATTTAGTTCAGGAGTACGTAATATAAAATAATTTTGTTAAAGTATTAAATATCAATAAAAAAATTCAATCAAACTATGGAGTGTTTTCAACAATTTAAAGAATGAGGGCCCATCGGAAAAATCGATCTAATTCAATGTTTCAATAAATTATGCGATTTTTAATTAAATTTTCTTCGTTTTGGTTAAAGATAATGAAAAATGTTTAAATAATTAACCTAAAAATTAATCGTCTAGTCAATTTCTCGTACCTATACCACAGAACTTAATTTTACGAATTATCAGTATTTTTCATCTCACAATTTTTTTTTTAAATTTTGAACGTAGTAGCCCAATAAACAATTTTCGTGACTTATAGTAACTGATATTTTTATAGCGTATTCATAAAGGTTACACAATTATATAAGGAAATGCTTTGCAGTTTATAGTAAATTAGGTTTATTAGGGTGTTATGCCATTACAATAAGTTCTAGATTTATAATGAAGTGTTGTGACTATTTATATGACTGTGTTATAAAACTTGAAGTAATCGTTACCTCAATTTATATAACAAATTTATATAAGGTTTGCCGTTACTTCCGTAATAAAACTAATGGTTTCTGAGTTTTATAATAGCATCGTTGTTTACCTTTTTAAAACTTCAGATACTTAAGTTCTTCTATAAATACGTTATGAAACTTTTAGTAACAAGTTCTTTTATAAATACGTTATGAAACTTTGGGTAACTGATGTTTTCTCTTTGTGTTTCAGTAAAAAGTTAACCTAAAATAGGAGTGGTTATTAACTGTGTAAGAAAATTGTGAATAAAACTATGATTAATAGCTGGAAAAAAATCAAGTACAGCAGTACATTTTGCCGAAAAGTTTCTAGGCGTTTTACCAGAATAACACAAGTAGTGCGAACATCTTCTGGTAAATTAAAAAGCATCAATAAATACCAACTTTTTGGAAATTTCCAAGCTTCATACTTCCGACGTGCAAATTTTTCGAGATACTTGGAATATCTCATAACATAAAAAAAATTATCTGTTTGCTCTTTCTATCATTATTGTTTTTATAAACTTTTTTTTTATTTCCAGGTAAGTCGCAAGAAAATTCGAATCGATCAACGTTAAGGTAGTATTTTCAAAACTTTTATAACAATACAAATTTAAAATCGAAGAAATGAAATAATGACAAAAATAAACGTGCTTAAATTGATCCCAAAATCAATTGCAGAAGCGACGAACAAATTTTATTTGATATAAGACTTCAATAATTATTATTATTCATTTTTAAGATACAAATGTCTAAAATATCTTCAAACCAAAATATGTTATGTCATTTTATATGTTTATTAACATATTTGGCATAAATGACAGCTCCCAAGCAAAAAGATGAAAGTGTCAATCTTACATAGTATAAATAGAATACCTCAAGATTACTGTTACAAGTTTCAAGAGACTCCTTCTCAAAGTTCAGAAATTTAGCAATTTTACTTGGAATGGAATGGTTTAAGTACTTTCCATTTTGATATCGCATGAAGAAGCGACGATTAAAATTCGTCATGTGGGATCTTACAACAATGTAATTTCGAACTCTTTTGAAATAACAACCTTCTCATCGTCACCTTTAATCACTGTAGATTTACGTGCCATTCCATTTTTGGAATCAGGAATAGTAACAACATTGTCCATTTTTATCGCACAGAGTTCACTAGAACGGCACGCTCCAGCAATTCCCATTATCATTACAACCTTCATCATTAAATAAATATAATCGGGGCTCTAAACAGGAATTTGTTTTCATATTTCCTGTCCAAACAAATGTCTAAAATATCTTCAAACCAAATATGGTGTCATTTTGGCTCTGTAGCAGAATAGCGCTGGTCAAAATCGCGCTGGTCAAAAAAAGCGCTGGACAAAAAAAGCGCTGGACAAAATAGCGCTGGGCATAAATAGCGCTGGACAAAATAGCGCTGGTCAAAATAGCGCTGCACAAAAACGGTGCAGGACAAAATAGCGCTGGACAAAAACAGCGCATGATAAAAACAGCGATCCATAAAATAGCGCCGCCAAAAGATAATTATGCTTCTTTATTTTACTACTATCTCATACATAAAAATAGTCTACAGTACCGAATTAGCATAATTGGGAATAACATATTTTTCATAAATTACAGTCATAACAATAGTTTTCCTAATTCAATTCGTCAATTCAACATCGCTTCCCGACCAGCTGACAGTGATCAAAGTGTTGGTAACTGTCTATAACAATATCAGAATATAAGGAACGGAAAACAAGTAAGAACAACAATCAATATTTTTCATCATACTTCAACACATATCGCTTCCCGACCAACTGACACAGATCAAAGTGTAAACAACTACTTGTCAGTGTCATATTTATTTAGAGTCTAAAAAAATGCAATTTGGCCAGTCTCAGAAAGGAGGTGATACATTATTCCACGAAGGATATAATTACATAAATGACAAGCAACGTGAAATTGCATTTTTTTAGACTTAAAATAGATATGGCACTGACAAGTAGTTGTTTACACTTTGATCAGTGTCAGTTGGTCGGGAAGCGATATGTGTTGAAGTATGATGAAAAATATTGATTGTTGCTCTAACTTGTTTTCCGTTCCTTATATTCTGTTATTGTTTGTTGTAAAGGAAGGTTGATGCTTAGCGGTGAAACTTGATTTTTCAATCATATCCTACTGTAATAGTTGATCTTGTAAGGATATTTCAACCGGCGCTATTTTATGGAGCGCTGTTTTTATCCTGCGCTGTTTTTGTCCAGCGCTATTTTGTCCTGCGCTGTTTTTGACCAGCGCTATTTATGTCCAGCGCTATTCTGCTACAGAGCCGTCATTTTATATGTTCATTAACATAATATTTGGCATAAATGACAGTTAATGCTTAACTAATCGGTAGCGTAGAGTATTTCAATTCTGATAAAAAAAAATGGCGACTGCTTCCACATCGCTCACATCTGATCAGTTGACAAACCACGCGTTCGGTAGGAAATTGCTGATCGCTCCGGTAGCGCTACACTGGGAT
Source organism: Lochmaea capreae (assembly GCA_949126875.1). Lineage (NCBI taxonomy): Eukaryota > Metazoa > Arthropoda > Insecta > Coleoptera > Chrysomelidae > Lochmaea > Lochmaea capreae. The sequence goes on from OX421403.1 coordinate 22,464,928, forward strand.
GAACGCAAACAATTTTACCAGTGGAGACGGCAAAAACAAACAAATTAGGAGTAGATAGAGCAATGCAATTGAACCAGAAGACTGAACTTAAAATTAAAACATTCAGAACACTATGAATCCCATTAAAAATTTCTAAATTCTAAAACTCATAGGTATACCAGATTTTTCAAAAACTTAACTATCTCCAACAAAGACTATTATTTTCTCAATTCTATTATATTGTACTTTTTTTATTTCCTCTCGTATTATAAACTTTTTCAACTTGATATGATTGGAGTTGATAGTCGTTCCGTGTAGACCAGAGCACTTGTTTAGACCGGCAACCACCCATGACTGCCTTTGTGCGGCGCCATTGCCATCGAAGGCCCGACACAGGTGACTAATAATAATAATATTAATAATAACGATTGTTCGGGCATGGTATACTTCACCATTCTGTTGATAAATGATCTTTCAAAGAGTGGTGTTGTTGTTCATTGTTGTTTTCGATGTGAGCTATTAGAATGGGCAACAATGGCCGACTATAATCGAGAAATATATATATCGAGATCGATGGCAGGTAGTTATAAAAGTCATAGGCGGAAACTCAGAGATTTTATAAGGATTTGTAAACATTTACTATGGAAAAATGAATTTTGTTATAAAATATTAAGTACTTCAGAAAAGTTAGAGTTCACAAATGAAGTTATATTCAATCGAGGTTGGTCACTAGAAATTTTTGTGTACGAAAATTACCTTTGATAAAGATTATCTAAAGATTACCCCAGATTACCTAAGAAATTTTTTCCCAGTGGATCATTCTCTTGCAAATACTCTCCTGAAATGTCAGTCCAAAATTCATAGTTTTATGGTATTTACAAGACATTTTATGTTGAAAATGCGTTTTTCCAAAATTTTATTACACTATGTGAATGAGAAAGAATGATTTTATCAAACAACAGACTTTGGCATTTATTTTCCCGTATCAAAAAACCCCCGGTTACCAATTTAAAGCCAATTTCATGTCGGAAATTTTTTTTTTGTTGGAAATTTTGAAGCAAGGGGTGTATGGAAATATTTCGCGATTTAAATTACTCTTTGCTATCTCCCTTAGTGCTTCTATCTCTCCAAATAGTTGAGATACGAATACATGAAGTTTCAGAAAGTGGATTTTCGAATATTTTTACTACTTTCACATTCATTATTCATAAGACGGAAACCCTTCAAGTTATGCATTTGAAAAACATTTTCCCATTCAGTTATTCTTTTGCAAATACTTTCCTGAAATTTCAGTTCAAAATTCATAGTTTTGTGGTATTTACAAAACCTTTTATGTTGAAAATGTGATTTTTCGAAAATTACACTACATCATTTGAAATACTCTCCTGAATTTTCAGTTCAGTATTCATAGTTTTGTGGTATTTACAAGACTTTTTATGTTGAGAATGCGTTTTTTCGAGAATTTCACCACACCATCTAAATGCGAAAGAATGATTTTATCAAAAAACTGACTGTGGCATTTGTTTTTCTGTATCAAAAAACCCCCGGATAGGAATTTTAAGCCAATTCCACGTCGCAAAAAATTTTTTTTGTTGGAAATTTCGAAGCAAGAGGGAGGTATGGAAATATTTCGCGATTTAAATTGCACTATGATATCTCCCCTAATTCTTGGAAATATTGACTAAAAAATTATACCCCTATGTAAAATGTTCCCCCGAATCCACTGGAGGAGACTAGAACGGTCTATCTCTCCAATTAGTCGAGTTATGAATTCATGAAATTTCATAAAGTGGATTTTCCAGTTTTCTCAAACCTTTCTCATTCTCCCTTATTGCTCGGAAATATCGACTCAAAATTCATTTCTATACGTAAATTGTTCCCCTGAATCCAATGGAGAAGACTAGAACGTTCTATCTCTTTAATTAGTCGAGTTATGGATACATGAAGATTCAGAAAGTGGATTTTCAAAGATTTTCACTACTTTATCATTTATTATTCACAACACGGAAACGCTTCAAGTTAACATTTGAAAAAAAATTTCCCACTTTGTAATTCTTTTACAAATATTCTCCTGAATTTTCAGTTCAGTATTCATAGTTTTGTGGTATTTACAAGACTTTTTATGTTGAAAATGCGTTTTTTCGAGAATTTCACTACACCATCTGAATACGAAAGAATGATTTTATCAAAAAACTGACTGTGGCATTTGTTTTTCTGTATCAAAAAACCCCCGGATACGAATTTTGAGCCAATTCCAAGTCGCAAAAATTTTTTTTTGTTGGAAATTTCGAAGCAAGGGGGAGGTATGGAAATATTTCGCGATTTAAATTGCACTATGATATCTCCCCTAATTCTTGGAAATATTGACTAAAAAATTATACCCCTATGTAAAATGTTCCCCCGAATCCACTGGAGGAGACTAGAACGTTCTATCTCTCCAATTAGTCGAGTTATGAATTCATGAAATTTCATAAAGTGGATTTTCCAGTTTTCTCAAACCTTTCTCATTCTCCCTTATTGCTCGGAAATATCGACTCAAAATTCATATCTATACGTAAAATGTTCCCCTGAATCCAATGGAGAAGACTAGAACGTTCTATCTCTTTAATTAGTCGAGTTATGGATGCATGAAGATTCAGAAAGTGGATTTTCAAAGATTTTCACTACTTTATCATTTATTATTCACAACACGGAAACGCTTCAAGTTAACATTTGAAAAAAAATTTCCCAATTTGTAATTCTTTTACAAATATTCTCCTGAATTTTCAGTTCAGTATTCATAGTTTTGTGGTATTTACGAGACTTTTTATGTTGAAAATGCGTTTTTTCGAGAATTTCACTACACCATCTGAATACGAAAGAATGATTTTATCAAAAAACTGACTGTGGCATTTGTTTTTCTGTATCAAAAAACCCCCGGATACGAATTTTCAGCCAATTCCAAGTCGTAAAAATTTTTTTTGTTGGAAATTTCGAAGCAAGGGGAGGTATGGAAATATTTCGCGATTTAAATTGCACTATGATATCTCCCCTAATTCTTGGAAATATTGACTAAAAAATTATACCCCTATGTAAAATGTTCCCCCGAATCCACTGGAGGAGACTAGAACGTTCTATCTCTCCAATTAGTCGAGTTATGAATTCATGAAATTTCATAAAGTGGATTTTCCAGTTTTCTCAAACCTTTCTCATTCTCCCTTATTGCTCGGAAATATCGACTCAAAATTCATATCTATACGTAAAATGTTCCCCTGAATCCAATGGAGAAGACTAGAACGTTCTATCTCTTCAATTAGTCGAGTTATAGATACATGAAGTTTCAGCAAGTGGATTTTCAAAGATTTTCACTACTTTATCATTTATTATTCACAACACGGAAACGCTTCAAGTCGCAGGTAAGTCGCAAGAAAATTCGAATCGATCAACGTTAAGGTAGTATTTTCAAAACTTTTATAACAATACAAATTTAAAATCGAAGAAATGAAATAATGACAAAAATAAACGTGCTTAAATTGATCCCAAAATCAATTGCAGAAGCGACGAACAAATTTTATTTGATATAAGACTTCAATAATTATTATTATTCATTTTTAAGATACAAATGTCTAAAATATCTTCAAACCAAAATATGTTATGTCATTTTATATGTTTATTAACATATTTGGCATAAATGACAGCTCCCAAGCAAAAAGATGAAAGTGTCAATCTTACATAGTATAAATAGAATACCTCAAGATTACTGTTACAAGTTTCAAGAGACTCCTTCTCAAAGTTCAGAAATTTAGCAATTTTACTTGGAATGGAATGGTTTAAGTACTTTCCATTTTGATATCGCATGAAGAAGCGACGATTAAAATTCGTCATGTGGGATCTTACAACAATGTAATTTCGAACTCTTTTGAAATAACAACCTTCTCATCGTCACCTTTAATCACTGTAGATTTACGTGCCATTCCATTTTTGGAATCAGGAATAGTAACAACATTGTCCATTTTTATCGCACAGAGTTCACTAGAACGGCACGCTCCAGCAATTCCCATTATCATTACAACCTTCATCATTAAATAAATATAATCGGGGCTCTAAACAGGAATTTGTTTTCATATTTCCTGTCCAAACAAATGTCTAAAATATCTTCAAACCAAATATGGTGTCATTTTGGCTCTGTAGCAGAATAGCGCTGGTCAAAATCGCGCTGGTCAAAAAAAGCGCTGGACAAAAAAAGCGCTGGACAAAATAGCGCTGGGCATAAATAGCGCTGGACAAAATAGCGCTGGTCAAAATAGCGCTGCACAAAAACGGTGCAGGACAAAATAGCGCTGGACAAAAACAGCGCATGATAAAAACAGCGATCCATAAAATAGCGCCGCCAAAAGATAATTATGCTTCTTTATTTTACTACTATCTCATACATAAAAATAGTCTACAGTACCGAATTAGCATAATTGGGAATAACATATTTTTCATAAATTACAGTCATAACAATAGTTTTCCTAATTCAATTCGTCAATTCAACATCGCTTCCCGACCAGCTGACAGTGATCAAAGTGTTGGTAACTGTCTATAACAATATCAGAATATAAGGAACGGAAAACAAGTAAGAACAACAATCAATATTTTTCATCATACTTCAACACATATCGCTTCCCGACCAACTGACACAGATCAAAGTGTAAACAACTACTTGTCAGTGTCATATTTATTTAGAGTCTAAAAAAATGCAATTTGGCCAGTCTCAGAAAGGAGGTGATACATTATTCCACGAAGGATATAATTACATAAATGACAAGCAACGTGAAATTGCATTTTTTTAGACTTAAAATAGATATGGCACTGACAAGTAGTTGTTTACACTTTGATCAGTGTCAGTTGGTCGGGAAGCGATATGTGTTGAAGTATGATGAAAAATATTGATTGTTGCTCTAACTTGTTTTCCGTTCCTTATATTCTGTTATTGTTTGTTGTAAAGGAAGGTTGATGCTTAGCGGTGAAACTTGATTTTTCAATCATATCCTACTGTAATAGTTGATCTTGTAAGGATATTTCAACCGGCGCTATTTTATGGAGCGCTGTTTTTATCCTGCGCTGTTTTTGTCCAGCGCTATTTTGTCCTGCGCTGTTTTTGACCAGCGCTATTTATGTCCAGCGCTATTCTGCTACAGAGCCGTCATTTTATATGTTCATTAACATAATATTTGGCATAAATGACAGTTAATGCTTAACTAATCGGTAGCGTAGAGTATTTCAATTCTGATAAAAAAAAATGGCGACTGCTTCCACATCGCTCACATCTGATCAGTTGACAAACCACGCGTTCGGTAGGAAATTGCTGATCGCTCCGGTAGCGCTACACTGGGATGAACGCAAACAATTTTACCAGTGGAGACGGCAAAAACAAACAAATTAGGAGTAGATAGAGCAATGCAATTGAACCAGAAGACTGAACTTAAAATTAAAACATTCAGAACACTATGAATCCCATTAAAAATTTCTAAATTCTAAAACTCATAGGTATACCAGATTTTTCAAAAACTTAACTATCTCCAACAAAGACTATTATTTTCTCAATTCTATTATATTGTACTTTTTTTATTTCCTCTCGTATTATAAACTTTTTCAACTTGATATGATTGGAGTTGATAGTCGTTCCGTGTAGACCAGAGCACTTGTTTAGACCGGCAACCACCCATGACTGCCTTTGTGCGGCGCCATTGCCATCGAAGGCCCGACACAGGTGACTAATAATAATAATATTAATAATAACGATTGTTCGGGCATGGTATACTTCACCATTCTGTTGATAAATGATCTTTCAAAGAGTGGTGTTGTTGTTCATTGTTGTTTTCGATGTGAGCTATTAGAATGGGCAACAATGGCCGACTATAATCGAGAAATATATATATCGAGATCGATGGCAGGTAGTTATAAAAGTCATAGGCGGAAACTCAGAGATTTTATAAGGATTTGTAAACATTTACTATGGAAAAATGAATTTTGTTATAAAATATTAAGTACTTCAGAAAAGTTAGAGTTCACAAATGAAGTTATATTCAATCGAGGTTGGTCACTAGAAATTTTTGTGTACGAAAATTACCTTTGATAAAGATTATCTAAAGATTACCCCAGATTACCTAAGAAATTTTTTCCCAGTGGATCATTCTCTTGCAAATACTCTCCTGAAATGTCAGTCCAAAATTCATAGTTTTATGGTATTTACAAGACATTTTATGTTGAAAATGCGTTTTTCCAAAATTTTATTACACTATGTGAATGAGAAAGAATGATTTTATCAAACAACAGACTTTGGCATTTATTTTCCCGTATCAAAAAACCCCCGGTTACCAATTTAAAGCCAATTTCATGTCGGAAATTTTTTTTTTGTTGGAAATTTTGAAGCAAGGGGTGTATGGAAATATTTCGCGATTTAAATTACTCTTTGCTATCTCCCTTAGTGCTTCTATCTCTCCAAATAGTTGAGATACGAATACATGAAGTTTCAGAAAGTGGATTTTCGAATATTTTTACTACTTTCACATTCATTATTCATAAGACGGAAACCCTTCAAGTTATGCATTTGAAAAACATTTTCCCATTCAGTTATTCTTTTGCAAATACTTTCCTGAAATTTCAGTTCAAAATTCATAGTTTTGTGGTATTTACAAAACCTTTTATGTTGAAAATGTGATTTTTCGAAAATTACACTACATCATTTGAAATACTCTCCTGAATTTTCAGTTCAGTATTCATAGTTTTGTGGTATTTACAAGACTTTTTATGTTGAGAATGCGTTTTTTCGAGAATTTCACCACACCATCTAAATGCGAAAGAATGATTTTATCAAAAAACTGACTGTGGCATTTGTTTTTCTGTATCAAAAAACCCCCGGATAGGAATTTTAAGCCAATTCCACGTCGCAAAAAATTTTTTTTGTTGGAAATTTCGAAGCAAGAGGGAGGTATGGAAATATTTCGCGATTTAAATTGCACTATGATATCTCCCCTAATTCTTGGAAATATTGACTAAAAAATTATACCCCTATGTAAAATGTTCCCCCGAATCCACTGGAGGAGACTAGAACGGTCTATCTCTCCAATTAGTCGAGTTATGAATTCATGAAATTTCATAAAGTGGATTTTCCAGTTTTCTCAAACCTTTCTCATTCTCCCTTATTGCTCGGAAATATCGACTCAAAATTCATTTCTATACGTAAATTGTTCCCCTGAATCCAATGGAGAAGACTAGAACGTTCTATCTCTTTAATTAGTCGAGTTATGGATACATGAAGATTCAGAAAGTGGATTTTCAAAGATTTTCACTACTTTATCATTTATTATTCACAACACGGAAACGCTTCAAGTTAACATTTGAAAAAAAATTTCCCACTTTGTAATTCTTTTACAAATATTCTCCTGAATTTTCAGTTCAGTATTCATAGTTTTGTGGTATTTACAAGACTTTTTATGTTGAAAATGCGTTTTTTCGAGAATTTCACTACACCATCTGAATACGAAAGAATGATTTTATCAAAAAACTGACTGTGGCATTTGTTTTTCTGTATCAAAAAACCCCCGGATACGAATTTTGAGCCAATTCCAAGTCGCAAAAATTTTTTTTTGTTGGAAATTTCGAAGCAAGGGGGAGGTATGGAAATATTTCGCGATTTAAATTGCACTATGATATCTCCCCTAATTCTTGGAAATATTGACTAAAAAATTATACCCCTATGTAAAATGTTCCCCCGAATCCACTGGAGGAGACTAGAACGTTCTATCTCTCCAATTAGTCGAGTTATGAATTCATGAAATTTCATAAAGTGGATTTTCCAGTTTTCTCAAACCTTTCTCATTCTCCCTTATTGCTCGGAAATATCGACTCAAAATTCATATCTATACGTAAAATGTTCCCCTGAATCCAATGGAGAAGACTAGAACGTTCTATCTCTTTAATTAGTCGAGTTATGGATGCATGAAGATTCAGAAAGTGGATTTTCAAAGATTTTCACTACTTTATCATTTATTATTCACAACACGGAAACGCTTCAAGTTAACATTTGAAAAAAAATTTCCCAATTTGTAATTCTTTTACAAATATTCTCCTGAATTTTCAGTTCAGTATTCATAGTTTTGTGGTATTTACGAGACTTTTTATGTTGAAAATGCGTTTTTTCGAGAATTTCACTACACCATCTGAATACGAAAGAATGATTTTATCAAAAAACTGACTGTGGCATTTGTTTTTCTGTATCAAAAAACCCCCGGATACGAATTTTCAGCCAATTCCAAGTCGTAAAAATTTTTTTTGTTGGAAATTTCGAAGCAAGGGGAGGTATGGAAATATTTCGCGATTTAAATTGCACTATGATATCTCCCCTAATTCTTGGAAATATTGACTAAAAAATTATACCCCTATGTAAAATGTTCCCCCGAATCCACTGGAGGAGACTAGAACGTTCTATCTCTCCAATTAGTCGAGTTATGAATTCATGAAATTTCATAAAGTGGATTTTCCAGTTTTCTCAAACCTTTCTCATTCTCCCTTATTGCTCGGAAATATCGACTCAAAATTCATATCTATACGTAAAATGTTCCCCTGAATCCAATGGAGAAGACTAGAACGTTCTATCTCTTCAATTAGTCGAGTTATAGATACATGAAGTTTCAGCAAGTGGATTTTCAAAGATTTTCACTACTTTATCATTTATTATTCACAACACGGAAACGCTTCAAGTTATGCATTTGAAAAAAAATTTCCCAATTTGTAATTCTTTTACAAATATTCTCCTGAATTTTCAGTTCAGTATTCATAGTTTTGTGGTATTTACAAGACTTTTTATGTTGAAAATGCGTTTTTTCGAGAATTTCACTACACCATCTGAATACGAAAGAATGATTTTATCAAAAAACTGACTGTGGCATTTGTTTTTCTGTATCAAAAAACCCCCGGATACGAATTTTGAGCCAATTCCAAGTCGCAAAAATTTTTTTTTGTTGGAAATTTCGAAGCAAGGGGGAGGTATGGAAATATTTCGCGATTTAAATTGCACTATGATATCTCCCCTAATTCTTGGAAATATTGACTAAAAAATTATATCCCTATGTAAAATGTTCCCCCGAGTCCACTGGAGAAGACTAGAACGTTCTATCTCTCCAATTAGTCGAGTTATGAATTCATGAAATTTCATAAAGTGGATTTTCCAGTTTTCTCAAACCTTTCTCATTCTCCCTTATTGCTCGGAAATATCGACTCAAAATTCATATCTATACGTAAAATGTTCCCCTGAATCCAATGGAGAAGACTAGAACGTTCTATCTCTTCAATTAGTCGAGTTATAGATACATGAAGTTTCAGCAAGTGGATTTTCAAAGATTTTCACTACTTTATCATTTATTATTCACAACACGGAAACGCTTCAAGTTATGCATTTGAAAAAAAATTTCCCAATTTGTAATTCTTTTACAAATATTCTCCTGAATTTTCAGTTCAGTATTCATAGTTTTGTGGTATTAAAAAGACTTTTTATGTTGAAAATGCGTTTTTTCGAGAATTTAACTACACCATCTGAATACGAAAGAATGATTTTATCAAAAAACTGACTGTGGCATTTGTTTTTCTGTATCAAAAAACCCCCGGATACGAATTTTGAGCCAATTCCAAGTCGCAAAAATTTTTTTTTGTTGGAAATTTCGAAGCAAGGGGGAGGTATGGAAATATTTCGCGATTTAAATTGCACTATGATATCTCCCCTAATTCTTGGAAATATTGACTAAAAAATTATACCCCTATGTAAAATGTTCCCCCGAGTCCACTGGAGGAGACTAGAACGTTCTATCTCTCCAATTAGTCGAGTTATGAATTCATGAAATTTCATAAAGTGGATTTTCCAGTTTTCTCAAACCGTTCTCATTCTCCCTTATTGCTCGGAAATATCGACTCAAAATTCATATCTATACGTAAAATGTTCCCCTGAATCCAATGGAGAAGACTAGAACGTTCTATCTCTTTATTTTCAAAGATTTTCACTACTTTATCATTTATTATTCACAACACGGAAACGCTTCAAGTTATGCATTTGAAAAAAAATTTCCCAATTTGTAATTCTTTTACAAATATTCTCCTGAATTTTCAGTTCAGTATTCATAGTTTTGTGGTATTTACAAGACTTTTTATGTTGAAAATGCGTTTTTTCGAGAATTTAACTACACCATCTGAATACGAAAGAATGATTTTATCAAAAAACTGACTGTGGCATTTGTTTTTCTGTATCAAAAAACCCCCGGATACGAATTTTGAGCCAATTCCAAGTCGCAAAATTTTTTTTTGTTGGAAATTTCGAAGCAAGGGGGAGGTATGGAAATATTTCGCGATTTAAATTGCACTATGATATCTCCCCTAATTCTTGGAAATATTGACTAAAAAATTATACCCCTATGTAAAATGTTCCCCCGAGTCCACTGGAGGAGACTAGAACGTTCTATCTCTCCAATTAGTCGAGTTATGAATTCATGAAATTTCATAAAGTGGATTTTCCAGTTTTCTCAAACCTTTCTCATTCTCCCTTATTGCTCGGAAATATCGACTCAAAATTCATTTCTATACGTAAATTGTTCCCCTGAATCCAATGGAGAAGACTAGAACATTCTATCTCTTTAATTAGTCGAGTTATGGATACATGAAGATTCAGAAAGTGGTTTCACTACTTTATCATTTATTATTCACAACACGGAAACGCTTCAAGTTAACATTTGAAAAAAAATTTCCCAATTTGTAATTCTTTTACAAATATTCTCCTGAATTTTCAGTTCAGTATTCATAGTTTTGTGGTATTTACGAGACTTTTTATGTTGAAAATGCGTTTTTTCGAGAATTTCACTACACCATCTGAATACGAAAGAATGATTTTATCAAAAAACTGACTGTGGCATTTGTTTTTCTGTATCAAAAAACCCCCGGATACGAATTTTGAGCCAATTCCAAGTCGCGAAAATTTTTTTTTGTTGGAAATTTCGAAGCAAGGGGGAGGTATGGAAATATTTCGCGATTTAAATTGCACTATGATATCTCCCCTAATTCTTGGAAATATTGACTAAAAAATTATATCCCTATGTAAAATGTTCCCCCGAGTCCACTGGAGAAGACTAGAACGTTCTATCTCTCCAATTAGTCGAGTTATGAATTCATGAAATTTCATAAAGTGGATTTTCCAGTTTTCTCAAACCTTTCTCATTCTCCCTTATTGCTCGGAAATATCGACTCAAAATTCATATCTATACGTAAAATGTTCCCCTGAATCCAATGGAGAAGACTAGAACGTTCTATCTCTTCAATTAGTCGAGTTATAGATACATGAAGTTTCAGCAAGTGGATTTTCAAAGATTTTCACTACTTTATCATTTATTATTCACAACACGGAAACGCTTCAAGTTATGCATTTGAAAAAAAATTTCCCAATTTGTAATTCTTTTACAAATATTCTCCTGAATTTTCAGTTCAGTATTCATAGTTTTGTGGTATTTACAAGACTTTTTATGTTGAAAATGCGTTTTTTCGAGAATTTCACTACACCATCTGAATACGAAAGAATGATTTTATCAAAAAACTGACTGTGGCATTTGTTTTTCTGTATCAAAAAACCCCCGGATACGAATTTTGAGCCAATTCCAAGTCGCAAAAATTTTTTTTTGTTGGAAATTTCGAAGCAAGGGGGAGGTATGGAAATATTTCGCGATTTAAATTGCACTATGATATCTCCCCTAATTCTTGGAAATATTGACTAAAAAATTATATCCCTATGTAAAATGTTCCCCCGAGTCCACTGGAGAAGACTAGAACGTTCTATCTCTCCAATTAGTCGAGTTATGAATTCATGAAATTTCATAAAGTGGATTTTCCAGTTTTCTCAAACCTTTCTCATTCTCCCTTATTGCTCGGAAATATCGACTCAAAATTCATATCTATACGTAAAATGTTCCCCTGAATCCAATGGAGAAGACTAGAACGTTCTATCTCTTCAATTAGTCGAGTTATAGATACATGAAGTTTCAGCAAGTGGATTTTCAAAGATTTTCACTACTTTATCATTTATTATTCACAACACGGAAACGCTTCAAGTTATGCATTTGAAAAAAAATTTCCCAATTTGTAATTCTTTTACAAATATTCTCCTGAATTTTCAGTTCAGTATTCATAGTTTTGTGGTATTAAAAAGACTTTTTATGTTGAAAATGCGTTTTTTCGAGAATTTAACTACACCATCTGAATACGAAAGAATGATTTTATCAAAAAACTGACTGTGGCATTTGTTTTTCTGTATCAAAAAACCCCCGGATACGAATTTTGAGCCAATTCCAAGTCGCAAAAATTTTTTTTTGTTGGAAATTTCGAAGCAAGGGGGAGGTATGGAAATATTTCGCGATTTAAATTGCACTATGATATCTCCCCTAATTCTTGGAAATATTGACTAAAAAATTATACCCCTATGTAAAATGTTCCCCCGAGTCCACTGGAGGAGACTAGAACGTTCTATCTCTCCAATTAGTCGAGTTATGAATTCATGAAATTTCATAAAGTGGATTTTCCAGTTTTCTCAAACCGTTCTCATTCTCCCTTATTGCTCGGAAATATCGACTCAAAATTCATATCTATACGTAAAATGTTCCCCTGAATCCAATGGAGAAGACTAGAACGTTCTATCTCTTTAATTAGTCGAGTAATGGATGCATGAAGATTCAGAAAGTGGATTTTCAAAGATTTTCACTACTTTATCATTCATTATTCACAACACGGAAACGCTTCAAGTTATGCATTTGAAAAAAAATTTCCCAATTTGTAATTTTTTTACAAATATTCTCCTGAATTTTCAGTTCAATATTCATAGTTTTGTGGTATTTACAAGACTTTTTATGTGTAAAATGCGTTTTTTCGAGAATTTCACTACACCATCTGAATACGAAAGAATGATTTTATCAAAAAACTGACTGTGGCATTTGTTTTTCTGTATCAAAAAACCCCCGGATACGAATTTTGAGCCAATTCCAAGTCGCAAAAAAATTTTTTTGTTGGAAATTTCGAAGCAAGAGGGAGGTATGGAAATATTTCGCGATTTAAATTGCACTATGATATCTCCCCTAATTCTTGGAAATATTGACTAAAAAATTATACCCCTATGTAAAATGTTCCCCCGAATCCACTGGAGGAGACTAGAACGTTCTATCTCTCCAATTAGTCGAGTTATGAATACATGAAATTTCATAAAGTGGATTTTCCAGTTTTCTCAAACCTTTCTCATTCTCCCTTATTGCTCGGAAATATCGACTCAAAATTCATTTCTATACGTAAATTGTTCCCCTGAATCCAATGGAGAAGACTAGAACGTTCTATCTCTTTAATTAGTCGAGTTATGGATACATGAAGATTCAGAAAGTGGATTTTCAAAGATTTTCACTACTTTATCATTTATTATTCACAACACGGAAACGCTTCAAGTTATGCATTTGAAAAAAATTTTCCCAATTTGTAATTCTTTTACAAATATTCTCCTGAATTTTCAGTTCAGTATTCATAGTTTTGTGGTATTTACAAGACTTTTTATGTTGAAAATGCGTTTTTTCGAGAATTTCACTACACCATCTGAATACGAAAGAATGATTTTATCAAAAAACTGACTGTGGCATTTGTTTTTCTGTATCAAAAAACCCCCGGATACGAATTTTGAGCCAATTCCAAGTCGCAAAAATTTTTTTTTGTTGGAAATTTCGAAGCAAGGGGGAGGTATGGAAATATTTCGCGATTTAAATTGCACTATGATATCTCCCCTAATTCTTGGAAATATTGACTAAAAAATTATACCCCTATGTAAAATGTTCCCCCGAGTCCACTGGAGGAGACTAGAACGTTCTATCTCTCCAATTAGTCGAGTTATGAATTCATGAAATTTCATATAGTGGATTTTCCAGTTTTCTCAAACCGTTCTCATTCTCCCTTATTGCTCGGAAATATCGACTCAAAATTCATATCTATACGTAAAATGTTGTAATGCATTTGTTTTTCTGTATCAAAAAACCCCCGGATACGAATTTTGAGCCAATTCCATGTCGCAAAAATTTTTTTTTGTTGGAAATTTCGAAGCAAGGGGGAGGTATGGAAATATTTCGCGATTTAAATTGCACTATGATATCTCCCCTAATTCTTGGAAATATTGACTAAAAAATTATATCCCTATGTAAAATGTTCCCCCGAGTCCACTGGAGAAGACTAGAACGTTCTATCTCTCCAATTAGTCGAGTTATGAATACATGAAATTTCATAAAGTGGATTTTCCAGTTTTCTCAAACCTTTCTCATTCTCCCTTATTGCTCGGAAATATCGACTCAAAATTCATATTTATACGTAAAATGTTCCCCTGAATCCAATGGAGAAGACTAGAACGTTCTAGCTCTTTAATTAGTCGAGTTATGGATACATGAAGGTTCAGAAAGTGGATTTTCAAAGATTTTCACTACTTTATCATTTATTATTCACAACACGGAAACGCTTCAAGTTATGCATTTGAAAAAAAATTTCCCAATTTGTAATTCTTTTACAAATATTCTCCTGAATTTTCAGTTCAGTATTCATAGTTTTGTGGTATTTACAAGACTTTTTATGTTGAAAATGCGTTTTTTCGAGAATTTCACTACACCATCTGAATACGAAAGAATGATTTTATCAAAAAACTGACTGTGGCATTTGTTTTTCTGTATCAAAAAACCCCCGGATACGAATTTTGAGCCAATTCCAAGTCGCAAAAATTTTTTTTTGTTGGAAATTTCGAAGCAATGGGGAGGTATGGAAATATTTCGCGATTTAAATTGCACTATGATATCTCCCCTAATTCTTGGAAATATTGACTAAAAAATTATATCCCTATGTAAAATGTTCCCCCGAGTCCACTGGAGAAGACTAGAACGTTCTATCTCTCCAATTAGTCGAGTTATGAATTCATGAAATTTCATAAAGTGGATTTTCCAGTTTTCTCAAACCTTTCTCATTCTCCCTTATTGCTCGGAAATATCGACTCAAAATTCATATCTATACGTAAAATGCTCCCCTGAATCCAATGGAGAAGACTAGAACGTTCTATCTCTTTAATTAGTCGAGTTATAGATACATGAAGTTTCAGCAAGTGGATTTTCAAAGATTTTCACTACTTTATCATTTATTATTCACAACACGGAAACGCTTCAAGTTATGCATTTGAAAAAAAAATTCCCAATTTGTAATTCTTTTACAAATATTCTCCTGAATTTTCAGTTCAGTATTCATAGTTTTGTGGTATTTACAAGACTTTTTATGTTGAAAATGCGTTTTTTCGAGAATTTAACTACACCATCTGAATACGAAAGAATGATTTTATCAAAAAACTGACTGTGGCATTTGTTTTTCTGTATCAAAAAACCCCCGGATACGAATTTTGAGCCAATTCCAAGTCGCAAAAATTTTTTTTGTTGGAAATTTCGAAGCAAGGGGGAGGTATGGAAATATTTCGCGATTTAAATTGCACTATGATATCTCCCCTAATTCTTGGAAATATTGACTAAAAAATTATACCCCTATGTAAAATGTTCCCCCGAGTCCACTGGAGGAGACTAGAACGTTCTATCTCTCCAATTAGTCGAGTTATGAATTCATGAAATTTCATAAAACGGATTTTCCAGTTTTCTCAAACCGTTCTCATTCTCCCTTATTGCTCGGAAATATCGACTCAAAATTCATATCTATACGTAAAATGTTCCCCTGAATCCAATGGAGAAGACTAGAACGTTCTATCTCTTTAATTAGTCGAGTTATGGATGCATGAAGATTCAGAAAGTGGATTTTCACTACTTTATCATTTATTATTCACAACACGGAAACGCTTCAAGTTATGCATTTGAAAAAAATTTTCCCAATTTGTAATTCATTTACAAATATTCTCCTGAATTTTCAGTTCAGTATTCATAGTTTTGTGGTATTTACAAGACTTTTTATGTTGAAAATGCGTTTTTTCGAGAATTTCACTACACCATCTGAATACGAAAGAATGATTTTATCAAAAAACTGACTGTGGCATTTGTTTTTCTGTATCAAAAAACCCCCGGATACGAATTTTGAGCCAATTCCAAGTCGCAAAAATTTTTTTTTGTTGGAAATTTCGAAGCAAGGGGGAGGAATGGAAATATTTCGCGATTTCAATTGCACTATGATATCTCCCCTAATTCTTGGAAATATTGACTAAAAAATTATACCCCTATGTAAAATGTTCCCCCGAGTCCACTGGAGGAGACTAGAACGTTCTATCTCTCCAATTAGTCGAGTTATGAATTCATGAAATTTCATAAAGTGGATTTTCCAGTTTTCTCAAACCGTTCTCATTCTCCCTTATTGCTCGGAAATATCGACTCAAAATTCATATCTATACGTAAAATGTTCCCCTGAATCCAATGGAGAAGACTAGAACGTTCTATCTCTTTAATTAGTCGAGTTATGGATGCATGAAGATTCAGAAAGTGGATTTTCAAAGATTTTCACTACTTTATCATTTATTATTCACAACACGGAAACGCTTCAAGTTATGCATTTGAAAAAAATTTTCCCAATTTGTAATTCTTTTATAAATATTCTCCTGAATTTTCAGTTCAGTATTCATAGTTTTGTGGTATTTACAAGACTTTTTATGTTGAAAATGCGTTTTTTCGAGAATTTCACTACACCATCTGAATACGAAAGAATGATTTTATCAAAAAACTGACTGTGGCATTTGTTTTTCTGTATTAAAAAACCCCCGGATACGAATTTTGAGCCAATTCCAAGACGCAAAAATTTTTTTTTGTTGGAAATTTCGAAGCAAGAGGGAGGTATGGAAATATTTCGCGATTTAAATTGCACTATGATATCTCCCCTAATTCTTGGAAATATTGACTAAAAAATTTTACCCCTATATAAAATGTTCCCCCGAATCCACTGGAGGAGACTAGAACGTTCTATCTCTCCAATTAGTCGAGTTATGAATTCATGAAATTTCATAAAGTGGATTTTCCAGTTTTCTCAAACCTTTCTCATTCTCCCTTATTGCTCGGAAATATCGACTCAAAATTCATATCTATACGTAAAATGTTCCCCTGAATCCAATGGAGAAGACTAGAACGTTCTATCTCTTTAATTAGTCGAGTTATGGATGCATGAAGATTCAGAAAGTGGATTTTCACTACTTTATCATTTATTATTCACAACACGGAAACGCTTCAAGTTATGCATTTGAAAAAAATTTTCCCAATTTGTAATTCATTTACAAATATTCTCCTGAATTTTCAGTTCAGTATTCATAGTTTTGTGGTATTTACAAGACTTTTTATGTTGAAAATGCGTTTTTTCGAGAATTTCACTACACCATCTGAATACGAAAGAATGATTTTATCAAAAAACTGACTGTGGCATTTGTTTTTCTGTATCAAAAAACCCCCGGATACGAATTTTGAGCCAATTCCAAGTCGCAAAAATTTTTTTTTGTTGGAAATTTCGAAGCAAGGGGGAGGAATGGAAATATTTCGCGATTTCAATTGCACTATGATATCTCCCCTAATTCTTGGAAATATTGACTAAAAAATTATACCCCTATGTAAAATGTTCCCCCGAGTCCACTGGAGGAGACTAGAACGTTCTATCTCTCCAATTAGTCGAGTTATGAATTCATGAAATTTCATAAAGTGGATTTTCCAGTTTTCTCAAACCGTTCTCATTCTCCCTTATTGCTCGGAAATATCGACTCAAAATTCATATCTATACGTAAAATGTTCCCCTGAATCCAATGGAGAAGACTAGAACGTTCTATCTCTTTAATTAGTCGAGTTATGGATGCATGAAGATTCAGAAAGTGGATTTTCAAAGATTTTCACTACTTTATCATTTATTATTCACAACACGGAAACGCTTCAAGTTATGCATTTGAAAAAAATTTTCCCAATTTGTAATTCATTTACAAATATTCTCCTGAATTTTCAGTTCAGTATTCATAGTTTTGTGGTATTTACAAGACTTTTTATGTTGAAAATGCGTTTTTTCTAGAATTTCACTACACCATCTGAATACGAAAGAATGATTTTATCAAAAAACTGACTGTGGCATTTGTTTTTCTGTATTAAAAAACCCCCGGATACGAATTTTGAGCCAATTCCAAGTCGCAAAAATTTTTTTTTGTTGGAAATTTCGAAGCAAGAGGGAGGTATGGAAATATTTCGCGATTTAAATTGCACTATGATATCTCCCCTAATTCTTGGAAATATTGACTAAAAAATTTTACCCCTATATAAAATGTTCCCCCGAATCCACTGGAGGAGACTAGAACGTTCTATCTCTCCAATTAGTCGAGTTATGAATTCATGAAATTTCATAAAGTGGATTTTCCAGTTTTCTCAAACCTTTCTCATTCTCCCTTATTGCTCGGAAATATCGACTCAAAATTCATATCTATACGTAAAATGTTCCCCTGAATCCAATGGAGAAGACTAGAACGTTCTATCTCTTTAATTAGTCGAGTTATAGATACATGAAGTTTCAGAAAGTGGATTTTCAAAGATTTTCACTATATCATTTATTATTCACAACACGGAAACGCTTCAAGTTATGCATTTGAAAAAAAATTTCCCAATTTGTAATTCTTTTACAAATATTCTCCTGAATTTTCAGTTCAGTATTCATAGTTTTGTGGTATTTACAAGACTTTTTATGTTGAAAATGCGTTTTTTCGAGAATTTCACTACACCATCTGAATACGAAAGAATGATTTTATCAAAAAACTGACTGTGGCATTTGTTTTTCTGTATCAAAAAACCCCCGGATACGAATTTTGAGCCAATTCCAAGTCGCAAAAATTTTTTTTTGTTGGAAATTTCGAAGCAAGGGGGAGCTATGGAAATATTTCGCGATTTAAATTGCACTATGATATCTCCCCTAATTCTTGGAAATATTGACTAAAAAATTATACCCCTATGTAAAATGTTCCCCCGAGTCCACTGGAGGAGACTAGAACGTTCTATCTCTCCAATTAGTCGAGTTATGAATTCATGAAATTTCATAAAGTGGATTTTCCAGTTTTCTCAAACCGTTCTCATTCTCCCTTATTGCTCGGAAATATCGACTCAAAATTCATATCTATACGTAAAATGTTCCCCTGAATCCAATGGAGAAGACTAGAACGTTCTAGCTCTTTAATTAGTCGAGTTATGGATACATGAAGATTCAGAAAGTGGATTTTCAAAGATTTTCACTACTTTATCATTTATTATTCACAACACGGAAACGCTCCAAGTTATGCATTTGAAAAAAAATTTCCCAATTTGTAATTCTTTTACAAATATTCTCCTGAATTTTCAGTTCAGTATTCATAGTTGTGTGGTATTTACAAGACTTTTTATGTTGAAAATGCGTTTTTTCGAGAATTTCACTACACCATCTGAATACGAAAGAATGATTTTATCAAAAAACTGACTGTGGCATTTGTTTTTCTGTATCAAAAAACCCCCGGATACGAATTTTGAGCCAATTCCAAGTCGCAAAAATTTTTTTTTGTTGGAAATTTCGAAGCAAGGGAAATATGGAATATGGAAATATTTCGCGATTTAAATTGCACTATGATATCTCCCCTAATTCTTGGAAATATTGACTAAAAAATTATACCCCTATGTAAAATGTTCCCCCGAGTCCACTGGAGGAGACTAGAACGTTCTATCTCTCCAATTAGTCGAGTTATGAATTCATGAAATTTCATAAAGTGGATTTTCCAGTTTTCTCAAACCGTTCTCATTCTCCCTTATTGCTCGGAAATATCGACTCAAAATTCATATCTATACGTAAAATGTTCCCCTGAATCCAATGGAGAAGACTAGAACGTTCTAGCTCTTTAATTAGTCGAGTTATGGATACATGAAGGTTCAGAAAGTGGATTTTCAAAGATTTTCATTACTTTATCATTTATTATTCACAACACGGAAACGCTTCAAGTTATGCATTTGAAAAAAATTTTCCCAAATTGTAATTCTTTTACAAATATTCTCCTGAATTTTCAGTTCAGTATTCATAGTTTTGTGGTATTTACAAGACTTTTTATGTTGAAAATGCGTTTTTTCGAGAATTTCACTACACCATCTGAATACGAAAGAATGATTTTATCAAAAAACTGACTGTGGCATTTGTTTTTCTGTATCAAAAAACCCCCGGATACGAATTTTGAGCCAATTCCAAGTCGCAAAAATTTTTTTTTGTTGGAAATTTCGAAGCAAGGGGGAGGTATGGAAATATTTCGCGATTTAAATTGCACTATGATATCTCCCCTAATTCTTGGAAATATTGACTAAAAAATTATATCCCTATGTAAAATGTTCCCCCGAGTCCACTGGAGAAGACTAGAACGTTCTATCTCTCCAATTAGTCGAGTTATGAATTCATGAAATTTCATAAAGTGGATTTTCCAGTTTTCTCAAACCTTTCTCATTCTCCCTTATTGCTCGGAAATATCGACTCAAAATTCATATCTATACGTAAAATGTTCCCCTGAATCCAATGGAGAAGACTAGAACGTTCTATCTCTTTAATTAGTCGAGTTATAGATACATGAAGTTTCAGAAAGTGGATTTTCAAAGATTTTCACTATATCATTTATTATTCACAACACGGAAACGCTTCAAGTTATGCATTTGAAAAAAAATTTCCCAATTTGTAATTCTTTTACAAATATTCTCCTGAATTTTCAGTTCAGTATTCATAGTTTTGTGGTATTTACAAGACTTTTTATGTTGAAAATGCGTTTTTTCGAGAATTTCACTACACCATCTGAATACGAAAGAATGATTTTATCAAAAAACTGACTGTGGCATTTGTTTTTCTGTATCAAAAAACCCCCGGATACGAATTTTGAGCCAATTCCAAGTCGCAAAAATTTTTTTTTGTTGGAAATTTCGAAGCAAGGGGGAGGAATGGAAATATTTCGCGATTTAAATTGCACTATGATATCTCCCCTAATTCTTGGAAATATTAACTAAAAAATTATACCCCTATGTAAAATGTTCCCCCGAGTCCACTGGAGGAGACTAGAACGTTCTATCTCTCCAATTAGTCGAGTTATGAATTCATGAAATTTCATAAAGTGGATTTTCCAGTTTTCTCAAACCGTTCTCATTCTCCCTTATTGCTCGGAAATATCGACTCAAAATTCATATCTATACGTAAAATGTTCCCCTGAATCCAATGGAGAAGACTAGAACGTTCTAGCTCTTTAATTAGTCGAGTTATGGATACATGAAGATTCAGAAAGTGGATTTTCAAAGATTTTCACTACTTTATCATTTATTATTCACAACACGGAAACGCTCCAAGTTATGCATTTGAAAAAAAATTTCCCAATTTGTAATTCTTTTACAAATATTCTCCTGAATTTTCAGTTCAGTATTCATAGTTGTGTGGTATTTACAAGACTTTTTATGTTGAAAATGCGTTTTTTCGAGAATTTCACTACACCATCTGAATACGAAAGAATGATTTTATCAAAAAACTGACTGTGGCATTTGTTTTTCTGTATCAAAAAACCCCCGGATACGAATTTTGAGCCAATTCCAAGTCGCAAAAATTTTTTTTTGTTGGAAATTTCGAAGCAAGGGGGAGCTATGGAAATATTTCGCGATTTAAATTGCACTATGATATCTCCCCTAATTCTTGGAAATATTGACTAAAAAATTATACCCCTATGTAAAATGTTCCCCCGAGTCCACTGGAGGAGACTAGAACGTTCTATCTCTCCAATTAGTCGAGTTATGAATTCATGAAATTTCATAAAGTGGATTTTCCAGTTTTCTCAAACCGTTCTCATTCTCCCTTATTGCTCGGAAATATCGACTCAAAATTCATATCTATACGTAAAATGTTCCCCTGAATCCAATGGAGAAGACTAGAACGTTCTATCTCTTTAATTAGTCGAGTAATGGATGCATGAAGATTCAGAAAGTGGATTTTCAAAGATTTTCACTACTTTATCATTTATTATTCACAACACGGAAATGTTTGCAAGTTATGCATTTGAAAAAAAATTTCCCAATTTGTAATTCTTTTACAAATATTCTCCTGAATTTTCAGTTCAGTATTCATAGTTGTGTGGTATTTACAAGACTTTTTATGTTGAAAATGCGTTTTTTCGAGAATTTCACTACACTATCTGAATACGAAAGAATGATT
The DNA here is from genome assembly GCA_949126875.1 of Lochmaea capreae. Taxonomy (NCBI): domain Eukaryota; kingdom Metazoa; phylum Arthropoda; class Insecta; order Coleoptera; family Chrysomelidae; genus Lochmaea; species Lochmaea capreae. The sequence continues at coordinate 22,487,143 of OX421403.1, forward strand.
TTATCAAAAAACTGACTGTGGCATTTGTTTTTCTGTATCAAAAAACCCCCGGATACGAATTTTGAGCCAATTCCAAGTCGCAAAAATTTTTTTTGTTGGAAATTTCGAAGCAAGGGGGAGGTATGGAAATATTTCGCGATTTAAATTGCACTATGATATCTCCCCTAATTCTTGGAAATATTGACTAAAAAATTATACCCCTATGTAAAATGTTCCCCCGAATCCACTGGAGGAGACTAGAACGTTCTATCTCTCCAATTAGTCGAGTTGAAAATGCGTTTTTTCCAAAATTTCATTACACTATTTGAATGTGAAAGAATGAGTTAAATTATTTTATTCGGAAAATAAATACATATTTCTAAATTAGAAATAATTTATTTCTCTGTGTCAAATTTGCATGTCAATTTAAATGTCATTATTATTAATATTTTGAAATGCGACTAAAATTCCCGGCAGAATATTTAATGAAAATTCTAATGTACTATATAAAAAATACAGCTCGTAACTAATTTTTAAATACTCATTAATAACGAAATTTATATTTGATTGCATATTAACTTTAAATAAACTATACCGCAAAAACCTAACTACGACAGTCCCTAGACTAAAAAAAGCTTGCCTCTACGATGGGTCGACTCCAAATATATATTATTTCAAAAAGTTCGTCAATTCCGTTCACTAATTTCAAAAATTAAAGATTACCTCAGATCATCGGAGACTACTCCAAGAATACCTGAACTTACTTACAGATTACCCAAAACTACCTTGGATTACCCAAAACTTCCTTTGATTATCCAAAACTTCCTTTGGATTACCGCTAGATTACCTAGCCCTTGTACGAAAATCACCTCAATGACCAACCCCTCGTGTTCAATTAACTGTTTCAGTCACCAAGGTTTTGTCTGTAATATTATTGCTTATCTGATTAGTTCTCCATGGTCTTCAATTCCAGATCGCACTTTACTCTGTTTTATAAGTTTTATTTTTTTCAAATTTTTGTCCTTTTTGTAAAATTTACTGAAAATATTTTCTATTGGTACGTCTCTGTATTTGGTATTTCGGGGTGGGGGCGGAAGGAAGGTCCTATTTAGTTCACGGACTGCTTGATTATGGGTTGATTGTGTATGGTTTCTTTTGTTATAGAGCAGCTATTATTGGAATTATCTCGGGTAGAAATATGCTGGCTATTATCAAGTGAGACTGGACAAAATTTAATTATTTGATTAATACATTTAGCTTCTATCTGAACACTGACAGGCACTAATTTTTCTAGACGATATTATAGCATCGATATCTATAGAATTCAGTATTTGAATTTCGTAATTCAGAGAAAATAATTTGGAAAATTCTTATTTTATAAAAATAAACTTTATTAGAAACACAAAATCAACGGGGATGGGACTCTGAATTAATAGAAAGGTCACAACTAAGTGTGAGTGTGAGTAAAATTAGTCTACACCATTTCACAATTTGACGTCATCTATTACTATTACGTCACCAGTTACCATTCGTAGAGAAGTTTACAACACTTTATTTTCACACTCCAAATTTTATTAATGTAAGTGTAGCCGTTCAAAAGATACGAGGGGGGAGGGGACTTTTGAATAGCACTGTATTTACAGCGACATAGAATCAAGCAGAATAAATAAATAAACTTTGACATTATTTATGTTGGCATAGAATAATACGTCTGTTTACTCTTCTAGTATATTCATTGTTCGGAGCCTATAACACTATCTCCCTCTTCGAATCGTCGCCAAAAAGTCAAAATTTTAATTATTACCAACAAAACAGTTTTAATCAATAAAACAAAATCTCAATCACGGCAACATCCAATATCTCGAAAATAATAGAAATTAACTAAACTCACACTGGGACATTCACTCCATGTGGACTAACAGTTCGAGTACATTTTTCATAGACCAATCGGAAGCTACATTGCACCAATGAGAATCAATTGTTCGCTTATGGGTAGGTCAAGACTAGAAATGATTTATGACTTTTTTATCTTTTCGGCTTCTTAATCCTCAAAGAGACCTTACCGCATACTGCTATTTTATTGTGAAACAGTGCAAACTAATCCTACTCACAACTATAGGTAGGTACAGTACAGATAAGACAAAGGAAAACAAGCAATGAAAGCTTTATAGATAAGGTGATCAACGACTACCTGCTGTGGGTTTTGGTCTAGAATCAATAATTTTGGCATAAATCAGAACGAAATATCTTGGATCAAAGTATAAAATTGACACACTGTATATTGTATATCTATTTTTTAGTAGTTCTATCTTCATCACTTTTCTCATCTCTGCGCAAAATAAAAACTTTTTGCACCATCCACACCCTAAAATTAGTAAACACTCTACAAGGCACATACAATAAAGTCAACAAAAAAAAATTTCCTTACATTTTCATCAAAGTTTTTGGCGGCGTTGATGGTATGTTTTTATTTCATTTTCCAAGCACGTAAGGCTCGACTAATTTTCTATAGAACTTTTTTTGAAGAGAGAAAGAGAAAGAGAGAGGAAGGGAGAAAGTATAAAGTCGAGGATGAATAGTTTTTAATAAAATTCCATATGCAGAGCCCTCAAATAGGAACACGGAATTTTCAAAGTGGATTTTCGGTTTTACATTATTTACTTGTTAGGGAAATTCATTTTTGTAGAATTAATTAATATTAAGGATACACAGGTAGAATTTGGCGGTTAATAAAAGGTACCGAAATTTAAAGAAAAAAAAATGTCTTATCAAACATATCTCAATGTACAGGGTATCCCGAAAAGATTGGTCATAATTTATAGCACATATTTTGGAGTCAAAAATAGGTTTATTGAAATTCACTTACTTATATACCAAAGTGCATACAAAAAAGTTTCAGGATGATTTATTTGAAAATTTTTGCGTTAATGCATGATTTTCATTAATCGAACGATTTTTCTATAGGCAATCCAACGCACATCCTAACATTTATTTATATTGACAGTTACCTGTGGTGTAGGCAACCAAACATACAATAACATATTTAAAAAATGATTCCTAGTATAGAATACTTCTAGTTTTTGACTTACCTATCGTTTTTATTTTATTATTCTACAAAATTATAATAATTATTAGTGTTAAGACATCCAAAAACGAAAACAGTGATATTTGAATCGGCGACCTTCTCTGTGACATTTCTGCGACAGTAATTACCTATGAAACAAATAAATATTTTTAGTTTTTAAATATTGAGAAAAACGAGTACAACTTGTACAGTCGACGGAAAAGCTTTGTAACTAACACGAGTATTAAAAGGGCGATTAACAATCTTGAACATTAACGCGCGTTAAATTATCTCGTTTGTTAATCGCCCTTATTACTAGGCTTGTTCAACTGAAACCCATCTTTGGACCCTTGCTGATAGAGTTTACAGAACCTAGAGTGCATATCAACGCAAACCTGTATAATGAAACTTTGAACAAGCTCCATCAAGCAATAAGAAGAAAACGTCCAGGGAAGCTTTGACGTGGTGTTATTCTGCTTCACGATAATGCTCGGCCTCATGTTGCCAACGTAGTGAAAGAAAATCTGCAACGAAAGAAATGGAGGATATTAGAGCATCCACCCTATAGTCCCGATTTATCGCCTTGCGATTTTCATATCTTTAGGCCACTAAAAAAGGCGTTAAAAGGTAACCGTTTTCAGTCGGACGCAGAAGTACAAAACGCTGTGAAAGAATTCTTCCAGCAGCAGCCACAAGAATTCTATAAGCAGGGTATACATCGGTTGGTGAAACAGTGGGATATGTGCCTCAATTGTAGTGGTAGTTATTTGTAACTGTACTTGTCAATAAATTTTTCCTGGACCAAAGATGGGTTTCAATTGAACTATCTTGTAATACACTTGTTGGTTAAATAACTATGAATTTATTTTTTTAATGGTTTATGAGAATTTATATGAGACACTAGTATACGATAGCGATAGTAGCGTTCATTTATTTTCATTAATTATGGGTTTTGAGAGGGGGTCAGAACCCTTTGGACCCCCGAACTTTTTTTGAGGCGGTACTTCGTTTTTCCAGTGCGAATTTTTTCTTCAGTCCAATAATGCAGATTAACACCACCTGCACTACTAAATGAGGCTGTCTATCCACAAATTATTTCATATGATGTGCAGTTCTTCCAGCATATAGTTGGGAGTAAAATTAGTTTACACCGTTTCACAATTTGTCGGTGAGATAAAGAAATCTGTAAGCAGAAGCAGAACCGGTTTCAGACAAATGTTTCATTATTGCAGGATCCCGACGCATTAGCGATTTCTGTACTCTCTTTTTCCGATAACTGTAATCATGGATTTTTTTGAACTTTTGCAAATTATGTATTCTTTCAGCAGCTCCATGCTTTGACCCATTATTTTCTTGTTTCAGTTGCCTGTACATATTTTGTATCATTTTTTGCGTAGATAGCGACTAGAACATACCAAATGTCTTTCTGTTTATTGTCTCAAATCCCTACTCTCAACTTTCAGAAATTTCAAAATCTTTGGTAAAAAATTTTAACAATAAAATATTCATGTTTTATACATACAACAATCAAACCACTTATTATATTCACTGCGTCATGTGAAACAGTGCAAACTAATTCTACTCACACTATACCTAACATCCAAAATTTTCTTTCTTGGTTCGTTTATACCAGCCCCAGTGCCATGATTTGTTTTAGAATATCCGTGAACCCGATGATGTCTGCAGGGTTACAAAAATTTAAAATTTTCAGGCAATTAACTTGAGAGGTTTTATCTCAAAACAAATAACTTTTGAAGATAAATCATTTACGTGCATCTGTGTAACTAGCAGCTCTCTCACAAAACACTGTCCAGACTTAATATAAAACATTTCAATCTTACACATGACACCCATTGTACCATATGCATCGACTGGAGAAATCCCGCCTCTGTGATATATATATATATATAATATACAAAAAATATCAAAGCGAAACAGCCAGCCGGTGTTGTTGTGAAAGGGAAAACGTCAACACATTGGTGCACAGTGTTAAAAATAGCAACAATACCGCACGAATATAACTAAACGAGGGAAAGAGAAAGAAAGAGATAGACAGATGCACAATACGGTAAATTCGAAATTGACCTGCTATTATCACCCTGGTTTATAATTAGCGGGGTTAAAGGGGAACTAGGCTTTGATCGAATTCATTCAAATATAGGGATCAGTCAATATATTTCAACATATTTTATGAGAACTTATACATTTTTTAAAAACATAGTACCTAGTCTACAAGGTAGTATAGAACAATAACTTTGTAATGGCACATAAATTCTGGTAATGACATGACTTCAAAAAACTGATGTCAATAATAAGCGTTGGTTTGTAGTAAATTATCACTTCAGGATGAATATGGAGCTTATGTGCTTCTAAGAGTCTCTCCTCTACGACTTTCCTTTCCTCTCCTATCGTTGAAAACCTTAGCCTAGTCAGGACTCCGCAGTAGCACAGTATGTGTGCTGATGTTTCCCCAGGCTATTGGCAAAACCTGCTAATGGTTGTGTCTACCAATCAAATGATATTCATGTGTTTGTTGAGTCTACACTGTCCTGTCAGGAGCCCAACCAGGATCCTAATTGTTCTCCTATTCTGGCTTAGTAGGTGAACTCTTTGGCCTGCCTCATTCTGGGCCGTCTTGCTCTACTATTTTCTTATTTTTGCATTCTACGCCGATGGGAGCACAACGTGCCCCTCCTCGGGCTAGTGAGTCTTCCTCTCCATTGCCCTTGTGATCTTGTAGCGTTTCCAAGCAGTCCCAAACAAGTTTGGAATGCATTTATGCATGGAACTGATTGTTTTAATATTTCTGACTGGAATCTCGTCACATGTTCGCCTAAGCACAGTGATACTCTTGTCTTTGGCTTCGCTATATATATTCCTGCTCCTACCAGTTTTTCCCGAAACTATACTTGGGTATCATCACTACTAGGGAGTGATGAGATGATAAATATAATAGTGCTGAAAATGATTCTAAACTGTTCAAAAGAAAAACAAACAAAAACTGAAGCATGGCTATGGATCACTTGGAAGTGTGCCACAATCTAATAAAAATTAATTTTTATTCAAAATACAAGTTTACCAGTTTATCTGTCTCTAAAAGAAAAAATCAAACGATGCTTGTTATTTAAAATGATTTTCCAACAGTCCTGGTTGATTTCGCAACTAAAAAATTATAATATAGAATATTTTGAAAATAGTCTTAACCAAAACATTATTTTTATAAATTTATGAATGATCCTTATAAATACCTAGTAGTCTAACATTAAAACAGTTCCCCTTGAAAAGCAATACTAACCATCGCGTTCAAAATAAAAGACGATCTTTCCCGGTAGATGACGTGTCGATCTATCCCCTTTAAAAGCAAAGCCACCCCTACTCAGTCTGTCCTAATCGGTAACAGGCGTTCCCTTCTCTTTAGTGGACTGTTTCTTTTAACAGAGGCTGTTGGATGTTAGGCCGATCTTTTGATTGTCTAAGAAGATTGTGAGGTCACAAAACCACATGGATTAGTTAAATATGAAAATTATATATTTACAGTTTTTGATTTTTTTTATGTTTAACAGTGGATTTTCAATTTAATATGTATGAAAAGGGTAAAAAGAGCAGTTCCATGACAAATAACATATTTTCATTTTTTTTATTTTGTCTGTTCGTCCATCAATATACTATACCGGTTGTCCCATTTACAAAATCCCGTGACTAGAAAGTAGAGCAAAAATGGAAGCCGTATGAAATAGTTTTCAAGACTTTCCTCAGGAACTAAGCAGATGAGAGATTTTTTAGATCACCCCAGTTTACATACATACATGAAAAATATAACAATTGTTTTTTCTTTTATGTAAGCGTTTCTTTTTGGAATACCCCTATAAATAATTTCATTTAATTAGTAGTCATAAGTTCAGCACTAGTATCTCCAAAAATTAGTTGGCTAACTATGTATAACGATCTTATTCAACGAAAGGCAGACAATGAATAGAATGTATTAACCGATTATGGGATTATTGATGAAAGTATTATAAACTGAGTTGAAGGTCATTGCGTAGGGCTGTATTTACAAAAAGTATATTTGCAATGGATGTGATGCATAGGTATAAGCAAAAGAAAAATGTTATTTTTATACCATAAGAGCTGAAAGAACTGATGTGAAATTTTTGAAAATACAATAGAAAACAACTTGCCTAAAACAAAAAAACTAATAAAACAATCAAGTAAACATTCGATATTTATTATAGACAAAACCTTGGTGAATAAAACAGTTAATAATTTTTAACATAAATATCCAATATTTATGAACTTTTGTGGAACAGTTTTTATATACAATTCTATAATTAGTTCATTGATTAAATGCCTTTAAGGCTTTACCATTTTGAAATTTTAAAGGGCTCAACCACATCCTCTCTGGTATTAATTGTGATTTCCTACTAACAAATTGATAAACTAAAATTTTCTCGATTACAATATCAGTGAATGTTTTGTCGTTCCAGTTGTAATAGCCTGGTGAATAATCATTCGATTTCTTCCACCTAAAACCTAAATGATAAAATTCAACTTAATTGACAGTTTAATAAATTTGTTTAAAATCATCCAAAGCTGTATAAGTTGTTGTAAGTTTGATTCTAATTAATTGTTTCCTCCTTAATCTCGTTCCATGTACAATACATACAAGTCTTCATCATAACGTTTCACTGTACAAAACGTTGAATTTATATCCACCATCAAGGTAAGGACGGGTGGAGATTACCTCCTCGCAGAACTGTCCACAATGGACTTTGTCTGTTTTTTTCTGGCCTGGAAACTAATAGACCATTCCAAAACACATGACTTTGACAGGTCGGCCATATTGTTCTGGGGGACAACCGATCAGTTGGAGTTAGTGATAAGCGATATCGTCATTTTTTAATATCAGTTATTTTAAAACGTGACGTGATCACGACATTTAATAATATGTTTTGAATATTCGATAGGAAAAATGTATCCATTTTCATCGGTATGCTACTACTACTACTAAGCTACTAAATTCTTCTCAAATTCCTGTACCATTTTTTCTACTTTCCCATTTTCCAAAGATTTTTTCCAACAAATTACTAGTGGTTTAAAATTTAACTAGGTATTAGTTAATTTTGAATTTTGGCTTGCATCGCGATTTAAGCCCCGGTTAAACTCTTCTAAACCACTGTTAAACTAAGCCACTGATTTTGGATGCTTAAATCGTATATAAACCACAGTAGTGCGCTAGTATTCCGAGTTAGTTACTAATGGTGTGTTGTATCTCACACCTAAACTCGGTTTAATTATAACTGATGTTTAGACTGTGACGTATTGATTTATTTATTATCATTAATTACATCAGTCTAAACATCAGTTATAATTAAACCGAGTTTAGGTGTGAGATACAACGCGCCCTAAAAAATGGATTTTTGGGAAGACGACATATTCCTTGAGGATGATAGGGATATATTGGATATAATCCACGAAGGGCATATGATATAAACAGTGAGTTAGCGAATACGGTGCAAGTGGGCATAATTGAAAACTTTTCTACATGTCACCAAAAGCAACTGTCACTATTCAAAAAAAGTATAGACATAATAAAAAAATCTGACTATAGTTTCGATTAATTCATTCAATTCATTGTTGTTTTCCCTGGCTGTGAACACGTCACGCTTTAGATTTGCTAATAGAAACTGTCACTGACTGTGATTTGTTTGTACCTATCAGTGAAAAAGTAACATTCGTGAAATATCGCTCATCACAAATTGTAGTTGAACTTTGTGTGTTTTGGCACGTGCTGTAAGTCAGTTGGTTGCCAAACAGACTTTGTAGAACAATGTCAATGTGATATATGTTTTATTTAAATAAAAACTTTACAAGTAACACATGGCGCAGTTAGTGAACTGTCTCTGAATTGAATTAGAGCAAAAGAAATAGTCACCTCGCTTGGTTAAATCGAAAAAAGATACCTTATCTCTTGCTCTCCGCATTCTATACTTAACAACAATTCAAAACGATGACACTTTAGATAGGTACTCTTAAAAGAATTTTAAGAAAGTATTACTAATTATAGTCTAACTATTATACCAGTAAACAATGAAATCTAAGTAGAATGTGACATGAGTTTACCAGTACAGTATGCCCAGTACAGTATGCCCAGTACAGTATGCCCAGTACAATATGCCAAAGAAACTAAGCACCTAGGAGTACATTTTTATCAAAGGCTTTCAGGGAACACTCACCTTCAGAAGACCACACATCATTGTCCTCGATAGGTGGAGGAAAATGTGTGTCTCTAACCCCAAACATGACATTATGGCTTTACACAAGGGTTCTGTATCTCTGTATCTGTAGAGTAGGGAGGGTGAGTGTAGGCTCACAGCACTTAGGCCACATGTGACCCATTGTACATCCTCCCGAGGAGTTGTCTTCCTAGGTCATTGTCCATCCTGTCCTTCTCAGGAAGGTGGACAGGTCACTAGGAGACATCTCCTTTATATCGGCAGGTGTAGGCCAAGACTCACCGAACACACACTCTCTTATTGACGATAACTCCGGACACTCGCGTAAGACATGCCTGACAGTTTCATCTTCCTGTTCACACATCCTGCATAGAGGTGTGTCCACTAGCCCCATAGTATGGAGGTGTTTCCCTAGTTGACAGTGACCAGTCAGAAATCCTACTGTTAAACGTAGGTTTCTCCTGGTCATCGCCAAATATTTCTTCGGCTCCAGCTTCCCAGGGTCGCCCAGGGTGATCCTGGCAAGACTGCATCCTTTGATTCCATCCCATCTCTTAAGGGATTGAGTATGGGTGTAGCGTTTGGCTAGTTCCGCAATTGTCGAAGTCGTTAGGCCGTAGGTGTCACTGGGTCCTAGAATTTTTAGTCCAGCGGCTTCCCTGGCTAAAGAATCAGCAATGCGATTTTCTTTACTCCTGTCGTGCCCTTTAACCCACCTCAGGATAATATTGTTATCTGCCGAGGCGTCAGCTAAATCTTGGTGGCACTCTAGTACTAGCCTCGATATAACACGTTGTCTGTTTAAGGCTAATAGGGCTTGTCTACTATCAGTGCAGATTATTATGTTTTTGCCAGAAATTCCTCTTCTGGTTAGTTCTTTTGTGGCAATTGAGATACCAGCCAGTTCTGTTTGAACTACGCTGGTATTGTTTCCCATTCCCCACTTCATCTTTAGGCTTAGTGCTCTTGAGTTACACAAGGGTTGTTAGACCAATGATGACCTCCTGATCAGTCGTGTGGTTGACAAATACAATGCAAGTTTGAGCTAACAGGATGTTAAGTAGCACACAATTGCGATGTATAGATTCAGTTAAATCTACCACCACTACACTTTTTTTATATAAAGCGAATCCAGCCACAAATGAATTTTCGAAAAAGTGTTCAGCGAGGAAAAAAAAATCCCCACGAAAATCTGTCACAAGTTCCACTCAAAAATAAGTTTTCAGACAGGCCTACCTAAAAGACAGGTCATTTCGTAGCGTGTCGCCTCCTTTTTTACCTCTTGTCTTTGTTTCTTCTTCACATTTTGCTCTCTCTCGTTTTGCTGTTCATTTTCTGGTCAGTTTGGGTCTGTCAAGAGCCTGGCTGTACCTACCGTCCGCATGCGACCGAGTCAGTTCAATGGAGGTTAAATAAACATTGACATTTAATGAATTTCCTGAATGTTTTATGGGGGAAGAAGTTTCTGGAAAATCGATTGTTCTACAGGGCTGCGGAAGACGATACAATTGATAATAAATATATTTATCCAGCTAGGGGCTAGGTTTGATGGAATATTGGAAAAGGGACGGACTAAAAATGTAATTTATCGTTCTAGGATTCTAGATCGTCGGACGAATTTTATTGTGTTGTAGTCCGTTTATTACCATCGATTTTGTTTCATAAAAGCTTACGTTTTGTATGATTTTCATGGTTATGGTTTCGTTCGAATTCGTTAGTTGAAATTCCCGTCAAATTCATCCCCACCTTCGAAACTACGCTCTTGTTTGGCTTTTTCACCGACTACAGAGATTGTTTGGAGTTGAATGTGTAGTCGCTACAGTGATGGGATGATAAATCAGTAACATCTACTTGATAACAAACATTCATTAACACCAAACACAGAATTAGAAGTACTGTATATATTTGTGATAAGAAACAAAAACTAGATTTCCTTAAAGAACTGGAAATTAGAAGACTTAAGAAACCAACAATATGAAGTCATCAATGAACAGATAATCTAGGGAGCTCTCCACTAGTAAATTGTCTTCCTAAGTATACTCTAACTAAAGTCAGGGTGGTGACCATAAAATAAAGCAATGTTGTCAGATATCTTTTCTAAAATTGTTAGGCTCGCTACACAAATGTTCCTCTTACTTCAGCAAACTGTTAGTTCGTGATGTTATAAGAAAGCTAGTTTGGAAATATTTTTATATACATAATGTAAATTTATTAGTAAACATTAAAATAAGTCGCTTGAAATTACTGAAAAAAGAAAAATTAATTAAAACCACTTTTTATATGTTACTATATTTAAGAAAATTTTGAAGAGTTGGCAACGTGTTGCACGTGCAGTCAACACTTCGAAACAACCAATCATCAACTGCAGTATTCATCGCAATATAACGAAATAACCGAAGTATACTCCGTTTGACGTTTTTGGCAGAAAAAATTCTACGGTCTTGAGGGTGTTCGGGGGGGTTGTGTTGCGGTTCGGCTTATAATCCATTAGTATCATTCAGTGTCGGGTGTGAATTTTGTTTTAAAGAAATATTTAATATAATATCTATTTCTTGGTTGAGTGAGTTTAGTGAATTGTTATAGGTATTTATAGGAAAGTGTAGGTGATCTAGTGTAGAAAGGTATCATTAATATAATACCTTTTTGATGGTGTAGTGGTTAGGTCGCGTCAGTGAATTGATATTAATATAATATTCATTTGTTCGTAGACGTTAGGGTAAGTTTTATAATATAATTAATTAGAATGCTATTTTGGAGACCATTTGAAACAACAGTCCAAGATGATGCGCGGGATTATTGAATTGTGGATTTAAATATAGGAAGTTAGATAATCGAATGTTAATAATGGAATCTCGGCGTAACGCTGAACTTAGACAGGAGTATTTGCGCAAAATAAAAGGGTACCGTGATACAAATAGAACTATAATTTATTTAGACGAAACTTGGTTTGATACACATGATGTTGTCAAGTGTTTATTCATTTATTTGTTATTCAAACAATCCTTACGGTTTTATTACATGAATAAATATATAAAATAAAATACATTTTAACTTAATATGTAAGAAAATAGTAGTAATGGTAATTATATTATAATTAAAACTCTATGAGGATATACACCCACCTTTAAAATATGGTTGGGTTGACGATACAAAAAACTGTTCTTTAGATACTCCGTGTTCTAGAGGAACGCGCTTTATTATTGTATTACAAATTTTATGAATTTTGTATGCAGGTTAATTTTTCTCATTCAAATTGATAGTTGATTAACATTATTTCACAATATTCGAATTTATAAAAAATTTATATGCACGCCATTGGGCGGCTTTTTCCTTCAAAGGGATTAAAAACATGGGTAATCACATTAACTTTGGAAGAACTTTAACAATTGTAAAGATCAGCAGATATAGTTTTCCTTGGTTAGGTTAGTGACAAATCAAATAAGTAAAATTGGAAATGTTATTAATAAATCAATGTCTACATCATCGTATAAAGTAATTTTCCGGCCAATTTATTTCTCGAATATCTCTGAAAGATGATTAAATGGTATCCTTTTATTTATACAGTATTTGTAATCATTTTTAACATCTCTGATTACACCAATACCTCGAATTTTTAGACCACAATTTTTTAAAGTTCGACTATCATTGAAACCAACCAATTTCGCGTTATGATGAAATTTAGAGAAAGGATAAATTAGTTTTGTGGTTGGATGCAGAAGAAAAAATTAAATCTGTTAGCAAATAAATTCTTTCATACGTAAGCAAAAAAAAAGTTTTAATAAAAAGTTTCGATACCAAGGCAGTTTGGGGGTTGAACTGACACCAAATCTGCATCTATAGCCTGTTTAAAAATATTACGTAGAAATGATTTTTGCGTTAGATCATCAGGGCACATGAATATCGTAAAAGTTGTGGGAGGTGGGAATTATTCTACCTATATTTAAGAAAGGAGACAAGCGAGAGTGTGAAAACTATCGGGGAATAACTCTACTCAGCGTGCCCTCAAAGGTATATGAAAAATACTACAACAACGACTTACAAAAGAGATAGAAGAGCAACTAGAAGAAACGCAAAGTGGGTTCAGGAAAGGACGAAGCATTTTTACAATAAAACAAGCCATCGGAAAACTCAAGGAATCAAATTCTGAGTTGGATCAGATCTTCATAGACCTCGAGAAAGCTTTTGATAATGTGCCAAGGAAAACAGTACTAGAAATTCTGGAAAAAAGAGGGGTAACAAAATACCTAACAAGAGCTATAATGAGCCTACACAAGAAGAATAGGATGTATGTAAGGACCGACAACATGGAATCAGAAGAATTCACAGTAGATGCTGGACTGAAACAAGGAGGGGTACTAAGCCCAACATTATTTAACCTGGTGATGGACGATGTCACTAAGGAAACGAGAAATCAAACGAACAAACTCTACATTGGCCATAGAGAATTGAAACCGATATATCTACAAGAGTGCCGATATGGGAAGAAAAACTAAAATCCAGAAACTTAAAAATCAATAAAGAGAAAACAAAAATAATGATCAGCAGCAAAGATGAAAAAACAGCAGATATAAAAATAGATAATAAAAAGATAGAAAGAGTGGAGAATTTTAAACATCTAGGAGTTTACATAAACGACAATGGATCACAGGAAATAGAAATAAACAAACGAGTTGAAAACGCATCAAAATTGTACCACTCCATTAAATAGTTTCATCGGGAAAAAAGATATATCACGGAAGACAAAAATAAACGTATACAATTCAGTATTTGTACCAATACTTACTTATGGATCAGAAAGCTGGGTACTAACAAAAAAGCTAAAATCAAGAATACAAACCAGGGAAATGCGAAGAATTTTAGGAGTGACGAGGAAAGATAGAATAAGGAACGACCATATTAGAGAAAAATTAGGTGTAAAACCAATTTCTAAAACAATCGAAAACACTCAGTTAAGATGGTTCCTAATAAGGATGCACAACGAGAGACCGGTAAAGCAAATATGGGAGGCAAAACGACCCACAAAAAGGAAAAGGGGCAGACCAGTTACAACATGGGATGACATCATCAATAAAATATTAGAAAGAAGGGGGATTGATAATAGAAAGGCATACAAATTAGCAAGAGATAAAAAGAAATGGAGGAAGTTCGTCCACGAGGAAGAATAATAGAAACCTCACGCCCTACACCTATCTTAGGTATATGGATTATATATATAAGAGTTGTGTCGAGGGACGTGCTAAGCACAGACTGCTCCATCCTTTGATAGCCCATTCGAAGTGTCGATTGCAAACAGAAAGGAATAGGCTGACGAAGAACTCAGTACCATTAGACAGGGACAGACATGGTACACCGATGCCCGATGGGTCTGAAACTGTAAATGACACTGGGGCGGGAGGGTACTCCAAAAAACCAGGTGACAGCTATAGCTACGCACTGGTAAACTACACCTCTATATTTCAGGCAGAGGTATATTATGCAATCTTGCAATGCGCGAAAGAAAACAACAGGAGAGCTGGCGAAGGCAAGCAGATAGTCAGGCGGCACTTCAGGCAATCTCAAGCAAGAAGGTATGGGATTGCATCGAAGAACTGAAGACGTTAGCCAAACGGAATAACGTCAAGCTGACCTGGGTATCGAGGACAATGACGAACTTGCAAAAAGTGTGTCAGAGGATACGCCGCCTGAACTAGGACAGATTCTCGGTATACCGTAAGCTATAGTACGAGGATGTGTAAAGATCTGGATCAAAGAACAACATAAAAGTTTCTGGGTAAACGTCCCAAGGCAAATGCATGGAAAACCTTTAAAAAAGAACCATGCCTGAAACGTACAGCGGAACTGCTAACACTGTGCAGAAATCAGCTGAGAAACATAACAGGTTTCATGACTGGTCATGCACCAGTAAAGGAACACCTGTACAAATTAAAACTGTACAACGGAGACCTTATAAGCGGATTATGAGATAGGAAAACAGAGACAGTGAAAAATATACTGTTGAAGTGCGAGACTCGGCATTTCAATTCATGTTTTTTTGTGTCTTTTTTGGCCTTGGGTGCTGGATTTTCCTGATGGGATGGCTTTGTTCAGAGAAAGAAAGTTTAGGAAGCGTAGGCGTAGGGTATATTTTGAAAATATTAATTATTTTTTACAATAAAAGCACATCCTGAATAATTTTAATCTAGATTTAGTTAAATGTCCTTTCACCAACAACCTGTTCAGACATTTTTCAAATTGTATTCGTCGACAGTTTTTCTTAAATTACCTACCGCGACTTAATTCCCACACGGATTGAAAAAATTAAACGAGTAACACTAATTTCGCGTGTATACATCGACATCCGAAGACTGGTAACAGTGTCTCGGTGGTTCGAGGCACTTTTCTTCACTTCCTGCAAAAAATGAATAATTCACTTGTAAGAGTTCGTCTTCGTCTATAATTTCGCTCACGTCCATAAATAAATAAAATACACCAGGCGAATTAGCACATCTTTTGGTGAAAAAAATAATTTGTATCTAAAGTTTGGTAGGTGGAAGTTGTAGGGGGTGTTATTACAGTTATTAACACCTGAAAAGTGAGAGGTGTGTATTGGTGGGTGGAAAAAGACTATTTTGCGATTTCCGGCCAAAGTTGAGGTCTTGGAGTTATATATAAAAGTTGTAGATCTCGAGAAGATCTACAACTTTTGTATTAGTAACTTTTTCACATAAGCTCGAAAAACGCAAAAAAATACATTTTTTTATTTTTAGTTTTGGCAAAAATTGTTCGATTTTAATAAAAATAGAATGGTAGAACGTAGCTTTTATAGTCACAAATTATGAAATAAATTTTCAAATTAAAATATTGAAAATTTTTCGTGTTATGCCGTTTTTTCGGTAAAAAAAACTTTTTCACCCAAAAATTCTCGAAATGAGTTCCGTGGGTACTCATTTGTTTCGTTTTTACATCTACCTTCAATTGAAATGAAAAAAATAGTAGTCAAAATAGAGGAACATGCTCAGAAATGCAAAAATAGGACAAAGTACTTTTTTCAAGTGTCCATTTTTGCTTAATTGTTATAAATTTGTTCAAATTTTTGAAAAAATGGAAAAACAAACTTCACCATTGAATTCTACGAGGAAAAATACAAAAGAAACTGTCTATAACTTACTTCAATAAAATTTCGAGAATTTTCCAAAGAAGTTTCGTTTGAAAAAAAGTTTTTTTTACCGAAAAAACGTCGTAACTTCCAAAACTATCATTATTTTAATTTGAAATTTTTTTTCATAATTTCTGTCTATAAAAGCTACTTTCTACCAAATTTTCCTTCAAAGCAAACAATTTTCACCGAAACTAAAAATAATAATTCAAAAATTCAGTTTTTTGTGTTTCTCGAGCTAATTTTGAGGTTATGTGAAAAAGTCACTGATACAAAAGTTGTAGATCTTTTTGATATCTACAACTTTTATACTCAACTTTTTTTTCTAGGACCTCAACTTTTGCCGAAATATCTTTTTCCACCCCTTTCCAATCCTCCAAATCATCCCTCCCACTTTTCAGCTGTTGCATTTATTTTTCCCTTGTTTGTAATAACACCCCCTACAACTTCCACCTACCAAACTTTAGAACACAATTTTTTTTTCAAGTTAATTCGCCTGGTCAGTCTAATGGATGTGTTCATTCGTGTTGGTCAGGGACGAGAGTTTATTTAATACGAACCAAAACAAACAATGAAAATCTGCAAAAATTAATACATTTTGAAAATCTATCTACATAGTGAAATACTAGATCTATATTATTTGTACTATTTATAGTATTGTATGTACAGAATCATCAATTCGAATGTTCCCATCTATATCTTCCAATATTGTAGTGAAGCTAATATCGGAGAAGCGTTCCGTTCCCCAAAAACGTTTCAACTCTTCCTTTTACTAGTTCATCTACTATTTCGTTTCCTTTCATTCCAGTGTAGCATGAAACCCTTAGCGGGGTTGATATTTTTTCTAGGCATGCCCATACCATTTAAGAACTGATAACTCAGTGCTCTAATGACAGCTTGACTACCTGACTTGACAATAACACTTTGAATACTTTACTATGACTTGAATTTAAACTGGAAAGAGGCTTTAGGGTTTTCCCAAGCATTTGGTTCATATCCCAGTCCCTTCGAGGTTCTTATTTCGTCCAAATTTGTATAAAATCTTTCGGCAACTCCCTCTACCCTTTGCCTTTCTACCTTTGTACAAGAACATTTCGAATTGTCCCATCTATTTCTTCAAATATTGTATTGGAGGTGATTTCCGGTCCCCAAAAAGGTGTTTCCACCTTTAATTTTGCTAGTTCATCTACTATTTAGTTTCTTTTCATTTCCTGAAACTCACAGTAGGACTGATGCTCTTGAGTAGTTCGCTAAGTTTTTTTCTAGGCATTCTCATACCATTTTAGAACGAATTACACAAGAACTCAGTGTTTGATTACCTGACTTGGTAATAACACCTCGCATATTTTCCTATTTTGCCTAAATTTACACTGGAAAGATGCTTCAGGGTTTTCCCAAACTTTAAAAGTGTTAGCACCTGAAAATTCTTCCTAGATAGTTTTAATCTCAATTTAATTATTTCTTCTTCAATCTCCTTTACCATTTTTTTCATTATTGTACTTCGATATCCTTCCTATTTTTATCAGATTTCCCTTTTATATCTTCCTTAAAAAGAAATCGATAGCCAGATTGAACAACGTAGCTGACAGTGAGTCTTCTTGACCTACCAAATTGTTTATTTTCAATGCTTCCGTTCCTCTTTTTTTTGTGTAAGGATACTAAATTTTGATAGTCTCATGCTTTAGTCTAATAACATTGGATTGCTTAGAAAACTATTGTAAAGATAAGAAATTTATTCTCTCTAAGGAAAGACGATAGAATTAAATTTCTACCTCTCTTTGGTGTTACAGTCAATGTTATTTGAAGGAGTAGGTACGCCAATGGATCTGCTATTAAAGGAAAACAATAATAAGGCAAATCGGTGTTCGGCAAATGGCAGGCAAAGGAAAAAAACGACTGCGAGCGTGTTGAAATCGATGAAAAGGTCCGTCATCGACAGTGGAATGGATTCAAAGTTACCGCGAATTGGAAAAAACACGTGTTAGTTTCTTGTTTAACTCTTCGGCTTTAAATGAAAAAAAATTGGTGTAAGAATTAGTCGTAAAATAGTGTTTTAAAGAAGCTGCAACGAGCAAGATAAAGGAGATTCTATGTACCGGGTGGACCAATATCCTGGCCATATAACTTGAGAAAAAAAATCAAAAAGGGGGCAGGAGAAATCTCTAGAAATATCTTTCAAGTTTCTAGATTGACCGCCAGAGGATGTATTAAATAAGTAAACTAGATTTAATTTATATTTTTAATTCAGTACGTTTTCTTCTTTTTTTTTAAATAAAAGGTGGGGGAGAGTGGGAATTTTTTTATACCTATAACTTTGGATTGGATCAACCGATTTTAACGAAATTAGTCTTAATGGAAAGTCCGTAGATGAACCAACTACATCTACTAAACAAACAACTACATTCAGATTTAATTGTATGTGATAAATTTTTTAAAAATTGAACTCCTAAAGTATTGTACATAGGAGACTGTAAATTCGTAACAAAATGACACAAACTGCCATATTTTAACTCGATTTGTCTAACGTAATTAGTATTGCCTCACCCTGTATTATACAGCCGAGAAATCAGCTTATTGGTTTACCCGGTACTTCTGAATAAAGAATATTTCAGGATTTTTGCGTTACCTCGAGATACAATAATTCAGAACCCGAGTCGATTCCGTGTGCGACCCTCTTCATTCGCGGTAACGATGCCATAAATCGCCGCCTCTGCTTTTGCTTCGGTCCTATTTCCTTGCGATTTGCCGAAATTGTCGAAAAACCAATGGAAGTCTACTTACGGTCATCTTCCTTTTACACGTGGGATTCGAAGCTTCCAGACAGATAAATGGATTAGTTACGCGTACAAACTGTTTAGAGTTTAGATGGTTAATGCGATCAGAAGTGGAATCACAAGGAAAAATAATATATACTTGTACAAAACATTTCTTTTCCTTAGCAAATTTAAAAGTTCTTTATTAAAAAAAACTTGTTTGCAGTTAATTTCAACTTCCCAAAAGACCTTTCTCTTTATAATCGCCAGCCGAACGCTATTCAATATTTAAAAGTACTCTCGGCATTAATAAATCAAATTAGTACAGTATAGTAATATCCAGAGGTCTCCCTGCAGCTGAAAATCGTTCTGTACTATTCGGAATGAAAGGATTGAATACACTGCCTTCGCCATTGTGTCCCTTCTGATAATTCTGATTTAGTATTCACATCTGTAACAGGCGGCGGGTGAAGAAGAGCCCGATGGGCCCGTTGAGCCCATAAATAGAAAAAGGGGGCCCGGTTTGTCCTCCCCTCGGACGAGCCTGTTTTGTACACATCGTTCGACATATGCGAGCCTCTTGCGCATCTTTTAAATTATAATTTTCTCGCGTAGGGTACGTCAAGTGACGTATAGAGGTGGCGATAGTTTTTAGAACAGTTACAAATAAGTCTTATCAATCCAAATTTAAATACGTTACGAATTATGATAATTATTGAAAGGATATTTTAAGCTGAAAAAGCGAATACTGTGATGTGTATCTTCCTAGGACATCGTCCATCCTGTCCTTTCCAGGAAGGTGGACAGGTCACTAGGAGACATCTCCTTTATATCGGCAGGTGTAGGCCAAGACTCACCGAACAAACACTCTCTTATTGACGATAACTCCGGGTACTCGCATAAGACATGCCTGACAGATTCATCTTCCCGTTCACACATTGCATAGAGGTGTATCTGTTAGGATCAAACACCGATTTCAGCCAATGGTCGAAAAATACGCCCAAAACGCGTTCTGGCCCTCAGCATATTGCCAAAATCCGAAATTACGCTTTCCGGCCGCTTAATGTAGACCAGAACGCATTCGGGACCTTTTGCGATTGCCAGAACGCGTCTAACACACAATTAAACCGTCCAAAAACGGATTTTGTGCATGTCTCAGCTTGCAAACGACACATACTTAAAACATCTACTTGTTCTTACACGAACTATTGTTATGACACTTGCTGTTACATAGTACCCTTACCCTTACTCTTACCCTTACCCTTATCCCTTACCCTTATTTTTACAAGCTTTTGCTACCTTTACCTCTGTAAGTAAGGGTAAGTAAGGGTAAGGGTACTATGTAACAGAAAGTGTCATATCAATAGTTCGTGTAAAAACAAGTAGATGTTTTAAGTATGCCATTAAGTCACCAGAATTATACGTAGACGAATAACAAAATTCTTTCAGACTAACTTGTTAAGGTCAATACACATTCTGGAAATTGCAAAGGCTCCAGAACGCTTTCTGGTCTACACTAAACGACCGGAAAACGATATTTCTGACATTGGCAATATACTAGTGGCCAGAACGCGTTTTGGCCGTATTTTTCGACCATTGGCCGATATCGGTGTTTGATCCTAACATATCCACTAGCCCCATTGTATGGAGGTGTTTGCTTAATTGACAGTTGCCAGTCAGAAATCCTACTGTTAAACGTAGGTTTTTCCTGGTCATCGCCAAATATTTTTTCGACTCCAGCTTTCCAGGGTCGCCTCGTGGTGATCCTGGCAAGACTGCATCCCTTGATTTCATCCCATCTCTTTGGAGATTGAGCATGGGTGTAACTAGTTCAGCTAGTTCAGCAATTGTCGAATTCGTCAGGCTGTAGGTATCGCCGGGTTCAAGAATTCTTAGTCCAGCCGCTTCCCTGGCTAAAGAATCAGCAATGCGGTTACCTTAGACTTAATCCTTAGACTTAGTGATCTGGAGTAAGTTGCACATCCATCTTTGGTTTTTGAGCCGTCTGTATATATGCGTATTGCATTTGCAGCGTCTGACTATTTGTATTTTGTAGGGCTTATTAAACACAAACCTGGGTTCAATTGGGAACTGGGTGGTTTCGTAGATTGTTACTGGAGTTACAAATACAGATTGTTTCGTAAAAGCAGAACCAGCATCTTATTGTTACTTTAAATACATTAGAAAGTGCGTAAATTTTACAAATTTTAATAAAAATTATGCAAACACGTTTTCAAAATAATTTATTACCCAAAGTATGTCTCAATAGATGTAATAGAAGGTGCGAACCATGTGGGAGACCCTGCACCGACAGTTTATTTCAAATTAAAATAAACTCGAGGTTCTCGACTTCTCAAGGATTTCTTCTAACTCATTTACCAACAATTATCGCTATTAAGCCGATTCTAAAGTTAACGAACACATATAATTATGGACGTTCAAAAAAAAAGTGATAAAAATTCGTCGGCCATCTTGTGTAAAATCCCCTAAAATACCGCGCTTGATAAATAAAACAAGAAAACGCTCGGTTTCATAAAATTTATCTGCCCATGAATCATAATTTAAATTATAATATGGGAGTTACCTACCGTACACTGTTGCCAAGTTGACTGAACTATAAATCTTGGATTTTTATTTATTCAAACTCATTCATTATTACGTCGACAAGAGTTTATAAACATCACTTAAAAATTATTTTCCATAGCTTATTGAGAGATGCCAGTTGTCCATTACTTAATATACCTTTTCCAGATAATAACTGATTATTTTGAAATTATTAGAGCGATGACGCTGTGAGGCGTCATAATGTACAGAAGGATCAAAAATACGCTTAAAATCACTAGAAAACATCAGACATTGTCAGAATTAAATAGATATTTGGCATAGTGTGATTTTTCTGTAAGTTCTTAAGTGTTCCATGCATCTATCCTCCAAATGTCGATTTTGGTCCACATAACCTAACTTTTCTTATGCTTTTACATTTTATTCAATAAAAACTTGGATACTTCTCTATAGAAAAATATTAAAAATAATATAGACTCTAAATATAGTGAAAAGCACTTTTATAATTATTAATCCTTGAACAAAACCAAATCTTTACATTAATTTTACACAAGTTTCCTCATCCACATCGTCGTTTTTCCTTAACAACCCCTAAAACCAACTAAAAAGGCAACGCAGCCCCATCCATGTGATAATTTGACCGGCTTGCGCCGGCGTCCTTTCCATTCCACACGGTATTGATCGACTCGATGACGTCACGGCTACTTGTGAATGATCCACTACACAAATTGTTTGTAATTTGTATAAACAGACAAGCGACAAGCTATTTTGGTCCTTCGAGCCGGATCCGTAGGGGTGATCTATATACATTTTCAGATTAATTCTACTTAGCAATGTGTGCTGGGAATGTTTAATTATTCGAGATAGTAGTGTACATGACGGAAACGGCATATAGGTTTGATTTTCATCCTCCTCCTGGGGGACTGGCAAATGGATTTGGAAGTACATCCGAGTTTACTTATTAGAAGAATCTCCAAAGTTGTGCAAAATACTTTTCGAAGTGGAGTAAACAAAACTTTACTTAAAATATCACTCGATTTTTCTAGATCTACTGGACCAATTGAATTGATATTGGGTGCAAATATGATTTCCGTATTTCAAGCGGAAATCCAATCTATGGACACGTGTATAGAGACCCTCTCAGATAGTCATTCAGCAATGAAATTTTTAGCATGTCCCCAGATCAGATCAAGACTGGTCTGGGGCTGACTACAAAAACACCTGCAAACTATAATAGAGTAACTCTTTGAAGGGTATTGAAGGCAATGCCAAAGACGGAACACAGCAAACTCCTGGTAAAAAACCCCCGGGAGTCGCTAACGAAATAGCATAGATAGGGGGGGACCTAACTGTCGGATACATTAACTTCGAATGTGAAGCACTGTCTCCTAGGACTAGAATACTCAAGGAATGATTTCTCCAAGAAGGACCTAGTGAAGAGACTGAGCCTGATCAAGGTTACTGGTGACGAGGTCTCGAAGCCTCTGATGTGTCGAATCAAATCCAATGAATTTTGAAAATGGGGTAAATTGGAAAATCAAAAGAAAATTTATTGTAAACTGTATCGTGTCACCTATCAAATGAAAGTGCTTGTTTTTAATATCTCAAATATATATTTTTTATAATTTTAAATTTATTTAAGAAACTAGATGAAAATTAACAAGTCCTTTCTTAATCTCCAAACTTAAATTAGAAAATATTTATTTCCTTGTAGATTACAGAAAAGCCCTTAAGTCCATGGTCCTAACAATTTGGTAGATTTAATATTATAGAACAGAATCTCACCCTTATTCCATCCCCCTGTGCACTGTGTGCGTCAGTTGTTCAAAAACCGTTTGGCTAATGGTGTCGATTTAAAATGCAGGTTATACCACCTGCTTTTTGATTACATTACAATGGAGCGGGACACCTGCATTTTGTTGCTACTTTTACACAGACACGGACTTTTTGCATTTTTCTACAATGCTAATCAGAAAACTAATTAATACAAAATAGTGAATCGGTCGAGTAGAAAGGGCAGTTCCACTCGAAATAATTATTTTTTATACGTCTTAACTTCACAGGGTCGGTTAAAATGGAATATTTGTACAGGGGCGGTTTCACTGAAAAGTGAAAGTATTATCTGAGAAATTAGCTTAGGATTATATTTTTTTCTTCTTCTCTATAATTCTATTTCCTTCTAGGGTACAATTTTTTTATTGGATCTCATTTAGAGGAATTTACTTTCGTACTTTCTAAATATGGTTGAAATATTTATTTTCTTATGGTGTATTAATTATTCTTTTTGTTACCAAACTACAATCTTTTTTATATTTTTAATTCAACGTTACGGTAGTGTTCCAGCTACCGATATCAAGAATAATTAAGTTTTTATACAATTCTTGTCCCTATCTGACACTAATGAGAAAATTGATTGTCCATTCACAGTAGATCATATCCTTGGTAAAATGTGAAATAAAATATTATATTTCATGACATTCTAACAATGTTATAGTCTACTAGGAATCAGTGGCGTAACTAGAGTTGTCCCAGTCAACCACTCCAACAATTACTCCCTCCAAAAAAAGATTTCTCATAATACAGGTGTAATAATATATTATACTATAATCATGTAGCTGCAGATTAAATAAGGGGCCATCCATAAAGTACGTCACACGTTAATGGGGAGGGAGGGTATCACCGAAGTGTGACATCGTGTGACAAGGGGCATGGGGGGTCAATACTTTTGTGACGTCACATGTTAAAATTTAAAATACTAAAACGCAAAGTTTGGATGTGAATTAAAAATTTTAAAAATTTACGAAATTGATCTATATTTATTAATAATTTAGCATTCTCGCTATGCGATAATCTCTCATGCAACGTCATTTAACTTCTAGAGCTGTTTTCTCTCGATTATTTTTAAATACATACATAAATTTAAAAAATGTGTGACGTCACATCAGGAGGGGGGGGGGGTTATAAAAATGTGACAACCTGTGACAAGGACGGGGGAAGGGGTTCAAAAGTCCTAAAATTCGTGTGACGTACTTTATGGATGGCCCCTAAGTAGATTACAATTTTTTATAATATTGTTATTTCAGAAGTTATAAATGTTATTTTTGGAAGGGCAATCGAGAATCACTCAGGACTTAGCAAGTCGCGAGGTGTTTTTGCTAATTCGTCCAATACTGCAGTGATATCTCTCTGTGGATGTTAAGCATCCCAAGCCCTTTTAACCTTTGCTGTCCAGTTGTGCTCCTTAAGTAAGTTTTCAGTCTTCGTAGAGATGAAAAGGACCTTTCACTAGTGCTTGTGGACACTGGAAGACTAGCAAGAATTTTCAGAGGAAAATATCCTAGTGGCAGGCATTGTAGTAATTAATTGCCTTTCTTGAACTGATTTTCAAATCTTTTACCCTCTTGTAACACAAATGAAGTTCTCCAATCGCAGCAACATCACCAATTTGTATATCTTCCTGATAGAAATTCAGAACTTTCCTTGAACTTTCTTCCTGTGTTTTGGTGGCATCAGTATTGCTGGTAAGTATTAGGCACTGAAAACTTCCCAGTACTTCTTAATGTTTTAGAAACCGACGGTTTAATTCACTGAAAAAGTGATCCAAAAATGGCAAAAATATGGAAATCCTACAAATATGATTGAGGGGTATCGGTTTCAATATTGCACCTATGTGTTTGCCTTCCAGGTCTTCTTGGCGATTTTATTGCGGATCTGAGTCATTCAAAAAGGTTGGAACAAGGCAGCACAAAGTGACTGACTGACTCCGGAGTGGGAGTCGCAATAACATACTTCAGAACCAGACGGGCCACGTGACTTACAGGTGACGAAAAGACTATTCCACTCGCAAAAGTAGGAAAGATCACCGGTAAGAGAGGGAATTTTGAATCTTGCTTGGGTGTTTATAACTTTGAGAAAGCAAAATCTTTCAGTTTTTATTTTTTTTACATTGTTACTTACAATTTTTTTTTTAATTTCTTCAAATCAATGGGGAGGTTACGTCGCCAATAACCCCCCTCGTTACGCGTATGCTAGGAATGAGATCCAGTGAAGTACACGCTCCAGGAACGGTTTTATTGGGTTAGTTAAATATTTGTTAACATCCATAACCCCAAAGAATTGTGTGATATAGCATAAGATTTTGTTATTTTTATCCCTTGTAAGGCATCTTACTTTCATTTATTTTTAAAACCGTAATTTCCTCAGAATCTATCATGCTTTATAAACAATACGCTACTTGCTTTAACCGATTTCATATCATTGCAAAAATATTGTAAGCGTTTGGACATATTTTACGTTAAATTGGAACATCCTTTAAAAAAACTGAACCGAACCGTTCACCGAAAATGCAAAAGATGGAAATAGTAAGTCTTGAATGTAAACATCGGCGACGAAGACCGGCGAAACATTACAAAGTGACAAAAACCACACGAGCTATTAAGAGACCCAACTTTTAAAGGTGATAGACGACAATTAAACGATGATAGTTACGAACAGAGCACGCGATACCGACGGTAAAACGGACCGGCAGAAGAGATGTTCCCCTTCAAGAGAGCAATCCGACGTGCGGGCCACACGCCCAATACACAGGTACGGACTTAAAATGGATTCGGAGACAGAGCGTGGGAATTTTTATTTCAAAAAAATGACTTGCTTAAAACACCGTACAATTAGATTAGAAGTTCCCAAATTTTTTTGTGTCGGGCCATGGTTTTCGGTTTTTATAAGACCCTCTACTTACCTGATATTGATTTCTTGTATATTTCTAACTGTAGTGAAGTTTACAGTTAAAAACACACTTTTATACATTTATTAATTGAATTTAAATTAAAACTACTCAAAATAAAATTTTCTATCTGTTATATAAAATAAACTGAGTAATAATTAAATGTTTTAGTGGGAAGGATGAACCTGATGCTTTAATAATAAATTATCAACATTTGGCGTCAATTTTGTAAGGTTTAATCTTAAATCTTCTCGGCTAAAGATGTCCAGTCTGTTTTTTTTTCGTTAGGAGATTGGTAACAGCGCTGAACCCCCTTTCCACTAGATATGACGATGGAAATAAATGTGTATGCTTGTAACAAGTTGATACTGGTATATCATTATGTGCAGGTTTTTACAAAATTAGTTTGCAACGTTTCACAATTTGTCGGCGAGACAAGGAAATCTGTAAGCAGAAGCAGAACCGGTTTCAGACAAACTTTTCATTATTGCAGGATTCCAACGCACTAGCGATTTATGCAGCTCCATGCTTTGACTCATTATTTTCTTGTTTCAGTTAACTGTACATATTTTGTATTATTTTTTGCGTAGATAGCGGCTAGTACATATCAAATTTCTCTCTGTCTATTGTCTCAAATCGCTACTCTCCACTTTCAGACATGGAATCAAGCAGAATAAATAAATAAAACTTTGACATTGTTTATGTTGGCATAGAATAATACGTCTGTTTACTCTTCTAGTTTATTCATTGTTCGGAGCCTATAACAATATCTTCCTCTTCGAATGGTTGCCAAAAAGCCATTATTTTAAATATTACCAACAAAATAGTTTTAGTCAATAAAACAAAATCTCAATCACAGCAACATTTAAGAACACAACATCTCGTAAATAACAGAAATGTACTAAACCCACCCTGCGACGTTAACACTCCATGTGGACTAATAATTCAAGTACATTTTGCATAGACCAATCGGAAGCTACATTGCACCAATAAGAATCAATGGTTCGCTTGTGGGCAGGTCAAGACTCGAATTGTTTTAGGGATTTTTTATCTTTTATTGTGAAACAGTGCAAACTAATTTTACTCACAACTATACTATTGATCAATATTTTATTTTACTTTAAAATACCCCCCAAGTACCATTCTGTTTTCAGTTCCGCTCCGCATATTTGACTTCTCAGTTCCCCTCCCACTCTAAACCTGCTGTTGCAATCTACTGGCCTGGCTTGCCGCTATCCTTTCTCACAATACACGCTCCCATCACCTATCTTCCTTTTCTTTCATTCATCCGCACCCACATTTTAGTTTCCTATTCTTATTGACACATACAAACGTACATTTTACACACGAGACATTTTTACTATTCACACACATACATGCGATGACAAACGTAATACGCATGACGGACAATGGACAATCACTGATCGTAGAGTTGATTGTTTTCTAAGGATGAGCTGGGCGGTGACTTGAACGTACACGGCAGCGGGCGGAAGGATCTGAAACGCAATTAAAATTATAACTAATACATTTTCGATAATCCTCCAGTATAATGTAAAAAACTTCTATTCAGCCGTACCTTAACCTGTTGTAACGTCACTTGACAATTGAGGATGTACAGAAATAGCTAGGGACGAAAGTGCCACTTTCCTACAATAACCTTCCATTGGAGGAAAAGACACTTTACTCCTGTGTAATACATATAATTTTTCCTCCTACGTACTCTGAAGCAGCAGATTTAGTTATTTTAATAAGATGCAGGCAATATGACCTGCGTGCATGCTCCCTTGAAGCGTCATGTGGCAAAATCAACCACGATTGATTTCGCTTTTTTTATTTTGATATCCCTAATAATTGTTTCCCAATTTTTCCCGAATTGTTCATTAATTGTACACTAATCGTTCGCTAATTTTTCCCTAATCTTTATATAATTGTTCACTAATCGTTCCCTAAGTGTTCATTAATTGTTCACTGACTGTTCACTGTTAACTGAACGCTTGAAAGCATTAGTGTAGTGAGCCTAGCTATTTTAGAAAATATATCTGACGAACTAATTCCCTAATTTTTCCCTAATCGTTATAATTGTTCACTAATCGTTCCCTAATTGTTATTTAATTGTTCCCTAAGTGTTCATTAATAGTTCACTGACTGTTCATGGATTACTGAACTCTTGAAAGCATTAGTATAGTGAGCCTAGCAATTTTAGAATATATATCTGACGAACTAATTCCCTAATTTTTCCCTAATCGTTATAATTGTTCACTAATCGTTCCCTAATTGTTATTTAATTGTTCCCTAAGTGTTCATTAATAGTTCACTGACTGTTCATGGTTTACTGAACTCTTGAAAGCATTAGTATAATAGTGAGCATAGCAATTTTAGAATATATATCTGACGAACTAATTCCATAATTTTTCCCTAATCGTTATATAATTCTTCACTAATCGTTCCCTCTTTGTTAATTAATTGTTCACTAATAGTTCCCTAAGTGTTCATTAATTGTTCACTGACTGTTCACGGTTTACTGAACGCTTGAAAGAATTAGTATAGTGAACCTACCAATTTTAGAAAATAGTAATTTTTCCCCAATCGTTATAATTGTTCACTAATCGTTCTCTAATTGTTAATTAATTGTTCACTAATCGTTTTTTAAGTGTTCATTAATTGTTTACTGACTGTTCACGGTTTACTGAACGGATGAAAGAATTAGTATAATGAGCCTAGCAAAAAACAGCTTTAGAGACAACATTCGACTAATAGAATAGTAGAAATAGAGAAATTCCTGCTCCATTTGTAAATTATCTTGAAAACCCCAATAATTCACGAATGTTTTGAAGATCTGCGACTCCATTTATAGTATTTCCGGTCATTTTACTTTATATCGATACTGATGATGCATCTGAATGAAATTATAAAAATTTACTGCCTTTCGAATATTCTGAAAAGTTTTATAAATCAGGATATACACAAAATCACATGAATTCTGAGTATTTCCTTACTTTTCTCATCTTGGCATCGATTCTTAGTCGGTATGAAGACAAACTGCAAACAGTTTCCAAAGTTTTGAAGCTTCAGCTTATTGTGAGTTATGCTACAATGTTATACGGGTTCTTTGTATAGAGTCTCTAGCCTTTCTAAAGAACGTATGTGTCTTCTTACATAAGTATCGATTTTGGCAATGAATGCTGTTTATCAGTTTTAGTCAGTGGGCAGTGCAGATAATTCTTTATTGACTAATCCCACCACGTTCAGGCTTGCTGTGTTAAGTAATCCAAAACAAAAGTCGAGGAATGCTGACTAGAGGAATCCATTTTCTCCACGACAATACCCGGTCACACGCATCCAAGCGATCTAAACAAATTTATCATCCTCCATATATTCCTGATCTAGCGCCTAGTGACTGCCGTTTATTTTTGAATATCAAAAAGCATCTCGGAAATTGGCGCCATGGTGACGACAATAGCGTTAAAACCACTGTGAATCAGTGTTTGTCCAATCATTGTCTCAAATCTCTCCTCTTTACTTTCAGAAATTTCAGAACTTTTGGTAAAAAAATTTAACAATATAACTATTTCAGGCTCTAAAACACAATTTGGACCTAATTTGGTTGCATTTCTTGAATACATTTTTTCAGTTTAAAAGGAGAAAAATTTCCTGTCCATATTTACATTCCTCTTGGAATGTTCGCAAAAAAGCCATAATTTTGATTATTACCAACAAAATAGTCTTAATCAATGAAAAAGTTTCAATCAAACTACTAACAGATATAATTCTTATTCAGAACACAATGTGTCGTTAATAAAAAAAATGAACTAAGCCTACCCTGAGAAGTTTACAGTCAATGTGGACTATCCGTTGAAGTAAATTTTTTATAGACCAATCGGAAGCTACATTGCACCAATGAGAATCAATTATCAGGTCAATCGAAATGATTTAAAGCTTGTTTATCTTTTTTGCATTTTAATCTTCAAAGAAACCTTGCCGCATACTGTTATTATAACGTTAAACAGTGCAAATTAATTTTACTCAAAACTATCATTCTGACCGTTCTTTTTCCGAGAATTTCGAGTATTTGCTGACGTTTGCTTTGTCCCCATATTTATTAATGTTTATGCTGCTGTTGGATTGTCTCTACTTCAATGATACAAAAGTTTGTTGTTTGACTTGTTAAATGCATCACCAATGACGAGAATTATGTTGAAATGTAAATTAAAGTACAGATTTTCATATAAAAATAAAATTAGTATAAAAAGTTCCATAGTTTTTTTATATTCTGAAA
Organism: Lochmaea capreae; assembly: GCA_949126875.1. Lineage (NCBI taxonomy): Eukaryota > Metazoa > Arthropoda > Insecta > Coleoptera > Chrysomelidae > Lochmaea > Lochmaea capreae. The sequence goes on from OX421403.1 coordinate 22,517,868, forward strand.
CGGTACTTCTTAAAAAACATGTCTCGTACTTTTTATACACTCAAAACTTCTTCCGTACTGTCGAGTTCATTTGTAAAAAATTTCTGTTCGATAAGAATTTTTTTTTTTTCATTTTATTCAACATTTATGCAAATTATATTTTGAGTTGACCTCGTATAGGTTGATATTCTCAACGCCTACTTTACGATCTTGTAGCTGTATGTTAATCTCGAATGTTATAAATAAACATTTATTCAAGCTTGTATTGGGGAAATATTATCAAAATATGTGACGTTATCTTGTTGCATTATGAATATTACTATAAAATCGTGAGTTTGTCCCTGTGAAACTTAACGGAGTCAATAAACTTGAAGTTGTCAGGATCGGACTCCGTTTAATTTTAACTTAAATTAAAATTTATTTTGAAATCATTGTTTCGATCCTCACTACGTGGAATCATTTCCTTATTATTAAATAAAATGAATATATCACAAATTCCATAACAGAAATATTGGTTATTTATTGATTTTATTTCCTTATTTTTTGAACATTTTGTATATTTATACGCATTGCTGGCGTTATAAACAGATCTCCACTACCAAAAGCTATCAATCCAGTATATAGGTACATTTTATATGACGTGCGTTTCTTTGAAAATAATACCAAACTCACAAAGTCCCAGTATAAATTGTTTTTGCGAGCCTAAAAGATGATAATATGTTGTCAAAAAATAATCATAAACGGCATGATTTAATAATAATAATTTTTCCATTACCTATTAATGGATAATACGAGTTTAAAATCAAAAACATTTATCTTTCAAGCAGGAAAAATTATTCGAGTAGTTATCATGAACCAACTGACAGAAAATACATAGCAAGGGCACAATAATTATTGAGGTGTTATAATACAAGGAAAATTTGAAAAATGTAAAATATACGTAATATACACTAAACCTGAAGGTGTTAGATTTTTAGTGAACACTCCGTAGATCTCTTAGGTCTTAGTGAATGTCACCCCATCATACATACAACAGCAATAATTGTACCCGCCTTACCACATCCAACTTGTTCAAGCACTTTTACCTCGAGATTTACCTTAGCGAGTTACATTTTGTGATTGTCCTTCATCAATTTTTATAATAATAATCACGTATGGGCAGACGAAAACCCGCACAATACCATTTTCAAAATGTTTTTTCAGTTAATGTGAAGATTGTAATTATAGGGGACTACTTAATTGGGTCACATTTTCTGTCTCTGCCAGCTTACACCAGTTTTCTTTTGAAATACCTTTTTCGAATAGCGTGTGATACTATAAGAAATACGGCTCAAATATTTGCAATTACACTAACCATAAAACAGGGAGGCCAATTTAAAGATTGTAAATATTTTAGTTCTCGCTTCACCTCGATATTTATATCGTTAAGTGCTCACGCAGATTATCAACTTTACATTAATTGCAAAAGTTCTTTCAGGGGCAGCATTATTTAACTGCGCCGTGGTTAGAAGGTTATAAAGTTCTCTGCGATTTGCGGAATCAGGAAAATAATTCGATAGTTGAATGTCATTTGGTCACTGATAGTAAAATGAACATAAAAAAAATTCTTATAATTGCAGATAATATAAGCTGCCCCACCGCAACCCCGTCACTGTTTACTACCAAAAATTATTGAGTAATATTTGCTATAACGCGGCCGGAATTGTTGTAACTCCATTTACTATTCTCCTTAAACAATGGAGAGAACATTCAAACAGTATTCAGATTTTCCATTACAAAAATTCCACTTCATGTGGGCTATATCAAACATGAAAGGAAATTCAGATATTTATTTGACGTTAATTATACAATGCGTATTGGTTATTACAACCAAACAATAGAGCCTAATTAAAACATTTTCAATAGGCTGGAAAGTTCAACTTGAAAGATTTCTCGATCTACATTTATCGGAAAAGTGGCGTAGGTTATTTATTTTTCCTAATTTTGGCAACACAGACGGAAAATCTGTTATCTCTGAGGAGTAGGCAAATTGAGGCCACGAAACGTCGAGAAAATTATTTTTCTAAAGGCGGTTTATCCAGAAAACCTAGTCATATCAGATTTTTGACGAATTACCAATATTCCATTTATGTAATGTAGTCAAAGCTATGCTAATCAATGATTCTAGTTTATTTCTTCTAATTTGATGTTCCCAATTAAAGACTAGAACGTACTGTACATAGCAAAACAACATCGTCAGCCACTGTTGATGTATTGTGCCAAGAGAGACGAAAAGCTGTTTTAACTTATGTAATTGGTTTTGGACAAACTTGATCACCTAAGCTACTCTTAGACGAAACAACCATTTTAAGCAGGACAACAGGACAACTTACCCAGGATCAAAACAACTGTTTCCAAATCCTTACAAACATATAAACAATTGTGTAAATAGAGAATTGAAATTTAAGTGAAATTTAGCTATGGCACAGCAAAATTAAAGTGCCTTTGTGCACCGACGTTGGTCACGGCGCTGTGCTACATTATACATATATTTTGTACATACACAACAGTGTAATAACCTACAGAATATGTCGTTTATCAATGTATCATTACTGCAAAGCACAGATAAACACGTTGGGTAAATATTATTTCGGATAGAATTATCTACCATAGTAAATTATGACATCCTGTATGTATGCGGGAGATAAACACATGGACTGAGGTCGGTAATTGAAATATTTCTCGACAATTATTTATGCAAATACGTCATATTTCGGAGATATCTAGGTATAGGACTTTCAGGTTAGAAATTAAGGTCTACGTTTTCTAAAAAAATGTGGACTTTTGGTAATTTTAATACTTACAATGGACCGAATGAAAAGAGGTGTTAAAAAAATCTCAAAACAGTTTCTAGGAATTAAAATGACTATTATACAGGGTGTAACAATAAAACAAAAACATTGAAGCAAATTTTGTTCAAAATACAACTATAACACCCTGTATATCAAATAATTCGTTAGTCATTAAACATTCAAAGATATGTTGGTCAAGGACCAGTAGAGTCAGCATTTAGACATAACACTTTTAACAATATTTAAAAGCGCTTGGTAAACAAATATATAGAAGTTTTAGTTAGGTCAAGTAAGTTGGCTACGAATTATTATTAAAAATATATTGTAACGATTAAGTTATGTCTCTGAGAGAAGAATAAACCAATTTATTGAAACCAGTGTGAGTTCCCATCGAATACCTTTACACAACTATTTAACACTTAAATGAGAGACCGTCCAACGACTAGAACAAGTAGGGCTCCCAACCTTTTTGGACTCTAGAGCACATTCTAAAATATCGATAAGGTGGCGGGCACAAGTTGCGACAAGTACTGTCAGCAAAGAAACCACTCATACATACAATATAGCAAACATAAGAACGTATTTAATAAACCAAGGCACTCAAAAAAATTAAAACTAACAAATAAATAAAAATAATTCACATTTTTATTGATTGTTTATGAAAAAATTCTGTCTGTCGAATAGTGGCGAGCACATACGAATCGATCCGCAGGCACAAGGTTGGGAACCCCTGAAGTAGGGAGTTGCAAATTAAATTTTTGTAGCTGTGGAAGGTTTAATAGGAAATCTTCTCACCTTCCTGAAAATATTATTTTATAGGAAAAATATAGTCAATTTTTATTTCAATCGGTCTAATGCTTTTGAATATTTTCTAGTTATTTTAACTCACATTTCGTTAACTTCTCTTAGAAGTCTAATTACCATCACGTTTCCTCATTTTCCTAAGTTCTTAATCAATTTACCTCGATTCGTTTTTCATTACAGACGCCTTTTTTCGGAAAATAATACTTTACAGAAAAATTAAAAAACTGGCAAAAGTGTCTGTATTAATCGCATTTGCTTCGTACATGTCAGGGTAGCGTAAATTATAAAATAGAGTGCCACTACTAGCGCACCGGCCTGCTTGTGAATTGATTGCACTCAAAGCATGACGCGAAATCGAATTAAAAAGGAAATAAAATTTGCTTCTCTCAATAGTCTTTGATATCGGGAGAGAGAATTTTTTTTTACGTTACACTTTGTAGTCTCAACAAAAAATTGGAATTTTGTTATGTCTTTTATTGAATTTTTATTTTTTTTGTTCCGAGTTTGAAAATCTAAAAAAGATAAAAATGTATTAAACTTCCTGAATAGTTCAAACACTTCTACGAAAATTTCAACTTTAAGGGCTCTACACACGTTACGGTTTACCGTACCGGAAAAAGTATACAGTCAAGTGGAAAAAAACTGGATTTATCGACCACGTGTATTTGTTTACTTTTCTTAAATTGTTTATTAACATTTGCATTGTACTATATAGTTATAAATATTGTTATCGCCATTAACTTTGGAATGGCGAATGTCAAAATTTTTGCGATGCATTTACACGAAAGATAACAACAAAAACAAGGTGTCGTATCATGCGTATATCATGTTGTGGGAGGAGGTGGAAGGAAAGAGATATAAACAAATTTAACCTTGAGATTCCGTGTGTCGGCTTTGAAAAGTAGTGATAGGGGGGCCTAGTGGGGTGGGGTGACCTCGACCCAGACAAGAGCGAGCGGCCGAGCGAGGACGCCACAGTCGACGAGACTACTGCTATTAAAGGGGAACGAACATTACGAGGCGGCGTTGTCGGTTATATCTATATAGCAAGGATGGTGAAAACTTTACACTTGAAGTAATAGCAAATTGTTGGTTATTTTTTGGAGGATTTCATTAAAAAGTTATAGTGTTTTTTTTTGTGAGATTGTTTACAGTATACCTGAAAGTGTGGAGATATACTAAAGCAACATTTGCAAACGTTGGTATGGAGTTTAAAAAATTTGTTGTGTTTTATAGTTTGTCTCAAAGTTTATCGTCATCACTTTTGCCGGCAATCATAAAATTAATGGGTCAATTGCAATACATTATATGGCCTATAGCTGCTGTAGAAGAGATCGCCAGTGGCGGACTATTTAAAATTATTTTAAAAAGGATCAAATTTTGTATTTTTATCATACATCCTTTGGTTTTTATTTAATATGTGAAGACCATTTCTCTAAACTTTTTTTTCTATTTCCTCCTAAATGAGATATTATTAAATACTATTAAGTTAAATGAACTATAACCAGGTAAAAAAAAACAATATCCAACTTTATTGGTATGGTTTCATATTATTCTAAATCTAATTCTGTTTCACTGTCAGAATTAACGTGAAAATCAATTACAATAGGCTCTATATTATTTTGAATACGAATGTATGAATCTTCCATTTTTATAACGGGCTGTACATAATTTTTCCAGCTTTGAATGAATATATTCCGCCACTGGCGATGTCTTCTACAGCAGCTATTGGCCATATGATTTATTGCAATTGGCCCATTAATTTTATGATTGCCGGCAAAAGTGAAGACGATATATTTTGGGACAAACTCTACTTAAACATCGTAGGTTACCTGATTTTTTAGGATGCTGTTGAAAACCTAGTTTGCATCTTCCTGCAGTGTGAGCAATTCTGCTGTACTATTTAGAAATAGCTCCTATGGTTTTGCCTTTGGATGTTTATCCAGTAACTTTCAAATTGTATGGAATTTGAACAAACTTATTTATATATTATTATTTGTAATTATTCGTTATATTCATTATATTCCAAGATATTCGATTCAACTTAACACCAACATCAATTCAAGAGAAAAACCCACAGCAGGTAGTCATTATGATAACAATAGCGTTTCTTCTAAAAGGTATTATGATTAGGTCGGCGGGTGTAATTTAGGCGCTAACCATCCTTCTTTACCTGTCTGACCAAGAAGGGTAGATAATCCGACATGTATTTTCGCCGCTAAGAAGTGCAGGTAGGTCGAGTCATAAAATAACTCTTATTTTAATAAAATACGAAGGTGGTTTGGTAGTGGTAGGTTTGGTTGGGTTATTATTGAAAATTATTATAATTTATTCTTCAAAAATTGACTAAAAATACGTAGGTGATTTGGTAGGGGTAGGTTTGGTTGGGTTATTATTGAAAATTATTATAATTTACTTTACAAAAATATATCTTATTATAAATGTCGGTGATTTAATAAATAACTGTATTTCATAAATCACGTACTTCAGTCGGTTAGCGCCCAAATAGGATTAAAATGACCCTTCGGTCTTGGCGCCTAGTAACATGTTGTAAAAAGTGCATTAATCCTTTAGCGCCCAAATTACATCCGCCCGATTAGGTATTTTACAACTTAAATGTTTGGCTGGTGTAATAATATTTAGTTTTAGTATCTAAATTTTACCAATTACGGATCTGTATAATGAGGGATTTATAAACTTTTATTATTAAATCCTTAAGACCAGACACCGAGTCAATGAAATGTTGTGAAATATACTTTACCTAACGTGATTTTTGTATCTACTTGTGCTGACTTAATACACTGATGTAACATTTCAAAGAATTTGTTTTTTTTCGAGGCTTCCCCGTATTGGGGAAACTTCTCTTCAAAACTCCCTAGTGCAATTTGTTCTCGACAAACAGAAAATTAACTTTCCTACAACTTCGGTAATTTTCCTTATACAAAGTTATAATAAAGGTAAACTTGAAAATAAAAATGTGATTGCGAAAACTTTGCAACAACAAAGTAAATCAACTTCATACAAAACTATAACAAAAACATCAAAAAAATCCTTTGCTCGGGTAATAAAAATTAAATTAGCCGGGAGAGAACATTAACCCAAGAGCAAGACCACAAATTACCTCCCGATTCGATTTAAATCGTTTTACGGAATTCGGCGTGTTTTCTTTTCCTCTGCTCCTATCATTTTATTCCTCCTTTTTTGCTCGCGTGTGACTTTCCATTCACTTTTCAACGTTTCCGCGATTTTCGCAGACTTACAATTATCACGCTTAACCCCGAACCCACAAACAGCACTAACATCCGGAAAAAGGGCATGTATTTGAATTATAAGAATGAAATTTTAATGTTTTTTTCTCCTACCACTATGCCACACACTATCGCCAATTATTTAGATGAACTAATATCACTCTAGGGAGATTATGATTCCGCCCAATCGACAACCATTCGTTAGACGAATAAATTATAATAAACAGTAGGGTCAGTGTAAGTCATGATTATACTAACAAAATAAATGTACAAAATAAGATTTCTTTTGCTAACGTACTGAGATCCATCTGTAAAAGATATACAGTGTGGAAACCACTTATGGAATAAAATTCTTTGTCATTATTTTAGAAAATTATAAAAAATGCCGAGACACGTCAACGACACGCAAGTATGCCATGGTCAGTGTTTTTTTTTTAATGAAACACCTTGTATATTTGCATATTTTTGAAATCCTCTTAATGAACCGATTCCAACAAACTGAATAATGTATGGTCAGGGTGAAATTTTAAAATTAATAATTTATTACACTTGAAATATTGGTACTTTTTTAAATTAGCTAAATATGGATTTATCAAAAATCTAAACTAACTAATTATTAGACGTATTTGTATATTAAACAAAACCTGCTACGCCCATCAATTTTATCATAAATACCTAAAAATTACCAATAATTAGACAAAATCGGTAAATAATGTGGATTGTTTTCTATTCTGTCAGTTGTTGATGTGTTGACAGTTTAAACTGAAAAAGTAAAATCTTTGTCAAACACTCTTTCCTTGTCGACATAACAATGAAATATTTAACTGAGACTCACCGAATTGAGATTTTAATGATGATCGGGTACGGGGATAACTGCAGAAGTCAAGTTGGAGTGGCAAACTTCTTTAATCACAGGTATCCCAAATTGCCTAATATTTCTGTACTGTGTCTAACATTCATGCACAATTCAGAGAACTTGGACATGTCAAACTATTGAAAAGAAAACCACACTTCGTTGAAGATGATGTGAAAGTGGATATTTTGAGTCGAAGAGAATCCAACTTCAAGTACACGTCAAATTGCCCGTGAAAATAATGTTAGTCATGCAACTGTTCTAAGATGTCTTCATAAAGAAAAACTTCATCCCTACAAATTAACTTTTGTGCAGGAGTTAACAGAAGACGATCCAGATCGTAGAATGGATTTCTGCGAAAGATTGATGAATAAGCTGAACAGAAATGAGATAGCTCTTGGTACCATTCTTTTTTCTGACGAATCAACATTCACATTGAATGGAGAGGTAAACCGACAGAAATGTAGATATTGGTCAGCGTGAGACACATACTCAGTACACTCAAAAGGTGAACGTTTGGGCCGGTATCATAGGAGACCATATTATTGGTCCTATATTTATAGATGGAAATTTGACAGCTGAAAAATATTTAAATATGCTTAGAAATGAAGTTATTCCTGCGTTGGCAAACTTATATCCCAACGCAATAGATTCTAGCTTACCGAATGAAAATGTTTGGTTCCAGCAAGACGGAGCAACACCCCATTATACTTTAATGGTAAGAACTTATTTAGATGAAATCTTCCCCAATAAATGGATTGGACGAAGAGGTACTATTGAGTGGCCAGCTAGATCGCCAGACCGTTAGATTTTTTTCTGTGGGGTTATCTCAAGATCAAAGTATATATGCAACACAACCAACTAGCATTGTAGACCTCAAAGACAGGATAACTACAGAAATACGGAATATTTCACCTCAAACTTTAAACAAAGTTAAGCAGGAGTTCTATAGGAGACTGTGATATTGCCAACAACTAAAAAAAAGTCCCGGGGCTAGTTTTATTGCAATCTGTTTTTCAGTTAGTACCAACCTTAAAAATTTCATGATATTCTATTAATTGGTTCGTGAGTTATTCTGTTTAATATTTTCAAACCAATGGATCAAAAGCAATTTCGTGTTTTAATTTTAAACTGCTTCTTGATGGGAAAAAATACCGTTCAAGCGAAACAATTGGGGACTCTGCTCCATCAGAAACAACAATAAAACGATGGTTTGCTGACTTTAAACGTGGTCGTAGAGACACCGATGATGCGGAACGCAGTGGACTTCCAAGTGAGGAGGTAACACCAGAAAAGTGAAGTTACGTACGTTAGCTGACATCGTAAAGATATCAAAAGAACGTGTTGGCTTTATATTGCATGAGCAATTGACTATGAGAAAGCTCTGTTCAAAGTGGGTGCCTCGTTTGCTCACTGTTGACCAAAAACAAGAACGTGTTGATGCTTCTGAGCAGTGTTCGACCATGTTTAAACGTAACAAACCGGAATTTTTGCGTCGATATGTGACAATGGATGAATCATGGATCTATCACTTCACTCTAGAATCAAAACAATCTTCATCTGAGTGGACAGCAACTAGAGAACCTCGTCCAAAGCGCCCGAAAGCACAACAATCAGCTGGAAAGGTTATGGCCTCGGTATTTTGGGATATACGAGGTGTAATATTCATCGACTATCTTGAAAAGGGAAATACCATCAACACTGAATATTATATAGCGTTATTGGAGCGTTCGAAGGCCGAAATTGCAAAAAAACGTCCGCATATGTCAAAGAAAAAAATGTTGTTTCATCAAGACAACGCACCGTGTCACAAGTCAATCAAAACAATGGCAAAACTACATGAATTGAACTTCGAATTGCTCCCACATCAACCGTATTCGCCAGATATCCAGACATTTTAATTCTGCACACCAAAATGTCTCTGCGGAAAATAAAAATCCTCAAAATAATTTCGAGGAAATTGATGTCCCGACTCTGGAGCGTTGCCGGAAATTTTACAAAACATCGACGCTAAACCTTACCAATCAACAGTTTTCCCGTCAACTGAACATTCTCCACTAATTGTTGTGACGGGGTAGATTTGATTGAATATTTTTTGACGTTTCTAAATGCCAATAGACACTTACAATTTCACTACTGTGCGTTCGTTTCAGCCAATTAACACATTATACTGGGAATATTCACATGTGCCTGTATTGACGCGAAAATTTTTTATTTATTTGCAATCACAACTACTGTCAGTGAAGTTCTGTCAATATTTTTGAAAATATGAATAAAATAGTTATAGCTTATCATCGGTGAATTAAGTTAGTGTAAAGTTAAGAGGAAATGGAAGCCACAACACGACAATCTCTCTATTTCTCTCTATCCATCCACCACTCCTCCTCTGCTCCTCTATTCCTTCCCTACCCCGTTATTTCCCAACCGCACCCTTCATTTTTCTCAGGTCCCTCTGTTCTCATCTCTTTCTTTTCATCCACCACCCTTTTCCTCCTTTCCCCCCTCTTTTCCCTTCCCTTCCCTGCTCCGTCATTTTCTTAGAGTAATACTACAAATAGAGTCCGCAAGTAATTCTAACATTCTATCGCCATACATATGTTTTCATCAATGACTTTCAAGGAGTGGGGAGAAACTGTTGGACTAGTCGGACAGTGCAACTTACTTACAGGTGAAAAGAAAATTCCGACTGATTTTTTGGCACTGACGAACCATGATTTTCACAAAAAAGTATTGTTTTTAATTAGATCTGTACGCACACACACAAATATCAGTTGAAAACACGAAAACAGGAGCTTCAATAAACTAGGAACGTTGAAACTTCGAAGTAAAATCAGGTTAAATTGATAGTAAACTGGTTTCCGCCCTTTTCTCGGTGTTGCCATATTTCAGACAGACAAAATTATTAACACACATTTGTTTCGTTTAAACTTCAAAAGTTTCAAACAAAAACATATTTTTATTACATAATATTTATTTTTGTCCTATAATTCAGTTGTCGCAATTCAAAGGAAAAGTAAGACATCCGGCAAAGGGTCGACAAGTTACATTAGAATGTGATGTACTGTTGGGTTCTCTTTTAAATGTAAACAAATGTATCTTTTTAATGTATTAATCTTGTTGGAATATTCGTTTCTTCTATAATGAATGAAAGATGTTTGTGCAGGCTCTTCAATGGATACAACTTGTTACTTAAATTATTTCTTTCATGTACTTTTTGCAGTTCATTCCACATTTCTTTCGCATTTTTACATTTATAAATGTGTACTATCTGATTGTCTTCAATACTTAATGATATTGTAGCTTGTGCTTTTTCATCTTTACGTTTCCATTCAACGGATGGTTCATCTGGTATTGCCTCTTCTACTACAGACCAGTTTCCTTCTCGTGCTAGCAACATTTTAATTCTAAATTTCCAATTTTGATCATTGTTGTTGTCTAATCTGGCAAAAGTGAACTATACACTTTCAGATTCCATGTCTTCAATTTGCTACTCTCCTCGTCTTCATCTTCTATAATATTTTGTGTCTCTCCCTCGTATTATCATCCTACACACATTTATTTACATTTTAATGGGCGAAACACATAAAAAGTGCTTGTTAAAAATTACCTTTTTAGTTAACTTGTATTTAGGCCGTTTTCTCTCTTCCAACTAGTCATAAAACGACACATTTCTAAGAAACCTTATATTTTGTAAAGTAATAAAATATATATCCATCTTTTTTTAATGAAAAGACCAAATAAATATGCCTAATAAAAATTATGTTTTCCATTTTTCTCCATAATTGCATGCCGGTTTACCGACCACTTCATCTTTATAGCAGCAATAGATCAACGGTGCGGTGGTTACGTAAAAATTCCGAAAATAAAAGTTCTAGTTATAACTACTTGGGTTAACTATGGGCTACTCGACGAAAATCCCACAGACGAGGCGAATATAAAAGCACGTCTTTGCTGGTTTTAAACAAATTTTTTTGACTCACGTCTCGACAGCGGCGCTACAAAATATTTGTTTTAAATTTTTGTTACAAAAATTGAAATACAAAATATAAGGTTTGGTTGTAATATAGAAAGGAATTTCAAATCGTTTACAAATTTTACCCGCCCCGACAAAAGGGTACAAGCATAAATTTTGCTATTTTTGAATTGACGCTTTATCAGGTCTTCTAACACCTTGCATGCCTATTTTTTCAAAAAAATATAAACCTTACTTTTAAAACGACTTTAAAAATCATAAAATTTGAAAGTCCGCCAAAACGCGCTTTACGTCATAAAGATGGCTGCCCCATGGAGTGACGTCATTTGTTTACGTTCTTATTCGTGTATCACGCCCTGAGTTCTTGTGACCTAATTTGTTTCTGAAAGCTTTAAAAATGGATAAAGCCGAAAAAAAAGGTTGTATTAAGTACAAGTATTGCATTGTTCCAGAGTGTAAATCAACGACTATTAAAACTCCAGACAAAATATTTGTTACTTTACCTGGTGGCGCAATCAAAAATACACTTAAGACAAGGGTATTGTGGTTGCAAGCTATGCGTCACTGAACACTGAACTAGTAAATAAAATATTTTCTTCTAAAAGTTTTAAAATATCCTCGGAAATATCGAATATTTATGTCCACTTTCCACTTTACGTTGACTTTTAGAAATAAAAAAAAGCACACACAAACACGTAATGGTCTCAAACAAACATATAAATGATATTTTTACGTCGATAAAGCAATTAATAGTTAGTTAAAATACAATATAAACACAAAACTACACAGAACCTAATGCATACCGGCCATATTCACAAAAGTAATCACACGGTATGACATCACACGTATCATCGGTAGCGTTCGGAAATCCTCGGGTGGTGGTCGGAAACTGCAATAAAATTTGAATTTTATTTTAAAATTTGGAAGTAATTTCCAATGGAAACTGGTTTATTCCCTATTATTAGTTATTTTTGATATCAACTTTACTATTATAAATTAATATCTAAGCAAAATATGAAATATGCGTGTTCCTAATTTGTTTGTGATCGTTCTAAATCGATTGACAATTTTCGTTCAACGAATAGTAATCTTCTAGGTGCTCTTCCCTATGATTCTGTATTGCTGTGTAATTCGCAAGTATGTGGATGGAGGTTTCTTTTTCCATGCCATAGAATCTACATTCTTCTTCCTCCACTATTTTGAGCTTTTTCAGATGCCCGTTCAGGCGGCAATGTTCCGTTAGGATCCCTGTTAAAACTCTTAGTGCAGTTTTACTTTTACTTATGCATTCATTTGATCTCAGCGGGTTGTAGTCACCCATCAGAATCTTTGATGGTCTAATCCCTACTAGATCTTTCCAATGATCAGATCTTCTTTTCTCTTCGGCTTTGCCTATTTCTTCCAATATTACATTGGGGCTGATACCGCAAAAGGGTTACGGCTCCCAAAAGGGTCTTTCAGTCTCCCTCTTTGCTAGTCCATCTGCTATTTCATTTCCTTCTAATCCAGTGTGTCCTGGAATCCACAGTAAGGTTACTATATTGTTCTCGCTTTAATGACTACTTAACCATCCGACATTATGATAATCTTTTGCCTTCTATACCCTTTGTCAATATTGAACTGGGCACTCTTTCTTATGGTTTTTCACACCTTACAGGATTGTGATAATAACAATTGACACTTGACGGTATGAAACGACTTTTTTTCCACCCCAATCATGCGACGTAACAATTTTCGTTTTTTTTAAGGAACTATATAAAACAGAAAGTTAACAAAACAAATTTAAACCATAATATCTAAAATCTGAATCAAGCAATAACTAATGCCGTGAATGAAATCACCCCAGACGTGTTAAGAAACCCTTATGAAGAATTTAGAAATAGAGTTTGGAATGGTTTTTCTGCATTTTTATTTATTGTTATTTGGATAATATTTTTCGCTAAAACCCCAATTAAAAATGTTGTCCGTGAACACACTGTATAATTGAAGTAAATGTTGACTCTAAGAAAGCTATTTCACTTGAAAAATAGTATTGATTCCTATCAAAGAATAGTAAGCTGGATTTCTATGTATTCAAGGATCACATTAAACCAGTGGGTGCACAAACAACACCTCATATACTGGCAAACAATTCCGAAGCTCAAACACAGTAAACTGGTTAAACAACCCATACCAAAACTTAATGAAGAAATCCTAAAGTTAAATAGGCGAGATATCAGGCTGGGAATTAGCCTTATAACCGGACACTGCGGCCTGAGAAAGCACCTTCACACAATGGGGATCTTCCAAGAAGAACCTATATGTAGATTATGTGGTGAGGAGGACGAAACAGCCACCCATATAATTTTCGAATGTGAGGCTCTACGTTGGTGGAGTTATAGACAAATAGGGCCGGATGACCCTATATCCAACCTCACCAAAAGAGATACTGTGAAGAGATTTCTAGATCTCTTCAAGGTCACAAATCTTCTCACGGACTAGCAGACAGACAGGACAATACAATAAGCCAACGGCTGCACTGTTGGGGCCCACTAACCCGGCCTGTTTCTTTGGTTTACCAACCAACCAACCATGTATTTAAGGATAATTCCATACTTAGTTTTTTTCTGTGATCTACTGATTTTGGTCATTCGTAAAATTTGAAAGGACCGCTACTGAATTTTAACTAGTAATTTGGACCAAAATTTGAGTCATGCTCAACAAAGGATAAAAAGTGTAAAAATAGAGTAGTAAATCGAGGAACTATCTCGAAAACAAAACCTGTAACGGCTATTAAGTTGATGAGAGGTCAAGAGAGCATGAGAAAAGCTCCTCGAGCGACGTTGCCGAACTTCCGAACTGTTTTTACGAAGATTTTAATTGGGAAAACAAATTCTACGACTGTCATTATATGAAAAAATATTTTAACTATCATTTCATAAAAAAAATTTTTTTAGAATATTTTCCAGAATATTTGATGTTCTAATGTTCTCTATAAACACTATATGGTAGAGATCTTCACTATAAGTTCAACATTCTTCTTGGATTTGGGATATTATTCTTTATGACTCATCCAAAAGATGGTACTACTTCTGATAATTGACAAATGACATGCACACGTACTTGCACTGATTGGAAGTGTTAGTTTGTCTGCAATCATTTTGAGATGTGACCCAATCTCACTGAAACTCTTCTTGATGGAGAATAACCAGCGGAAACCACTAGAACTAATATCTATCGCGAGTGCCGTCTAATAGAAAATCCTCGAACTAAGTTCTGTCTCTACCGTCGTCTTGTGGGAAAACCTCGAATTAATTTCTCGTTTTATCGAAACGGAACTTGTTAGCAGCGTTAGCAACAAAAACCCCGTCAGTGCAGCATAGCATATTCACTGACAGCCAGGCTCTGCTTAAAGCTATGGAGGTCGACACAAGGGCACCTCCATAAAAAGAGTTTACTGAACAAGGTAGACAAGGAACTCTCAACCAGGCTATTGAAACTGAGTAAGAGACATTTGAAGACAGTTACCGACCTGGTGACTGGATACTGCACCCTGAGGAAACATCTGCACAAAATGGGCAAAGTTAGTGAACCTATGTGCAGAAAATGTGTGCACAAACCTTCTGGAATGGAAGTAGATAACAAGTAAAATGGTACTAAGATTCAGAGGTAATCTCTAAACTGGAATCAAACAATGGAAAAGTGAGACAAAGGAAATGGTTCGTTCCGTTTTCTGCTTCTAGCTAGCTTATATTGAATCCCAAATTGAAACTTAATTTCTATTCCATTGCGTTTCAACCGTCCTTTTATTGCCAGGGTATCCAGCCTACGGTGACCTTGCAGTGGTCTCCGACTAGATTTAGGCCAACTGTCCATGTATCGTCGCGTCAGCGTAGCGTACGAGGCAAAAATACGACGGGAGTACGTTTGTCTGCTGCAGACAACGCTTATATATTGGGACCTGTCGACAAAGCGTAATCGGCACGTATTCGTAGAGAAGCGTTCTCGCCTCGTCTCCTCTCGTAATGCCTTGTCAGTCTCTAAGCGTAGGCTGCGTGATGTACAACATGTCTGTAATGTAGTTGTACAAAGCAAACACGTCCTCTTCGTCGCTAGACATAGTGTATACTAACCGCCTTCGTACGACACATGGACAGAATTTAAGCGTAAGCGTATCGTCACTTTTAATATGATACGCTTACGCGACGATTCATGGACAGTGTGGAATTCCATACTAGCTTAGAATTGACCTCAATGGAATTTAGTAATTTTAGTATAGCTTGGCTATCTGTAAAGGTGCCAACTGAACGGTATGTCCTTTTCTGCCTTTTAATATCCTATTTGTTTTTGATAAAATGTTTACCAAATGAAGGAAAGTATTTGATTCGACCTCGTACACCTAGTAAAGACGTTATTAATACCGAACAAAAAAAATCCGTTACCAAGGTAACCAATAACAATGGAATGCATCATCCAACGCACGCTACGCCTCTTCGATTCTTCTCTGTTCTGCAATCAATCGCATTACCATTTTTATAACAGTTGATCTCTTGCTATCCGTTGTTGTCCGTTCTTCTGTCCAGTTTTGGATTTTATTGAAGAGCAGCCGACCTTGAATCTGTGTATGTGTGTGACGTGCACTGTTTTTGTCTTATTCTTTGTTGTTTACATTCTTTGATCTTCTTCTCATTTCGTGTTTACATCTGCTAGAGTTGAATGATGCCAAATCGTTCTCATTTTCTAGATATACATTTATAATGAAAAAAGATTTTGTTCGTTCCACTCTGTACGCATATTTTGTTATAGAATAGAAATTCTCCAATGTTCGCAATACAATGAATAAAAGGGCCTATTCTTCGGGAATGCCATCCAGCGTCGAATACTTTTTTTAATCTTTCACAATATCTATAGAAAATGTGCAAAACTTTTTAAAGCAAGCAGAGGAATAACGCGTTTGCTTTCAATAACCATCCTATCTAGCAACTTAGAAGGTTACAAGTTAATAAAACAAATTTTTAAAGAAATAATATTATTTTTACTGATATTTGGCTTTTTCATTCATTGTAAATGAAACATTTAGTGAAAAGTTCTTCACATTTAGTTCAATTCTCATACAAGATTTTTAAAAACTCTAATCTGCAATAAAACTAACACAGACTGAAAAAAAATTGCCAAATTTACCATGTTTTAAGACCAGAATGGAAGTGTAATTCAATATCATTCGTGGCATATAGCCAGGGAAGTAGTTGTTGCTTCTTAGTGAACGGTCTGTTCTTTGAAAAGTGATTTTCAAATTTGCAAAGTGTTATAATGGTATTTTCCTCCGACCTTGCGTTATTGAGCTATATTAATGTACACAAAATAGGTTATTAATGACCCCTATTAATGACCGACTTTTTATTAATAACCGATTGTGGTATAGACAACCAAACATACAATAATATTATCAAAAAAGGTATACAACTGATCTAGTATAGAATACTTCTAGTTTTTAACTTACCTATCGATTTTATTATATTGTTCGACAAAACTATAAGCATTATTAATGTTAAAACATTCAAAAAATAATTATTTAAGACATAATTTTGAAAAACTGATATCGCTAAAAAATGTTTGAAATCGAGCTTTTTAAAAATAGCTATTTTGATAAAAATATTCTGCTTTTCATTCTAATTTAAAAATATGAATATCTTCTGTAAGTTCCTTGTGGCATTACTTATTCTTTTTTCTCTTATTTTTTTTGGGAATCAAACCACAATAAAAACCGTTCCTGGAACGTGCCCTTCACTGGATTCCATTTCTAGTGGACTACATTTCGTTAGAATGTCATAAAATAGAATATTTTATTTCACATTTTACCAGAGGTGTGAACTTCAAAATATTATTGATTGTCTAGTTGTCAAATTTTTTCTTTGTGCCAGATAGGGACCAAAAATTATTTCTTTACTAGTTAATCTTGACAATGGTAGCTGGAACGCTACCGAAACGTTGAAATAAAAAATAAAAAACATTGTAGTTTGATTCCCAAAAAAATAAGTGAAAAAATAAAAATATGAATATTACAGAAATATTCTAAAATTATTATTTTTTTCTAATAACAAATTTTTTTACAGGTTTTCACTTAAGTGGAGTTGTAACGGGTCCTCGGAATTCTCCCACTGCTACATTGCCATGTGGTGCTCCTGAACCACCCCAAAAATTTAAAGTTTCTGTCAGTTTTGATAGGTAAGTATAATATTATAATTTGCATCTACTGAAAGTTAACAAACCAAATTTAAGCTCTGAAATTGATAGCTCTGTTCTTATTTCATATTTACTTCAATCTAAAAAGTTTATCTTTCAAACCCCAACATATAATATTGTGTAGAAAATTGGATCCAATGAAGTTCTTCCGATTCTTTGAGATTTTTAATTTTTAATAAATCCTTTCAACACAAAGTCACTAAAGTAGAAATCAGGAGCAAAAAATATTTACCTAAAACCAATCAATTTCTACATTCGTTCTAGAAATGACGATCAAAGTTTCTTACTCCATTTTTTTTGTCGTTCTGCAGGTGCAAAATAACTTCAGTAACGTGCAGTTGTGAAACGAAAGATATTTTTTGGTGTCAGCACGTCGTAGCTTTATCGTTATATCGGATAAGAAATGCCGAAAGTGTCAGATTACGCGTACCTATATCGGGTGAGTAGAAAAAGTATATTTATGTAGATATAGAATACTTTATTTTCGTTATGAATGGTACTTTTTGCTAATAATATTGACAATTAAAATTAGTTTTTATAATACTAATTATTTTTAATGACTTTTAAATAACTATTGTAAGTGTAAGCTATTTTTGAACAGAGTCCAAGATACGCTCCATGTTCTTGTTGCATAAAAACCTATTTTAAATCACAGTTATAAAAATAACAAAGAATATAGTAAAAGGGAAAAACGAGACGAAAAGAGAAAGTGAGAAAAAAGCAATAAGAGAAAAGTACAAAGAGAAAGAGACAAAGTTGACAAAGTGTTGACTTTGTGGACTACATATTCAATGTTAAGATCTGAACTCACCGTGCGCAAAAATGTCGATATTAAGAAGTACACTACGCTTTTGGCTTGGCTGAAGAGACGGTCAGCAGGATTCCATGCAAAAAAATAGGAGATTTTGACGAAAGGGAATGTAGAAAGATTTATAAAAGGGACTGAAGACGAAATATTTCTATTCGCAAAAGTACGACTTAATTTACGATATGTTTATAATTTATTATTAAATAAATCTGTTCCTTAATAGGGATTGCGGGAGACTGCAGGAAGACTTGCAATGGATGTTATTATCCTTTGATACTTTTGTAGATTATAGGTGTGGAAGGGCCTCTGACTAGGTGGTGTTGCTGGTCCCTCGGAGGGTCATCTTACAGGAATAAAACAACTACCTGTAGCACTGGGATACGTTCTATTTATTACTTAAACTTACTACTATACATTATACTATACTATACTATACATTATAACACTATCGTTTGCATATTTTTACGACAAGTCAAGTTCATCATAAGTAAATATAAATAATACTATTTATGTTTATTTCACGCTCTGAACTTGACTTCGTACGTGCGACCTTCCTACTTCTATTTATGTAACGATTCAACGTTCTTATGATTTATTCAAATTAGCTTCAAGGGAATTTATGTCTTTTATTTAAATATTATTGTTAACTTATTATATTGACCAAAAGGCATCACAGACTGAACTGACGTTTCTACGAGAAGAAGACGTATTTGATGAATGCACCTTGTTTAAAATTACAATTCCAGAAAGCAAAACACACGTTATTCGCGAATTTGTGGTCACTGCTAGAAATATTGCTGGTGTTAATCTTATTTACCTCCTCAAAAAGTATAGAAACATTAGACCTCCTGCTGTAGAGCACGACAGATTTTTTGTGCGATATTATAATGGAAAATGTGGCATACAACCCGTGGGCATAAATACCATTGGAAAATTACCAGCAAAGATTGCTCAGTACCTGGGTCTACCTAATGTTAAAGGATACACAGGACATTGTTTCAGACGCTCGTCAGCGTCTCTCCTAGCAGACTCAGGAGTGGACATTCTGAAAATAAAGCAACACGGAGGATGGAAATCCAACAGTGTAGCCGAAGGCTATGTTGAGAGTTCATTAGAAGATAAGAGAAGAATTTCAGAAAACATTCTGGCCCAAGCCCCTGGCACGCATGTAGATATCTCAGCTTCAAATGAAATTAACAACAAGAAGTTCAAGAGAATATTTACCCAGAAAATGGAATTACTTCAAATATATTATACTGTGTCTTTAATAATGTTGTTTTCAATAGAACTTAAAATACTATTGAATTAAAATAATGAGTTAATATTGTCTGTTTAAATAATGAAATAATTGTCAGTTTTTACAGTAATTAATAAATTATTCTTTGAAACTTAAACAGTTACGTAAAGTTTTTACATAACTACTTTTCACTACTGATATAATATGAAGGTTATGAAAAATGTGACGTTTCCTAATGTCAAGGAGTGACACATTTCATAGCGGAATTAGATAAAAAAAACATTACCGACTAAAAGTTCATTCGAGAAATTAACAAGTCGTAGACTAGAACGCGTAAACAGAGAACCGAATATAAAATAAATAACCAATAGAGACCGAATAGCTATAAAAGTTTAAATTCGACTCGATAATTAGTTTAAAGTGCTTCGAATAATAAATAATTGAAAATCGAAAGCAGCACACGTTCTAAAACCCGATTCCCGGTCTCCGGAGTTGCTCTAACGATTTCATATTAACAGGAAATTGTTCGGGGCAAATTTTATCTTCGTTTTGTCACAGGTACGCAACTTTTTTTTTGGGCGAAATAAAAGTCATTCGGTATAAGCCGTTTCAAGATAATTCGTTTTGTTCTAGAACTTTCTCACGCTATATAGACCTGGGAAGTTAGGACGAATTTTTCCCCAATCAAAATCATATATACCCCCAATTATTTTCCCTAAATACTCGAATAAATTCACGAGATATAGTCCATTGTGAATTTTAAAATTGGCTTATCTACTCTATACGATTTTTAATTAATTTCTGGTTGATGGTAGTCCTTTTTTTTGTAACATTGTTACTTACATCCTGTACAAATGAAATGATGCCCGGAATATAATACCAAGGACATTATCTAATTCAATTTAATACAGACAAATTTCTAAATAAAGAACTTTTTGTATAGTCAACATTCCATTCCATTTCTTGCATTCAAATCTGAAATATGAATAGAACTCCAACAGCCACTCTTTGCTCTTATATTTCATTGAAAATTTTAATGAAATCATCCTTGGGAGCCTATTCTAGATATAGTCGTCGATTTGGACGGATGTCGTTTGGTTCTTGGATTTTTAGACAGAAACGCTAGAAGCTTTTTATACAATGACCTTTTTCAAACAAAATAGTTAATTTATCCAAAGGTCTTAGAAAAACTACAATGCCTCCGATTTCAATTTGTTATTTTGCCCAAAATTAGCACAAATACTATAAAAGATGTAGCGAATTTAATTTAAAACCCGTAGAAATGCAGAAAAGAGAAACACCTGGAACAGAAAACACACAACACACGCTATCTATCTCTCGCTCCCTCTCCTGTCCCTCCTTCTTTAGCTCACTATCCCTATCTCCTTTCCTTACTCTCTCGCTTTTATTGCTTTATCGCTTTTGTTGCTTTCCCTCTCGCTTTCTATAACCTTCTTTTGTTCCCTCGAAGATGATGTTTCAATAAAACTATGAGAACACAAATCTGACATTAAAAACCGGAAATTTCATTTATTTGAACTATGTATTATTTGATCGTTCATAAATCTTCCTGAAACTGCATTCACTAGTCCTGAACCAACATTTGGAATATCAAAAACATGGTCGTACATCTCGGTGGATTCAAACAAAATATTAGAGAGCACGTGCCAATGCAGGAATACAGCAAACTCCTAGTCAATTAACCCTCGGAGTATGTGACTAACGAAATATTAGATCACATCAGGGGCCAGATAAGGAAAGTGGCAGGATTACTCACCGGCCACTGTTCCCTAAGGAAGCACATTCATACAATTAACATATATAGAGATGAACCTATCCGTCTGATGAGTATGGAAACAACCTCACAAATCATATTCGAATGTAAAGCTCTGAATGATTGGAGTTATAGACTACAGAGTGCCCAGGGGAGGATTTCTCCAATAAGGACCTAGTGCAAAGAATGTTGAGTCTAATAAGGACTGCAGGTATCTTCACCATAAACGTAAAACCAAGAGCGCAAAAAGCCTGAAGGTTCGGGTGCCGAGGATTCGAAGAACTAATCACTCAATCAATCTCTTTCTCTATGTCTAGTTGTCTCGTCTCTAAGTCTCTGTCTCTTCTACTCTCTCTTTCTCTCTGTGTATCTTTCTCCACTCTCTTTTTCGGTCTCTTTTACTATCTCTCTTGCTTTCTGTTTCCCTCGTTCTGTGTTTCCCTTGATCTCTATCGTTTTTTTGCTTTCTCCCTCGCCCTCCATTGTTTTTCTATCCCTCGCCCAACATTGTTTTTTTGCTTTATCACTTACTCTCTGGAACTTGATGTTTGATAAGAAATATTAGAACGCAAATTTTCTATTTTTTACTTTACTTTCAAAATGTCATCGGAAAATGATTCCCGACAATCGGGAAATGTTTTCCTAATATTATATCGACCCGATTAGCGGCCGACCGATTTAACATCATCAGCTAAACAAGGACAGCTTGAGATATGCCCGTGATGTCCCGTTTCGTCATATCCGCTTTAATAAAGGCAGCGGCGGCAAGCGGCGGCGGTTGCAGTGATTCGTAGATTTACAACGTAAGATTTTTGAACCGCATGACACTTTTACAAGGAGAAATTATACAGCTTTATATTTACAGGAACGGCATTACAAATAAACCAACAACAATTTTTTTATTAGAAATTAATTATATATTAGAATTTATGGAAATTTAAACGAAAATGGTGTACATATTTGAAGTATTTTACTTATTGATGTTCCTCATGTTTATTTAAGTAAAAAAATTGATTGGATATTTTATTTTAAAAATTATTTGACATATCATGAATACTGATAAGTAAGCGACCGGTGATTAAAGAAGTGAATGACAAAGGAATTACTTTTTTTATTGTTGGAACATTTTAAACAATAATAGTTTAACGGTAATAGTGTTTTTGAACTTACAAAATTCTTTCCGTAATATAAAGCATGACTATAAATGCCGTGCATTTTCTAAATAGTTGTTATATGTATTTTTTTTTACAATAATAATGCCAATCCAGACACAAATCAACAAATTGTGTTACAAATGCGAACAAATTTGTAAGTAATGGACAAAAAATGTCCACTTGTGTTATATTTTATGTAAATGTTACTTTAACTTACGAAAAACATTAGATACTGAACAAAAAAAATCACAAATTTTAATATTTGTGGATCGCACCTCGTATGTTCGAATGTTTATGTTAGGAGCAGCAAGAAATACTATAATCGTAAAAACTACATAAGATGTTTTCTACATACCAGAAATACCAACAACGTTTTTAGATAGAATATTATTTGTTTGGATAAAGTTTTTTAATTTGGTAGCAGTTTTCTGGTGTTTTATATAATTTATGCATACTATTCAAAGTATTTTCTGTCGTTATGGGCTGTTATTGTATAATAAAAAGATGCGGAAAGGTTGTAAATGTCCAGATTACGGAATATTACGAAGTTTCTGGTTGGATGTATTTAGTGTTGCATAATCATATGTAGGTGACGAGAAAAATTCAAACTTGAGATATTGCGTTTGTGTGTACATTATTTTTATTGTAATTAAAAATAATTTTAACAATTATTGGTTTGAAAACAATGCGTTCCTATTTAAATATATGATTTTCATATATTGGACGAAAAATGGCGACCCTTCTGTAATGTGAGCTGAGATGGGAGGATCGTCTAAATGTAGCTCTGCACCAACGTTGCCAAGTGTAGTCCTAAACTAAAACGTTTGTGTTTTGGAAAGTAAAAATATTTTAATAATGATATTTATCACAGTTGA
The DNA here is from genome assembly GCA_949126875.1 of Lochmaea capreae. NCBI lineage: Eukaryota > Metazoa > Arthropoda > Insecta > Coleoptera > Chrysomelidae > Lochmaea > Lochmaea capreae. Next base: position 22,541,626 of record OX421403.1, read on the forward strand.
TTAAAAAGCAATGTGTTAAGAAATCAATATTTGTCATTTTTAAAATTATGTTTAGCAAAACGTACTGAAAATTGTTCGAGTTTACAATACAGAATTATCATACAAAAAGGAAAACTCACGAATGCATAGATACATTTTCCCTAATCGAAAAATTGAATTGTGTAATTGACAGATTATTATAATAATTTTCAATAATAACCTAACCAAAACCACCCTACCTTACCCCCTACCCTAATCCGAATCGAAAAATTGAATTGTGTAATTGACAGATTATTATAATAATTTTCAATAATAACCTAACCAAAACCACCCTACCTTACCCCCTACCCTAATCCGAATCGAAAAATTCTTCGTATTTTTAGTCAATTTTTGAAAAAAACAATAAGAAAATAAAAATAAAAATATCTTGACTCGGACACGACTCGAACCTGGTACCTCTGTGTTAGGAGCCCAGCACACTTACGATGGGCTATTCTCTGCACACATTAATGATATCGTATAGAAGGTTAAAAGCTTTAGAACCGTCGCATGAAAGCCGAGCGCCACCGGAGATACTCGATGGCGCCCTTTCAGTTTAGGACTACACTTGGCAACGTTGGTGCAGAGCTACATTTAGACGCTCCTGAGATGGGAGTTGAGTGGGTAAATAATAACGGTTCGACGGTATGATATCTATGGTTCGAAGCACAAAAAGGAAAAGAAGATGACTGTTGAAGGTTGACGTTACTGAAAAAATGGCGTAATTGTGCTAAAAGTGTGTTTATTGTATTTAAAAGTGAAATAATCGCAATCAACTAGAATTTATAAATTGAATTCAATGTATTATTATATAGTATTTACTTCCCTTTATTAGTTTCTATGGCAAACGCCAAGGAAGATTTTTTCGATGCATTTAAGAATAGATCCGTGAACAAAGTTGAAAAATTTAGTTTCAAGAAAGTTAACAAGGATTCTACCAAGCCTCGTACAGTCGAAACTATATCTCATTTTTTTAAACCTGTTCAGAAAAAAATAACTTCGAAAGATAGCATTGAAGACGATTTAGAAGCTATTTTTAATGAACCCTCTTCTACCCAACAAAACAAGATCGTTTTGAATTCATCCAGCAAAAATAATTTAAATACTACCCAACAAAATGGTGCTAATAAGTCAAAGTTTAATTTTAAAAGTACATCAAATAAAAGAGTTGATATTTCTACTAATCAATCCATAAAAAAAGTAGACACTAGAACAAAATCTATTGGTGAATCTATATGTAGTATTAGTCAAATAAAAGTCAAACAAGACAAAAGAAAAACTATCTCACCAACAAAATTGAACTTGAAAAATCTTGTACATACTATTTCTTTGGATGAATTTGAAGATAAAGGGGCAACACAGAAAACATCTCCGAAGAATACACTAAAACATACTTCGGAAACGGTAGTACCTAAGAGCTCCCAAAAATTTCAATTCAAGAAGACTGCAACCAATATTTCTTCCGTTTTTAACTCTCTTTTTGGAGATGGTGTTGGAGAATGTAAATCTACAGAAACTATAAAAACACAACCAAACTGGAATCAAAATGGAAATACCCTAACTAACCTACATGCTGAAGAAACGGAGAACGTAAAACAGATCAATTCCAATACTCCAAGTTCACCTGATACTTCAACAAAACCAGTAATGTCTAATTCTTCAGCATGCAAGAGTCCTAGTTTATTATCTATTAAAAAGCAGTGTAATGATATTTCTATTGATTCCCCAATAATACAGCAAAATGTATCAAACAATAAAGAGACAAACAAACCAAAAAATGATGTTAACAAGTTCCTTCAAGATGAAATTACCATTATTAGTCAGTCACTAGCTGCCTCTCAAGATGATTATATGGATGATGAAACTTTTGAAAAATTATTTGGTGGAGCAACTGAAAAGTCAGATATTCATTTAAGTACAAAAGATTGGAAAGACGATTTTACAGAAAATGTTGAAAATAATACAGGTAAGTGCAGATGTTTTATTCAAGATACATGACAAATTAACCTTTTTCACAATAAATATGAAAAATTATCATAGGCTAGACTTACTTTGTTTAACTAGAAATAAATTCACTTTTGAAACGGTATTTTTCAAAAAAATTTGGCTAGATGGGCATTAAAGGAGCAAGTTTGACAGTAGTTGGTGGTCTATTTGCATGCAGCTATATTTATTATAATTATTTTGTGTATTCCTTTATAAAGCCTCTTCATCACAAAATTCAGAACACTGCTACACAGAAGAGGTATCTGCAATTAATTGGGATGAAGATGTATTTGACGAAGAATCCACTATCCCCAGTTTCACTGATCGTGATGATAATACTTCTGAGTTTACCAAACGTTACCACTTCTCTGATTCTGTGGAAGAAATTTTGCACCAAAAATTTGGGCTTCAAACTTTCAGGCCTCAACAACGTGAAATTATTAATGCAACATTAAATCGGCATGATTGTTTTGTACTTATGCCAACAGGAGGTGGTAAAAGTCTTTGTTACCAACTCCCAGCTGTTTTAAGCGAAGGAGTTACAATAGTGATTTCCCCTCTTAGGGCTCTGATTGGTGACCAGGTAGATAAAATGAACGGTCTAGATATTGCAGCTGCACATCTTTGCCAAGATGTTAGCCTAGAAGATACAAATCGTATTATGAATAAATTGCATTGTAGGGAACCACTTATAAAATTGTTGTATCTCACACCTGAGAAGATCATGGCTTCTAAAGCCGTTGAAGACATGATGAAGACTTTGTATCAGAGAGGAAAGTTGGCTAGGTACTTTAGAGTTTTGGTAAGATTGAAGAATGTTATTTTTTAAATGTATTTGTTTTAGATTCATTCTTGATGAAGCACATTGTTTATCACAGTGGGGCCATGATTTTAGGCCTGATTATAAACAGCTCACTTTTCTAAAACGTGAGTTTCCAAATGTTCCAATAATGTGCCTTACAGCTACTGCTACAAAACAAGTAGAAAATGATGTTATCACTATTTTGAAATTGAAAAATATTAAAAGGTTTATCATGAGTTTTAATAGACCCAATATTAAATATCAGGTAAGTCAAAATTGAAAATCTACAACATTTTTAATCAAATTTACCCTTTTTTAAATTGAAGGTTATTCAAAAAAAAGGCAAATTCGCTAACGATGAGATAATAAACTTAATTAAAAAAAAGTTCATTAGAAAATCTGGCATTATATATTGTTTGGCTCGAAATGATTGCGACACCTTGGCTGATATTTTAAACAAAGCTAATATTATGTCAAGACCTTATCATGCGGGTATGTCAGATAAAATTCGTAACTCTATTCAAAGAGAATGGATGCAAGATAGGTAAAACATTTTTATTCATTCGTAGCATGTTTTTACATTCTTTCTTCAACAAATTAATTGTTTCAACCCTTACTAAATGGAAATTGTTCATAATTATCAAATAAAAGAAACTAAGATACCTTATGTCTATGTACTATATATTTATAAGTATTAGATCATTACACATTTTATTACTTTGTCAAGTTCTGTTCTTGCTTAATAAAGCCTATTCTTGAAGGTTTCACATTATTATTACAGGTCTTTCAAAATGCCCTATATTTTATAATTTCTCATTCCAAGAAATTTTGGGCCTTCCTTGTTTTCTCTTCTGTTTTGTGGAGTATTTAATATGCTATTTTTAACCACCTCTCTCTATAAATGAGTAGCTTTCAATTTGTTCTGAACTAGTTAAAATCTCTTCCTGTTCTTCATATATCTTTCATCTCCACAACTATATATCTATCTTTTTTGTTACTTTTTGACATTTGCCAACATTCTGCTCCATATGTTAGGCAGGCTTTCTAATCACTTCATATATTTTGACCTTTGTGCCAGCTTTCATATTATTTTTGACCATAAAAAAATCCATAGTTTGTGTAAACTTCTGAGGTTAACATATATCCTAGGTATTTACAGCAACTGGTCCTTCCAATATCTCGTATTTTTTGTCAGTGTCTTCTACTTACAAATACGTTATTCCATGTAATTAAATCCCAGTCTTTATATTGTTGGCTCAACTTGTTATATTTCTGTTGTGAAATTTGTTGTTTATTGAATTTATTTGATAACCATACTACTCTTTTTAGGTTTTTTGTAATTGTGGCTACAATTGCATTTGGAATGGGAATTGATAAACCTGATGTACGTTTTGTAATACATAATTCATTACCAAAATCAGTTGAAGGTTTTTACCAAGAATCTGGAAGAGCAGGAAGAGATGGAGATATTTCTTATTCGTATTTGTTTTATAATTACTGTGATGTATTACGATTACAAAAAGTGAGAAAAAATTATTCGTTTATTATTTTTTATTAAAAAAATGTTTTTCTTTCAGTTGATGCAGTTAGACAGAAAAAGTAACGCTGGTGTCCGGGAAGGTCATAACAATAATTTAAAACAAATGGTCTCATTTGCAGAAAACATGGTTGACTGCCGCCGTTATTTGCAACTAATCCACCTCGGGGAAAACTTTAATAGACAACTGTGTATTCGAAATCAAGCAACAACTTGCGACAACTGTGAAAATATTAATGCATATAGTACAGTAGAAGTGACAAATGAAGCGAAACAATTAGGAACGCTGGTGAAAGATATAACATCACGAAGTAATGTAACGATGTTACATGTAGCTGATGTCTATAAAGGTTCTAAAATACAAAAAATCTTTAAAATGGGACATGATAAACATCGGTTATATGGAGCAGGCTCTACATTCGATAAAACTGATATACAAAGGATTTTAAAAAATATGGTACTTAAAAACGTTCTGCAAGATAAAGTAGTTAACACAGGACAATATCCCATTGTTTATATCACAATTGGAACAAAATTTAGTGCTCTAAACGCACCAGACTTAAAAATCACAATACCTGTTAATCAGAAGTCTGCAAAGAAGATAAATACTAGTATAGAAGAAGTGGTAGAAGATAAAGAACTCCCTGGTCCCTCTAAACCTCTTCCTATAAATGTGAACAAAACGAAAAGCACAGTGTATTCCAAATTTAACAAAACGAAAATAAATAATCTCAAAGTACAATGTCATGAAGCTTTACTGGAAGAATGTCGCAAACTAGCGTTGGATAGAAACTTAACTTTATCAGCAATCATGAATCTAACAGCTATAAAGACGATGTCCGACGTTTTACCGAAGACCAAAGAAGACTTTTTAAAAATTCAACACGTTACGGCGGCAAATTTTAAAAAATGCGGTGAGAATTTCTTGGCTATTACGACAAAATTCCGCGAACAAGTGGATGCTTTAGAAACGGCGCCAAAAATCACGGAATCTCCCAGGTTTGGTGGAAGTTATGATGAAGAAAACGATTGGAGCAGTTCGCTACCTTCTTCTACTAGAGGAACGAAACGGAAATGGACCGGTGGATATAATAGAAGTACGAAAACGAAATGGAGGAAAAGAACAACGAAAAGTCCTAAGAAAAAGTCACCGAAAAAAGGGTGGCAAAGTAAACGAGGAGGGAAAGGTGGCGGTAGTTCAATTGGATTGATGCCGCTTCATATTAAGTGAATCAATATATTGACTGTAATCTGTATATTGTTAAGTATGTCCATGAGAAATTAGTTTATGTATTGAGCGATTTGTATTATATTTATTTTTTTTATTGCGTTGTCATTTTAACCCGAAACAAATTTATAAAAGATCGCTTTGGGTACTTATGTCCTAATAGACGGAGAGCTGGCTACATAAAAAATGTTTGGATCTGGTACATGGTTCGTTTAAATTGAAACCGGTACCTTTGGTGTAGCCGAACATAATTTTGCCTGTCTGGCATCGAAAATTTATAAGGTACACGGATTCTTATTACAGGAAAAGCTTTTATTCATACTCGAGAAAAGCGGAAAAATATTGGCAGACAGTTTGCTAGTGGTTAACGTGCCCTCAGACAACGCCAAAGGGGTGTAAAAGTAAATAAAAAAAAATCACAAAGTACATGAACAAATTTTTTTTTATTTTATTATTTAAACTTAGAAAAAAACAATTTACCAAATGGCAGACAGAGAAGTGGGTGCTAAAGCCTTGGCAGACAATTTGAAATAGTTCATTATAATTTATTATTTTTAATTGCGTTTAAAATTTCGTTAAGGTATCAAATAAATATTGAGATATGAGAATATCCAAGTCTGATAATATTCGATTTCGCTAGCAGTATCAGACTCAGATTGACAATCATCTTCGCTGTCATAAATAGAATCTTCCTCGGACTCGATTTCTGCCTCCTCGCCTGAAATACAGTAGGATTTTTACACATTCAATTAAAAAAATAATTTATATTCTTTATGCAAAAGTATTTTACCTTTAATTATTTCAGCATCAAGTACATCTTTTATTGTACTAGGCAGCTGTGGTCCATCGAACCAGTTGAATTTATAAATTTCCTCTTATATTATCCATCGACAATTCTCAGGATTTAAAATTGATGGTAATTTTTTGTACGCATTTATCCATATTGTGGCAATATATTTCGTTATTAATAAATGCTGCCTGAATTCAGCCTGGTCTTCACATATTAAATAAAAAACAAAGGATGTATGATAATAATACAAAAAGAGAGATATTATTTGTGAATTTGATCCTTTTTAAAATAATTTTAAATAGTCCGCCACTGGCGATCTCTTCTACAGCAACTATTGGCCATATGATTTATTGCAATTGGCCCATTAATTTTATGATTGCCGGCCAAAGTGAAGACGATATACTTTGAGACTATAAGAGATTTGCTTCGTGAAGAAAGTGTCGTTCGTCTAGACATGTCTTTTCTGTTATGACTCAATAAGTTTAATAAAATAGCAGATTGTTGAATATCAACACATCACTAGCTTTAGGATGATGATAAAACATAAGTAAGTGAAAATATTTTGATTGGTGATATCAGTAACTTTAGCAAAAAGTACCTATACATTCTTATTTCCACAACATTCTAATTAATATTATTAATTCTCCTAGAAACTCTCTTACAAATGGATCGGCAGCAACTCCAAAAGTTCGTCCAGTACCTGATATCGGAGCACCATACGGAAGTGCTTCCTACCGCCCAGAAACTAGCCGACGAAATCCTACAACAACGGTCGGAAATCAATCAAATCCCAGGAGCTCCAGATCCGACAGCTGGAGCTTCCGCGGACGATGAACATTCGTGGCATCTGGACGAAGAACAAGTTTGCGAGCAGGTTAAAAGTTATCTTTCGCAAGGAGCTTATTACAATGCCAACAAACAGTTGAATTCGTTGTTTTCAAAGGTACGTTAATTCGAGTATAAAAATGTTATTCGTTCTAATACCAATATCTTGATAGGTAAGAGAGATGCTGAGAGCTCAAGATTCAAACGGCGCGCGAATGTTGACCCTCATCACCGAACAGTTCCTCTCCGACCCCAGATTACAAATGTGGCGTAATCAAGGTACTCCCATGACTGATAAGTGTCGACAACTCTGGGATCAATTAGGATCACTTTGGGTGTGTATTGTTTTAAATCCAAATTGCACTCTACAAGAAAAACAACATTGGAAGCAGCTGTTGGAAAAATGGGCAGTGATAGATGTGTGCCCACCAGAAGATCCAGATTTTAGGTTGCAACAGCAGGGATCCAGGGACTCTGTAAGTACCACCGTAGTTAGTGTATTGTTCACTAAAAATTAATTGAGAATCGTATCCATATTTTAATTAAATTTTTCAGTATTCAACCAGAGATAGAGATCGAGATAGATACGACGAGAGGTACCGAGATCGAGATAGGTACGCAGATCGAGAAAGAGATCGAAGAGAAAGGAGAGATCGAGACAGAGAGAGAGAAAGAGACAGAAATCGTGCTATGTATGATTCGTCAGATAGTTCAGAAGATGACGATGAAGAGGACTCAAACTCTTATACTCACAGGTAGATTATTTTGTTTTATTTATCATATTTGAACGTTTCGGTGAGTTATTGAGTGTTTTGGAATATTATCGAGAGGTACTGATTGTTTTGGTGTCTTATTGAGAGTTCGATTGATTGGTTCAGCAGCACCAGTCAGAGGCTTAGAGTCCTCGGCACCTCAGCCTTTAGGCTTTTTGTGCTCTTAGTTGTGCCATTTATGTGAAGAGACCAGTGGTCCTTATCAGTCTTTTCACTAGGTCCTTCTTGGAGAAATCCTCCCTTGGAAGTTCTAGTCCTAGGAGTCTATATCTCCAAAAATGCATAACGATCGAAGATAATGTGAGAGGCTGTTTCTTCCTCTTCCATGCACAACCGACAGATAGGTTCCTCCCTATATATACCGATTGTATGCAAGTGCTTCCTTAGGGTACAGTGACCGGTTAGTAAACCGAGGGTTTTTTTTGTCCAGGAGTTTGCTGTGTTCCTGTTTTGGTACGTGTCTCCAGTACGACTGATGTTTAGTTTGAGTCCACCGAGATATAAACCACGTGCAACAGTTTTAGATATCCCAAATACTGTTTCAGGACCAGTGAATGCAGTCTCAAACCCTAGCTTTGCTAGGATGTCTGCCTTTTCATTTCCTACAATGTCCTTGTCCACTTAAGAGTAACTCTATTATGGTTAGCCAGGGTTAATAGTTTTTGTAGAAAGTCCCAGACCAGTCTAGATCTGATCTTGGGACATGCTAAAGATTTTAGTGCTGCCTGATTATCAGAGAGTATAAGGATCTTTTGGCCTCTATATAACAGATGTCGATAGCGTAGATTTCTGCCTGGAATGCAGATGCAAGATTCTTCAAGGATGCGTGGATATTGCACCTGGGTCTAGCACCATGGACTCCAGTTCCAATGTCAGTCTTAGATCCTTCTGTGTACCACACTAATGTTCCTTCCTGACTGCATGCTTCCAACTCATCCAAGTTTAGCTGAATACGTTATGGTTGGTTGTCGTTAATTGAGAGTTAGTGAGTGTTTTGGTGTGTTATTATGTTACTATGTTATTTTTTTTTGCCTTTTAGGAATAAACGTCTACGTTTGACGGGTAACTCTAAATCCCAAACACCAACTTTACCAAGATCGATCTTCCATAGAGCGTTAGACGCCGTCGGAATGTCTTGGGATAATATGCATCTTAAAAACATTTTATCTAGTGATACTTACTGCTCTCACGTTCCTGATACTTCCAGTTCCGGTAGCTTTAACTCACAAGGACAGCCGTTGTGGCACGGTAAATACTACAACAACTTCATCTACTCCAAATTACAGATTTTTTTTTTGTAGAATCGATTCCTTTGTGTGCCGCTCGCGTCGACTCTCTTCGTTCTCATGGCCATATGGAAGCCGCTCTTAGGTTGGCAGTTTCAGTAGTACGTACAATGAAACAACAACAGCTAGTGGCGCAAAGAAAATGGCATGAAAGTCAACAAAACACCAGCGCCAGTACCAGTATTAAAACTCAACCAAGTTGCAAGGTACTTAATTGAGTTATCGTTAAAAAAGTAGATTTTATATTATTTTTTTGTATGTTAGGTTACAGCATGTACTTCTCGATGTCAAGGTCAATGTACAGTTACTTCGTGTTCCACGACATCTGTTAACGCTCCTACGAACTTGGACGGGTGGGTGGGCCATCCGTTAGACCCCATTGGTTGCCTTATCGATACTCTGGCAGATGCTTCGGTAGTGCCAGAGCACGAAAGACCCAGAACACCGACCAGTTATTTAGATTTAGTGGGTATGGAAGATCAACATAGTAATTTAAGGCCGAGGTATCATCACGTCCCTGTTGTCGGTTCAAGGGATCGAGCGGAAACATATCTTACGTTAGCGTTCGAGGTCGCTCTTATCGGTTTAGGTCAACAAAGGATAATGCCCGTAGGACTTTACGCACAGGTTCGTATCTATGAAAAAAAATTGTTTGCTGTTTGTAATAACATTTTTTTTTTCCCATCAGGAAAAGGCGTGTAAACAAGAAGATCGTTTAATAGGAAAACTTCAAGAAATCGAATTGGATAATAGTTTGGTAGCAGTCTTGCGTCGTCAAGCTATAATCCTCTTGGAGGGAGGCCCTAGCAGTGGTTTAGGTATCGGCATCCACCCGGAGAGCATCCCAATGCATACTTTTGCGCGATTTTTATTTTTATCTCTTCTCAATTATTACCCGGATTTGGCTTACGAAGTCGGTTTAAGAGCGATGCGGCTGCCTCTTTTGGAAGAACACGAAGACTCAGACGACCCTTTAGGTGGAAATCCGAGCAGTTCCTTGATGATGAGCAGATCTCCGAGATGGTTTACCATAGGTCACATCGAGACGCAACAGTGTGCTTTAAGTTCTACCATGCTTAGTGCAGCTAAAGGTAACTAAATCGCTTGATTTTATTAATTTTATCCTTATTTATCGTTTTATTTTTAATAGGCGAGGTGATGCGGTTAAGGACGGTCTTAGAATCGTCACAGAGACATATCCATAGCTCTTCTCATTTGTTTAAGCTAGCTCAAGATGCGTTTCGTTTTGCTACGCCGGAAAATGGACCCAGACACCCTACGTTACTCAGCGTAGCATTCGAATTAGGATTGCAGGTAATTATATGTTAACACACTTAAACGCTGCAATCCCGACACTTTGATTCTTCTTTTAATTACTCAGTTGATTGATTTACTTTAATTTTTCAGGTAATGAGAATGACGTTATCATCTTTGAATTGGCGCAGACGCGAAATGGTACGATGGCTGGTGACTTGTGCCACCGAGGTGGGAGTAGACGCTTTGATCTCAATTATGCAAAATTGGTATCAGTTTTTTACGGCTACCGAAGCGACCGGTCCCGTAGCCACTACTATAATGTCCCACAGTACCATAATGCGGCTAAATTTGAATTTCGGACAGCAGGAAGAGTTGTCGAGCTGCGCCCGTACTCTAGCATTACAGTGTGCCACGAAGGACCCTCCAAATTGTGCCTTGAACGCTTTGACCTTGTGCGAAAACGAGGCTCTAGCCTTTGAAACTGCTTATCAAATTGTCGTGGATGCTGCATCTCACATAATGACGTCTTCCCAGCTATTTACCATCGCTAGGTATATGGAACATCGAGGATATCCAACAAGAGCCTACAAACTAGCCATGTTAGCGATGAAGAACGTCCATTTAGCGTACAACCAGGTAATTATTTTCAACTTATTCCTATCACAATACGTTTCTATTGATTCGATGTTTTTTCAGGATACTCATCCAGCAATAAACGACATACACTGGGCGTGCGCTTTAAGTCACTCTCTAGGCAAGACTGAACTGTCTAATATGATTCCTTTATTGGTGAAGAACGTACAGTGCGCTACTGTTCTTTCGGATATCCTTCGGAGATGTAGCATGACAGCTCCTGGTATCAGTTGTCCACATCCGGCTCCGTTGGATGGCGGCAAACACCCCCACCCTCATCGCAGCGGAAGAGGATGCAGCGGTGGGGGTATAAAACCACTTTCTTATGACAGACCTCCTCTTAGGCAACTGTTAGAAGCCGCGGTAGCTGCTTATATCAATACCACGCATTCCAGGTGAGTCATTAATACTCTCTACGTCATCCTCAATATGTATGTGTCAACTGTCAAGCTAATGCCCCATTTTTGACACTTCTTCCATGTAAGATGTGTCAAAAATTGATGCTCAAGGCCGTTCTTGTTTATATTTATAATTAACGGATATTTTTCTGTCCTAGGTTAACTCATATCTCACCTCGTCATTACGGAGATTTCATTGACTTCCTAACGAAAGCTCGAGATACGTTCGTGTTAGCACACGACGGCCATGCGCAGTTTACGCAACTTATAGAAAATATGAAAGTAGCTTACAAGGGAAAGAAAAAACTTATGTTTCTTGTTAAAGAGAGATTTGGCTGATATTCGTTAAAAAAAATGGTACGAATAAACCGAGTTTGGCAGCTGTAATATTTTCCATAACGCATGTGGAAATGGGTGGTCAGTCAGAGTAGTCAGTGCGCGCTTTCTTGTGTATTTTATTTTCCAAGTTCAGTCGTTGGATCATCCGTAAATTAGAGAAGTTTTATTATAGTTGAGGGATGAAACTAGAGAAGATTTAACAATCGTTTTTAGTATATTTCATTTTTTCTATATTCTGGTTGTGTCCCTCTATAATGTGTACGGTTTTGACGTTTTTGAGGTTTTTTCATCTGTTTGCATTGAGTAGGATTTTAATTGGAAAATGTTTACAGTAATGTACCAAACGACGTTTTCACAGCGATATAGTTAATGGAAAAAATCACGTTACTGGCTTATATTTCGACCATTAGTATCGGGGTCGGAGATATTGGAAGATATAAGTTCAATAATATTTACGAAAATTGTGTTGAATAACGTTGTTTTGAAAAATGTTAAATATTGTCATTTGCACCATGACTTCGCGGTAGAAACGGAAAAAAATTTAAAACTGATAAACATATTAAACTACAGTTCCTGCATATCTAATGATAAAATTAAAACATGGTAGTAGAAAAAAACTCTTCTTTTACATTGTTTTGTCGACTTAGCGGTCAGATCAATATCGGAAACAAATTTCAAAGATGTCAAAACGATTTGATTAACTAAAACATATAGATCAGATTCATCGCCTGCGCTTTTCTGCTAAAAATACTGACAATACATTTAGAATTTTATTTTATTAAACAACAGTTTTTTTCGCCTTTTTGGTGACAAGACTAAATGGACAAATTTGGCAAACTCTCAGTATAATTGACGAAGCTCAAAAAAAATCATAAACTAAAATATTGCTTGAGGTAAATCGAATGTAATACTTTGCGTGTGCCAAATTTTTCGACTGTCTTTAAAAACTGATTTTTGTTTTTTTTGAAAATTTTAGCACAATTCGTTTTCGAAGCAATTTCAAAACAAAGATGAGATATCGGTACCCTTATGTAAATTTTGTAATTATATAGGTTAAGCCCTTGATATATATATATATATATATATACATAGAAGAAAAAAAGAGAGAATGAAGGAGATATGTTTTTGAGAATTGTATTAGATCTCATTATTGTCTTGAACGGCAATTTATTTTAGTATTATTTTTATTTAGAAAAACCATCGGATAAACGAAACATAACCTTTTCTGAATGACACAAATAGACCATAATAAACCAAAAAAAATAATAGTAGGATGAAACCCATTATAAAAATGAAAGAAAAAACAATTTACGGGCGATCTGAGGTCGGGAAGGGGAAGGGGGTGAGTTTTTAAGGGTAAAACACGGCTTATCTCGATTTCCGTCAAATCCTATAGAAAAAAGTCAAATGGAAGAGTTGTAGGTAATAAAAAGATCTACAACTTTTGTGTTTACACTTTTTTCATATAACCTCAAAATTTAAGTGGGGAATTTAAAAAGAAAACAAGTTTTTGGTTTTTTATTTTTATTTTTTACAAAAATAAATTTTTTTTCACGAAATTTTGTGAAAACTCACCTTTTCATGTCCCAAATACACTGTAATTTATTTGATTTGAAATATTTATTTTTTCAACTTATTTTGACTTGATATCGAAAAAGGACCCTAATTTTCAATAGAAAATTCATCCGTCAAAATATCAGCTTTTTTCAAAAAGTTGGTGTGCTTTCTGTCCGTTGAAATCTCTACTTTTCGATGGTGTAAAAAAAATATTACTATTTCACAGAAAATCGAAAAAATCTAAAAAAAAAACTCGAATTCGAAAATTTGTTTTTATAGAATTTCATCTAAACAATGTGACTGCTGCAATATTTTTCAATAAAAAAAATTGATTTATTAAATTCTAATTACAATTATGTCGTAAAAAATCTCATAATATATAAAAATAAATTTAAATCGTACTATTGAATTTAGATACTTTATTCCGATTTTTTTTTACACCATCGAAAAGTAGAGATTTCAACGAACAGAAAGCACACCAACTTTTTGAAAAAAGTTGATATTTTGACGGGTAAATTTTAGATTGAAAATTATGGTGCTTTTTCGATATTTAGTGAAAAAATAAATATTTCAAATCAAATAAATTACAGTGTATTTGGGACATAAAAAAGTAAATTTTCACCAAATTTCGTGAAAAAAGATTTTTTTCAAAAGATAAAAATAAAAAACCAAAACCTTGGTTTTTTTTAATTTTCCACATACAATTTGAGGTTATGTGAAAAAAGTGTGTTTAGAAAAGTTGTAGATCTTTTTATTACCTACAACTTTGCCATTTGACTTTTTTCCATAGAACTTGTAGTTTTGCCGGAAATCAAAATAAACCGATTTTTACACTTAAAAACTCGCCCCCTTCCCCTTCCCGACCTCAGATCGCCCGTAAATTATTTTTCCTTTCATTTTTATAATATTCTCCTCCTTTTCCAATGGGTTTCATTCTACTATATTATTTTTATTTAACTTTTTATTATTTTTAGTCTTCTACCCTGGTCTAAAATGCATCAATAAATTTTAATACAAACTTGTTTAATGACCGGTAATTTGAGATTGCTTGACATGAAGCAATACAGCTTGCAATGCAATACGCCAGATGTCGTGCCCACTACTACAGCTTGATAGGTTTCTTATCTTTGTCTATTACCCCTGTCGTAAATTTTGGCTAATGTCTTCTGATGAACTGTTTCGTCTGCCTCTGATCTGCTGATATTTTCCACCATTATAGATATTTCTGTGGTCATGTTTATTGCCGATTTTGCGACGCAGTCAGGCTACCGAGTTCGTTTAAGGCATGTTTGTTATCCCATACTAGCTTAAAACTGACCTCTATGGAATTGAGTGCCTTTAGTACAGCTTGACTGTGTAACTATGGCAACCGAACCTTTTAATTTATTCATCACAGTAATGATTCGCCAAAAACTTGCCCCACTTTCTTTCAATTTAAATTTCCCTATGCCATGTCCTTGTTAAAACATTTTAAGGTTATGATTTTTATTCTCCGATGGACTTTTTTGTTGGCTCAGTTACGTCTTTATACAACCAAAGATTGTTAATTGTATAGTATTTATGTAAATATAATAAACTTACCAGGGGAACTAAAACACCCCCTAGAGATGGAAAATCGTCACCCGGATATTTTTTTTTATTTGTTTGCGATTTAACGCGGCGTTTTTCAATCTCTAAAATAAAAAGGTAAATGCTTCCTGTTAAACATTACAGTATAATATCGATAAGTACAAATGGTTGTTTAATGAGAAAAGATACGGTTGACAACTTGTCAGTATTATCTGTCAACTGTCATTCCAAAAAAAAAATGAAGCTACCTCTGATGCGTTCAGCAACTCGGATTTAAAAAAGTTGAGTGGTAACAAAAGTAGTTTTATTCTAAAATTCTAAATTGGTCACTTTTGCAGGTTTAAAGATACCTTTACATCTCTCACTTGTGTCAAATGTCTGACGTAAAATAGCATTGACTGTACATTAATTATATACATTACTTAATATTTATTGCACTATACTCGTATAAAAGCGGTGGCTTGTGATGGGCAAAGGGCCATGCTGTGTGAGCTACATAGAGAATCAATCCTCCCCACTTATTGCGGGTATGAGCTGGTTTACAAACGGATCCAAGATGGACGTCCAAGGTCGATCCGCCGACTAAACCAAAAACTGAACTTGTTGACAGTCTTGAAAAGCTTTTTAAACTAAGAAACCCTAGGAGCTGTGTTTGTGTGTCCTGAGGATGTAGATACATTTACCCCTTCACAGATTGTCAGCTTCCTTGCAAATATTGAGCTTGAAGGAGTAATTTAGTTTTGATTGAGGCACAAACCTAGAAAATTATACTAGACAACGCGATTTCTTTCAGGCGAGTTAGAACTTTCAGAAGTAGAGTTTTCATTGCAAAAATCACTGTCTGACATAAAAATCTTGAGATGTAAACATACCTTTAGTTGACTAGTCTACTCTGTGCGCAATAAATATCAAGTTATTTATATAATTAATGTAAACTGTCAATGTTATTTTGTGTCAGGCATTTGTCGCTTATGTCAGACGTCAAAGTACCTTAAGTTACATAAACAGTTAGTTGGAATGAGGTGTAGTGTCCACTCAACTTCTTTTATTCTGTGTAAAACTAGTTATAACGTTCAACCAATATTTTATTTGTCTTTCATTTATAATTCATTCACGCGTTGGTTGAATGTTAAGAACCGACTGATTATTTATTGTAAAAAGTATAATCAAATGAATAAAAAAAAAAGAAATAATGCATTAGTAAGTATGCAATATTAGCGATTTAAATAACATCAATAATCAAAATTTGGAGATTTCATCCAACCAAAAAAATATATATATAAGAAACGGCAATACGATTTTAGATTTTTTTTTATTGACCAGTGATTGGATTGTTTTTTCTTTTTTGTTAAGTTACATTTGTCTGTGATTATTATTATAATTTTAGCTAGAGGACTTCCAGAAACTATCAGTTATAAATAAACCCACGTTAGTTTTATTTTAAATTGATTATATTTGTTAGATTTCTATATTAGACTGATTTCGAATCTACTGTCAAATGTCACTTGTCTGTGTTGAGTGAGGAAACTAACATCAAACTCTTAGTAATGTTGAATTTATTCATTGAAGTGGGGAAAACATTGAAAATGTCACAAAAATTCAAACCTATCTTGATTCCATGACATGATGTCGCGACATTCAACGTCACGACTTAATTTATGTCACGTGAAAACGAAGCTGCACTTCTTAACCTATAAATTAACTGTCTTTAGTCAATAGAGGAGTTCAGTATAAGGTCAGTGTAGCCAACAAAAAGTGGTTTTTCTGACAAGAATGACAGTTAATGTCTACCATTCAAAACATAATGTGTTTGCAGGTTTTTTTTATCATTGCGAACATATATATTGCTTTATCAAAACAATGAATACACCCCCGAAGCGTAAATCTTAAAATTTAAAATGACGTATTAGCTGAATAATCAACACATCAATGGCCAATAATTCCAGAAACTTTTGGCATGTCACCATTTCATTTCTGTTATTATGTCACTAGTTATGTCAGATGTCAGTTTTTATTTATATTCATCTAATCGTTCATGTTTATTTTCAATTAGACGTTTCCAGTTCTAGTTAGTAGTATCTCTTAATTCTTCTCATTGCTTTTTCCAGTGACATCTGACATAACTAATGACAGTCATGAAATGGTGAATTTCCAAAAAGTTCCTAGAAATATTAGCTACCGATGCTTTGAGTATTCAGCTAAAACGTCATTTTAAATTTTAAGATTCACGCTTCAGTGGTGTATTCATTGTCTTAATAGAGCAATTTAGATGTTCGTAATGATAAAAACCAACAAAAATCTTATGTTTTGAATTAACATTAACTGTCATTATTGTCAGAAAAACCACTTTTTGTTGGCTACACTGACCCTAGACTGAACTCCTATATTAACATGTGCGCTATTTTTCAGGAAAGATGTTAGACGATTTTTTCTTGGTATATCACATAAACTACGGTTTACCTAGTATGGGTGCTTGTTGAAACCGTACAAGAAGTTTGGGACCAAAGCATACACAGTGCCGGAATCGAGTACACTTCGTTAAGTATCACTTTTTCTCCTTTCTTTTTGTTGTCAACTTTATTCGATTTTTCTAAACACCGTACATAACCACAAAAAGATTTCGAACTTGAGTACTATTATGGTTTATTTGTTTATTGTTTATGGTGAAAGTGGAGAATAATTTAAAAAATTGATATAAATCTCCATAGTACAGTCTAGTTACCCTATAACAATACCAATGTCTGCCTGGTACATGCAAGAAAAAATCGTCTTTTGTCAGTAACTTCTTGTTTTCTCTCTCTTGAACTGATCCAAAAAGTTTCTTCAAGAAATGGGTCCATAACTATGAATTTCCTTCTCTAAGTTAACAGTTCTTCTAACCAGATATTTATTATTTCTGTAATAATAAGCTCTATAAATATTAACGGAAAACCCTTAATTGGAAATTTAAATCCTAATCTTGACTAATAGTTATAAATGAAAACATTTCTAAAAGCGGAAACTTCGTCAAATATAACGTCATGCTGTTTATTTTTAACCACTTCTTATAGAATTGACCCTTTTTTTGTAAGTTAAATTATGTACATAAATAAAATGATCAATTAGGAGATTTGACTTCAAAGTGGAGTTTATTTGTAGCTTGGAAGGTCCTCGACGTTTCAATGTGTCAAGTGCCACTGTTTTTAAAAATATTTAGTTGTTTTTTACGGATTTAGGATTGTAAATATTCGACAGCATTCCATTCCTTAAAGATAATTTTATATTCGATTAATTGTTGTGTTGTGTTTAGTGTAAATTAGTTAGAAAAAGTGTACATATTGCCAAAAGACAAAGCGATTAGTTCTTTATTTGTTGATTAAACAATTTCAGTCTGTCAGTGTATTCATAATTTATGATTATTTTTATGATAAATAAAGATATTTGTAATTCGACTGTTTTGTTTTATTTCAGCAGTATTAAACTACACGAACACCTTTGGTGTTGGTTTCAAAAACTAAATGTTGGATTTTTTATTTTATAAAAAATGTTGAAATAATAATATTTTCTCACTTGCAAAGGGTTTTTTTATTCGCCTACCATCATTCCCTATAATACTATATACCTAATACGATATTTGCAGAATAAGCAATAATCCAGTCTCAACTATTATCTGATTCAGTGCTAATAGTTATTGGTAAGTGTCTTATTTGTAGATTCAAGTACTTCAAAATAATAAAACAAACCACACTACCAGTTGAAATCATTTTAATATTTCTTTTCAGGAAAAGAAATCAACAACACATTCTTCAAAATATATTATTGGTATGAAAATTTTAAAATATCAATGGAGTTCCTGAAATTAAAGAATGCTAGACTGTAAGTACCTTTATTCTATCTAAAAAGGAACGTTTGTGTGATATAGAATGATTTCTCTACAAGTCGAGCGTGGTATTGTCTTGATTTGCTTCCTCAATGAGTGTCAATTCTATTATGTGTACATAGCAAAATATTTTCAACTCGACGTGTCTCTAAATTACAAAAAAATGGAAAATAAAATAAATAGTTGGGACCATTAGAAATTGGAAGCTACTGATTTTGTTAATTTGCATCTTTCTGTAAAGAGCATCATCTTTTCATAATAAATAAAATTAATCATTGCCTAAGCTAATGCAATTTTATTTGTACACTCTGTATTATAACTAAGCAGCAAGGAGGTATGCAATGGAACAGGCACTAATGCTTGTTTAGTTGCATACCTATTAGAGAGATATTTTTCTAGTAGTTGGCAGCATCGAGCGATATTTGTATTGAGTGATCTCTCTATCGTAGTATTCTATGATTTTCGTTACAGGAAATAGTTCAGCTCTGTTCAAAGCAAGCGTTTAAAAAGTACGAGAAAGCATTTAATTGAACATAGCAAATTCCGTAAAAAGAACACAGCTATTATTACACATTTGATGGCGTTACCTATGGATGGCGTGGCGTCTTCACTGACAAAAAACCGCTTGTATTTTACTATTTTTGTGCATATGTATTTATATTTAATAATTTTTACGTTAATCAAACTTTTTTTAATATTATCGTTCGGGAATTACACTTGATCCAAAGAGGGTATGTTGAAATAGAGGTATGTTGAAATGGACAATTTGATGGCTTTTTATTCTTCTATAAAAACTACAATATATAATATTAGTAAAGCAGTTGATAATAATTCACACCCTTCAATGATTTTGTGAAAATTGTTCATCATGATCATGATGTTATGATACATAGCATCGAAGGAAGAAACAAGGTCTGCTAAACTATATTTATTTTACGATTGCAATTATAAGCTTTTAGAAAAGCTAATTGACTATTTGTCTTTCGTTCCAATTGATTTCTCTGTAGTAATTGTAAATATTTTATTCTATTTTAGATATCGTCGGTGAAATATGTTAAACAGCTATCTCCATTTAAACGAATTTTACAGGAGAGCATTAAAATCGTATAGATAACTTGCTACACCATGTGACTGGTAGAAACATCCATGGAGTCATAGATAGGCAGTAATGATATGCATTGAGCAACGAAAAATTCAATATTTCATTTGAATGTTTTTTTTTTACGGACAAAATTTGGAGATAGCAGATTTTCGTTATTTAAAAAATAATATTAAAATCAATTTTTAAGGAGATGGCAGCATTTCGTTGATAGAAAATGAAGTTTATTATTTAATAAAAACACGAATGTAACGGAAATGTCGGAGATAGCAGTATATCGGCTGTTAATTTGAAGCATTTGGAGTTAGCATGTTTTATTGAGACAAAATACCGACATTATTTATAATTTTAAGAGAGTTGGCTGTTTTTCATACTTGCAGGGCATTTTTCTCTTTCTAACAGTATAAAAAACGCATTTTAACCCATTAGTGGAGTTAGCAGGTTAACACGTTTCACCGACGATATATGATTATCTTCAAGTTTTCCACCAATACAGTGCTGCTTCAATAACTAGAGTATCCTTTTATTAGACCAGTAGGGTATTATAGAACAACAGATATAAAATAAGCAATAATAGGAGCTCCTCCAGTCTGAACTATTATCTGATTCAGTTCTAGTAATCATTGGTAAGTGTCTTACTTGTAAATTCAAGTACTTCAAAATAATAAGATGCCACACTGCCATTGGAAATAATTTCAATACTTGTTTGTTTTCAGGGAAAGAAACCAGCAACACATTTTTCAAAGTTTTTTGTTGTCTTAGAAGATTTTAAAACATAAATGGAGTTACTGCGTGTTAAAAAATGCTAGACTGTAAGTACATATATGCAATTATTTTGTATATTCTAATTATCCCAACCTAACTTGAGGAGCAAATAGAATGATTTCTCTTCAAGTCAAGCATGCTATTCTCTTGATTTACTTCCTCAATGAGTGTCACTTCTATTATGTGTACATAGCAATATTTTCAACTTGACCTGTCTCTAAATTACATAATAATGGAAAATTACATTATTAGTAACAACCATTAGAATGGGCACAATAGATCTTTTAGGTCTCAGTGAATGTTACCCCAAAATACATACATACATACAACAACCATTAGAAATTGGAAGCTTTTGATTATGATAGTTTGCGTTTTGCTGTAAATCATATGAACAATGAGCTACGTAGGGTTTGGAAAAGAGCATAATTGACGGTGAAAATTGGAAATTGCTGATTATGTTGCTTTTCTCTAACTCTGTATAATACCAGTACAAACATCATCAGTAGGGCAAGTCAACCTCCTCCTGGTTCTTATAGTATTCTTGATCGTGTTTGAGTTACTTAATTTTGATTTGGTGCTTTCTTCAACATTGTTTAGGTATTTTATAAGCTATATATAACTGTTTATATTAAAAAGGATAATTAATTCAATACAAAACAACCAAATTACAAATCTAAAATCTACCCAAATAATTGCTTATCACCAGGGCGACTGTTATTAGTGTCAACTTGTCAGTCATTTGAAATTTTGATTTTATCAAATGGGAATTGTTTTGCTGATGAGGGAAACTCACTAATTGATTTGGTGAGCTCAGTCAGTTTTATTTATAAGGTCAAATACCTATTCTTAGATGAACGCAACACTTAGTTATAGTAATTTTAAAATTTTTGTGTTTTTCAGGAAAGTAAAGGAAAAACAACAACAGCATGTCAATCTAAGTTTATTTTGTTGGAATATGAAAATATGGAATGGAATGGAGGATCTGTGTGTTTTAATAAGATTCGACTGTAAGTATACATAATTATTATTGATATTCTAACATTTTCCCGAAAGTAGAAATAACAATAGACCTAAGCGAATAGAGTTTATTTATTGAAAAATATATCTCATATTAGAATATAATTTTGTACATCAACTTTGTCAGTTGAATTTTTCCAAACTTTATCTTGGTTAAATCTAGAATAGAAGGTCTTGTTGTTCTTTATTTTTCCTCCAATGATTGAATATTATTTGTGTCTTGTGAATGTAACTGTTATAACAAATTAATAGTTTCATCCCTTACTACATGGAATCTTTCCATATTTTCAAAATAAAACCAATCATTACATGATACATCTCTGTTATTTATTTTATTGGATAATTAAGTGTAATAAATTTCTTTGGACACTTTGTATTACAACTATAAGCAACATGGAATCAACCGTGCATTCATGCATATTTGGTTGCATTTGGTAACCTTTTGATAGATGGCAGCATCAATATCCGTATTGATCTTATCTTATCGTAGGATGCTATCTTTTGGTAACACCATTAATATTGTCGTTCGGGAATTAAGGTGGATTCATACAACATAAATTGAGAAATTGATAAACCAACCGGACATGCGCAGTCGATTGATTGATTGATTGATTGGATCAGCAACCCAGTCAAATGCTTGAAGTCCTAGGCACCTCAGCCTTATGGCTTTTTGTGCTCTTGGTTGTGCCGTTTATGTGAAGAGACCAGTAGCCCTTATCAGGCTCAGCGGACTTTTCACTAGGTTCTTCTTGGAGAAATCCTCCCTTGGATGTTCTAGTCCTAGGACTCCATGTCTCCAGTGAGATAATGTGAGAGGCTGTTTCCTCCTCTTCCATGCACAACCGACAGATAGGTTCCTCCCTATATATGCCGATAGTATGCATGTGCTTCCTTAGAGTACAGTGACTGGTGAGTAAACCCGTCACTATCCTTATTTGGGCCCTGCTAAGGTTTAGTATTTCATTGGTCAGCGTCTCCGAGGGTTTTTTGACCAGGAGTTTGCTGTGTTCCTGTTTTGGCACGTGTCTCCAGTACGACTGATGTTTAGTTTGAGTCCACCGAGATATACAACCACGTGCAGCAGTTTTAGATATCCCAAATACTGGTTCAGGACCAGTGAATGCTGTCTCAGACCCCAGCTTTGCTAGGATGTCTGCCTTTTCGTTTACTACAATGCCATTATGCCCCGGGACCCACTTAAGAGTAACTCTATTATGGTTAGCCAGGGTTTTAAGTTTCTGTAGAAATTCCCAGACCAGTCTAGATCTGATCTGAGGACATACTAAGGATTTTAATGCTGCCTGACTATTGGAGAGAATTAGGATCTTTTGACCCCTGTACCCCCTTTCAATGTTCAGTTGCAAACACATATCGGTAGCGTAGATTTTTGCCTGGAATACAGAAGCAAGATTCCCCAACGGTGCGTGGAAATTGCACCTGGGTCTAGCACATTGGACTCCAGCACCTGTTCCAATGTCAGTCGTTGATCCGTCAGTGTACCACACCAACGTTCCTTCCTAACTGCATGCTTCCAACCCATCCCAGTTTAGCTGGATTTAGTATGGTTGGGAGTCGTTACTTCTTGCCAACATGTTGTCACTTCTCATTCTAAGGAGTGAGTTTATGATAACTTCTGTGATTCTGGAATGACTATTGGTGTTGGTTCTTTCATGCCAGTTCAAACATGTAATACAAGCTCTTGTAAACAATAACAGTAGGTGACCCGTGGTCAGGGCTTGACGCATGCGTTGTGTCGAATTCATGGAAGAAATTAATTTCTTAGTTTTAATTTCAATCTTAATTTTCTTGGTTTCTTTCATGAACATTACTTAACAGTACATGGTTTGCTTGCATGAATCCACCTGTTAAATATATTATGTTGATACCTTTTTATTCATCCATAAAAACTACAATATATTATTATACCAGTTAACAATCATTCACATCGTTTGATCACTATTAAAAAATTGTTCATTTCAAGCATCAAAGGAAGATAATATAAGGTCTGCTAATAGTATATTACGTAACGAGAGCGGAAAGTGACATTTTTTACTAGTACGAGTATGAAAAATCACTTTCGCACAAGTAATGTACAATATTTTCCCTACGACCATGCGATAATTGTAACAATAAATATTTCACTTACACTTCACAAAAACTATTTCTATGCTTTGCGTTATAATTTGAGAATTTTGACATAAGCCTACTTTATTATTTTTCACTTTTATATTTTTTACGATCACGCGATAAATTTACGAAATATGATGGTTTTATTTATTTGAAAACATCAATAACTGTACCTACAACATATGATTATTTTTAAAAATAACGCAGAAGACATTTTAATTCTTAATAATTTGATTTTTAAAAATTAAAAATAAGATCACTTGACAGCTATCTTATAGTAGCTCAGTGGTTAACGCGTCATGCTGGAGTAGACCGCGGTTCGATTCCCGGTCGTAGTTGTTTTTTTTTTATCACAAAATTTGCCGAATTTTAATAATTCTGGAACAGATTTTGTGAAAGTTATGAGAAACTTTCCGGCAGAGTAGAGAATGCGATATATGTTAATTTCCTATATGGTCGTAGGAAAACTATATTTATTTACTATTAAAATTATAAGCTTTTAGAAAAGCTAATTGGCTATTTTGTTTTTCTAACACGCTTTCTTTGTAGTAACGACATCAGCTTATATCTCGTTCTTATTAGCGTTCATAAGGACATACGAAGCAGTTAAATTCAATTAAGAAGAACGAACAATTTGGGGTGAGGTTGGATTGCCGTAAGTAGAAAATATCGCTGAGTTGTGTAGGTATATACCGTCTAAAATTCTAATTATTTCAATGAAATTGTAGCTTAAATGTATTATACATGCCTACATGTTGCGGTGGATAGTATTATGGTGGCGCGTGCCGGAAGTAGGTATGCGGTAGAAAAGTAAATGAAACATGGAAACATTGACATTCTCGAGTGAGTGAAATGTAGATGGCGCCACTCTAATTGCACTTTTGGTTACCAATTTTTCTACCTCATTGCTAGTTTCTACAAGCGCCGCAAGATCGCACTACAATTGATTGATTGATTGGGCACCACCAGATGGAGTTGTACCGTTTATGCGAAGAGCCAATAGGCATGATGACTGATTTTGAAAAACTGCTTCACGATGGTTTCACATATATACTTTATCTACAATAAATGTTATTTCTCTGAGAACAAAAGTTTTTGAAGTAGAAATTTATCTTTTAAAAATGCATTTTAAATTCTGCGCCAAAACGCAAGAATGGTAATGGCGTCTGTCTGTGACATCATCAATTCGTAAATACCATTTATAGGTGATCTGCGTCATTCTTAGAACAAAAAACAAACTGTTTTGTGTCATTGATAAAATCGTCAAACTTCAAACACTTGACAGCTTGCAGGATAGAAGTTTATTTTGATACATAATTTGGATCGCACAAGGAAATTCAAAACGGAACAGATGTTCGGACCATAGATAGTTCGGAATTATCTATGGTTCGGACGAAAGACAAAATATCAAGGTCAAATTTGCGAAAGTACGACAACACACTCTTCTGATTGGCGTTTGAGCTAAGATGGTAGATTGTTAAATTTTGTGCTTATATTTTTACTAAAATATTGGTCATAACACATAAAATGAAAATAGGTAATTTTTTAGAATCTCTACATCATATATAGTTATATCAAATCAATATTTTAGTGATTCTTAGTGACTGTCATCATGCCTATTGCCCTTATCAGGCTTAACAGTCTTTTCACGTTGTCCTCGGAGAAATCCTCCCTTGGGAGCTCTAGTTTTAGGAGTCCATATCTCCAATTAGACAGTGCTTCACATTCGAAGATTATGTGAGAGGCTGTTTCCTCCTCTTCCATGCACAACCGACAGATAGGTTCCTCCCTATACAGGGTGTGGCGCGACAAGTTTTGATTAAAAGTAATGGCGGATACAGTTATGTTAAAAATCTGAAATTACGAAGCTGTAGGTTTTAGATGACGCTGAGTTCAAATATAATGTTGTCCTGAATGTGGCACTTCCGGTTATACCGGAAATAGACGTCAACTTTGTTATTTTAAATAGAACCTAATATTTTTTATTTTATTTTCGAATTCTACATGAAATTTTAGATAAAATTTGTGAACAATGTCCTATACCAAAAATGAAGTATTTTCGAGATATTTCGTTTTTTTTCAGAATTTTGAAAAAATCCTAGTCCACATTAAATAACGATATCTCCATTAATATCGAAGCTAGTAACGTGAAATTGTAACCAATAAACAACAAGGGCTTGCCCGTTAACTCCATATGTCCAACTCATTGATATTTCATACAGGATGTTTTAAACTTAGCCGCCAACATGCACAATTTAAATCATTTATAAGTTGCTTACTTTAAATAGAACACCCTGTATTTTATTACATTTGCCGATGTATTTTTTTTAGCCAATTCGTGTGGTATGGGTATTCCCTATACCTAAATCCAACCACTTTTGAGATATTTCATTATTTTAGTTAAAACATAACAACACTTAATGATTTCAACATTAGTAAAGGGTAGGCCATGGCTGTCAAAGATTTGATAGTTAGAAGGTTTTTATTTTGACAGTTCACATTTGTATTTTATAGTAAATAATGGCAAATGTAGGATTTAGTAATGATGATTTTTTAAATCTTATTATTATTTACGGTGAGTGTAATAGAATTGTTGAACGGACTTGCCGTGTTTTTGCAGAAAGATATCCATATCGACCAAATGCAACTGGTGATATTGTAAGAAGATTGCTTAAAAACTGCCGTCAGTTTGGTCAATTTAAGCCAAAAATTAATAAAAATAAACCACTAGTGGACAATGACATCAACGAAATTAATGTTTTGGGTTATTTTACGGCCTCTCCAAATGCCTCCATTAGAGATTGTGAGAGAGATCTTACTTTGTCGACGAGAACAATTCATCGCATTTTAAAAAAACACAAATGGAAACCATTTTCTTATAATTTGGTGCAACACTTACAATTATGTGATCTTCCTCGAAGGGTAGAATTCTGTGAATGGTTTTTAATGAAGACCCAAGAGGATGAAAACTTCATAAACAAAGTTATATGGTGTGATGAAGCAAAGTTTAGCAAAAATGGATTATTTAATCGACATAACTCCCATTTTTGGTCTAATGAAAATCCACATGTTAGTAGAGAACGTTATTTCCAAGATAGTTGGAGTTTTAATGTTTTTTGTGCAATAAAAGACGATAAAATTTTAGCATTACAATTTTATGATGAAAATTTAAATGGTGAAAGATATTGCCACATTTTAGAAGCAGCTATACGACCGGCGTTACATGCTTTAAGAAATGGAGAGGCGGCTTCAGCTTGGTATCAGCAAGATGGAGCACCTCCTCATAACTTTGGGCCTGTTGCTCAGCATCTTTACGACATGTTTGATGATAGATGGATTGCCAATCGGGGTCCGTTTCGTTGGCCAGCTCGCTCTCCTGACTTGGCTCCTTTAGATTTTGGCATTTGGGGTTACATTAAAAATCAGGTATTTTCCATTCCTGTTACGACAAAGGAAGATATGATGCAGAGAGTCTTACTTGCTTTTAATTCTCTAACACCCGACCATATTTCCAGAATTACAAGACATAACCTAATGAAAAGGATTCATAAATGTTTAGAAGTAGATGGTGCTAATTTTGAACACTTACTATAAAACTTTATTTGTTTAATATTACATTTAGCTATTTTTTTTGTACGTTATCTAATTAAATTAATACAAAATACCTTGTCAACGTTTTTGATGATATCCACAATTAATAATCCTTTCATGCTGTTGGTTACTTTTCAGAAGTAATAATATGAAAAAATAATAAAATATCACCTTAAATCATGGAAATCATGGCCTACCCTTTACTAATGTTGAAATCATTAAGTGTTGTTATGTTTTAACTAAAATAATGAAATATCTCAAAAGTGGTTGGATTTAGGTATAGGGAATACCCATACCACACGAATTGGCTAAAAAAATACATCGGCAAATGTAATAAAATACAGGGTGTTCTATTTAAAGTAAGCAACTTATAAATGATTTAAATTGTGCATGTTGGCGGCTAAGTTTAAAACATCCTGTATGAAATATCAATGAGTTGGACATATGGAGTTAACGGGCAAGCCCTTGTTGTTTATTGGTTACAATTTCACGTTACTAGCTTCGATATTAATGGAGATATCGTTATTTAATGTGGACTAGGATTTTTTCAAAATTCTGAAAAAAAACGAAATATCTCGAAAATACTTCATTTTTGGTATAGGACATTGTTCACAAATTTTATCTAAAATTTCATGTAGAATTCGAAAATAAAATAAAAAATATTAGGTTCTATTTAAAATAACAAAGTTGACGTCTATTTCCGGTATAACCGGAAGTGCCACATTCAGGACAACATTATATTTGAACTCAGCGTCATCCAAAACCTACAGCTTCGTAATTTCAGATTTTTAACATAACTGTATCCGCCATTACTTTTAATCAAAACTTGTCGCGCCACACCCTGTACAGTGTGTAGAAGCCAAATGGAATAAATTCATTATTTCGGTTACTGTACATATTTATAAAAAATCCCGAAACACGTCAAATTTAAATTATAACTTGACATTCTTTAACGTGAAAATGCAACCCCTACCTTCAACCCCCTTAGAATGACAGGTACAACCCCCAATTTTTTAAATGGGAAGTATAGGCTTGTGATATATCATTTGAAAGGTCTCTTCATTCTCTATTCAAAAATGTTATTGTTTTTAAATTTAATGCAAAAATTAACATAAAAAAATTAAAATCATGTTGTTACCGAAATTCGCTAAAATATACTCGGAACTTATTACAATATTACTCAAAACTTATTTCCCGTTTAGGTCTTGATAATGAGAAAGTGAACAAAAACCGTAGCAATGTGGTTTTTAGATGGTAACCATTAAAAAACTTTAAAGAATTTCCGTGGCAACGCTATTTTAACAAGCAGTAGTAAATTGTTTTATTTAAGTTGTCATTGTTGTAATTTAAGTATAAAGTTTGTTCAATTCAATTCTGAAAAATGGTTAGATTAACGGAAATGCATAAAATAACAGTTTTACAAATGATTGGTTACGGAGATAACATCCGAACACAACAGGAAGTAACTCGCCTATTTCATGAGAAATTTCCTAATTTACCGCCTATATCCCAAGGAACAATAAGTAAAATAGAAAAGCAGTTTCGCGAGTTTGGTCATGTAAGGCAGATAAAAAAAGCAGCTGCTAATGCACTGAGTGATGAACTCAAATTAGATGTGTTGCTTGAGTTTCAGGAAAACCCACATACATCGAGTAGACAGGCATCCACTACATTCAATGCTAGCCATACATTGATAGCAAACATATTAAAAGAAAATAAATTGCATCCGTATAAGATGATACCTACTCAGGAGCTCATGGAAGACGATTTTGATAGGAGAACTTTTTTTTGTGAGCAAATGATGGACATGTTGGATAACAATATTATCCAATTAGAAGACGTTATGTTTTCTGATGAGTGTACTTTTTTACTTAACGGTCATGCTAATCGGCAAAATTGCCGCTACTGGTCCACGGAAAATCCTCACTGGATGAGAGAAGAACACACTCAATACCCTCAAAAGGTTAATGTTTGGGCAGGGATTGTAGGGAACAATATAATTGGTCCCTTTTTTATTGAGGGCAACTTGAATGGCAACAATTATTTGGCACTACTTCAAAATGATGTCATTCCAACGTTGGCAAATTTATATCCTGATCCAGGTAATCCTCAAGTTCCAGCGAATACGATATGGTTTCAGCAGGATGGAGCACCACCACATTACCAACTTAATGTCCGGCAGTACCTCGATACAATATTTCCCAATCGGTGGATAGGGAGGCGAGGATCGATTGAATGGCCAGCGCGATCACCTGATCTTACATTATTAGATTTCTTTTTATGGGGATATGTGAAAAGCCATGTGTACAAAACTAAACCTTCTGATTTAAATGACTTAAAAGAACGAATAACGCTTGCGATTAGGTCGATCACGCCTGATATGTTAAATAATGTTAGAAGACAGTTTTATTTGAGATTAGGATGTTGCCAAGACGTTCGCGGAGAACATTTTGAACATCTACTTCATTAACATTCATAGTTCTTTTTCGTGTTCTACATTTTATTACGTTTTGCATTACATTTTAGTTTTTGATTGTATGTAGCGAATTTCGGTAACAACATGATATTAATTTTTTTTATGTTAATTTTTGCATTAAATTTAAAAACAATAACATTTTTGGATAGAGAATGAAGAGACCTTTCAAATGATATATCACAAGCCTATACTTCCCATTTAAAAAATTGGGGGTTGTACCTGTCATTCTAAGGGGGTTGAAGGTAGGGGTTGCATTTTCACGTTAAAGAATGTCAAGTTATAATTTAAATTTGACGTGTTTCGGGACTTTTTATAAATATGTACAGTAACCGAAATAATGAATTTATTCCATTTGGCTTTTACACACTGTATATGCAAATTGTATGCATGTGTTTTCGTAGATTGCACTACGATAGGATCCAACGCAACATGAAGGTATGTGACACTATTAATTTTATAGATAGTATAAGATCGTTGTAAAACTACCGTCCTGTATATCCATACTTTCAATAAAAGTTTCTTATTTTATTATAGTATTTTTATTCACATTTCCGTTTGCACTCGATAGCTGGATATCGGAAAATCTGTGCATGAAGTTGTTTTGAAGAAACTAAACTTCCAAAGTAGACTAGTTCGCAAGTGATTCGATAGATGGCGCCACTTGTGTGTGAATCCCAGAAAAAAACAGCGCCATCTATGAAAAAACCTGTGAACTAACAAAATTAGTTTATGGGGTTTTTGATAGATGGCGCCACTTTCGTGTGAATCCCAGAAAAAACAGCGCCATCTGTGGAAAAACCTGTGAACTAACAAAATTTAGTTCATGAGGTTTTTGATAGATGGCGCCACTTTTGTGTGAATCCCAGAAAAAACAGCGCCCTCTATGGGAAAACCTATGAACTATCAAAAATTAGTTCATGAGATAACTATCAAAAATTAGTTCATGAGATTTTTGATAGATGGCGCCACTTTCGTGTGAATCCCAGAAAAAACAGCGCCATCTGTGGAAAAACCTGTGAACTAACAAAAATTAGTTCATGAGGTTTTTGATAGATGGCGCCACTTTTGTGTGAATCCCAGAAAAAAACAGCGCCATCTATGAAAAAACCTGTGAACTAATTTTCCGTCAGAAATTCAGAGGACAGTACCAATCTTGATTAATACCCTTTATTGAAGGAAGTGTTAAAGAGAGGAAATGGAGAAGGAAAATAATAAAACAAGCTAATTTTCTTTTCGAATTATATTTAATCAAAAAGAAGCACAAACAAAATTCATTAATCATGAAGAGAAATGCAGTTTTGAGTTTCGTATGCAACTTTCTTTATTGCATACATGGGTGGGTTACTTATCAGATAAAACTGTAAACAGCATCTATCGGTGAAAAAATGCGTTAAAACTCCGAAAACTACATTTATCGATATCAATATTTTATTCTCTCCTACTTGATGGTTTTACATACCTCCGTATTTTATTCAATCAAAATTTTTAATTAAACTCTCTGGAAAATTACACTTTTCACATTGTCAATTTTCTTGCTCTTCTCAGTGTTCTCTTATCCTTCGAGTCTCAAAACACAAAAAATGTAATTTTTCAAAAATTAGAAGAAATCTTAAATGTAACATTGTGGGACTATTTAAAAATTCATGTTATTGCTTAACTTTTAGTATTCATTCAGACAATTTATAAAGGAATACGAAAATTACTTGGGAAAGTGAAAGAAGGTGCGAAAACGGGTTTCGTGAGTCACGTATTAAGGTCGATTCCCACCTAAGCCTCGCCTAGCGTAGCGTCGCTTCAAAATGAAACTTACAATTGTTTGCATGTAAATAAATGCCACGGTTCCCACTTAAGCGAAGTGTGGCTTCGCGTCACGGAGCTTCAAAATTTCAAAGCAACCCCAAGCGTTGGCTCGCATCGAAAACGCTCGTGACTGCCTGCCGACGCCTAAGTGGGGATCATCAACGCGTCAAAAGCAAGCTGTGACCTGAAGACTGCAGTATAAAATTACGTTCATCTAGCTGAAGTCGCCTAAATAGTGTGTGGAATTCGCCTTCTTCTAGCCTTGCTCGAAATATATTGTGAACCCAATATTGTCGCTTCTTTTTTCTCTTTCTCTGTTCATGTTCGTTACATACTGCAGCGACAAACATTAAATCGTCCGATGATGAGAATGTTGAATCACTAAACATGTCCGCACTATTGATACACCAACACTCAAACGCATCTGTTTCGATTCTGCTGCTTCCAAATGGCGCAGGTGAGAATAGCTTGTATTAAAATGACGCTACGCAACGCGCCGCCACTCCTCGCTCGGCGATGCTTAGGTGGGAATCGATCTCCTGACAAACAGTCACAGTGCGTTGCGTGATTTCCTTGTTTAGTTGTTCAGCTGCTACGCCAATCAAAAGACGATGTTCATATCTGAAAAACAACAACTGTATTAAAAAAAATTAAATTCCCAAAATACACCATACAGAATGTATACACTTTCAAGATATACCAGAGTAAAAAAAAATTGGTTCCAGCATGAAATTCGAAAGAATATCACGAATATGTGCAAGTTTTACAAATATCTAACCCTTTAGACGTTGGTTGATTGGAAATATTTTTCCTCTTCACTTAGACCTTAGGTAGGAAAATAAACGACTGCAGGTGAAAGTCAAAACACTTCTGTACTTGAGCCCGCGCAGATACAGGGCCAGAGATAATCACACGGCGGTCAGGCGTTCTGTGGTCTTTCTTTGGAACACATACAGCAGTCAATTACCAGAGTTCTATTTTTGGTTTAAATATTGTGAGAAACATGTCAGACACTTCATCTTCTGATGAAGACGAAGCACTGCTTTTAGAGAGCCTGGAGGCATCCAAGAGAAAAAGGGATCACTGGGTACACCCAATAAACAGCAAGCGAGAAACCCAAGGAAAATTTAAGACTCTTTTAAAGATGAAGAACGATTTTTTATTTATTTTCGTATGTCAATAAACATCTTCAATGAATTATATGGTTTAACAAAAGATAGTATAGAAAAACAAGTCACCAATTGGGGGAAGGTCATTCCTGCAACATAAAGGTTGGCAATTCACGAGTTCTTTGTATTTCTATGAATAGAACTCCTGAACACAAAAGTTGCGTTGACCGCCGTGGTCTGACTACCGACAGTGTGTTGTTCCCATTGAGCTGTATGTATAGAGGGAACTATCCCGTGTAGTTTCAATGTGGCGATCGTTCGATGCATGTTTGACTGTGTGCGTGAGTTCGACTGTCTGTCTAATCGCGTTTGCGCAGATTTATGAAAGAACTGGGGAATGGGAGGTGAAAAGCGGAAAAGGTAAATAATTTTATCTTGCTAGGTTAGGCGTCTTTCCACCACCCTTGATTACTTGGTGAGCTGCGTGGTTATTAAACAAGGACAGTAGGGGAACTACCGATCTCTCTCTCTCTCTTCGAGCGAGAGGTGATAGTTCCCTCTATCCATATAGCTCAACGCTTGTTCCTGTGAGGTACCTACATTACAAAGAACGCGGAGCTCTGAACACCTGACCGCCCTCTGTCTGCGTGGGCTTTTAATGTCTCCATTGACGAGAAGTAGTGAACATGTCAAAAAATATTATAAAAAAATACACTTAGCCGTTGAGGCCGGGGTAACTTACTTTTTGCGGCAAATACAAGTTTATGAAATGGCAAATATTTTGATGGTCAATAAATATATCATGAAAAATAAAAAACTATAGAAAATCGAATGTAAAACTATGGTAACAGTGCAGAATAATGTGCGGAGAAAGCTGGGGACTACAACCAAAAATGATGATTTTATCGTCATTAGACCCATCATAGCATATGGGTCGGTGGTATGGTGGCCAGACTCGACAGGCTGAGCGATCCAAAAGCTAAGTGGCATCTTAAGGCAAGCTTAACTGGTAGCGAAGGGTGACATGAGAAGTCTTGCTGGAACTCAATTTCATGTCTACATACAAGGCGAAGCCAGATCAGTCACCAATAGGTTGACCAGATGGCCAGTGCTCATAAGGAAACTACATGGTAAGATGTAAAATGAGAAAGCTTACAAAAGTTGGGCAGTAAAAGTAGACTGTCCTTAGCCTGGGTATCAGGCAACTCAAATCATAAGGGCAGTGAAGAGGCAGACTCGCTAGCCCCA
This sequence comes from Lochmaea capreae, assembly GCA_949126875.1. NCBI lineage: Eukaryota > Metazoa > Arthropoda > Insecta > Coleoptera > Chrysomelidae > Lochmaea > Lochmaea capreae. Next base: position 22,575,715 of record OX421403.1, read on the forward strand.
GAAAGGTCACGTTGTGCTTCCATTCTGTAATCCAATCTGTATTATAGCGATATAGTAGCAGATGTTGAGTTCGTCAGTGTTATAACGAAGATAAAATATCTGTTTTTTCTGTCAGCTCTACTTCCTCAGTAAAGAATCCCCACCCAGGAATGAGACAGGTCAAAGATTTCATCAAAAAATCAACATAAAAATTCACAAAGTACCCATTAATCCAGAAAGGGCGAACAACCAGGGTCCATGTTGAACTCCTGACAGGGTACTGTACACTCAACAAACATATGAACAGCATCGGATTGGCAGACACAACCATATGCAGGTTTTAAGATGAGGATTCTCAGCACACATACTGTGCTACTGCAGAGGCCTGACTATAGAATACTACGATATGATATAGAAGTCAATCAATACAAATATTGATGCTGCCATCTATCAGAAAGTTACCTTTCTAATAGGTATGCAATCAAACATGTATTAATGCACGTTTAGTTCAGTTGACTCCTTGTTGCTTATATTTGTAATACAAAGAGCCCTAAGGAAATTATAACAGTTACTTATCCAATAAAATAAAAATAACAATAATAAAGATATAAAATATATAACAATTGATTTTATTTTAAAATTATGGAAAGAATCTACATGGTAAGGATTGAAACTATTAATTTGATAAAACAGTTAAACTCACAATATTTCAAGACACAAAAAAAATTCAATCATTGTAGGAAGTAGATAGAACAAAATGACCTTCTATTTTAGATTTAGCCAAGATAGATTTTGGAAAAATTCAACTGACAAAGTTTAAGTAGAAAATTATATTCTAATATGAGATGTATTTTTAAATAAAATAACTATTTGCTTAGGTCTATTGTTATTTGTACTTCCGGGTAAATGTTAGAATATCAATAATAATTTGTATACTTACCATTGAATATTATTAAGAACAGTTCCTCCACTGCATTGTCCCAATATTTTCATATTCCAACAAAATAAACTCAGATTGACATAGTGTTGTTATTTTTCATTCACTTTCCTGAAAAACAAATAAATTTTAAAATGACTATTACTAAGTGTTGCGTTCATCTGAAATAGGTACTTGAACTTATAAATAAAAGTTACTGAGCTCTTTCTCTCATCAGCAAACAATTCCCATTTGATAAAACCAAAATTTCAAATGTGTTACATAATAAGAAGGCAACTAGTATAGGGCATGCACAGCAACTGACAAGTTGATACTAATGACACTTGCCCTGAGGATAAACAATTATTTGGATAGATTTTTAATTTGGTTGTTTTGTATTGATTTAATGATCCTTTTTATTGTAAACATAGCTTTTAAAATACCTAAGCAATTAAACAATGTTGAAGAAAGCACCAAATCAAAATTAAATTAACTCATACATGATCAAGATAACTATAAGAACAAAGTGTTGTGCAAAGAATGCTTGTTTATTATCAGATTCATCAAGACGTGGACTTGCTCTATTGACAATGTTTGTACCGGTTTTATACCGAGTTAGAGAAAAACAGCATAATCAGCCATTTCCAATTTTTACTGTCACCTTTCCAAACCCCATGTACCTCATTGTACATATAATTTACTGAGAAATGTAAACTAACATAATCAAAAGCTTCCAGTTTGTAATGGTTGTAATTATGTTATTTTCCATTTCTGTGTAATTTAGAGACACATCAAATTGAAAATATTGCTATGTACACATAATAGAAGTGACACTCATTGAGGAAGTAAATCAAGAGAATACCATGCTCGACTTGGAGAAATCAATTGCTCAAGTTAGGTTGGGATAATATTAGAATATATCATATAGGTACTTACAGTCTAGCATTTTTTAACATGCAGTAACTCCATTTATGTTTTAAAACTTTCATATGACAATAATAAACTTTGAAAAATGTGTTATTGATTTATTTTCCTGAATCAAACAAATATTGAAATTATTTCAAATGGCAGTGTGGCATGTTATTATTTTGAAGTACTTGAATTTACAAGTAAGACACTTACCAATGATTACTGGAACTGAATCAGATAATAGTTCAGACTGGAGGAGTTCCTATAATATATTATTGTATATCTGTTCTTCTATAATACCCTACTGGTCCAATAAAAGGATACTCTAGTTATTGAAGCAGCACTGTATGGATGGAAAACTTGTAGACAATCATATCTAAAATAGAATAAAATATTTACGATTACTACAGAGAAATCAATTAGGAACGAAAGACAATTAGCTCTTCTAAAAGCTTATAATTTCAATCATAAAATAAATAGTTTGGCAGACCCTATTTCTTCCTTCAATGCCATCTATCATATCACGATATTATCATGAACAATTTCCACAAAATGTTTGAAGGGTGTGAATGATTATTAACTGGTTTGATAATATTATGTATTGTAGTTTTTATAGAAGAATAAAATGCTATCAAATTAATATATTAATGTCTATTTCAACATACCGTCTTTGGATCAAGTATAATTCCGGAACGATAATATTAATGATGTTACCAAAAGTTTCATTCACGGAGAAATTATTTAATATAAATACATTTGCACAAAAATATAAAAGATAAGTAGCATTTTTCTATATGAAGACGCCACGCCATCAAATCCATAGACAAAATAAAAGAGACGGATTGAAGTATAGGCAATATAAGGCAAAGCGTTTCTGCTCAACTGACCCGCGCATCGAGTCGCTGCGGTCGCGCGAACTACAAGACATCTTACACAAGCAGAATAGAATAAAATCGTTTAAAATATCATAAATTACATTACACTCCAAGACTTCGCCTTTAATGTTGATAAATATTATAAAATATCATTGTATATTAACTTCTAAGTCATTAAAAATGAAAATATACAAAATCAATCATATATTGGTTGGTGTGAATCTGACTTCTGTTTGTCAAAGTCAAAGTGAAAGTGTCAAAAATTAGTAATGGATGATGAGGCTTTGTGTATATTATCTTTGTGATGAGGTGAGTTGGATTTAAGATTAGTTTAGTTTTAAATTCATTCAGGATTTTAGTTCTAATAAAGGAAATAAATGTAATTGAACCTTTAAAAAGTCATCACCAGGTATAATTCGTCATAGTTGTATTGCAAAAAATTGTAATAGCAAATATTGTTGGCCACTTCGCCATTTGGAGTTTAAGAATAAAATATTTTTCAAGTTTCCATCTGATATTAATCAACAGTAGTACAACATTTTAGAACGTCCTTATACATCCAAAGATCAAAGGTTGTGTGAAGATCATTTCAATAATAATGCATTTACAAGTACCTAGTTGGACATAATAATAATACCCAAGCTTTTGAAAATACTGTATTGCCTGTAAAACGAAAGCGTATTTTATTCTGACAATAATGATGGTGAGAGGTGTACCAAACAAAAATAATTATTTTTTCTTTGTAACTTAATGTACTGCGTTTAATTTTTTTGTTTTCAGACCTGTTCCTGTCTTCATAGAAATGGATAATTCACCTAGTTTTCAATTCCTTTTTATAAAAATATTTGTTTTTTTGTCAATTATTTTAAAATAATGTACAATTGGATATTATATTGGATTAACTTTCTTAAATATAATGTAATTTTAGTAGTGCAGTTTAATAAAAATTTTAAACGTGTTTGATTTCTTATTTATCTAAATTGTGTCTCGAAATTGTTTAATTATATAATCATTTCATTAGAAAAAAATAAATTTTATTTTATTTTTTCTAATGAAATAATTATATAATAAACAATTTTTAGACAAATTGTAAGATTCACCTACCCATAATCCAAACTAACAAATTTAAATATCCCGCCTTTAAAAATTAGTTCCAACAGCCCTTCCTGGTGCGCTTCAATCAACGTGATGCCAACTGTTAATACAGGATCGACATCTCTCATTATATATTATTTCTCTATGATCAAATCTTTGACAATAGCTGTGTTCTTTTTACGGAATATGCTCTGTTCAATTAAATGCTTCCGCGTACTTTTTAAGCGCTCGCTTTGAACAGAGCTGAACTATTTCCTGTAATGAAAATCATAGAATACTACGATAGAGAGATCACTCAATACAAATATCGTTCGATGCTGCCAACTACTAGAAACATACCTCTCCAATAGTTATGCAACTTAACATGCATTAATGCCTGTTCCATTACATACCTCCTTGTAGCTTACAGTTGTAATACAGATAATAAAATTATAGTAGCTTATCCAATGATTAATTTTATTGAAACTATTGAATTGTTATAACAGTTATGCTCACAATATTTCAAGACACAAATAAAATTCAATCATTGGAGGAAGAAGATAGAACAAAAAGACCTTCTATTTTAGATTTATCCAAGATAGATTTTGGAAAAATTCAACTGAAGTTGAAGTACAAAATTATATTCTAATATGAAATGTATTTTTCATTAAGCAAACGTTACTCGCTTATGCCCATTGTAATTTCTATTTCCGGGTAATATGTTAATGTTCACTATCCTGAAAACAAACACAAATTTTAAAATGACTAGTGGGTACTAAGTGTTGCACTCATCTGAAATAGGTACTTGAACTTATAAATAAAACTTACTGAGTTCACCAAATCAATTAGTGAGTTTCTCTTATCAGCAAAACAATTCCTGCTTGATAAAACCAACATTTCATATGTTTTACATATAAAGAAGGCGACTAGTAGGTATAGGACATGTCCAGCAACTCACAATAATTATTTAGATTTGTAATTTGGTTGTTTTGTATTGATCCTTTTTATTATAAACAGTCAGATATACCTTTTGAAACCCCTAATACGCAACTAAACCAAAGTCGAATAAAGGCGCGTTTACACCGGAGTTGGCAACCAAAAATTGCCAACTTCGATTGCAGACGCTAGTTGCCGATGGAAGTTTGCAACTTGTACTTGCAACCTGGGCACATAGTTTGTTTTTATGTCTGCAACCTGCAACGTGCAACCAAAAAATCAGACAGTATGTAAGAACATGAGGTGGTCAAAAGCAAACCATTTTGATTTTGAGCAGGCTCCAGAATCACTTTTTCCCTTCTTAAGAATTCGTTGGAATGTTGTAATCAAATTCCTCATTTTAGACTGGACTTCAGTTTTGTTTAATTTTATTTCTTGGGAAATTTCATTCCAAGCATAATTTTTAAAATTTTTGTTTTTAAAATCCGAAAGGGCTTGGTTCCACAAAACAGGCTTCTCTCTAAACAACTCTATCAAAGTAATGACCTGATCATTTGTCCACTCCACTTCACTTAACAGATTTTCCATTGCACTAGCACAAACAACAACCAACTGGAACCCGCTGGAACGGCGGGGGGGGTAGCGGGGTTAGTTGCAGACTCAAGTCGCAGCTCAAGTTGGCGCTGCAGCTCGCATTGCCGACCGGGGTTGGCAACCGCCTTTGATCTTTACCGACTCCGGTCGGAAAACCAAATTTCGGTTGCCAACTCGCAAAATCGGTCTGCAACTACCGGTCGGCAATGCGAGTTGCAGTTGTTTTAATGCGTGCAACTCAAAATTGCCGATAAAGGTCGGCAATCATTGGTTGCCAACTCCGGTGTAAACGCGGCTTAAAGCACCAAGTCAAAATTAAATGAACTTAAACACGATCAACAGCTCTTTTTTAGTCATTTCTCTATGAATTCTTATTTTTCATTGTTATCGATGTCTTTCTGATAGTAAGACATGCAGCTACTACTTTCTGGTCCACGCTAAGTAACATTTACAGCTAATCCCCAAGTGCGCCCACATTTCTATAGAGGGCTAGCAGAAAACAATGGTTTAATCTTATGTTGGGTTGCCTATCTATTTTTTTTACCTGTCAAACCTCCATGTTCAAATCATTATGTTTATACATTAAATAATTTTGGGTAGTGTTTAGGATTGTTGAAAATTTGTAATACTGTGAAAATGGCGCATTACAAAGGAGCAGCAAGCGAAGCAGGCAGAGCCATGCAGTTAATGAAAAAACGGGAAAAAGAAATGCAAGATCTAGAAATCAGGAAAAAAAGAATTGAGGAAGATTTAAAACTAAACAATATTGAAACTAAATTTGCAACACACTATGATGCTGTGGAACAGCAACTCAAAGTAAGTAAATGTTATTCTCACTTTTCAGTCACCACTTGCTATGTATATTGTTTTAAAATGTAGAGTTCTACAATTGGTTTGGTCACACTTGATGAGATGAAAGCGAAACAAGAAAATATTGTTAAAGAACGGGAGAAGAAATTAGCCCAAAAACAGGCTGAAAAGGAACGAGAGAAACAGAAACAACTGGAGGCAAAGCAAGCAGAAAAAAACAAACAGAAAAAACAGGTAGATTTATGATAACTTATGTATTGATAATTTCAATTACGAACATTACATTATCTAAAACTTTCAGTTGAAAGTAAAAAGTATTAAGTATGATTATAGATTCAAGCCCTATCATTTTCACTTGAAGAAGATGGTGAAGGAAACAATGATGAGGATGAAGAAATATTTCAACCCAGCACATTTAAGCGATCTAAGGAAGAAGTTTACAAGTCTAACCTAAAAAAGGTATGGGAATATAGCCATCATATAAAGTTCTAAATAATTTAAAGAAATCTTTAGGTTCGAAAAAATCCAAATGTAGACACCAGTTTCTTGCCAGATAGAGAAAGGGAAGAGGAGGAGAATAGAATGAGAGAAGAATTGAGACAAGAGTGGGCTGAGCAACAAGAAAAATTGAAAGAAGAGGAAATTGATATTACGTTCAGTTATTGGGATGGTTCTGGACATAGGAGAACCGTTAGGGTTAAAAAAGGTACAAAACTGTGAGTTCCAGCTATCCATGTCAATTTTGAGTGATCGGAAACTGGCTATAGATGGAAGAATAAACCTTTTGGATAGTTACAATTGCAGTATTTTTTAGGAAATTCTATCTACCAGTTTTTGCAAAGAGTATTGGAATTATTAAGGAGAGAATTTTCAGAATTGAAAACAGTAATGGCAGATCAACTTATGTATGTTAAAGAGGATTTAATTTTACCACACCACTACACTTTTTATGACTTCATAGTAACTAAAGTTAGTATAAAATACGAATTAATAGTAGAATTATCAAATTCTTCACTTATTTTTTAGGCTAGAGGCAAAAGTGGTCCACTTTTTCAGTTTGATGTTCATGACGACATTAGACTTTTAAGCGATGCTTCAGTAGAAAAAGAAGATTCTCATGCTGGTAAAGTGCTTTTAAGAAGTTGGTATGAAAGAAATAAGCATATTTTTCCAGCTAGTAGATGGGAACCTTACGATCCTACTAGGAGCTATGATAAATACACTGTTTCTGATAAAAATAAAAAACCTTAGGATATTGGAATGTAAATTTTAGGTGGTAATAAATATAAGTTTTACACATTGGCAATTGCTTTTCATTTTGTTATATCTACAGTGATACCTGCTACCTAAAAATAAATTTTTTTTTCGGGGTCTGCTGTGAATTGGGATTAAACACAAGTGAACACTGGATGAGATCGATCAAAATTAATGAAATTAGATAAATAAAATTTAGGAGAACCTACTAATACTGGGGCAATATCCTATCATCACTCAGAAAACCAACAGTACTGATGAAAGACATTAAATTGCTTACAATTAAGTATTTATTTAAATTTTTTATTTTCTATTTTAACTTTAATGGGAGGTTTTTTGGGAAGTGCTTCTAAAACTGATGCTTGTTCCAGTAAGATAGGTTCTGCTGGCATTTCCCAAAAATTGTGAACATGAGGTAATCTCGCAGCAACTTCTGTACTCCAATGATGAAGTCTACAGCGCACATTAACTTTTTCTTGTTTGTTTATCTAAAAATTATTTTATTCATTTCTCAGTTGTGCAATGTTTTAATGAATACTTACTGTAACTGTAACAAAGAATTCTTTACTTTCTAAATCTAAGTTAGGTCCAGAAATAGGTTGTTCTGGAAGTGTTATAGTTTCTTCTGGAACATTATAACCACATTTTCTGAAAGAAGCTTTTACATGCCAAGGTTTTAATGTCCAAGGTGTGTCTTTATTCAAAACCACTGATAAGACTATTCGAGACAATGTCTTAACAGACTAAAAAGCACATTGAACCTCAATAAAAGTTATAAAGTAATTTAATAAAATTTGTATTAACTTTTAATATAAAACTTACATAGGCTGCAGTTGGAGTACTGTATCTAATTACATCTTTATCAGTTGCTGCACTTTTATATTTTATTTCATTCTCTGGACTTGCATACACAGCTAAACCGGGCAACAGTAATTGATTATAAGCTTTAGTTGCTTTCACTGATACTTTTTCCCCTACATTTCCTAAACCTTCTACAAATGATGTAAGAATAACGTCTATATTTGGTTGACTTTCAACACTTGTGTCTTTCACTAATTCATATACATAATGTCTACTTCTTAGTGTTTTTTGTGGTTTCCCTTTCTTATGCAGTTGAGCAGGAAATTTTCTTTGTAAAACAAACGTAGTCTAAAAAATTTTATACAAAAGAAAATGAAATTTTAAAAATTTCAATCAGTGTTTTTACTCACTCTAGCTGGTTGGTATAATAATTTATCGGGTAGCAGAAACTTCGGTGTTTTTAGTGTGGAGATTATTGTTGAGGAAACATTTTTCCACATTTTTCAAAATTGTTAGAAAAAATTAACCTTAAAATAAATAATCACCAATGAACTACTAGTTCATTGATAATCACACACACAGAACACAGAAACAAGTTCTGTGATCACACATTTATTTCTCTATGGCTCACCAGTCACCACCACAGATAACATACGTCACCACCATAGAATAGGGTATAAGCACAGAGTACACCATTGGTGTACTCTGTGGTATAAGTAGGGTCACCACTCACCAGAGATATATGTCAAACATGGAAAATAATTTTAAGATCTGTGATGTCGGTAAAGAAGAATTCATTATTTTCGAAAACAAATTTGCCTGACATCTATAAAAGGTAGGTGATACTACTTTGTTTGATTCAAGAAAACTTCATTATTATTATAATTTGACGGATATGTGTGGCTACACACGTATAGATGCCGCTAGATGTTACTATATCGGACAAAAAATGTATAATATGCATTTTATTACAGTAAACAATATAAAAATTAATGGATTCAGTGAGAAATACATTTTATTTTTATAAAAAATATTCGTAAATTATAATAGATTATACACAAAGACCAAGGGAATGATTTTTTTAGCAAATAAGTATTTTTTGCTATTCTTTATTCATAATCTAATCAATAAGAACATTCTCAAACATAAACTCACTAGTGTCCCTTGGGAATATTTTTTGTTGGTAGTTGACAGATTTTTATACTTACAAAAAATTGTAGAATTTTATCAATTAGAAAATAATGTTGATCAAGTTGAAAAGCAATTGGTCGAATTAAAAAGGTTCATCTATACAAATTCTTTAAACATTACAAGGTATCCAACAACAGACTAATCTCACATCCCCACCTAGAAATATTCGCGTGATATTCCTTGTAAGAAACTCCCGCCACCCTTGAAATAATAAGGTAGTTACCTACTTTATAAATACACTCGCAAGTACTTACCCTCCAACTAATTAAAACTAGTAAAAGAGACGGGGGTGGTATAGGGGGATGGCGGTAGGAACCCGACTTTGGATTTATGGGGCAATTAGCACCCGACTTGTAATTTATACAAGCTATAACCTCCTGCAGAGGGCACGAGGATCGTCTCGAGTACGGCGAGGGGCGGGAGTATGTCGTGCCGCCTCCACCTTCGCAATTGAATCGTTATAATTACCTGTGTGCGTTTTCACCTTATTTCGCGTTTCAGGATGGTGTTGCCGAGGTTGAAGAATCCATTAATATCTGAAACATACAAAATTTAATTTTCTAAAATAGAGATTCACATATTGTGCAGAGATAAATAATTTTAAATTATTTTAGTTAAACTCATCCTATGCTATTGAGGTCACCTTGTAACCTCCTGCAGCCACGTTGTTTTGGGTCTTCCTCTCTTTCTCTTATCACAAGGTTTCCATTCAATTCATATATTGTATATATTCATTCAATTCATATATTCTTGACTTTGTACCTGTCCTCCATATGTCTCCCAACTATTTTATTCTAATAGTAATAATTTTTAGTATATATTTTTCTATTTCAAATGCTAATTCTATGTTTGTTCGTTTTTTATAATAATCTCCTACTTTTTTCGGTCCTAATAGGTATCACTACAATATCTTACGCTCTTGTATTCTCAAATCTTCCTGATGTTTTTTAGTCATTGCTAATGTTTCCGAACCATACATTTTTTTTTAAGGAGCCGTCCTTTCTCCGGCACCACCTCAGCCTCTTGTGCTTATTGTGGATTCTCCTAATGTTCTGACTACAGCCTATTCAGCCAATCCGTTCCCTGTATTAGCTCATACAGGTTCTTTACTGGTTGGTTGTAAAAGTCTTCTGGAGTCATTTGGGGTCTTCCATATAGTTTTTGCTTCCTGTGGTCCAGCGTCTCACAGTTGCATAATATGTGCAGAGCTGTTTCGGTGTCCTTTTTGCATCTTCTTTATGTAAGGTCTCCATTATACATCCCTATTTTGTTCAGGTGCTCCTTTGTGGGAAAGTGTCCCGTAAGAAGCCCCGTTAGGTATAGCGCGTAGTTTGTTCCTGCTCATTGAGAGTAGTTCTTTCGCTACTTTTTCTGATGGTTCTTTTATACATTTCTTCCTATGTCTTTGCCTGGGCGTATTCTTCCAGTGTTTCTGTGTTGTTCTGGGTCCGTTCATCAGTGTTGACGATCCTGCTCTTGCAAGTTCGGATCCGAAATACATTAATACAGGTCTTATAATTGTTTTGTACATCCTTATTTCCGTCTTCTTTTTTATTCCCAAGTATTTTATTTTGTCTACTTCTTGAAACGTATAATCTTCAATCTTAATATGCCTTTACTCACACTTCTTTTTGAGCCTCAATAGCTTGGTTTTATCCGCATTTATTTTAAGACTAATTTTTTTTCCTTCTTTCATTATTTCTTGTAGCACTTCTTCCGTAATTTTTCTATTTTTCGTTACTAGTGCAACATCATTAGCGTATGCTATTATTTGACCTCCCTTTGTTCTCAAGTTTCCGTTACTTATCTTTCTTAATACGTAATCTAAGGCCAAATTGAATAGCGTCGCCGACAATGAATCACTCTGCTTGACTTCTTTGTTGTATTCAAATTTTGTTGTAGTTCCTTTCTGGGTTTTTATCTCCGCTACTGTTTTTGCCAGTGTCATTTTTATCAATCTTCTCAGCTTGTCACATACTCCCAGTTCTTTTAATTGAAACAATATTCTATTCAACTTAAATCCAATATTTGTGAATTTTCTTAATGCTTGTGGCGCAGTTTATTTTGATCCTTTCGTATTAATTTGTCAAAAAAACATTTTCGGCGATGCTGGCGTTTAAAAAGTTTTGATTTTTGTTCTTTACAAAAAATGTTACAGCTGCTTTTGTTGATTTCATACTGTTTCGTTTGACTGAGCCAAAACATAAAAAAAATTAAATTGATTACAAAAGAAAAGCAGCAACATAACTCTTGAAACCTTCGAGAGAAAAAAAAACGATTCAAACCGGCACAATTAAGTTCCGGATGGACTTAATTAGAAATCTTTAAATCCCCGAATAATTGAATGGCCCAACGAAACCTAAATGTAAATTTAAATCTACTTCCAAAGTCATATAAAGAATATTATTTATCGGCGTAGAATACAATAACACAGTAATGGGTATAGCGGTTCCGATATTTCGAGTGCCTTTGTTATATTTTCATTCGTCTGATGTGAGTGTCTGGTCCACTTGAACGCGATCGGGTCTTAAAGCTCTTCTCAACAATATTCGGTATAACTAGCTTTCGGTGGAGAGGCATATTTCAGTCTGTACAAAGCTCAAGCCGATCTTGGGAAACTAAATTAAAATTTAAACTCGGTACAATCGTCCAGCTATGTGGTTGCATTCCTTCGAAATACTTTCTACTGACCAATTTTACATTGTTTATAGGTTTGTCCAAGCAATAAGTTGTAGGATAGTTCTAACACATAATTTGAACTGATTCACTGCGCATCATCATTCAAATTATAAGTCGAATTAGTTTGGAATTTGTTAGTGCTGAAACGCAATTATTAATAATCAATAGATTCAAAAGCTGATCAGATGCTATTTCACTAGAGTTTGAGCCTGATAATGAAATATCTGACATGTTAAAAAGATTATAAGGGAAACTAGTAGTACAATAAAATCCGAACTTGTCTGGGAGTGCTTAGAAAACCTCAAAAAACTCAGTGCCACAAATAAGGTAACCCTGAAATGGGTGCCAGGTCACTAGGGTGTTGAAGGGAATGAAAAAGCAGACGCCCTAGCACGAGAAGGATCGGCAACCGGCTACACCGGCCCTGAGCTGGCAACCGGTGTAACAAAGGCTTCGGTAAGAGTCACATTAAACCAGTGGGTGCACAAACAACACCTCGAATACTAGCAAACAATTCCGAAGCTCAAACACAGTAAACTGATGGTTAAACAACCCATACCCAAAATTTACTGAAGAAATCCTAAAGTTAAATAGGAGAGACATCAGGCTGGTAACCGGCCTTATAACCGGACACTGCGGCCTGAGAAAGCACCTTGACACAATGGGGATCTCCCAAGAAGAGCCTATATGTAGATTATGTGGTGAGGAGGACGAAAAAGCCACCCATATAATTTTCGAATGTGAGGCTCTATGTTGGTGGAGGTATAGACATATAGGGCCAACCTCACCAGAAGAGATACTGTGAAGAGACTTCTAGATCTCATCAAGGTCACAAATCTTCTCACGGACTAGCAGACAGACAGGACAATACAATAAGCCATTCGTGTGTTTACCAACCAACCAACCAACCAACCAACCAACCAACCAACCAACCAACCACCCAAGGAAAACTTAACACAAATTCTAATATTAAGAAACTTCTGAACTTTTTTATAATTGTCTGTATTTGAAGTAGGTATATAATTTACAGGCCAAGCCGTTTTTTAGGACAAACTAGTTCGTCCTTACATTCAAGTATTTAATCTTTTAAAAGGGAATAATTAAGAAATACAATAATATAAAACGCTAGAAACGTACCTACAGAAGAATTACTCACTTGATTTTTCAAATTATTATCTCTCTAATTAAGCCGTTGGGTAAAATAATTTAAAAAAATGTGTCTATACAACATACAAATTGAACTCAACATCGATGCAGTGGCATTTTGGTACCGCCCACTATTATCTCTTGTCGAGGTTCATCTGCTATTTTATGGGTTACAGAGCAATTATCTTTCTTTTTCCCGTCCAGTCCTCTTTTGACTGAATACATTTGAAAATTAGTGGTTTCGTTTAATAGCTGTAGGTTCACTCAAAATGGATGACCGATATAATGGCTTTAAATCTTATGGAAACATTTTAAATTTATCAGATTCGAAAAAAAAACTATAAAGACTTTCCTCAATAAATTAATATTACGGTCAATTCTATAAGAAGTGACACGCAGTTATGTTTGACGAAGTTTCCGCTATCAGAAATAGGGGCTTTCCATAAATCAATTTTGGGGGGTTCGACCTAAGACTACGCTGGGTTGACGTTGGGGGGGGGGGGAGCGATAAATTTGCCTGTAATTGATAACTTACATGATTAGCCTGTTTCGCCATTTGTACTGAACGATATCTTCGAGCAATAAAGATGATATTGAATGTCTACAATTAACCTTTTAAATGTAATATATAATAAATTTGATTTTGAAGTGCTACGTAGTTTATTAGGGGAGGGGGGTTGACCGAAAGATACGGTGAGCTCAGGGCCGGATTTAGCATTTTGGCGCCCCTAGGCCCAATAATTTTTCCCGCACTTCATCAGGCCTGAGGGGTGACAGAATTAAAATAGCGTTCTGGACAAATTACTGTTTTCCATTCGATTACGAAATTGCCTAATACGGTATCCGCCAAAATAAACAGTACCGAAACAGAGAGTGCTGTGGAGTTGTTTATGTAATATGGATTTGTCATATTTGACTTAGTTGATATATTAATAGTACGCTGCAGTTAAATTTGATTTAAAAATGGTTCTAACAACGGAAGAAAAAGTGTTTTTGGTAGAGCATTATTTTCGTTCATACGGAAAAGGTCGTAATGATGGTCCAAGCTTAGAACAGGTGTCAATAAAATATCAACAAAAATTTAATAAAGCAGCTCCTAGTAAAAGTGTGATGTTAGCTGTTGTTGAAAAATTTCGTCGCACTGGTAGTGTATTGTGTCAACGTAAAGGTTCTTCAGGTCGTCGAAAAACAGTATGCACTAACGAAAATGAAGGACGTGTTTTTAACCAAGTTGTGCAATCACCTCAAAGAAGTCTTGTAAGAACTGCATGTAAACTCAACATTAGTGAAACATCTTTACGTCGCATGTTCAAATCAATTGGTGGTTATCCATACCGTATTCAAGTTGGACAACGACTAGACTAAATGCTGCGGACAAACGTGCAAGAGAAATTTACTGTGGTCGCATGTTGAGTTTAATTTAGGAAGATCCCGAATTTTTGAAAAACATATGGTTTTCAGACGAGAGTCACGTTCATCTTAGCGGTTATATTAATCGACAAACAACCAGATTCCTTGGATTTGAACGTCCTGATGTCATTGTAGAGAAACCACTCCACAGTCTTCGGGTTACCGTTTGGTGCGCGGTATCTGGTCATGGAATGATTGGTCCTTATTTCGTTGAAGATGATAATCAGAATCCACTTACTGTCAACCAAGAGCGTTATAAAGAGAAAATTATTATACCTTTTGTGATAGATCTAAATAACTTTTGCCGTGCACGAAATCTACAGTTTCGCACACAATGGTTCCAACAAGATGTTGCAACGAGCCATACAGCTGTGCGCACCTTAGACTTACTCCGTCAGCATTTCGATAATAGAATAATTTCTCGGGGAACAGACTTCGAATATCCTTCTCATTCACCTGATCTGACGCCACCTGACGCATACATTTGGGGCATAATGAAGGACAAAATATTTCACTCGGAAAATCCGCCGGCGAATATTGCCGAACTACGGAAAAGAATACAAAATATTACATCAACCACTTTTTATAAATATGTTTATTGACTTACAAAATCGATATGAAGCTTGTTTGCGTCGAAATGGTGAACATTTTAGACACTTACATTACAGAAATTAAAAATTAATTTTTATTTTCGGTACTGTTTATTTTGGCGTATACTGTACTAACGCAAATAAAATAAGTAAATAGTTCCCATCATTTTAAACATATATAAACACTTCTTCACATCTTTTTATTCTTATAGGGCCTTCCTTCTTGCTTTTTGCTGGGCGAATGTATCTATAATGTCATCGTATTGAATGTTCGAAGTCAGCCCCCCCTCGATGTTCAGCAGTGCCAGTGATGAAAGTTTATCGTGACCAGTTGTAGACCGTAGGTAATTCTTTACTCGACGGAGAGTAGAGAAAGATCTTTCTCCTGTGCAGTTAGTAGCAGGAGCACATAAAACCATTCTCAGGGCAATGTAAATGTTGGAGTAGATATCTACAGCATCAAAGTGAAGCAAAAGCTTGATTATCTCAATCAGGGGATGCTTGTTTTGCTCTGTTCAGTATTTTGCAACAAAAATGGCTTCAAATGTAAACACACTCGTCTATTACGGCAGGCTCAAGATCTTCCCCTTTTTTCCCTCTCCGCCGTGCGCCCCCTAGGAGCTTGCGCCCCTTAGGCCCGGGCCTACTAGGCCTATTGGGAAATCCAGCACTTGGTAAGCTACATGGGGGGAGGAGCGGGTAAAAATAGGCAAAAATGGAGCTACGTGATTTATGGAAAGCCCCATAGACAAGATTAGGATTTTTTAAGAATCCTCCTTTAATATTCTAAAGCTGATTATGCACAAAGAGAAGTAAAATGGGGTTAGCAGATTGTCTAATCGTTAACCATGTTTTAAAATTTATCAGTTGCTTATAGAATTGCTTCTATAATCCAACCTATAATGTTCGTTGCATGTGGTAGATATATTTATAACTTTTAACAAATCAACGTTGACAGTAATTCAGTTGTTAATACAATGTGCGAGCAAAATGACGTATCTATTTAGTAGAAACTGATGAATCATCATTTCAATCATCAATCAACCTGTTGAGGAAGGAATCTTTAGTTTGTAAAAGGCTGGAGAGCTGTCACACCGACTGAGAAACAGAGTGACATGTAACGCTAATCGTTCCACTCCTAAGAGATGATACTCGTTACAAATTATATAACAGATGGGGCCAGCTATACAGAATAATATGTCATATTTTGAATTGCGTTACAAATGTTTATGTTATAATACTCACTTTTCTTTGAACGAATATAAGTATCTTATCTATACACAGAGAGAAATCGAAATTGAGTTTTGTTATATTTTAAAAATAACACACGATCATAATATATCAAGTTTTTCCATGTTAGTGAAAAGGTAATTTTTTTGCAATTCAATGGTTGAAGATTAAAATAATCCTAATTATAGTGAAACCCTGTAGGTTGAGGAAGAATTGTTACTATTTAATAAAACTATGACTTTGAATAACAGCGAGCTATCAGTGGGCCATTAACGGGACCCCATTGGAATTGTAATAAAACGTGAAGATAAAAACTGAAAGGTCTTTTTGATCAGGTGTTAAAATCTTAAAAACCATCTGCGATGAAGTGCTTGTCATTCCGATAAGATCTCTGTTTCCGCTCGGTATTGAAATTGTTATCTGTTTTAAAAAATAATCTATAGAAATGGAAGAAACATTTTTACAAAGTGTTTAAAAAAATTGTTTCACTTTATTCCAATACGACGTAATTTTGTTAGAAATTAATTAAGTGAGGTTAAAAATAGGGCAACTCCACCAACTGACAAGTTGTCACTAATGACAGTCGTTAGGTGGGCTACGCCACTGATAAAACTGACAGAGTTGTACGGCATGTCACAGCATTGACATTTACGTGTATAAAACTATTTCTTGAACATTTTTTTTTTTGCAAAATACCTTTTAAGTTACGTTTAAAAGTGTAATCACACTATAATGGTCATATAATATATCCATTTTATTTTCAAACAATTTGAATCAATGTTTTTTGACAATGGAGTCGAAAATTGAAAAATCTGTTCAGAGTGATACAAAATTCAAGAAATTTGTATTAGAATATGGATTAAACAACAAATCAAAGTCAAATGCAACATTGAGTGTACTCGAATATCCTGTCGAAAGTTTTTTAATTAGTAATGCCAAGAGAAAAGAAAACAGAGACCAAGAGACACAATTTGCTGTACAAAGGTAACCACATTTTTTTTCTTAGCCATATGCGACGTTTCTTTGCAATTTCGGCCTTCAAACGCTTCAATAACGCTATATAACATTCACTGTTGATGGTATTTCCCTTTTCAAGACAGTCGATAAATATTACCTACACCACGTACATTCCAAAATACCGAGGCCATAACCTTTCTAGCTAAATTCCGGTTTTTTTCGTTTAAACATGGTCAAACACTGCTCAGAAATATCAACACGTTCTTGTTTTTGGTCAACAGTGAGCAAACTTTGAACTTTGAACAGAGCTTTCTCATAGTCAATTGCTCATGCAATATAAAGCCAACACGTTCTTTTGATATCTTCAAGATGTCAGCTAACTCACGCAACTTCACTTTTCGATAATTCAAAACGATTTTGTGGATTTTTTTGATGTTTTCTGGTGTTACCGTCTCATTTTGACGTCCACTGCGTTCCGCATCAACGCTATCTCTACGACCACGTTTGATGTCTGATGGAACGGAGTTCCCATAAAACTTTTCAAGCCATTGCGTGCTTGACAGTCTTTTTTTCCATCAAAAAGCAGTGTAAAATTAAAACACGAAATAGTTTTTGATCCATTGTTTTGAAAATATTGAAAGTAGCGTCACTCTTACCACAATAACTCACGAACTAATGAATAGAATATGAAATTTTAACAGCTGTCTTTTTAAGTTTAGTACTAACTGAAAAACAGACGATTGCAATAAATCTATCGCCATCTATTTGTCAGGCCCGGAATTTTTCAGCCCATGTGTTATATGCGAATTTTTAGCCACTTTATTTGAATTTATTATTATGAAATTTGACATTTTTAGCGTAAAAAAATTACTGAACGAGGCAAATTTTACCAGAATCATATGGGACTTTGTAGATAAGATGAAAAGTAATGATAAATCGTCCACCGATTTCGCATCAAACAACTTTTCTTCTTTTATCAAGAATAAATTTTGTTTCGATATTTGTTTAAATCGTATGATATATAAAAGTGTACCGAATGTGGTAGTCACGTCCAGCTTGTGTATTTACTGGTCTGAGTGTTGAGTCAACAACATTTTGCAATTTAAGATAATTGTCTCGAGTACTTAACGTTTTCATAGAATTATTTTCCTGACGCACCTTTATCCTTCTTTCCTTGGATTGCTTTCCAAGTCTTTTCTCTTTCATTTTTTCCCGTAGAGTGGTCAGTAATGTCGAATAGTAATCTCCACGTCTCATCCATAGTAACAATTCGATTTAAGAAGTCTACATCGTTTTCAAATCGAGCACAGATCGAACGCGATGCTTCTACCCTTGCACGCTTTTGGTCAACATTCAAACATTTGGGGATCCATTTTGCAGCAATTTTTTTCATGTCCAAATTGACGTGAACTATATGATGAACGCGTTCGTATGAAATATTCAGTGCTTCAGATATCCGGTAAAATATCTGATAAAATCATGTCATGAACTGCATCGATATTTTCGGGGACTGACACAGAAACTGGCCTTCCCGATCGGTCATCATCTTCAATGGAAAATTTACCTCTGTTGAAGCTTGCAGTCCAATTTTTTACGGTCGCATACGAAGGACATTGATCACCAAGGGTATTAAGCATATCTTTGTAAATCTGCTTACCTCTTAACCCTTTTAAATGGACACCAGTCAGTTCCTCGCATCTACCTGCGTTAATCCCTTTTCGAACGGAGGGTAGGATTAAGACAGGTCTGCAGTTCCTCACAGTCTGCAGTTCCTCACACTATTGTTTTATTTATTTATATATTTCTTCCGCTATGTTCCTAACATTAGGGAAAATGTATCTATGCATTCGTGAGTTTTCAATAATAACCCAACCAAAACCACCCTACCTTACCCCCTACCCTAATCCGAATCGAAAAATTGAATTGTGTAATTGACAGATTATTATAATAATTTTCAATAATAACCCAACCAAAACCACCCTACCTTACCCCCTACCCTAATCCGAATCGAAAAATTGAATTGTGTAATTGACAGATTATTATGATAATTTTCAATAATAACCCAACCAAAACCACCCTACCTTACCCCCTACCCTAATCCGAATCGAAAAATTCTTCGTATTTTTAGTCAATTTTTGAAAAAAACAATAAGAAAATAAAAATAAAAATATCTGTCATTGTGGACCTTGCTACCTGATACTTAATCCCTTACCCTTCGCATGCTGCGAGGAACTGAACACAAATTTTGTACCTACCTGTTAATGTGCGAGGAACTAGATAACTCCGTTTTAAATACAGGTACTTGATGATGGCTCGATACTCCAATTTTTCGATTTTCACAATTTCGGTGGACATCTTTTTTCTTTTAATTTATTGCGTAACTCTGGTTTACTTTTTTGAGGTCAAACTTCACACTGACACTTCTAATAAGTTATTGTTCGTTGCTATGGTAACGCAATATTTTGTTTATGCATGGAACTGGTCTAGGCTAACTAGATATCAATACATCCTCGTACATATTACAATTCTCCTTTTCTTTCTGTGTTTAGGATGAGAAAGGCACTACCAGTTTACGGCGTGGAGGAAATAAGAAATTTTCGTCTACCATTACACGAAGCTTTGATAATTAACTTGCAAGAAAAAGGCTTTCATAGTACCACTGCGTACATAAAAGAACTGATCGATCACCAAGAAGAACTAGCATTAAATATTCTGATAAACGACGGTTTAATATTGCCACAGTTAAAATCCAACAAACCACAATTAACTGTTCTAGCGGAAGGTTTGAAAACAGCGGAAACGTTTCACTACCAACAACGGTTCGAGCAAGAATGCGACGTTTTTTTGCAGCTGGCAATTCATTTCGCTTTTGGGAATTCCGATTGGTGGTGGTTGGGTTGCGAAATGCTGGTACAATCAATTAAAGTTTCGTCTCAAT
Organism: Lochmaea capreae; assembly: GCA_949126875.1. Classification (NCBI taxonomy): domain Eukaryota; kingdom Metazoa; phylum Arthropoda; class Insecta; order Coleoptera; family Chrysomelidae; genus Lochmaea; species Lochmaea capreae. Next base: position 22,596,004 of record OX421403.1, read on the forward strand.
ATACTTCCCTTAACGGAAAATATGAATCTCTAAGTCGATATGTATATGCCAGATATTTAGGTTAATTAGTTCAATTTTAACTATTGAAAGTTTGTTGTCAAATCAATATTTTTAGTCGAAATGGTCAAAGAATACTCGAGCGCTATAATCCAATTAGAAATAGCATGCGATTTATCGAAAGGGAAAAAGTGGACCTGTAAAAACCTGTTTCCAGTACGCGGTACGCTCTACATACAAATCAACGAACTACTTTATCAATGTTTTATTGAAGAAGCGAAGCGATTGATAGCCAAATTTGATTATCAAGAAGCCGTTAAAATAGCTACGAAAGCTCAAATTAGTGCAGCTATTGCTTGTATAAAAAACTGTGAATCGAAAGCTTTACTGTTGAAAGGAATATGTGAAATACACTTGAACGATGGCAAGACAGCTATTAATTCTCTTGTGAAGGCTTACAGTTTACAAGAACAACACGGGACAATTGAAGGTAAATCCACTGACTAATACCAATACAACACACAGTATGTACTACTATAATTAGATCTTTATTCGTAATGTAGAAAATATTACATGGGCTGAAAAGTCCCAGGCCTGACACATAGATGGCGCTACTTTTACTAAAATCGCATGTTTTTCAGTTAGTACTAACCTTAAAAAGACAGCTGTCAAAACTTCATTCATTAGTTCGTTAGTTATTGTGCTAAGAGTGACGCTACTTTTAATATTGGATCAAAAACAATTTCTTGTTTTTTCTTGATGGGTAAAAAACCGCGTTCAAACGAAGCAATGGCTTGAAAAGTGTTATGGGGATTCCGCTCCATCAGAAACAACAATAAAACGATGGTTTGCTGACTTCAAACATGTTGACCAAAAACAAGAACGTGTTGATGCTTCTGAGCAGTGTTTGACCATGTTTAAACGTAAAAAACCGTAATTTTTGCGACGATATGTGATAATGGAGGAAACATGGATCCATCACTTCACTGCGGAATCAAAACGATCGTCATCTGAGTGGACAGCAACTGGAGAACCTCGTCCAAAGCGTCCGAAAGCACAACAATCAGCTGGAAAGGTTATGGCCTCGGTATTTTAGGATGTAATACTTATTCATCGACTATCTTGAAAAGGGATATACCATTCAGTCCAGGATTATGCTCTTATAGAGCTTCTATACGGATAATATCTACCTTGTACTGATGAGACGAAAATACGCTGAAACCGGTTTGCAAGTGTCCCTTCTAATTATAAACCGGAATGGTTGGTTCTATACCTATAGCATATATACCAACCCCGTTTAACTTGGAAGTGTAATTCATTGTCTGAGGGGCATACAGCCCGAGAAGTAGATGTTGTTTCCAAGTGAACGGGCCTCTACCCCTTGGAAAGTAATTTTCTAATTATTTGTAAGGCGTTTTAATAGTTTTATACTATTATTTTGACTTCTACTGATAACACGCTTTACTCAAATATGACAATTGTTACCGTTGTTATAATTTTTCCCAGCCTTGTAGAGTCCCCGCTACATGTTATCCTTCATTCCTTACCAATTTTTTGCTGTGGTCTTAATTCATTCTTAATCCTATTAGTTGGGATTGGTTTATTAGATTTTGTAGTTCTCCTAAGATATTTGTTATCAGATAGATTGTGAAAAGATAAATAGTATGACGCTTGTATTTTAAGGAAAATGTGAAATAAGAATCCAAATGGTGGTTGCTGCTATAATGGAAAACCGCATCGACTTAGCGCTGAGCATCCTGATGGAACTGAAGAAAGACACTGAAGAGTACAATCTACCATTTTACCTGGCCCAAACCTACAAATATTTAGGCTCCTATCTACTAACAATAGGCAAGCCTGGTAGAGCTTATCCAGTACTGAAAGAAGCTGCAAAAATATTTTCGGAAACTGCGATCAAAACAAAAGAAGTTGACGAAGTTAGAAATTTAGAAGCCATAGCGTTTGGTCTGTTAGTTTTTCCTAAATATGTAGATATTCTTAAGAAAGCAGAAACTAAAAAAGGAGATTTTGAAAATATAATGAAGATAATTAGATGGAAAGATGATCGAACTGGGTTTTGGGATGAAATGGTTGATGTAAAATGTTCAGGACCTATAGGTCAATATATTTCACAGAGTATTACGAATATTCAAGTGCAATACAAAATGGCTTATTTGTATGCTAAATATTACGAGATGTCAAATTTTTGAATAAAAATATTGGGAAGAAAAATTTATTTTAACACCATCAACTTTAATTTTAAAAATATGTTTAGTAATTTTAGGGTCAAGTGTAAAGTGTCACATTTGGGTCAGCCCATATTTTACTGCACAACCCCGCTGAGACAGAATTCAGGACTGGACTATGTAGAATTTAACCTTGTTGAACATAATATCACTTGTTTTATAGTGAAAATATGGACTTTACCACTTAATTCTTCTCTTTCTGAATCTCTTTGGCTAGTTGGTTTTCTACTACTCTCCTTAATTGATTTTTTAGGATACATTTTTCATTTTTTATATTTATAGGAGATATTTTAGAACTTTATGAAATAAAAACAGGAGATTGAGGAGTTTGTTCTTTTAAAAAGTTAAATTCACATGGCTTTGGTGTAATCCTCCAATTTTTTCAACTATCCCTTTACTATCTCATTAGGCAGTACTAAGCAATATAAAAAGTCATTTCGCATTCGCCAAGACTAAATAAAGTCTATGTCTATCTACAACCACCTTATTCTCCGGATTTAATAGCGTAAGAGTTATGGTTTTGGTAAAAAATAAAACCCGGGCTAATAGTAAAAGTATTTACAAAATTTCTTGCCGAAAGAATCAATGGAAATCCTTTTTCTTCCTAGAAAAAACTTTTCATACCAAGCAAAGACAAAATAGGAATACAAAAAAGTCCAGATTTTTGAAATTTTTGTTCCAATTCAGACCCTGCTCTATTTAGGCGAACACCCGAAACTACGGAGACAGTGATAGATCATAATTCATTGAAGGTCTCGTTGTTTTTGACATTCCGAATGGTTTGTGTTGTGTTAAATGTTGCTACTTAAAGTAGAGATGAATTACAGATTTTGAGTGTTTTGTTTGTTTATTCCTGACCTTGTCCCTTTTTATGTTTTTGATGTATTTTTGAAGATGAGTGACCACCCAAGTGGATGTTTTTGGTGGGAAAAAAGTGACAAATAGTTCTATTTTATATTTAACTGTATAAGGAATGAAACAATGGAAGAAAAAGGAATGAACATATACAAAAATACGTAGAAGTACAAGCCACCCAGGTGCGAAAGCGAGACTTAAAAACAGAGGCAATTGATGATAGAGTTCTTACAATAGCCTTTTTGGTGTGCGTCATCGATTGTTAATGCCCTTCTAACACATTACGGTGAAAGAAATGGAAAAAAAGGCAGGTCTGTGATTAATCCTAATCAAAATATCACAATAATGAACTGTTTAAACGTATTACAAACGTTAACCCTAATCTTTGACAGAAAAATTTGATTGGTTGATGTTTAGTTTACGTGCAAGCGCGACCTATCAATCGGGCGAATTTATATCGTTCAAAATTCTATGTAGACGTTCCCTTCGTAGGTTACGTCTTTTTCTAATGTCCCACTGACAGTTCTCGTCAGGTCTGTACTTTGTTGTTCATGATTATTTATGTAAAGTGAATATTAATATTATTGTTAGCATTTTATTTCTTAAATAATACAAAAATATGCCTAGATACACGGAAAAAGAGCAGCAACTTATTTTGAAAGTTATTAAATATTTTCAATTAGAAAAAGAAGCTGGTAAACCATTGATACCTTTAACTTCAGTGCACCAAGTAAGTATTTTTTATATAACAATAAGTGAAATTAATATAAATCAAGTTAATCCTATTTCATTAGGATTGTTTAAATATTTTATATTTATCTATTGTGTTTCAGCGCGTTTCAGATGCATTGGGAATATCCTTGCCGACTGTAGCAAATTTGGCAAAAAATGGCATTCACAGTGATTCAGAGTATACCACTAAAATGAGTAAGTCTGTCAAAATGTCGAAGGGTCCCAGAATCCGAGAGAAACACGAGCATGCCATTAGGACGCGTATATACAGAATGTTTAGTGAAGGTATGTAGAAAAATGTTTTCTATGCATCTGACATTTTTAATTAGTCCGATGAGTGAACCATTTTTACACACTTTTATTTAACTTCACTTCTCTGTTTGTCTACATCAAATCTTACAATCCACTTTTTGAGTGAGTATGAGTGGTATGTAAGTAAAATATTCGATAGCTCATATTAAATGTTTGTTTAAAACTAGTAGTCACATTTTATAGATTGCGCCACCTACTTTAATCATAGTGAGAAAGAGTGAATGAGAAATTAAAAAAAAATTATTATTCACTTTTTAGTGCATTTCCTAATAAAAGTGTGTAATTAAAAAAGTGTTTTTGTATTTTTTATTCATTAATATTGTTTGTTTACTTATTTATTTTAGGTGAACATGTAACTCTACATTCACTGAATAAAAAACTCATCGATCTGGATGGAATCGACATGTCTGTTAGTTCAATGGCTAATGTTTTAAGGGAACTAAAATTCAGATGGCTAAATTGCAGCATTTCCAATAGAAACTATCTTATGGAACAACCACAAGTAGCTCAAAAAAGATTACATTTTCTGAGAGAATTCAAGAACAATGAGAGTTCTCCTTACCCTCTACAGCCTGTTTTTTTGGACGAGACCTGGATTTTTAGTAAAGGTAGTTTTCGCAAGAGTTGGCAAGATGGTAGCACTAAGGCAGTAAGGAAGACGAGTGGTGAAGGTGTACGGTACATTATTTTACATGCAGGTTCTGGGAATGGTTTTGTCGAAAATTGTAGTTTGATTTTCAAAAGTGGGAGTAAATCTGGAGACTATCATGATTCGATGAATTCGAATAACTTCGAAAAATGGTTTGAACAACAGCTCCTGCCGAATTTAGAAGAACCTTCTTTAATAATAATGGACAATGCATCTTACCATTCAAGTTTAGTTGAGAAAATCCCTAATTCATCTTGGACTAAGCAATCTTTAATTAGTTGGTTACAAGAAAGGTGTATACATTTTCCAGCATCTAGCATGAAAGATGAAATTATGAAAATTGTGAAGAAACATATACCGGATAAAGAATACAAGTATGTAATTTATTGTAGGAGGTAAGGCTCAACAGTGTTAATGTAAGCGTGCTGTTTTATAGATTAGATAGACTGGCTCTTCAGCACGGTCATCGTATTTTAAAACTACCTCCCTACCATTGCCAGTTCAATCCAATAGAAATGGTTTGGTCCGAGCTCAAACGGTATTACGATGCTAAGATAACCTCTGTTGACCGTGTAACTGCAGCAACAATAATAAATGTTTGGCAAGAGGCAATTGAGCAGGTATGAACAAATAAATTTACGTTTCTGCCGTACTGCCAGTATTTTGATTTTTTTTTGGGAGTCCTGAAGACTGTATTTTAATTATATTTATATTATTGTAGGTTACACCAGAAAAATGGAAAAAATATGTTAGGCATACCCAAAACATTATAGAGGAATATTGGGAAACAGCAAAAATTATTGACGCTAGTGATACTTTGCCTGTAATTGTTGACTTGAATGAGTCGGAATGTGAATCAGATTGGGACTTATGGGAAGATGAACTTTCATAATCCTCTTCTTTTTAATTTTTTATTAATTGGTTGGTTTCTTGACTATTTACTATGTTTATGTTTGTTTTCTACTGAACGTGTAACTGAAGATAGAATACCTACTCTAGTTAGTGTTTGGAAAGAAGCTATTCAACGGCAGAGCAAGTGGTCGTAGCTTCAAAAAGCTATAGAATAATATCTATTTTGTTAAATATTCAATATATCCGAGGAGCTTTAGGAGCTTTTGACAACATTCCTGAGACTCTCCTCAGAAACTATGTAGAAGTAAGGGGGCCCAATAGATCTTTTAGGTCTCAGTGAATGTCAAAATACATATATACATAAATTTTCAATACACCACCTGTACATATTTTAATGAAGATCAAGTACATGAGGTCAGTAAAGACATCAATAAGACAGTGGCCACATTTAAACAAATAAAACAATGAAATTCACTAACAATAAGAATTATAAGTGAAGAATACCTTTTTCCATAAAACTTTAGAATAAAATAGGGTTCCATATGGTGCAGACTTAATTGAACAGGCTGTATAATTCTTTTGCAGGACTATATTTACTAATTAAAAGTTATTTTAATATGTAAATTGAATATACAATTTGTTTTATTTTGCAGTGTTTTCATATCCCAAGTATTATTAATTTCATATCATTTTCGAATATGGCTGAATACGATCCTGATCATTTTATGTATCAAATTTAAGGTTAGCTAAATGTCAATATAGCAAATATAATAAACGACATGCCTAAAACCCGGATATACGTCACAAACGATGACGCACACCAAAAAGGCTATTGTAAGAACTCTACTCCCGATGTTTTTTGACCAATATAATACATGTCTATACAATATTTCTATATTTTACTAGCTTTATATTAGCTTCACTTGTATGTTTGTTTGTAATGCAACTTTTAAACTCAATTTTTGAATGACTATACACGATGTAGAAGACGTAGAATCTAAGATTTTAATTAGCATACCTGTGTTTTCAATCATATATGTAGAACACTAACAGCTATAAGGAGATCTTGACTTTTTCTTTAAGAAATTTTGTCTGGAATGTCCAAATTTTCTAGCGATTTGCGAAAAAACATTTTATTGTATGACATTCTAAGAATATTATAGTCTACTAGTGAAGTGCAAGCTCCAGGAACGGTTTTATTGGGATAACGTTATTTTGCTTTTTTTCCGAAATTTGTTAATAAAACGCATAAATCGTATGACCTTAAAATTTTTCATAATCTGTATGTTTTTTGGCAAAGCAAGCTTAGGACATAAACACGTCTGTCTTGTACTCTAGTACCTGTATACATTAAGTTTATAACTTTTTGCGGTTTTTAATATTAATTTTCTCATTTAGAATGATATCAGTTTTCTTAGTATCCAATTTATTCTAACATCAGTCGTATCCGACCCAACTATAAATAATATTCTAAAAAGTTATGAGTGATGTCTTTTGAAAATAAGAATCCAATATTAACGTCAAAGATGAAAGGTACAGCTTCGGTTTCTTAATAAATTGCCAATCTGTTGTCATAAATTACAACAATAATTCTAAACTGCACCGAATTTAGACAGGTAAATAAGAAAAGTCCAAATATTCGGTTTTGGGATATGTTCGAATCGGATACTAGGGGGCGACAGGAGCAAAAATTGATTTCATACAATCTCAATAAAGTGACATTAAATTTATTTTCTGTAGTGAGATATACATTTTAATGTAGCATATTTTTCAGTCGAGTGTTTTCATGTATTTTTTCTATATTTTCGACCCATTCTGATTTATTAGACTTTCTGAAATTTTGTTTGTGTCCATAGTATAATAGGTCTAAAAAAATACTATATAGGTTCACATAATCTTCATAATATACGCCGTAGTGAAAAAAATAATTGAATTTCCGGCTAGAGCCCTGTGACACTTTTCCGAAGTAAAGGAATACCATGTTAAGCTGGTTTTAAAACAATAAGTTAACACCTTTCTTTGCTTTTCTACGGAATTATTCCACCAACTGCAGTGTCCGCAGCTCCTCGCACTTTGGGAGGAGTACACATTAATTCAAAATCAAACATTATGTAGAGTCCGTTTCAATAAGGAAGAAGCCACCTGAAGTTGGCGTACCGACCTGCGCATAAGTCAAAATCTGTCGGGCGATCGTTCCATGCCATTGGCGTTACAAGCGATGTTTCGTGCCGACAGCAATTAAATTGTTGACATTTGAGGTTGTGTTTGAAACAATCATATACTGTCGAATATTTTTCAATTTTGAATATTTTAAGACGCTCTGCAAGTTTATTTGTGAGTGCTGTGTGTTTTATTTGATCTAAAACCATGCCTCCTACAAAACTGGTTGGTGTTAAAAGAAAAGTTCTCCACTGTGAAGGCCGACAGATTCTTAAAAACGTTGCAACTTTTATGGAGTCTGAAGGTGAACCTGGAATCCAAATTCCTTTACAAAATCATCGGTAAGTCAAATAAGAAAGTATAATAATCCAATATATTACTCAAGGCATTCAGATTGTTGTAAAATATATGGGAGTATACATTACTTCAAAAATAATTGAATTCTGCTAATAATTCATATAGTCTGCTGCACTTAGCAGTTATTTATATGGTTCTAATACTTCTAATTTTGTGTTACCCTACAAAATGTGAAAACGTTACGCTGCTGATTTAGATTAAAATATCAATTTTTAAATATGGCGCTGGTTTTGACATCAAGGTCGCGCATCGACTGCAACTTCAGGTGGCTTCTTCATTATTGAAACGGGCTCTACTGGTTTGATAAAAAAAAATTAAAATATCGTCACCGAGAGAATATTTAACCAATAAATGAGTAATATTGCCAAGTAACATTTTCATTAAATTGTGGAGAAAATATTAAATTATGATTTCTTTTCGGCTGGCAAATATGTCAATGAACAAACTCGAAAACCAGAGTGATAACTAGTGAGGGATATACAAAGAAAATCGATATTGTAAACGGTGTAAGACATTGGGAAGCATTATCAATTGTATTATTCAATATAGCATTAGATGGAGCGATTAAAGCGATAGAATCAGGCACAACTATAGCCCAGAACATGACACAAATAATAGGGTAAGCTGACGATCTGGCACTAATAGCCACAAAAGCAATTTGGATAAGATGCTAGGTGACCTGATCGAAAAAGTGAAAAGCAGGAGTCTGGAGACAAACGAAAAAAATACTAAATACATCCTAGTCAGCAGGGAAACAACAGAGAACATAAAAGAAATTGGTATACAGAACCACAAGTTTAAAAAAAATGCAAACTTCAAATATTTAGGTGTTACGATAAACGAAAAGAACGACGGAAATGTAGAAGTAGCAGAAAGAGTGAAATCAGGAAACAAAGTATATCTACTGCAAATTTCTTAAAGATAAACCTCTGACCAGAAATACTAGATAAAGGTGCTATTAGACCAACAGCGACATATGTTGCAGAGAAAATTTTTGGACCAGTCAGAACAGAAGAGAGTGATTTCAGAATTATGATGAACCATGAAGTTGGACAAAAAATGGAAGGACACAATATCGTAAAGTTCATACGATTAAAATGGTACGGACATGCATTCAGATGAGAGCCGGTAACAATAATAAGAATAATCAGTAATTGGAACCACAAGTAGGAAGACCGACGACAAAATGGGAAGGTCAAGTTAAAGAGGATATGAGAAAATTGGATATAAAAGATAAAAAAGAAAAAACGGCGGACTGCCGCAAACGAGAGAGTCGAAGAGCTTAAAAGTGTATACATAGTATACAAACATAAAAAATAACAAACAATAAATGAAGAACGAATTAATTAAATGATCAAAGTACATTCCAATAATATAAAAAAAAAATAAAAAATTCAGTATCACAAATTACATCAAAAAAGAAAAGAAAAATGATGATAATTTTTTAGTTATTGAATATAAAAGAACGCAACTTTAAGATATTTGCCATGCTTGCAAAAATGGATTTAGCTTCAATAAACGTTGGGTTGTCTAAAGCTAGCAGGAAATTACAACATTTTGCATACATTCAATTTTAGACTTTATTGCTGTGTATAACAACTCAACACTCGGTTTTAAAAAGTTTCGGCGCCCCTGTGTCAAAGTACCGTGCTCCCCAGATTGAGAGAAAATATTGATTTGAAAAAAGCCTTGAGAATTGGAATTTTTAGATGCCAATTAATGATATTATTGAATACAAAAAATTGGAAAGTTTCCTTTTGATATTAGAGGAATCAAAACCAAAAAATCAAAAAGGTACACAACCTCTATTTGTTGTTTAAAATTGCAAGCATATTCCGCAAAATGGCAAACAAACGCTTACATAAAAATAAAAGCTTAGCGACCAAAAATCGTAATTTGTTAAAATACAATCTCCATGAATTCTCTACACCACTCTACCCTACAGTAATCCATTTTCATTATACAGCGGCAGGTAAAATGACAGGTTTTAAAATATCTGCCTCCAAAACCTGTAATTTTCCATTTCTGTTAAATTACATATCACAGTTTGATGACTATTGGAAGCATTTGGAAGCCTTAATACACCAATAATTTCGATTATTTAGAAGCCAACAACAGAAGAAGAATCTTTTAATTTTAGAGGTGTATTCGTCAAATTGTGCCGAGGATACCTTGTCATCGCACCACTAGAATTATGTAATTACAATTTTAATATAATTACATGGTTCCAAAGTGCTCTACCAATTAATTTGAAGACAGCTTACATTTCTTTCTATAAACTTTTGATTGGAAAGAAAATATTGAGAGAACGATCGTTTAGGAATGTTTTAAAAATAGATCTTTCAATTATACTCATGAAAAAGAATGTAGGAAAAAACTACCACTCTTTTTTCTGACCAACATAATTAGTTGCACTGAAAAACATAGTAAAATATTTGCTACAAAACCTGGAAAGCTTCGTATTTAAACTCGTAATCATCCAGCAGGACCTTTTCCATCACTGGAATGTGACTATTTTTGCTGTAGCCTCATCAGGAACGTGACACAACATTTACGTTCGTAAATATTGGTCATGGGAATATTTTTGAGTAATTTTTTTAACCAACAATAAACGAAATTCTTCTAGCAGAACTGGCATAATAAAAACAGTTTATGGCTTGTATCATCATCAATATGGAGATAAAGATAATAATAGCATATAAATCGCACACAACGACCTAAATTAAAATCCACAATGAATAGAAAATGAGTAAGATAAGGATGAACTAAAAGCTAACCGTCAAAATTTAAACGTCCGGTTGTTGCGTTTACCACCGTGGAAACTACACGAGCAATATATTTAATGCGATGCAGGGTTGGTTTTGGATGGGAATATTTTGAAAAATTTTGATTCTCTTCCATGACTTATACATTAAAATTCAGGACCATCTAATATTTGACAAACTGCCAAAGTCCGAATCAGATTTTTAATGCTTATCTTCTCAGAGCTGGAAAAGTGATCCATACTAAATTCAAATCCAAGCTGCTGACGATGTAAACAAACACCAGCGCACGACAAACGTCTCAGTAGCAAGACTGGTGCGCAAACATATTCAAAAAAAGGTGGGATGAAGCTAAATCCTGCGAACTATCCAAGGGATCACTGCATTAACATGTCAGAGCAGCAGGGAAATATGGTTGACGATGACCTATCAACTGTGTTAAAACCGTAGACTGGACGACATACTGAGAGGGACTTTCCAAAGGTCCTAAAGAGACCTAGTTAGCACCTAGGAGTTGCCCTATCCTCCCAACTTATCAGATTAGAAATTCCTTTTGTTACTTAGCCAATTTTACATTCTACCAAATTTTTCCTGGTAATTTGAATCACATTCTAAAAATTGACGTTAAAGTTGAATTATTTAATTAACCAAGCCGAATTAAATCATCTTATAAAGATATTTGTAGTTATTAAGATTTAATGCTAAAACAAAATTCATTTTATGCACTGATTGTCAAGTTTTTTCCCTGAAACCTTAGAAAGTACGAAAGTACGAGTGATGAACATCTAAGATTTTGAGATGCAATCAATGAAACTATACTATCAATTTTTACACACTCGGATTTCAGTGGATGTCTGCGGAAGCCCGAATAGCTGTAGCTTGTACCAGAAGAGTTGTAGTTTCCAAAATGGAGATACTTTAGTTAATGTTGTCAAATGTTTTTCTAAATAAAATTGTATGCCAAGAAAGATGTTTAAAACTTTCAAGCAGTTGAGATGATTTACGTTATTCTCGTATAATAAGATTGGCACTATCGCAAGATCAATTTTGCTGTTAGAGTGGAACATACTGAAAAACAGTAGTGTATATATTTCAGCTGGAATGCCAATGCAGCGTTCTGGATCAATGGGCTCATTTCGGGCTGGTGACTAACTTAACAATTTTCTTTGAGCCGCACTTTGTTGAGTTCTCCTAAAACCTACAAAGTACAGCTGCCATACGTTTATTGAGCTGGGTTTAGAGTTAAACTTTAATTGTATAAACGATCCTTAGAATTTTGCTATCAAAAGATAGAAGTGAAGGAATGGTTATTTATTGAACGCCTTTTTCTGAAGTGAAAGAGTACTTTTTGATGGTTAATATTATTTGCTTTCTATTCTATTTGTGTATGATTTTGTATAAAAACTTTTGTTTGTGACCAGTTTTTGGTGATATTTTAAGTTTTTTATATTATCATGCGTATGGAAATGTTTTTACCCTAAAGACGGTCCTACTATAGAGTACAAAAGCAATACATTTAATGTTAACGGAACGAAATTCATTGTATTCTATTCTGTTTTGTATGTTTGTGTCTGTTTTGTGTTTGTTTGTGTGAGTGTATGCAATTTTAGTTCTTCAGTTTTGCATAGAAAGCCACCGAAAGACTTAATTATGCCCACAATGTGAAATTAAAACCCAGCTCGTTGGCCGGTCTCTCTGCATACCTCTTATCTATTTAAATATCTGCTTATGAGGATGTAAATTATTCAGGATGCGCTTTTAGACAACTACCGGTATACAGTTTTATGATGAAAAATTAATTTCTGCATTTCGTAGAAACCATTTTGAACATTCTACAGCGGACACGACAAATAAAATGTCTTCTTTTTAAATGCTTTTCTCTTGTAAAACATATTAACACAGATGTTAACAATAACGGTATTCGTATCCCCTGTATAGTTTTTATCAACCAATAATAAATGTTTTAAGTACTTATTCCTTATTTCAGGAATACGAGGGATATCTTTTAAGCACGTTGTATCCTTTGACTGCATCTTCTGGGAGCTGGAACCTTTGACCACACAGTTTCGATTGTTTTTCGAGCTGGGGGGGGGGGGGAGGGTTTCTAGCATTGTCTTGGTGGAGGTTGGTTTTTCGAAACTCAGCAATTACTTCTAGCAAACAAATCTTGCAGAGGAATTGTCGCTGCCATCGTTTTGGAAACAATTCGAGCTGAGAACGCTCATTCAAAAGTATCATGTATAGCACCTCATAAACAAAAAACTGTATGACAAGACAGCTATTCCTACCTGGGCCCTAAAATATACACTTCGCTTCCATTCGACATTAAACATGAACATAGGTTGCCAAAGTATAAGCAAAAAATCAAAAGATTTATACTGAGTATATCTCGAGATGTCGTGCGAGATTTTATTGGATATTGAAAGTGAGATCCATAATGTCATTGTTTAAGTAGACCTATAGTTAGTCAGATCTTATGGGTAATACAATTGTAAACGTCACGAATGTTTCTCGTTACGTCATAACTCAAAAACATCCGTAACGTGGTGGGGTTCTACTTATACAATGCTGTCACTGTTGGTGGACCTGTTATTGGATCGTCACTAAGATTAATCCGTTCATGCTTAAATTCTCCATACCAACGAGAAATTATCGACTGATGTGGTGCTTTACAGCTTAAACAGAAACCTGCAAAGCATTTTAGTTGAAACAACATTTCAGTATATTGTTTGTTTGTTTATTGGAAATTAAAATTATCTGAACAGGAAACAATTAAAAAGTATTCATCTAAATGTGTTTGGAAGCTGTAGAAACGCCAGAAAGTGAAGTAATATTGACAAATGACAGGTGGTCCGTATACACGAAACAGGTTCCATAAAATGTGAAAACCGCACTGAAATTCTCGGCGATAAATGGATATGTTTAGTTACATAAAAATAAGATTTTCACCCACCTTTTCCGCCCATAATATCACAGACATCCCCAAATTTTCGATTTTTACTTTGATCTTCAGGTGTGGGAGTGCGTCAATACATGCTAATGCCCTTTTAACCAATGGCGAGACAAGTATACACTCATGGCAGCCTCGATCCCTCCTATTCCTATATCAGCTATTCGTGCACAGTATACAGAAACGGACGTTACCCTTTGTAGATAGAACATGTGTTTAATGCAGACATGCGTAATTTTGTCGGTATCAACAGTTTTATTAAATTTATTATCACTACATACACTGAATGTTTTAATCGTTTGCTTGAGATTTGAGATACCATTTTTTTTAAAATATATATTCTGTTTTACCACTAATTTTTCATTATACAGAAAGGTTTTTTATTTTTAATACTCCATTTATCCATAACTAACGAATCATATTTTTGATATTTCGTACACATATTCCCAACGCAATAGGGAACTTGCCCATTTTTTTTTTATTCTACTAAAATCTGTGTTTATATATGAAAACACATTATACCAAATATCAGCCCTTAAATCGCAATACTTATTTCACAATAAATAATTAAAGTTGGAATCGCCACCGGGTGTATTCAAACGAAGAAAAATGCGCGGCAGCGGCTGTGACGTCACACCGCACCTCGCGCATCGGTAACCGCAGAAACAGCCATTTGAAGCATTATTGATTTTTTATCGAATTCGAATCGTTAGCGCTCTTTACGTGTTGTTTGATAAGTATGTTATCTGTGGTTTGAATTGTCGGTTCACAATCGCCTGACTCGAAAAGTGCGGTCTGACGTCACAACCAATGGCAGCGCGTTTTAAGAGCAGTTCAAATTATTCAAATTTTAACCCTTTATTTCTCAGGTAATTTAATCGTTATTGGAATTTTTCTTTTTCTACGAAGTTCCTTATGATAATATCTTACGATTTTAATTGTTTTTAAATGATTTTATTTTTTTGGCAAGTTCCCTATTGAACCATTTACTATACCAAGGCCATTATTGTAAATCAACCAGCAAATATAAATCGAAATACCTTACTAATGTTAACCACTGTTATTCTACAAGAAAAGCATTTAATGTTTTTACCCCTCGAGCAAATAAAGCGATAGGTCAAAGACATTTTGTCTATCTGGCACCTATACTTTTTAATGTAATGACTGACTCTTTAATGGTAAATTCTAATAAACGTAAGAAAAAAGCTTGTTTACTCTCTATTAACAGAGGGGAAATACAAAATATTATTGTGTGTGTTGTGTTAACCTTTTCAGTTAGTAGTTAAGTAACTGTTGTTGCGGTACACCGATAGGTCTAAAACTGTAAATGGCACTGCGGCGGGAGTATAATCCAAAAAACCAAGTGACAGCTATAGCTATACATTGGGAAACTACACCTCTGTATTTCAGGCAGAGGTATATGCAATCTAGCAATGCGCGAGAGAAAACAACAGGAGAGCTGCCGATGGCAAGCAGATCCATATCATGTCAGATAGTCAGGCGGCACTTCAGGCAATCTCAAGCCAGAAGGTATGGGATTGCATCGAAGAACTGAAGACGTTAGCCATACGGAATAACGTCAAGCTGACCTGGGTATCGAGGACAATGACGAACTTGCAAAAAGAGGGTCAGAGGATACGCAGCCTGAACTAGGACAGATTCTCGGTATACCGAAAACTATACTACGAGGATCTGTAAAGACCTGGATCAGAGAACAAATTTCTGGGTAAACGTCCCAAGGCAAATGCATGGGAAAACGTTTATAAAAGAACCATGCCTGGAACGTACAGCGGAACTGCTAACTCTGCGCAGAAATCAACTGAGAATCAACAGGTTTCATGACTGGTCATGCACCAATAAAGAAACACCTGAACAAATTAAAACTATACAATGGATACCTTACATGCAGATTATGCGGTAGGGAAACGGAGACAGTGAAAGATATACTGTTTACATGCGAGACTCTTGATCGCAAAAGACAGTTATTACTTGGCCAGCCGCAAGGAAACGCTGAGCTATATAGCAAACACCCAGCTAAGAACTTGTACAAACTGGTGCAGGGGACAAAGGTGCTGGACTGGGTGCTATGAGAAAGCACGAGCAAAAATACAATAAGCCATTAGGCTGCAGTGTTATCGGAGACTTGTCAGACGGGCTCGGGATAAAAAAACTGTTGTTGAGGTTGTTAATTATGGCGGCTTACTCAAATATACGTTCTTCAATGAACCTTTTTGAGCTTCCTGTACTGTTTATCTGCCTTTCCCTTTCCTTGAATCAACAGATTTGCACGCCCTGTAAGCATGTTGATGTGAGTGGAGAGGTAATCTCTTTAGAATTTTCGTTCTAATATAATTGTGACAAACGATAAAGCTAACTGTTACCCTTATCCATGCTTCTGGTATGTATTCCAGTTGTAAGCTGCTTCAACTAATTCTAGCCTAATGTGGTAGAATTTAGGAAAAAACCTGGAAAAATCCCGTCAGCTCTTATGCCCGATTTCACCAACCATTTCCTAAAGTTAGGTAATAACTAAATCGAATTTATGAGTTCCTAAATGAAATTTACGTCTCAATGTATCTTTATCAGTTCCAGGTGAATTTTGTTACATTGAAGAGATCCCGGGCTTGAGATCTTAATTCTGCCCCTAGAGTGCATTCCTACTACTGCGCTGTTCCCGAACGGATTGCTCAATCCAAAGGCCTTAATTATTGCCCGAGTCGTCAAGCTAAAATTCCAGGTCAAGATGGTGTCTAGTCCCTTCTCCTCTAGATATATGCTCGGTTTCCTTTCAGATATGTGTTATAGTCGCTCTTGTTTGTTTTCCTTGGCTTTCACCTCATTTATCTTGGTGACCTCTATTCCCTTTTCCAATGAAACGCGCTGTATATGATAAAAGAAGGGAAGAAAAGCAGAAGGAAAATAATTGAGAAGGTAAAGGGAATGTTGGAGATTCCAATCTTTAGTGGTATTATTTAAATGAAAAGTGAAATCATATGAAAGAAGAAAACATGGTCACTTGAGGTGTGGTTTGTACAATTTTAAAATGACAAAAGCCTAATAAAACAACTTTGTTTGTCTATAAAAACACTTATCCCATTAATTTGTCAAATTTTCCGCGTTGTAATAGACAACAAACCTGTTGAAAATCCTCGACTATAATTCTAGTTTTAGTCGAGGCCATTTTTCATCCAGCTCGGGCTACCGGTGTGATTTACTGGCTTCGGAGGAAAAATAACTTATTGTTTTTAGCACTAGCTCCGGAAGGTGTCGTTAACAATAATATCTATATAGATAAGATCGAAGATGATGTTTTGGGAATTTATATGGTTTACTAGTTAGCGGAATATTTACAATTATATATCTAATTACAGTGTTCTGTAATATTTTCGTATTTAGTAAAGCGTGTTACCAATCGAAGATAATGTATGTATGTAGGGGTGACATTCTCTGAGACCTAAAAGATCTATCGTGCCCCCTTCCTTCTACTTAGTTCTTGAGGAACGTCTCAGAGACTAGTAGCTCCTTTAGTCCTATTTCCATCAGGAATTTTAGGATATCTGCAGGCTTCAACTTAGGTTAATATCCCTCTTCTATCCAATAATCTCCTAGGTGCTGTGCCCTAGGATTCTTAATTGCTGTGCAATTCGCAAGTATGTGGATGGAGGTTTCTTCTTCCATGCCACAGAATCTACATTCTTATTCCTCCAATATTTTGAGCTTTTTCAGGTACCCTTTCAGGCGAAAATGTCCCGTTAGGATTCCTGTTAAAACTCTTAGTGCAGTTTTACTTTGACTTATGCGCTCATTTGATCTCACCGGGTTTTAGTCACCCATCAGAATCTTTGATTGTCTAAGCCCTACTAGATCTTTCCAATGATCAGATCTTCTCTTTTCTTCGGCTTTGCCTATTTCTTCCAATATTACATTGGGGCTGATACCGCAAAAGGGTTACGGCTCCCAAAAGGATCTTTCAATCCCTCTTTGCTAGTCCATCTGCTATTTCATTTCCTTCTATTTCAGTGTGACCTGGAATCCACAGTAAAGTTACTTTATTGTTCTCGACTAGTTCATTGAGTAAGTATGCCTAGGCATTCCCACACCATTTTGGAACTGATTATACAAGAGCTCAGTGCTTTAATGGCTGCTTGACTATCCGACATTATGATAATATTTTGCCTTCTATATCCTTTGTCAATATTGCACTGGGAACACTTTCTTATGGCGTGAATTTCCTGGTTCCTGGTCCGTACACTCCTATCCCAGTTCCTTCTATTGCTTTTGAGCCGTCTGTGTACCATTGAATGGCATTATTTCCAAGTCTGGTAATGATATTTGGATCATACGATCTTGTGGCATGTCCCAAGTTTTTGATATGTAAGGATATCGAAGATAATAGACGTTATACTATCATAATGCAAAATATTTTCCAAAAAAACAGTGACCGTTCAACTAAGAAGAAATCACTACTTCTCGAGCTATATGCCCCGACAGATATTGAATTACACTTCGTAATAATATTAAAGTCAACTAGTTTCGATATAAATTTACAATTATTTTTTATCCTTATTGGTTACACCACTGGTAAATGATACTGTGATAAAATACTGTTGAGGGAGCGCTATTTTTTAACAAATGTTCGCCCCTGCAATTAGGGACAGTGATACTGCATTTTTGAACCGTTAAAAAACATGAGTATTGTTTTATATTTAAGTATTAAGCCCGAACGGCGTTAAAACTACTATAGAATTTGTTGAAAAAAGAATGATGTTTTATAAAGAGAAAAAAAATAATGATTTTGTGGCGTATATGGACAATAGTTATTTACATTACAATCTGCGAAAGCTTACTTTTAGGTGCGAGGCTATTTGAATACCTCCGAGCACCTAAAAGGGCTTTTGCAGCATGTAATGTATTAAACTTTTCATTCTTCTCCCGATTTTATTATTAAAACACACAATTCAGGAAAGCAAACATTCAGAAGAAGAATTTAATGATCATGTTGCGCAAATCGACAAGCAAGAAATCATGCCCACGAAATCGATATCTCTTCAGGAAAGCCAAAATTCAGCAATAGAATTTAATGATAATGATGCGCAAATCAACAAGCAAGTCAAAATTTCCAGTGACGTTGCTTTCAAACAAGATTTCAATCAACATTTGCCGTCAAATCTTTCAGGAACATACAACAATTGTAATTTTACATTTAATTTCCAATCTAAATAAATATGTGACAAGTAATTTGACATTTTATTTGTTCGTTGTCCAGGGAGAATGAAAATTTTCTTTTTAATATTGATCAATTTATGGATCTTGTTGCTAAAATTTGAAATATGTGAGTGGCCACTGTAAAGACCTGATTTTAATTCAACCTAGTATTTTGTTCTTTTCTATCGTACCGGCCCAAAAGAATCTACAAAAATTGACGCGAGCTGTTTTCTAAGAATTAAAAAAATAATACCAAATGATCAGAACTAATTAAAACTAGTTAATCCTCGCGGAATTCAGCTGAAGGAAGTAAAAAATTTCCCACTATTAAAAACATTGTAGATTTTGATTAATTTACCTCCCTGAAGTTTCACAAGACATTTATTTCAGAAGTGAGGTAATCCGCTCACGTTAACACTCCTCGAACAAGGGATATTAGAGGTTGTAGCTCCCAAAAGTCGCGTAATGTCTCTAGTTTACTGCGGACATGGTCCGAATGGACAAGGAGACCCCCCAAATTCCCAAGTCGGTAGTGTCTAACCGCCCACTGCATACATACTTTATCCACTTTTGCATTGTAATTCGAACTAGGAGTCGCTACATGAATTATATACGATGCATTAGAACTATTGAAGTGCATTCTACCTGTGATACGTTTTCTTGGAAAACAAGCGGGTTTAAAATACGTAAGCAATGTTTGGAAATATTATTTTCTCCATGAGACCTTCAATACGAGATCTATCAATTATTTAGGTACCAACACATTCGAGAAATAGAAAGAAAGTTTAGATAATTTTATAGAGTACGATTATGTAGTATTTTTACTTGAATAATGATACATATAACTTTCAAATGATTTTATTACTAAATTACAAGTGCATATATATGTTGGGGCCAGGAAGGGTCTCTTCTTTTTTATCATCCTGACAGTTGACATACTGTTGTGTCTAAAGAACCTAGCCACGTGTTTACAATACACCGCATTTCCTCCGTTCCTAGATAACCAGTTAATATAATTGCTGTGTTTCAAGCAGATACGATTGCCACTATAGCCTGTATTGATGAAAACATCAGAAGAGGATACACGGGACAAAAAATAAAAATATACACTGACAGCCAGGCTCTGCTTAAAGCTATCAGTAGCCCAATAACTAGGTCTAGACTGGTAAAAAACTGTGAAGAATCCCTCAACAGGCTGGCAAGAGACAACAAAGTATCTCTAATTGCATGAGGGGATTGCAGGTAATGAAATGGCTGACCAATTAGCTAAAGAAGGCTCTAAAGGAGACTTCATAGGTCCGGATCCGTTTTGTGGAATTAGAGCGCTGTAGACATAGGTATTCTCGTCCACCATTTTGGTGCCTTGTTGTACGTTGACGTTGGTTCAATATCAAAACTTTTTTAACACAATATGTCAACTTGACACATCACAAAACAATAAAATTCAGGCACCAAAATGGCGGATGGGAATACTCATCTCTTTAGTGCCTAAGTGGAATCACAAAAGATTGCATAAGAGGGGAAATCGGGAACTGGCTAGATAGGGAACACCAACTCAAATGGAGGTCGACACAAGAGCACCTCCATACAAAGAGTTTACTGAACAAGGTAAACAAGGAACTCTCAAGCAGGCTATTGAAACTGAGTGAGAGACATTTAACCCTAGTTTACTGGCCACTAAAACTTTCAAGTTTACGGGCGTGGGGTGGAACGAACCCCACTCTAACTGTCGCTACCTGCGCGCCGTGTTTCCATGCATAATCTCATTTTATTGAGAGCTGTTGAATAGGAAACACGCTTGGCTTTGTTGCGGAATAGTTTTATATAAATAAATAACTAAAAAGTGAACAAAATACGTCAAATTTATTCGAAAGTGAACAAAAAGTGCAAATAAAGGTGAAGTAGATGTTTATTTCGAGTTTTGCAATAAATTTATTACATTTTTTCCTATTTTTAGATGGAATTTAATCATATTTTACGTCGCTTCAATCGTGGTGATGATAATGAGAGAGCTAATTTGGTTGAATATTTATTGGCCGACGTTGATGATGAAAACGAAGACCCATTTGCCGGTGACGATGATGACGCAGATTACATTCCCGAACGCGATGTGGAAGACAGCGATTGTAATATCTTTTTTTGTGTATGTTCTTTTTGCTTTTTTAATGATTTTTTATTGTTTTTAGATGGCGACGAAGAGCTACCGAATGAGAACTGTGCTGAGATTGAGGCGCAACCGGAATTGGAACCGGATGATGATGAAATGTATGACGAAGAAAGTTTTGACGCTTTGCTCACTGAAACCAGTGAACCAGTAGAAGAAACACTTGAAGGTGTTATTGCTGATGGTCATGATCCTAACCTCAATGATGTCTTTTTTTTGGCTCGGACAGGGCGTAGATGGTACAAAGAACCTGTGGTCAAAGCTAACACCCGTGTTCAAGTTGCAAACCTTTTTCGGACGAATCGTCCAATTGGACCAAATCCTACAGTTAGAACTTCGTCACTTTCAGATATTTTTCATCACATTTTCAACAGCCGAATCCAAAAAGAAATAATAGAACGTACAAACCAAAAGGCTAACGAGGTGTTTGCTCGTATGAATGAAGGCAAGGAACGTCAACGTATATGGAAGCCCTTGACTCTTAATGAGTTAGATGCATATTTTGGTATTCTTTTATACATTGGAGCTTTTCGAGATGGCCATCGTCGTTTGCGTACCTTGTGGGATAAAGTAACAGGCCATACGCTTCTGCGAGCGGCTATGAGTTTTACCAGATTCGAGATGATCAATACATTCCTTCGTTTTTATGATTCAATTACTCGTAGAGGACAAGCAGCCGCTGAGAGGTATATTCTACAACCGGTTCAAATACTTATTTATGAAGTAAATAAGAACTTGGCATCCCTTTACACTCCTGTGGCCAATGTTACAATCGACGAACAGCTGAAGGCTTTTCGTGGGCGTTGCCGTTTTCGACAATACATGCCATCGAAACCAGCGAAGTATGGCCTAAAATTTTGGTGGATTACTGATAGTGAAACCAGCTATCCGTTGCGATTTGCTATTTATACTGGAAGTTCAGATGGAACAGCTGGTCTCGGCCGCGGTTACGATGTTGTGATGCACTTGATGGGACCATACCTCAACTGTGGTCGAAACTTGACTGTAGATAATTTTTTTACTTCCGTGGATTTGGCATTAAATCTTTTAGAGAAAAAAACAACGTTGCTGGGAACTATGAGAAAAAACAAAAGAGATATACCTAAGGCATTCGTCGTGAAAGAAGAACTCGATGAAAATGGACAGATAGTGAAACGAAATAACCGCAAGGTTTATCGGCCTCTGCATTCATCGATCTTTGGATTTTCTGAAAAAATGGCGTTGGTTTCTTATGTGCCAAAACCAAACAAAGCGGTCCTTATTTTATCCACCCAACACAATTGCGAGAAATCAACATCTGGACCACTCAATAAACCTGATATGATTCTGGATTATAATCGAACTAAAGGTGGAGTGGATGTCTTCGACCAAATGACTTCGGTTTATTCCTGTTCTCGCAAAACCAATAGATGGCCTATGGTAGTTTTTTATAACTTACTGGACGTCGCTGCTCTTGCTTCGGTTATAATTTATCGTCATTTCAATCCCCTAACAACCAACAAGAAGTTGTTCCGGAATGATAAATTGATTGAGCTATCCGAACAATTGATGGAAACCGAACTCAATGAGAGATCTCACACAGGTATGCACAGATTTATTGGAAAAAATGCTGTTGATGCTCTTCGAATCCTTGGTCAAATTCCTCCGGTTCAATTGGTCGACGAACGATTACCACGTAAACGGGTATGCAAATTTTCTAATAAATATTGGAATGTTTCTCATTATCTTAGCATTCGTGTTTTAGGTCCGATGCAGCATATGCCCTCGAAAAGATGACCATAAAACGAAGACAGTTTGCGATTCATGCAATAAACCTATCTGTGGCCGCCATCAACGTATCTGTTGCGTGCTTTGCTTACCTAATTTACCACCTCCAACTAATGACTGAAATTTATACGATTTGTCGACTTTACTTATTTTTCAATGTTCAAGTAACCTTTTTCTTACCATTTATGTATTTTATATTCAATAAAGACATAAATGCAATACAATACTATGTTTTATTTTACTTGATTTTATCTGCAAATACCTAGCCAATGCTTACAAAAAGTTGGGGTGCGATCTACCCCAAGCCCGTAAACTTGAAAGTTTTTCTAAAAGTAGTGATAAAATAAAAACTCAAATCCTAAGAACGCCAAAAACGCCAAAAACTATAGACAAGACTAAACTTGGAAGGTACTCGAGCTCCCAGGCCAAAAAATTGAAAGAAAAAAAACTTATAGACATTGAATGTGGTTGTGGGGTGCGATCCACCCCAGACCTGTAAATTAGGGTTAAAGACAGTTACCGACCTGGGGCCGTATTCTGGATTGAGGGAGTAAAGTTTTCCGAGAGAACCCATATTTTGTTTTTGTTTTGCTTGACCACTCTGCCACTGCAATGACAAAGATAAATTATCTGTTCTCTCGGGAATCTTCACTCCCTCAGTCAAGAATACAGCCCCTAGTGACTGGACACTGCACCCTGAGGAAACATCTGCAAAAAATGGGCAAAGTTAGTGAGCCTATGTGCAGGAAATGTGAACTCTATGATGAAACACCTAATCACATACTCTGCTTCTGCGAGAACTTACATGGAGTCAGACGGAACCACTTTGGAGAGGAAATAATGCAACCATTACAACTTTTGAAAATCCCTGCAGTCAAACTAGTGGCCTACATAGAAGACACAAAGCTTCTAGAATGGAAGTAGAAAACATGGAAAATGGTACAAAGATTCAGTTCAAATGCCTGGGCTGTGGAGCACAAGCCAATCGAATGAATGAATAATTACCATAGAAAAATTTACAATAGAATAATAGAATAGAATAGAAAAATGTACTTAATCAGATTCACAATTATAGTCAATATACTTTGTAGGTTTCTTCATTATTCTACCTGACTTAGTAGCAACAGTCTTATATTTAATTGATTAGATGATTCTTCAAAAGAAGCATTTACCACTACCTTAACCGAATGGAATGTTATTGTTTTCATCTACCATTTCCTCCATGCCATCTCCACTACTAGTTGCAGGGGCTTTATTTGCACATAGATGTTTAGATACTGTTTCTGCTTACCCTGATACATTATTCATTTTTACTTTTCTAATTTGATCAATATGTATGAATCATGGAGACTAGATATAAGGAATACATACTCTGTATATAAAAAGTGTCCGTCGAAATTAGGAAGATTGTGGTGGCGCTGGGGAGGCTAGCGATTAAAACCATGTTTGACGTGTTAAATTTTAGGTTAGGTAAATGGAGGGTTTGTTTATTTTCATTCGGTTACCTTTTATGCTTGGTTTTAGCAAATTTCAAGGAAAAAATAAGTATTTCCCGTAGCTGGTGCTATGTTTGGTTAAAGGTAAGTTTCTTCAATATCATTATATAGGCAATTGTGTTGCAAAATAGTAATGAAAACAATAAACCTAACCCGAGAGTCCTACATCAACCACCTACTGTTGCTCGAAAATAAGACAGGGGCTGGGGTGTGTAATTTTTTTTATTTTTAACTTTACTTCTAGTTGGACAACTTTTCACGACACCTTTTTCACATTGTAAATTTTTATAAAACTTCTATAAAATAAACACTATTTTCATTTTTTGTTAGGTTAACTTGTTCAGCAAACTTCACTCTGTAATTTTAATCGCTAGCTACTCTCGCGCCATCTACTATTTGTACCTTACCGCTTGACACTTTTTCGAGATTTTTCCTATACAAGTTTGTGCTCCTTATATCTAGTTTCCATGGTATGAATGAATGATGAGTGCCTCTTCTTTTTCATCATCCTGATAATCGACATATTGTTGTGTCTAAAGCACCTAGCCCCGTGTCTACAATATACCACAAGTACCAATATAAGGTACTATCAAAAAAAAAAAACGAAAAATATTTACCGACCTCCAACCGAACGATGAAGTCATTAAACCAATCTCGAGCAATAATTTCGAAAAATATGGTGCAATAAAAATTATGTAAGCGCATAAATTAGAAATATAAACAGCGTAAAGTAACAATCAGAAATTTACGAGACGCTAAACTGTCAATTTATTGGCACAACCCGCAGATAAATTTTATTCCAAAAACAAATATTTATCGAAGAATCCGAACGTCGGGTATAAGGTGTGAATCTCGCTCGATCGACTTGTGTGTATTTTTACTGGCAGTTTTAATGGTTCACAACACGCCAAATTGCCCCCGATGTTACTACTAATAGCTATTTACATTATTTACGTACACTATCGCTTTATTTATTACCCAATACAACACTAGGTTTCTGCAATAAAACTTGTACATTTCTTAAAAAACTTTTTAACTACCACACACTAATAAAAAATATTAAAACCCACTATCATGGAGACCATAAAAGGAGGTCGAACTACGTGTATTCCAATTTCTGGTCATTGTAGAGGGCGCTAGTTTATATCCAATACCAAAAACATCTGACTGCAGAACACTAACAGCCAATCATAAGCTGAGATGGATCTCAGTACGTTGTCTGTATGTATCTATGTATACTAGGGCGACATTCACTAAACCTAAAAGATCTATTGTGCTCCCTTACTTATACTTAGTTCCTGAGGAAAGTCTCGGAGACTAGTAGTTCCTTTAGTACTATTTCCCTGAGGAATTTTAGGATATCTGCAGGCTTCAACTTAGGTAAGTGTCATCGTCACGACCTCAATCAACCATATATCGACAAGGAAGCATCACATAAGTGGATATCTGATGGAACATTGTTTCCAGAAACTGGAAATTGTCCCATTAGGATGCCTGTTAAAACTCTAAGTGCAGTTTTACTTTGACTTATACATTCATTTGATCTTAACGGGTTGTAGTCACCCATCAGAATCTTTGATTGTCTAAGTCCTACTAGATCTTTCCATCTTCTCTTTTCTTCGGCTTTGCCTATTTCTTCCAATATTACATTGGAGCTGATACCGCAAAAGGGTTCCGGCCCCCAAAAGGGTCTTTTAGTTTAGTTTCATATATACCAACCCCGTTTATCTTGGAAATGTTATTCATTGTCTGCCGGGCATATAGCCATAGAAGTAGACACTGCCTATAATAATTTATTCGTCTAACATTTTAGTACATATAAATAATTGGCAACTACTGTATCTTTGTTTGGTAACTCCCAAACTGATAACTCTTACTTTTTTCGACCATGTGGACACATAGACCATGTTTGAAGCCTTCAGCATCTCACAAACATCAACCAGACGAATGAAAGTACAATTTTAGAATTATACTAATATAATTTCATAAATATTTTAATCAATATACATAAAGAAGGAGATTTGAAAGATTCACAATGCCATGTGAAGGTCTTGTAAAAAGTTATACACATTTTTTTTTCATTAAACGATATACAGTTGTCACAATAATATGACAAATCGTTTGACTGGAAACATAGATTAACTTTCGCATAATTTTCCAATAATAAGACCCTATGCAAACATACTGATAACGTTTTAAACACTCGTATTATATTTCGAACATAAAAGGGATGCGTTTGGTACGATTAAACTAAAACAGGGTCGTATTAAACAAATAAAAACTATTTTATATTTCTTTATGACATTAAATGAGTTGAGGTCAATTTTTAAAAGCTTCTTCAAAATATATTAAACCTTTGATCATCCAACTTTCAAGTTTTTTTTATTAATAAACCTATTTCAATAAATCTTTTTTCATTAGATCCATAATAGCTCCAAGGTAGTCCCATTTGAATTTCATGGACCTCGAAGATTCACCAAGAAAACTATCAAAATCGAATAGGAAATAATACTAAATACTAGTTTTGTGGTCGGAATAATCGAAATAGATAAAAGTAGACTCGAAAAATAGAATGAACAGTACGATTTTATATTAAATGACATTTGAAGGACAGTATATGCAACTCAAATATAGGGAAAACAGTTATACCAATATAATTTGAATCTAACATTGCTATTAAGAAGTAAGTGTCATATCAGCTGAATCCTCTCTTAAAATTTGGAGGTCATAGTTTGATTAAGGGGTAATGTTACGAGGGTTGCTGCTGATTGGTACATATGGATTTGTTTGACGGGAGTAATTACTGAGTTTCCCAACCACGAATGACAGTTCGACAGTTCGAAAAACAATTGAGTTTTTAGAGCAAGTAAACATCGAACAGTCGAACAGTCCCGCCCTAAATCCTAACAACTTTTTTATTTTTCCAAAAATTAAGAATGAACCGCGTGGTAAAAGGTTCCAGCCTCCAGAAGATGCCTTCAAAAACTCTATTTTAAATGAAATTGCTTCCACAATTGTTTCCAAAAGATGTAAAAATGATTTCTCCTCGTGGATAATTCTTTGAAAAACGTTAGTATTTAAAAGGTATCTACTGTTTTTTTATGCAACATATAAAAGATAACCCCCCGTAGCTTTATACAATCTATCAAATTAGACAGGTCCTTTTCCAAATGAGTCACAAATCTCAATATCTGATACAAATAATGAATATTTCGATTCCACTCCTGTATGAAATAATATTTCTGAGCTTCGTACCTCAGTTGGTCGAACGGCGATTAAAATAGTGAAAACAAGCATTAAGATATGCAAACATGGACGTAGCGATTTGAAACTCAGGACCATTCAGTGATCCTCGTTTGCTCCTCCTCTAAGGGATTATAATTGTAGTGGATGGAAAGGCACATGTGCCTCCATTAATCAATGGATATGTTGCCAAAAGTAATTAAGTATTTAATTTTTAAAGATGTACATTATAATAGGAATATACAGGGTGGGTAATTGAACGTTTAAGTATTTTTTAAATAAATAAAGTGTTCGTACAGGGTGTATAAAGAATAATGGGCCAAACTTCAGATGTATAGTTTGGCAAAGTTTATCTGAAGCCGTGAAAGGAATGCAATCGATATTGCCACGTTTAACTATGAAAAAGCTAAAGTGTTAAGTATGTAGTGATAATAATTAGAAAATGGACTTTTTATTATTAACAATATGATTAAACGTTAATTCTTCAATGTGTTTGTTTCCTTGGATTTTGTCTATTAACATTATTTTTTCAATTTATGAATATTAAAAAATGAACACTTCCAAATTTGTTATGGTCTTCTTCAAGCTCTGGCAGCGTTGTGCGAAAACCATAATTTTCACGCCCTCCGAACTAACTCAATTGGTGAAATTTATCGAAAGGCCTTCGTTGCTTAGCGACCAGCTGACTTCCTATTGGCAAGCACGTGTGTGTGTTCTTCTCTCTCACTTTGTCTATTGACTGACATTGATTATCCAGTGGCGTTGGTACTGTCAGTGTCAGATTTTGAACTATTTCGTATCCATATTGAATTTAAGTACGATTCTCAACATTTTTTGTACCGTGTTTTGAAAAATACCTTACCTTTAAAGCAAAATATATAATTATTATATAATAATAATTATTATTTTTAATACTTTTATAAAAATAATTATTGGTACGTTTTTGACAGATATTCGCCATGTTTCCTCGCCCCTTACCCATGCCGCGTAGCTTCAGATAAACTTGCCAAACTATAGTTGGCTTGGGCAAAAATGACTTCACTTCAGATATTTCGTTTTGACCAAACCAAACCCCAGCAGGTAGTCGTTAATACGATAACAATAGCACAGTACTGTACTAGTTTCTTCGAGAAGAGTAAAGGTAATGCCTAATACTATGATTATTTTACAACTGAAATGTTTGGATGGTGAAATAATATTTGAGACTATTTTTTTTACTAATTGAATTTTAGAATTTTCATTTTTCAAGTTAAACGTAGGTTTTGGTTGACCACCTTATCTATAAATATGTTAATATGATTCTGTTAATGTAAATAAAGCTTTCATTGATTGTTTTCCTTAGTCTGACTTAGTAGATACTGCACGTATCTACTTAATTTCCAATACCCTTTTTATATACATAGTGGGCCAAGAAAACAGTCCACCCCGATATTTGGGAGTATTCCTTAGATTTTAAGGAATTTTTTTTCTAAGGGAGACGGAGTTTCGAACAGCGACTCTACAATTGTAAGGAAGTCGATGGACACCATTTTCAACATCTAATTCATTAATTCAAAATTATTCTAATGTAGATAATTTTCGTTATAAATTAATTATCATATTGCAATATTTGTTTTAATTTACTTTTCAAGTGTCAGAAAAAATGACACATTAGCAAACCATAGGCGTTGCGTTTCATTTTTAAGAGGTCTTGAGCTTCAAATTAGTTTTTTTTGCAAAGATGATGTTAATATCGAAAAAAATCGAGGACGATCATTATGTCTGAATGCTCCATCTAAATGCATTTCTAATGATGTGCCGCACATGGTATATTCACTACTAAAAAATTAGGGGTAGGTGCAGTGGAAATGAGGGGGTTGACAAATGACAGATGCCTGTGCTTTGAAAATAGAACAAAAATCGACGTGTTTCCTAATTTATTAAAATCTAAGGAATACTGCCAAATATAAGGGTGGACAGTTTACTGTGGCCCACTCTGTATACATATAATAAGATTAAAATATTTACAGATAAAATAGAAAGTGGGTATTTCGGGATAATCATTTTTAATATTGTCTCAAAATGTTAGTTTGATCCCACCTTATTTGTTACTTTACACCACAAAGCGTTCTAGACTGTCATGCCAATATACCTAGCACTTACTTCAATTTAAAAAAAACTGGACGAATTTTAAAAATTGTTAATTTTTTCAATTTGCTTTAAAAAAGGAAACCGCTAATTTTTTTTGCAAAAAACTCCATTTGAAGTAAGAAATTATTTTCCCCACCCTGTAAGTGTAAATATTCAATTGAACTGTCACATTTTATTTTTAATTTTTGAAAAGTTTCAATTATATGAACAGTTAAATGTTGCCATATGTTTTTGAATATCTACCCTGTCACTATGAAGTCTATACCTGGTGATGAAAAGGGCATCGATCCTTCTTGGTACTACCCAATTTAGTAACCCGCGGGGTGCCAATCTTCCTTTTCTTAGGTTAATTGTCTCATACACACTCTATGGTTCTTTTGTTAGAAATTTTTCGAGAGGCACGGAAATAAAAGTGTATTTCGATTTAATGAGATAGATTTTTGACGTTTCGCACTTTCTTTTCAATCCATTAATTCTGGGAATTTGTAGCTACAGAGTGTTCCGGTATTCCAACCAATAAATTTCTGATTTTCTTCTATTTAAACTTTTGTAATTTCAAGAATTCTACATCAGTTTGTTTCCACTTTATTCAGTAAACTGTAATTTCAAATTTAGAATTTTGTTTTGTATAATGTCTTAAGCTAAGCTTGGTGCGGATGAACCTATAAGTAGTAGTAATGTTCTTGCTATTATTGAGACGGGTTAGGTGTATGTATGTATGTATCTATGATGGGGTGACATTCACTAAGACCTAAAAGATCTATTGCGCCTCCTTACTTCTACTTAGTTCCTGAGGAACGTCTATAGAGACTTTTTCAGGAGCCCGTTCAGGCAGCAATGTTCCGTTAGGATCCCTGTTGAAACTCTTAGTGCAGTTCTACTTTGACTTATGCATTCATTTCATCTCAACGGGTTGTAGCAAACCATCAGAATCTTTCATTGTCTACTACTAGATCTTTCCAATAGTCAGATCTTCTCTTTTCTTTGGCTTTGCCTATTTCTGCCAATATTACGTTGGGGCTGATACCGTAAAAGAGTCTTTCAGTCTCTCTCTTTGCTAGTCCATCTGCTATTTCATTTCTCTTCCAGTGTTTCCTGGAACTCAAAGTAAGGTTATTACTATATTGTTCTCGCCTAGTTCATTTGTATGTATGTATGTATGTATTTTGGGGTAACATTCTCTGAGACCTAAAAGATCTATTGTGCCCCCTTACTTCTACTTAGTTCCTGAGGAAAGTCTCAGAGACTAGTAGCTCCTTTAGTCCTATTTCCCCAAGGAATTTTAGGATATCTGCAGGCTTCAACTTAGGTAACTGTCCCTCTTCTATCCAGTAGTCTCCCAGGTGCTGCGCCCTAGGATTCTGAATTGCTGTGCAGTTCGCAAGTATGTGGATGGAGGATTCTTCTTCCATTCCACAAAACCTACAATCTTCTTCCTCCACTATTTTGAGCTTTTTAAGGTGCCCATTCAGGCGACAATGTCCCGTTAGGATTCCTGTTCCTGTTCATTTAGGCACTTTCCCAACATTTTGGGTCGTCATCAGATAGAAAGACCTAGAAATGGTCGACCAAGTCTAAGTTTTTAAGTTTTAGCGACTACGGACCTGTTACTGTTTACTGTACAATCCTTAATGCCAGATGCCGCGTTAACGAAATATTGTGAAATATTCTTTACTTTCATTTTTAATAAACCACTTCCTAACTTTTAGCCACACTAATGTCATTTGGAGAAAAAATGTTAAAGGACCATTTTGGTGTAAAATTTAAAGCTCTACAATTTTTGTTTGAAGCTTTTTTCTGTAACTCCTACGGTTTTTGCATAATTTTAAGAAAACACCATATTTATTTATTTTCAAATATAGTCACATGTATGTTTAGTTTGTGGATACTTCAAAGTAAATTATACAAAAAATTCAAAACCTCCACTCAAAATAATTATCATTCAATGGACATTTTTCTTGAACTAGTATTACAATCTTTGTTACTGAGTAGATTTTACGTTGTCAACATTGAGTACAGTAAAGATGTAAGTAACGTTTTTCAGTGTATGTAGCAACAAATATTATTACTATCATTTAAAATTAACGGATCCATCGTAAAATGACACATTTTATAGAAACGCCGTGTGAGAGCTACTGTCTCTTTCATTTATCTTGGTACAGATCGAAGATAGGAACGTTTTTATGCCTTTTAAATTGTTATTCTCCAATTCTGGATCATAAAAATAGCATAAAAATAAACGTAAAAATCTTTTATGATAGTTGTTTTTATGTCTTAGTACCCACAACTGATGATACTTTCTTATGTAACAAAGTATCTTTAATATTTTTTTTATATTGTAAAAGTTAATTTTGTAAAAAAACTTCTGTGCTAACATTTCATTATTGAATGACAATTTGTAGGTCAAAGATGTTATAAGAAGAAAGAAATTAACCTAAACATACATTATTATAAAATTTCCATGTATTATAATACAACTTTTAGATAGAAAGTGAAAGCATAATATGAATTTAGAATGTTCGACTCACAATCAATGTGAATCAATGTTATATAATTGGTCATTATGAGTCCAAAAAAACAATCAGGGAGTGCCGTAATTTTATAATAATAACGTCCGGTATCATCTATATGAATCAATTATAGAACAAAATTGTGTATAGCTGTTTCAGTTGCCTGTACATATTTTGTATCATTTTTTGCGTATATAGCGACTAGAACACCAAATTTTTTTCTGCCTATTGTCTCAAATCCCTACTCTCCACTTTCAGAAATTTCAAAACCTTTGGTAAAAGATTTTAACAATAAAATATTCATGTTTTATACATACAACAATCAAACAACTTATTATATTCGCTGCGACATGGAATCAAGCAGAAAAAATAAATAAACTTTGACATTGTTTATGTTGGCATAAAACAATACGTCTGTTTACTCTTCTAGTATATTAATTGTTCGGACTCCTTAACAATATCTTCCTCTTCGAATGGTCAGCAAAAAGCCATAATTTTAATTATTACCAACAAAATAGTTTTAGTCAATAAAACAAAATCTCAATCACAGCAACATCTAATAACACAATATATAATCATATATTTAATCATATACCCTTTTACCAAAGGTGTCAGGTTTAAATTTCAGTCCTTATAAATTGAACTTCTCCATATTTTTCTGTCGTTTGTGAGAGTGACTGCTTCGTTCCAAGATTTACCTCTTGATTATAATATGCTTCCCAATACTTTATTCCATGTTTGTCTTGGTCTACCTCTTTTTATTTTAATTTGTAGATACCCTTGCCTCGTATACCTTTTTGACTTGTCTTGTCTTATTCATTCGTTGAACATCTCCCCACCAACTAAGTTGTCGTTGTTCTATAAATTTTAACATTGGTTGTACTCCTAGTTTTTCCCTTATTTCAGTGTTTCTAATTTTGTCTTTTCTAGATTTTCCTAGCGTACGTCTGAGATATTTCATTTCTGTAGCTTGTATCTTACTTTTTTGTTGCTTTGTGAGGGTCCACGATTCACATCAGTATGTTAATACTGATCTGTATATACTTTTATACACTTTGATTTTGGTTTGTTTGGAAATTTCTTTTTTATTAATAAATTTAAGGTTCATCGCATAATACAAATTTATTGTTTTTTGGATTCTTTCATTTATTTCAGCATCTTGTTTTCCTGTTTCATCAAATATGGCTCCTATGTATTTAAATTCTTTTACTTGCTCTATTTTGACATTGTTTAGTTGTATATTAGTTTTAACGTTCTGATTATCAATATTTTAGTTTTATTCACATTTATTTTAATACCTTCTTCTTCCATGACATCTTTCCATATATTTAAGTTTTCTTGCAGTCGAATTTCGCTGTCTGCTAATAATATTATATCATCTGCATCGACTCCTTCAGATACATCTACTCTCTCTAGATTTTTGTGTCCAATATACATTTTCTTTACCCTTCTTTCACATTTTTTGATGATACAGTCCATTGTACATTAAATAGCGTTGGGCTGAGTCCTCCACCTTGTCTTAAACCTTTATCGGTTCTAAATCCCTCTGACTTCATATTGTTTTTTATTACAAAGTTTTTGTTAGTTTTATATAGATCTTGTATTACTCTTATTGTTTTGTTTCCTATTCCTCTCTCTTTCAGACCTTTCCACACTTTGTCTCTAGGTACTGTGTCAAAAACTTTCTCTAGGTCTATAAAAGCTAGATATATATTTTTCTGTTGTAGTTGTATCTTCTCGGTTACTTGTTTAATAGTAAAGATATGATCTTGCGCGCTTCTACCCGGTCGGAATCCACTTTGTGGTTCTGATAGCTTGGATTCTAAGATTGGTTTTATTCTGTTATTTTTCTGTTGTATATTTTAACTATAGTATTTACTAGTGTTATTCCTCTGTAATTATCACATATTTTTTGGTCA
This sequence comes from Lochmaea capreae, assembly GCA_949126875.1. Classification (NCBI taxonomy): domain Eukaryota; kingdom Metazoa; phylum Arthropoda; class Insecta; order Coleoptera; family Chrysomelidae; genus Lochmaea; species Lochmaea capreae. Next base: position 22,630,310 of record OX421403.1, read on the forward strand.
CCTTTTTTGTATATCGGACTTATTAATGCTACACCCCATTTTTCAGGTATTTTTTCATTGCTCCAAGCCTTGTTTATTATTTCCATTAATATCTCGTTACCTATTTTTCCTAAGTTTTTGAACATTTCAGAAGTGATTTCGTCTTCTCCAGGTGCTTTTCCATTTTTAAGTGCTTTAATGGCATTTTTCAACTCATCGATATTAATTTTACCATTTTCTTGTTCATCCATTTCTGTTTCAGGTTCATTTATGTTTCCCTCATTATTTTGTGTTTCTTGTCCTAGTAGATCTTGGAAATGTTCTTTCCATCTCTTCATGATGTCTATTCCATTTGTTAATAATTCTTGTTGTTTATCTTTTATGTAGTGTTTGTTCACTGGTCTGTTTCTCGGTCCTCATTGATTTTAAAACTTTAAAGAAAAGTTTTTGGCTCGCCATACTGTCATTTTCCATTTTGTTCCCAAATTCTGTCCATGCATTATTCTTCGCTGCTGTTACTAACTCTTTAACAATTTTTCTTTGATTTTTATAAATTTCGTATTGCTAACACAATACCTCGTAAATAACAGAAATGAACTAAACCCACCCTGGGACGTTAACAGTCCATGTGGACTAACAATTCAAGTAAATTTTTCATAGACCAATCGGAAGCTACATTGCACCAATGAGAATCAAAGGTTCGCTTGGGTAGGTAAAGACTCGAAATGATTTATGGCTTTTGCATCTTTTCGGCTTTTTAATCCTCAAAGAGACCTTGCCTGTTATTTTATTGTGAAACAGTGCATACTAATTTTACTCACAACTATATGATTAATTTTGGATGTGTTATTACCTATTCCACTGTATAATTTCATAATTTACGATGTTTATAAGTTCGCTTTATCCAAAAAAATGTTTCTTGAACAAATCAAGGGTTTTAAAGGAGAAATTCACGTCTTTAAAATACAATTCAAATTTCACACCAAAATCTAATGGCAAAAATTCATTTTGATTACTAATTTGAATTATTTTGTTCGATAGTCATGAATTGTATATCATTTTCAAAAAAAATGCAAAACCAGAAAATACGATATACAAAAGATTGACGTCACACATTTCAGATCGGTGTTTTAGCTAAGATGACGGAATGTCATAATTTGTATTTATATTTTTACTGTAATAAATAATATCACAATAGTAATGTAAAAATAAGAATACAATTATTTCAGTTATTCTTAGTGACTGTCATCATGCCTATTGTGCCAATGAAAACCAAACAAAAGGTATTTTTACAGATATTGCTTCTAGATAACTACCAATTTTCACAGAGTGTTCAATAATACGGGTAAATCTCGCTAACATGTAATTTGCAGATATATTTTAAAAGTTTCGACTCTGATAATCGTCGATTACAATAAAACTAATAATTAACTACCAAAATTAACTACACGGTTAAGTTACGTCCAAACGAACAGGACCGTATTACAGAGAATCGTTTTTCTGTTAAAATAAATTAAACAAAATTAAATCAAATCCCTAGAACACGATGAAAAATTATAATTATGTTGGCATATTATAGAAAATTTAGTCGACGTTGCTGGCATTTAAAAAATACAATGAGTTTCGTAAATTCATGCTGATGACGTGAAAGATTATAGTTTGCTTAGGATTGATTTAAGAAATGTTATTAGATTTGGGTCTTAATCAAAATTAATTAATTAATTGCCTTAATTTGTCTGTAAGATACAAACAATAGTTACAAGAGGCGAAGTCTAGCTAAAGCTAGTCTACTTAACCTCGTTTATAAAAAAAAATACAAAAAGTTTATAGAGGAAAAATACATATCAAATGAAACTAATAAAAAAAACAATATACTAAACATACTTCAGAATTACTGTTGTTGCGGCAAATTTTTTTTATAATTTTGTTTCAAAAAACCAAGAGATTTGATAACCTATATTTAGGCAGCATGACACTATACAGATTGTGAACTCACCACTAAATACTAATTTGGTCCTTAAATAAATAGGATTTGACGTTAAAATAATTCGGTATACCAAAGTGGCGACGTGATATTGGTTAATAACGTGTAACGACAAAAACTATTAACCCTGGCTAACCATAAGAGTTACTCTTAAGTGAGTCCCGGGGCACAAGGGCATTGTAGGAAATGAAAAGGCAGACATCCTAGTAAAGCTGGAGTCTGAGACTGCATTCACTGGTCCTGAACCAGTATTTGGGATATCTAAAACTGCTGTACGTGGTTGTAGATCTCGGTGGACTCAAACTAAACATCAGTCGTACTGGAGGCACGTGCCAAAACAGGAACACATCAAACTCCTGGTCAAAAAAACCCTCGGAGACGCTGACTAATGAAATACTCAACCTTAGCAAGGGCCAGATAAGGATAGTGACGGGTTTACTCACCGGACGAGGAAAGAACCTATTTGTCGTAATAATTTGTAGTATAAATTGACAAAAGAAGAGGCCCGAGGACAGAACCTTGAGGTACACCTGAAGTGACTGATATAAAGTATTATTATCAATAACTCCTACTTGATAAATAACATTTAAAAGACCTTAAAGAAATCTGGTCAAATCCATAGTGTTTGAGTTTAGCGCAAAGAAGAGTATGATCTATAGAGTTAAAGGCTTTGGAAAAATCCAATAGAATGACTGACGTAGCTTTACCTTCGTCGAATGATCGAAGTACGTTATTCTTTAAATATAGAAGATAAAGGTAAATCTTTGACACTTTTGCAGCATTATGATGGAAGTAAACTGCTCCAAAACAATTCGACAGATAAGCAAGTAAACATCCTTAGTTTGTGAAAATAGTAATATTATTAAATGTGGACATTTTTTTACGCTAAAAAATACTTTTTGTTTTTTTTAAAATTAATTTAAAAAAATATATTTATAAATTCAATGTTGATGGAATTTGGTGCGAAGGCATCGCTGTGTGCTTTTGTGCTTGAGCCGTCGCTGGAACTTGATGGACGTATAGACAATCTTGAGAGTCAAATGTTTTTGAGTTTTAATTGATGGCAGGAGATACCGTAGCAGTCTGGTGGTGTAATTATTGAGGGTTTTGATAAATGGTGAGAGGTAAAATTTTAATCTTGTGTTTTTGTTAATGAACGTGTAGGAAGTATGTAATAAAAGGTTAGGGTAAGTCAGAAAAAAATAAAAATAAAAATTTTAATGACGAATGGTTGGTTGAAAATATTACATATGGGATTGAATTTAAAATTTTTGTGAAATTGAAGTAATCTGCAAGTAAAAATGGTTTATTCTATTCAGAAGAGAGTAGACATTATTGAGTATTATGCCTGTACATCAAAATAAACTCGTTAAGTAAGTTTTGGAACTAATTTCGACAAACTTTTTTGAACAATGGTCTTTGATATACCCAATTATGCTCCAATTTGAAGATATTGGATCACCTCAACTTAACTTTACAAGTTCTGTTTAGGTACAGCCTTAAACGAAGCGGTCTGAAACTTAGGCGTTAAGTTAATTAAACATCAAAGTTAATTTTGACATTCGATATTTGTTGACAGGTGCCAACTACGTTGTTATATTATGGAATACTTAAAAGACAACTCTCGTAAGGTGTAAAACTATGATCAACGTATCTTACCGCACTTTAGAAAATTCAAATTTATCTATAACCAATAACTTACAACCCCTTTCACTATAAACATTGAATAGGTACTTATTTCTGGATGTTTGTAAATCATTTGAAGAAACGAGTAATGGAGCTCTCACATTTCGAGGTCGTCCAGAATTCGGCGAGCAGTTATTTGAATAACGCAGGTCATACTTATACAGGTAAACTGGTATCTAGTGACAAGGCGGAGCTTCGAGTACGCAGAGAGAGAACGTATTTGGCCAATATCGAACTGCCCACTGCATAAAGTCTACCGCACGATTGGCTTTCCTGGATCCCCACTTTCAAATTTGTTACGGCACATCGTCACCTCATTTCACGAGATACCGGTTGGAGTGTACGTCTGACCGCTAAAGCATTACCATTGGGTAATCCATTTAAAAAATGTGTATTAGACATTTCAGCCTCAATAAACACATGCATCGTTATTAACTAAACACAAACGAAAGCAAAACTGCAACAAAATTATTATGATAAAAATTTCTTATTTGTTTTTGCGTTGAATTTCAGGTTTGACGTAATAATTATCAAAATCCCAAAGTTCACTGAGACTAAACATGTTCTTGAATTATCTTTATCATAATAATGTTACCATATTATGATGAAAAACAGCCTGTATACAAGGTGAGCTTTTAAGAGAGACATTCTAATAAAAGTATGAGTCGACATATCATAATGTATCTGTTGACGAGGGTTCCTTGGTGTGGATTTTAATTTTTAGAGTCTCTTGAATCACCTGCTAAGGACAGAAAAATGAGTTTATTGAGATATTATGTACATTTTAATTTCTACAAGGTCTGTTTCATAACGATGCCAAAGATATTTTTATTATCCTAATTTCCATTGTAGTTTAATTAAACAAAAAAAAAATGATAATATTGGCAAAGTTGTCGATCATAAAAATATCAAAAACTACCACGATGACGACGTTGGCATTCATTCAGTCACATCATTGTGTGTGGTCGTTGGACAATCATATAAGAAAAACAATGGCAGAATAAAATTTATATTGTCGACGGCCAATTTGGATGAATTACAGGCACAAACATTGCGACTTTTTTCTCCATTTAAATTATTCATAACCCATAAATCGATGTTTACACGGGCCCTGTTCTGTATTTAGATTGTTAACATAAAGCTGTCAATCGTTAATGTAGCATTAATTACACGTCTTTCTGTATCATGATATAACTTATTGTTCGACTTTAAAAAGACGATCATTTACGATCTGAAAAAAAGTTCGCTATTTATTACCGATTATTCTCTTTTAATTCCTCAAAGTTGGATTAGAAAAGAATAAAAGTATCTAAATAAGTTTGTTTCAACCCTTAGTACGTGGAATCTTTCTTCAAATTTAATATTTGATAAAAGTAAGGCATAAATCGAAGGTATTTATTTAAAAATAACAGGCTTGTATCGGTGACGTATGTTTGTATGATGGAGTGACATTCACTGAGACCTAAAAGATCCATTGTATCCCCTTACTTCTACTTAGTTCCTGAGGAACATCTCAGAGCCTAGTTGCTCCTTCAGTCCTATTTCCCTGAGGACTTTTAGGATATTTGCTAGGTAAATGTCCCTCTTCTATCCAATAATGTCCTAGGTGCTGTGCCCTAGGATTGCGGTGCAATTCGCAAGTATGTGGATGGAGGTTTCTTCTTCCATGCCACAGAATCTACATTCTTCTTTCTCCACTATTTTAAGCTTTTTCAGGTGCCTGTTCAGGCGGCAATGTCCCATTAGGATCCCTGTTAAAACTCTTAGTGCAGTTTTACTTTTACTTATGCATTCATTTGATCTCAACTGGTTGTAGCCACCCATCAGAATATTTGATTGTCTAGGCCCTACCAGATCTTTCCAATGGTCAGATCTTCTCTTTTTTCAGTTTTGCCTATTTCTTCCCATATTACATTGGGGCTGATACCGCAAAAGGGTTCCGGCCCCCAAAAGGGTCTTTCAGTTCCCCTCTTTGCTAGACCATCTGCTATTTCAGTTTGTCTAGGCATTTCCACATCATTTTTGAACTGATTACACAAGAGCTCAGTACTTAACTGGCTGCTTGACTATCCGACATAATGTTAATCTTTTGCCTTCCATATCCTTTGTCAATATTGAACTGGGCACACTTTCTTATGGCGTGAATTTCCGCTTGAAAGATACTTGTGGTTTTTCTTAAGCTTCCTGTCCCGTATACTCCTATCCCAGTTCCTTCTATTGCTTCTCCACGGTAATACATTTTCAGTAATCGATCGGGAGTTTTTGAATAATCGTTTTCCAGACCATTGGATAAGGATTTCCACACTCTTCAACTGCAAAGTCACCAGAACACAATCCTCTGGATTTTAGTGTGAGGAAATATTTAAAATCAGTTCTTTACACAACCCCGATCCTTCTTTTTTAAAGTCTGCTTTAAGGTATTTCATTTTATGTTAGTCAAGAGTTATCTTGTTCTGCGCCGGATATTTTAGACTCTTTAGCGATAATTTCCCGATCATATTTATTCTCCAATTTTAACGCCCATTTCATTAAAAAAAATACGACTTTCTTTGCCTTGGCGCAAAAGTTCATTTGACCGTTTGATACTCGACATGTTAGTTTCTATAACTTTGTAAAAGTATAATTCTTTTTTTTTATACGCTTGTGGCTGCCTGCACATGCCCTTACCATACACCTAGACCATAACTGCGAATAACACTTACTATTATTACAAAAGAACCCCCTGTCTCAATAAATTTGAAAAAAAATCCCAAAATGCTCGAGCAGGGAGTAGTGTACGGCTCCCAGTATTCCCCGTGAGCTCTGCACCCTTTCTCAAGGGGGTGTTTACCCTTGCGATATCCTTCTCAGATGCCATCGTCCAAGGTGTACCGGCATAAATAAACAGGAATTTTATCGGGTTTACTTTCTTTATCAGAAGCTGCAAAAAATTTTAGCGAAAAAGATCTACGAGGGTTCAGTTCAAAGTTTATTTATTCGCTACTTTGCAAAAACAAATTTGCGTTGTAAACCCCAGGATTCATCACCACTGACAATACTGTATATTTTTTTTGAATTTCCTTCGTTAAAAATCGGTTTAGAGTTTTTTTACACCTATTGACTCTAATCTTTTTCTATTCTTCCGTCTAAAAACTATATTTTCTAATAGATAATTCTTCAAGTAAAATATTTTAAATTGTGGTCTTTGAAATGCTCCTATTTTACGATAAGTGACATGACCTCTTAAAATTTTATTTAACTTATCATTGGATCGTAGAACTTTCCCCGATATGTGGAAGGAAGCCAGAATTATTCCAGTTTTTAAAAATGGTGGTCGTTGACAAGACTCCAACTATCGTCCTGTTTCAATTCTGTGAAACTTTCCACGTCATTTGAAATTGACCTATACAATCGTATCTATACCAGTGTGCGGAACCTTCTTCCACCTTCTCAGCATGGCTTCATGACTCGTAAGTCCACTGAAGCTAATTTAGTAACTATTACACTGCATGTTGCCGAAACTGTTGATTCTGGTGGACAACTAGATGAATCATGGCATTTTACTGGAAAATGAAACCAGTTTGGATTTTACTTGAGAATGATACAGTTTTGTAGATCTTACATTCATCATAGGCTAAAATTTGTTTATTACAACGGTTTTCAAAGAATGAACTACATGGAAAATTCAGGTGTGCCGCAAGGCTTCTACTTAGGACCATTGCTATTTTCATTATTTATAAATGATTTGGAACAAAATGCTTTAAATGATACTTTAGTTTTATTGAACATATTCACTTGAAGGTATCAGAGGCAAATAGGATTCATTGTAAGGAATTTTGAAGGTTTCACCAATCTCCTTTGTTTAACAACATTGTACTTTCATTACATTAGATCTTAACATGAATATTGTTCCAATGTATGGAGTCCTGATTACAGCGTTTCCGAAGTACTTGGCTTTCAAAGTTAATGGTACATACCCACAACGAGAAATTCAACATGATTTTTTACTTAACAACTTTAATTTTGAGAGTCTTGTGTTCCGAACCTTTTTTGCTTCTCTGTCATGTCTCTTCAAGCTTGTACATTGTCTTATCGACTGTCAATTTTGCTCCGTTTTTTGCATTTATACTTGTATTTTATATTTTTATTATTATTTTTATCACCCGTCTCACTGTTTTTTTTAACGTTTTTATTTGTCTACTTTTATATTTAATATAAACATACATGTTTTGCGTTAAGTTAACTAAATTTTGACATTTGATATTTTGTTAACAGTCGTCAAATTTGTTGTTATATGCAACGCTTAGAAAAAAATCTCATTTTAATAAAAGATATCGTTATAAGTTTATAATTTGATATAAATTTATCTTTATGAAACGGAAGTTGAATAAGAAGTTGTCTTTTATTTAATGAAACAACTTGAAACCTCTAAAGGCATAATTAGAAGCAAGGCCCCATAAATATAGGACGCCTACTCTACTTGTTATGGCGGTAAATACTTTCATGTGGGAAATATAGATTACGGTTTGTAGCTCACAGAATCCGATTTAAAAAAAAAACTGACTTCGACACTTACTTGTCAACGACTTCAAAATCTTAAAACAATTAATAATTACATAATCTTATACCAATAAATAAAGAATTTGTCCATCTAGTACTAAAGTTGAGATAGGGAGAGATCGGAAAGGCTGACATTTCCTATTTGGTTTTTATTATTATAATTTTTTTTATTCACCATATTTCTTGGTGTATCTCCGAAGTTCACAGTTCAATATCAATGGAACTAAAATGGTACCACCTTGGATCTATTCTGGATACAATACAAAAAAAAAATAGAAATCGGTTCATAATCAAAGATGCTATACCCGAAAACACAAAAAGGTATTCGAATTAATTTTATAAGTTAGTTGAAAACTAGAATATATTAAATAATAAAAGAAGAAGAAAAGTTTCACGGTTTTAATTATGGCTTGCTAAAAAAATATCAATTTGGGATAGTTTGTAGTATATTCAATTAAGTTAATTGAGCAGTTTTTTTTTGTATAATAACCTCTATAATTGTATTAGAATATAAAGTTTTTGACAACATGGATTAAAAGAAGAAAATAAATACTTTTCCTTCCATTTCAGTTAAATGACTATGATTTGTTGTCTTGGAATTGAACGGGGTAGACATAGTACCCAAAAAATGTAGTTTATGTTAGTAGAGGTATAGTGTTTCTAATGTGAATGTAACGACAATAAAATAAAGCAATGTAGTCAGATTTATTTTCTAAAATTGTCAAAATCACTATACAAATGTTCCCCTTACTTCAGTAAACCGTTAGTTCGTGATGTTCTTAGAAAGCTAGTTTGGAAATATTTAAAAAAAATACGTAAGCATTAAGCATTAAATAAGCCGCTTGAAATTGCTGGAAAAACAAAAATTAATTGAAACCACTTCATGTATGCTACTTTTTTTAGGAACATTTTGAATAGGTGGCAACGTAGCGGCAGGTGGATTGGAAATCGAATAGTCCAACTCCAGTAATTGGCATAATATAACGAAGTTACTGGTCAGTTATTAACGCGGTCCACTTTTTCATAAACAATTTTAACGACCTAAAGAAGTTGGGGTTACTTAGCATTAATTTCATCCAGGGGTGTGTGCGAATTGTGTTGTAGAGAAATATTATTAATATAATATCTATTTGTTGGTTGAGTGAGTTTAGTTATATTATATTACAAATTTTATGAGTTTTGTATGCAGGTTAATTTTAATCTACTATATTAAATTCAATGACAAACATTATTTCACGATATTCGAATTTGTGAAACAAAATTTATATGTACGCCTTATTTTGTAATATTTGTAATTTTGTGTTGCCTATGTAAGGTGCTAGAGGTTGAATTTTATAGAAAATTCATCACCTTTCCTAAAAAACTAATGTATTCAACAAGGTTTCGAATAAAAATCCATAAATTTAGATAGCAATCGATATTACTATCATCAACTCATAAAAGCGGTACATAAAATTCAAAATTGCTTCAAAGTTAAACGTAACGAAGTCTTTTATTGTTATATTTTTGCACAAAGTCTATTAAAAATGTAATAATTTTGCTAAGAGGTTGTTAAAAAGTGATATGATCGGCTATATAAAATATGACACGTATTGCTGCGTAAAGTCACTTTCAAAAATTGTGCTTTTTATCAGTTAAACAAACATTTAAAAAAAATCATTTTTTTTGTCTTAATTTCATATTTTCGCCCTCTATTGTATTATTTCCCGGAGGAATTTTAGGATATCTGAATAAAGCCTGTTTAGGCAAGTATTCCTTTTCTACCCAGTAGTTTCCTAGGCTTGTGCCCTGGGATTCTGAATTGGTATGCAATTCGCAAGTATGTGGATGAAAGCTTCCTCCATACTACAGAATCTAAATTCTGCTTGCTTCAATATCTTGAGCTTTTCTAGGAGTTCATTCAGGCAGCAGTGTCCAGTTAAGACACATATCAAAACTTTCAGTGCACTCTTATTATGGCTTAGGCATTAATTTGCTTTGACTTGGTTGTATTTTGCCAGGAGAAGCTTTGATTGTCTTAGCCCTACTAGATCTTTCCAATGGTAAGATCTTTGCTTTTTGGCGTTGCCTATTTCTTCCAATATTACAATGAAGCTGATGTTGCAAAAGGGTTCCGGACCCCAAAAGGTGTTCCAGTCTCTCTCCTCGCCAGTTCATCGAGGTTTCCTAGAAACTCCCATTCCATGTTGCCTTCTATATTTTGAACAGGGCATGCTTTCCTACAGCGTCAGTTTCCGCTTGCAAGGTAATTGGAGTTATCCCAAGTTTTCAGAGTGTTTGGTTCCTAGTCCGCACACTCCTATCTCTTCTATTGCTTTAGAGTTAGCACTGTATACCATTGAATGGTTCCAAGTATGGTGAATTGGTGATGGTGTAGGAATCCCATTTATTCTTCATACTTTTTCATCATAGCGTGTCCAGTGATGAATTTATGCCTAGGGCGGTATTTGAAACATTGGTTCAGATTAGTTTTTATAAAAAAAATGTCTATAGAATAAATTGTTGATCATTCTATGCCAATTCTTTAAATTTAGTAAAATCACGTTCAGTTGAATCTATAACAGGAGCAATGGTAGGTGAAAGACTACCGATGAGTAGTAATGTAACTGAAGATCGATCTGAATCTTAAGAATAAGAGTATAGAAACAATTTGTAAGAGACAGTCAGAAATTAAGAATCATGAGTTCAATTCTGACTTTATTTGACAGTTTTTAAGAGAAAAAAAAGTGTCTGAGGAAAAAACGAAGAGGCAAAAGTGACAAATTTTGTTATTGAATGTTTAGAAAAGTATAACTTTGTACTAAGGCTGTATTTTCATGCTGCGTGTTGTAGGTAAGGATTAAAAAAAATACCACGACATTTAGTTTTCTAAATAAAATATAAAATAATTGAGAAAAGTTCATAACATTGTATTTTATAGGTAAGTTTCGTAGCCTACAGCCGCTAGGATGTTTACATTTTTTTATTACAGTAGCGTTCTTGAATTCGTAATAAAATTGAAAACTGATAGCGGCTACTACTGTCAGAAGAGATCGGTAAGTACTGAAAAATATACATGGAATTACGGAGTATTTAATAAATATATTCATAAGGAGAGTAATAAGGAAGTTAATTAGATGAATATGTTATGTGGTTTTGAATTAAATACGAGTTTTTTCTACACGGAGCAAATCCGTAAAATAATTTGTCGCAATCAATGTTGTTTTGAAATTTTATTATTTATTTCGTCGTACAGTAGCTAAATATACCGTTGAAAGTAAATTTCTCTAATTTCAACTATTTACATGCATATTTCTTTTCTATACAACTTTTATTTACTTTGGATTTGAATTTTTTACTCTCCCAGTTGAATAGAAGAAAGTAAAGACAGGTACCTATTACAATATCTATAAGGGTTAGAGACAATCATGAGAGCAATTTAAAACAAAAATGGAAGACGATTATCACACAAACCGAAAATTGATTTACAGAGGTTTGAAAAATGCAAGAACAAGAGGCAGCAGACAAGTATTAAACAAACTATGGATAAAGAAAACAATGTTCTGACGAAAGGAAATGAAATAATGGACAGATGAAGGCAACATTTCTTCGAACTATTAAACTTAATATAAATAAAAAAAGGAGAAATAACAATCGAGGAAGTCATAAAAGAGTTGTAGAAAGAAATTTGGGATCTATATTTAAATGATTAAAATACAAAAGTAATGGTGACAGGAAAAAGAAATATACAAATCAATATAAATCTTAACAGAAAACCTCTAGAAAAAAGTAGTAAATTGCAAATACCGAGGAGTGAACATCAATAATAAAGGAAACCATTTTATCGAAATAGAATGGCAACAATTAAAATGGTTGGGACACCTAACTAGATTCAGCAACATGTCAGATAAGAACATGGGAGAGAAAAAGACATGATACGAAATACAGTGAAGATCAAGGAGAATATGAAACCATTTTTGGAAAGTAGAACTATTGAGTCAGAAGACATTGATTTGTAGAATATGTACAGGACACATTTTCTGACTACACTTTGTTTGAAGTTGACATATCAATCGACTATTTCGTTCGAAAACAAAAATAGCAACAGCAGAAATCTTCAAACAAGTACAGTGCAGTGTGTGGATTTTTCACCAAAAATATTAATTGTAAAAGTGATTAAAACAGTTGCTTATCTATTGTCTAGCTTCGAAACTAATTTATACAGTCAATTTGATCTTTCTCTCACTGCTGATCCTTCGAAACACAATAGAATGATTTATACTAACGTTGACTGCTCTTCTTCTCTTTGTTTTTCTATTCTATATGCCGCCCTCTTTGAATACAATAATTCAACTTTCTCCTTGTTAGACCCTCCTGATTGTCGCCACCTTTTCACAGTACAACCATATTTTTTTATTTATTTCTTTACATTTGAGATTGCCACTTGAATTATATCGTATTCCAACTGCTCAAACGAACATGAAATATTTTTTTTCCTATTGATAGCACCTAATCGCCATATCTTTTGTAAATTATTAAATTTCGGAGATATATCATTTCGAACTGCATACCATACTAACTGCACAGGTAACGGCGCCACTGGTGGGTTATAAGTAATAATGTAAATCATTTTAACGACACAGTAGACCGTATAAATAACTAACCGATCTAGTTGGTTCCAATGCAAATTATTTTAATTGGGTCACCTCAGCTCTTCTTTTGTTTTGTGATAACTATGCTTTTTTCTTTTGTCTCCACATTTACTTTAGAAAACTATGCACACATTGTTAGCAGTACCGAAAAGGATATAGGGAACCTTTTACCCAGAAAAAAATTCTGATATATTGAAATTTCTTTATACACGGATTCAGTCTGCGTATTAAGAGGATTCTACGTCCTTTGAAAACTGCCGTCACGTGTCCAGTCAGCGACATGTTATGGTATGCTGGAAAAATTGATATTATTCCTTCCCTTTCTCGAAAAATATCCAATAATTCGTATTCTACATGAAAATTAATGAGTCATGTAGCACGAATAACTTCACTTCGCTGTAATAGTCTAGTTTTCAAGTTACAAGCGTGTCAGTCCAGAGAGTGACGGTTCGATTCCCAGCTTGGGTGAGGTTTTTCCATTTAATTAATAGATTTAAGATGCAGTTAAGCTGTGAGTATGCGGGAAGGTTCATAGTTTTTTTTTGAGAAATTTAAGTATAACCAATATATAAATAATATAAAACTGTAGTAGGTATAAGTCGTCTATTTCACAGCAGTACCACGATAGTATACTTTACTCATTTCATTAAGGGGGAAGGATTTTCAAATGAATTTATTCTTCTTGTAAAAGGGGAAGGGGTGATGCCTTTTGGAATCAAATAAAAACAAGAATTAAATTCATTGAAATTAATTGCAAATCAAAATAATCCATTTAGCTCCTACCGGACCAGGGAATCCACATGACAAAGTGGAAAGCTCAGCATTACAGACCGAGGTAGGTAATTATAGTTTAATTGCCAATCCAAGAATATTACAAACAGTTTCAGGTAGATTATTATAGAAGCATTTAAGTTAAGTTCCAATGGTTTTTCGATACAACGTGATTATTAATTTGGATTTTCCTAGGTTAGGACGAAAAAGGATCCTACTACATGTATGTTGTGTAATCAATAGTAGAAATTTGATAAAAGTTGTTAGAGTAAACCCGGTCCTGTGAACTCATATATCATCTTACATAGCGCTCTATGATAAAAAGTTAATTCGAGTTTTACGAGCCAAGTCGACGTTCTTAATGTGTTGGCCCTTCACAATGAAGTTGCTTTTTATTCAAAGTTCAAAATTTATTTATGGACTTACAGGGCCTTTAAGTGGATGAATCCTGCATTTTTATGTGCATATTTTCGACCATCTCTATCAAATTATAATCTGATACTGTCAATGAGAAAAAGGGGGTGTGAAAGAGAGTTTTAAATTAGGGACCTTATTGTTTTTTTAGGGTTTTTTGTAAATTTTTGGGTGGAAAATGTTGGTTGATCTGGTAAACGTTTTCCACAGTGCAATTATTAAATTCCGATCTTTCAAAAACGCGCGAATTTTAAATAGCATCAACAGCTCGAGAAACGTTGTCTAAATGACATTTTTTTGATTATTTATTTGACAGGAATACCTTGTAACTGTTTCATTTGTGTTAGGTAGGGTACAAAATTTTATAAAACTTAATCATTCTTGATTATATTACCAATTAAAAAGTTTCCTATACGTTGACAACTTTTCCAGACATTTTACCTAAAAAATGAATCTCTAATTTAAGTTAAGATAATTCAAGCACATTGTATATTGAAGTAGAAAATCTCTCCTCCCCTAGCTTTCTTTTGGCGGTGTGTGTGGAGTTATCTGCAATTTCTCGTCGTTTCATTTCCATCTCAATTCATACAAAAGCTGTAGCAGCATCACTTCCACCAAATCCGAGACCGCTGATTGTTATTCTATGGTCTACACTGCATTTACTTTATTGGTCTCTTTAGAATCGTTTTCCGCAAAGATAAAACACAGGAACGCAAACGGGAATATATATATATATATATATACACCAGTTTTTCCAAAGGCGTAGATACATCTTCCGACAATACAACATTGTATATTGTATATAATTATTTTTATTCTAACGCTTTATTTTTCAAAAACTGTTCAACTTAGAAGAAACAACTACTTCCCGTGCTATATGCACCAACGGTTATTGAATTACACCTGAAAGTCAAATGGAATTGGTATATATACAAGATATTTTAAAACCAACTATTCTGGTTTGCAATTAGAAGGGACAACACAACTAGTATTCCGGTTTCGGCGTATTTGCGCCTCATCAGTACAAGGTATATGTTATCCGTCCGAGAACCTCTAATCCCGGACTGAAATACGATAATATTACAGGAAACTGTAATAATCTTTATGGTTTATTTCTGCTTTTTAAAATATATTTCGTTGTATGTATCTATACTCAATTCCAAGATATTTCGTTTTGACTTGTTGTTTCAAGACCAAAGCCCACAGCAGGTAGTTGTTAATAAGATGACAATAGAAAAGATAATTTTTCAATTTATTTAATTTTTATTTTATTTGTTTGTACTTCGGGAGATATATTTCCGAATTTTTATGTTTCATGGTTGACGACCTCATCAATAAATATTTTAATCTGATTGTGAAGAAGTAATAATCGCCACAGTGGAAATAGCGGAGCCCATAGAGGAAAGTACCACGGGGCCATGCTTGGCCCAAATATGAAGAACTCTGGGCCAAGCTTGTAAGCCAGATTTGAACCGGTCCTGGTAGAATTCTGGAGTGATAACGGTGGGCCAGGCTCGGTGGCGATGGGGCGCTGAACGAAAGTACTCGAATCACGCCGTATCTAACCGAACGGCCATGGTTGGGTTATCCAGTATTGGCCCAAGCTTGGGTAATTATTGGCAATGCCAAGGCTAAGTCCAACAGTCTTGGCCCAAGCTTGGGTAATCATTGTCATGGTCAAGGCTGGGTTACCCAGTCTTGGCTCAAGCTTGGATAATCATAGGCATGGGCGAAGTTGGGTTAAACAGCCTGGCCCACGCAAGAGCCAATACAGGTTAGCCGAAGCTAGGTTTCCCAGTACTGGCCCAGGCTTGGCCCTTTTGTCAACTCTCGGGGTTTCCTACATGGGAGGAGAAACAACCATTACTAACCTTAACATAACACATTTTGGAAATTGTGTTTTTTTTTGCCGAAAAATGCTGGAAACCAAGATTAGAAGAGAAGTCAACCAGAATCGTCAAAACTTTTACTTAAATACAGCGGC
Source organism: Lochmaea capreae (assembly GCA_949126875.1). NCBI lineage: Eukaryota > Metazoa > Arthropoda > Insecta > Coleoptera > Chrysomelidae > Lochmaea > Lochmaea capreae. The sequence goes on from OX421403.1 coordinate 22,646,298, forward strand.
AGGTATTTTGCCTATTAGGGACGAATCTGAAAATATCACAAATCAGCTCATAGGTGCTATGATGAGTTATTGAATACCAAAGAAAGAACATATCGCACCCTCAGTAATATAAGGGATCAAGTCAAATTTTTTGTAAACTGTGATTTTAAATGCTAAGGGCACAAAATGATATTTGCTACCGGTTAGCGCTGAAAGAGAGAGAAAAAGGACAATAATAACTTTTTTGGATTGTGCTCTTATATTACTAAGGGTGCGATATTAAAAACTAGATAGTCTCAAATCCAAAATTCGATTAGAATCCGCGTATAATACTAATGCAGAGTTTATTTCCGACCTAAAAGCACACTTTATAACGAAAAAATCAGCATCAACTTAATCTTTCAAATTCAATAATACAAAACCGGTTATAGAATACCACAAGCATCAGATTTTATACTATTGATGAAATGTTACAAAACGACATAATAGAATAGACATGTTCAACATTTTCGTCGCTCTTACTTCTAGTTCCAAAAAACGTTGATAATTCGGGAAATGAAAAGTGGAGAGTAGTTATAGACTACACATTATTAACAAACTTACTGATTTACTTTGGTCAAGTTGACATGTGGTATTATTATCTAGCCTTGGAAGAACCTTTTTACACTAAATATAAATAGTACAAAAAACTATTATATTTCAAGTTAGTTCCTGAGGAGTGTCACACACTAGTAGCTCCTTTAGCTTTTGTAGTGTTTGGATCCTGGCCCGGGCCGGAAAAAGCTTAAAATAGTGGAGGAAGAAGAATATAGATTCTGTGGCATGGAAGAAGAAACCTCCATCCACATACTTGCGAATTGCACAGCAATTCAGAATCCTAGGGCACAGCACCTAGGAGATTACTGGATAGAAGAGGGACATTTACCTAAGTTGAAGCCTGCAAATATCCTAAAATTCCTCAGGGAAATAGGACTAAAGGAGCTTCTAGTACATACGTACATACATAGATACATCCTTTTGAGCCGAAATCTATTTAGTTACTAAGTATTCAAACCCATCAAAAAGAAGACTTCCATTTAAACCGATTTTCTCATTAAAATATAGTTCTGCCTTTTATCTGATTTTCCAGCATGTCCTCGTGTAAAATAATCTCTGATTCTTTTTTACTGGCAAATCATATTAATGTTATTCCTCTCTATATTTTTAGCTCAAAACATAAAGAGCTAAGTAACTTTTTGTCTCTAATTTTTTTCCTTCGATTTTAACACGTTACTCAAAACCTCCCCCGTTTCTCTTTTTCGGTACAAAAAGACCTTTTGTCCCCGCTACTGTGACCTACTATCTCGTATACTTACTTTCTTCCAGATTTAAATGGAATTTAAAATGTATTATCCATAAAATTGACAGTTGTCGGTGTATCGAGATATCGGAATTATTTTTTTATTCTCTTTCGATAGGGATCTGATGTACAAGCTTTTGTTAAGGGGTAGTCTCTATTTATATGCAGAATTTGATTTTTGAAACGTATCTGCCCTTATAATGGGCGGTTTGAAGGAAAATTATTGTCTATAGGGAGCGTTTTCTGGTTTGGGAGAATGTTTTTATAGGAAAAAGCGACATATATATGTTAAGGGGATGTTTTAAATAATCGGTAACAGATTGAATGTTGGCGATCTTATAGTTTATACGTTCTAAATTTAGAATTTTTTTGGTGGTATTTTATAAAAACCATCTATGAATAATTTTTGTAGCACCAGGTAAACGCTATTCCAAGATATTTCGTTTTAACTTTACACCAACATGATTGAAGAGATAATCCACAGTAGGTAGTCGTTAATCCGTTAACAATAGCACAGTATGGGTAAGAACACAAAGAAAGCTGGTTTCTCGCGCTTGTCTATAAGCGCCGATAAGCTTTAAAAATGTATTCATGTTGTTACATGCAACCGCGCACAAAAGATGCAGGTCTGAGCTTGTCGGCGCTAGTAATACGCTCCGATAAGTTTATCGGGATTAACAAAACATTATTTTCCAGCGCGACACGTGCAGTGACCGCCCTTCATTCAGTCTGTTTACATACTTTGCGGCGTTTACGTACCTCTTGGACAAAAATGGCTGAAGTAGAACTCTGTTTTTGAACGCCCTGCATTATGGGACAAATGACAAAAAGCCCACGTCTCTAATTTCATTCTTACATTCTTATAAAATCTATTTGGATAGGTTTTTAACTGCACAAGTAGATGATGATACTCTCCATACTCCTTTCTACCACGATTTATATGATGAACATCAGCTTTTCTTTTAATTTTTAAAGATTTTCCACCAAATAAATTTCGTCGCTCGAGGTACTCGACATTTTGAAATATTATGAACGAAACTAGCCAACTTCCAGCTTTCTTTATGTTCAACAATCAGCTTCTATCACGCTGGTAACCAGAGTACGAGAAACCAGCTTTCTTTGTGTTATCGGCCAATCGTTTCTTCGAAAAGCTAATGCCTGGTAGAATGATTATTTTACGACAGAAATATTTGGCTAGAGAAATAATTTTACCGACTACGGCTCTGTTACTGTTTACTTTACAATGAGGGATCTATATACCTTTATTGTTAAATCCCCAAGACCAGATACCGAGTCAAATATACTTATATACCGCCAAAACATACATGGAAGTTAACTCGTTACGTTAGTATCAAATGGACACCCTGTAAAATGCACATTTTAATAAAAAAATGTTTATATGGTACATTAATTAAACGCTACATTCAATTCACATCGAAGACGTGAAAGGAAGGGGGTTGCCCCTTCCTTTTATTGATTAATTACAACACCATCATGCAATCTTTAAATGCTGTTTTCAAATTTATCTCACCTCTTCTTTTTTATATCTAAGTTTTTCACATTAAAAAAGTAAGTAAATGTCTAGGTGAGCCATTTTGTTATCTTTAACTAGAATCTTTCTTTTCTTGGTGTAAAAGAGCGGCGAGCAATGTCGCAAGACCCTATTCGATTTTTCATTCGCAGCGGTAACTGTCACTGGTGACAGTTGGAGTTGGTCAGATTCTATCGTTGATTGCTGTTCTATGGTTTTTTCTCTTTTCGAAAACGTTTTAGTCTCAGCGGTAGATAAAGGAAACGGAATTGTACTTACAAAGAATCTTTAAATAACTGACTGAAAAGTGTCAAAAATACTGCTCAGAGACGTAGTAGTGATTGAAAGCAATTATTTTATGGAAATTAGGAAATTAACTACCTCTCTCTTAAGAACAATTTTTTTTTATTCATGACTTCTAGAAACAAACAAATATACAGTACAAGGAAGGAGCTCTGGTCACATGAAAGTTTAACTTGTGTTAAAAATAATTATTTATGTTCCAAAATATTATAAAAACCACTTTTAAATACAGTGCTTTTATTGAATTCTAGTAACTACTAGATAATAAGATAAAATTCTAATCAATGGAAATCACTGCCAAAAATTTCGAAGGCGGAAGGCCTAAAAATGAGATAAGTATGAGAATAAAATTAAATAATATTTTGGCTCATAGCGGACCGTTCAACTATGAGCGCATAAATGACAGAAGATGATAGGTTCATAGTGTAAACTTGAGTGAGCTATTCATTGATTGGTTCAGCACCACCAGTCAGAGGCTTAGAGTCCTCAGCACCTCAGTCTTTAGGCATTTTGTGCTCTTGGTTGTGCCGTTTATGTGAAGAGACCAGTAGCCCTTATCAGGATCAACAGTCTTTTCATTAGGTCCTTCTTGGAAAAATCCTCCCTTGGATGTTCTAGTCCTATCAATGAGATAATCCTACACAATCGAAGATAATGTGAGAGGCTGTTTCCTCCTCTTCCATGCACAACCGACAGATAGGTTCCTCCCTAGAAATGCCGATTTTATGCATGTGCTTCCTTAGGGTACAGTGACCGGTGAGTAAGCTCGTCACTATCCTTATCTGGCTCCTGCTAAGGTTTAGTACTTCATTGGTTTTTTGACCAGGAGTTTGCTGTGTTCCGGTTTTGGCACGTGTCTCCAGTACGACTGATGTTTAGTTTGAGTCCACCGAGATATACAACCACGTGCAGCAGTTTTAGATATCCCAAATACTGGTTCAGGACCAGTGAATGCAGTCTCAGACCCTAGCTTTGCTAGGATGTCTGCCTTTTCATTTCTTACAATGTCCTTGTGCCCCGGGACCCACTTAAGAGTAACTCTATTATGGTTAGCCAGGGATAATAGTTTTTGTAGACAGTCCCAGGCCAGTCTAGATCTGATCTGAGGACATGCTGACTATCAGAGAGTATAAAGATCTTTTGGCCTCTATACCCCTTTTCGATATTCAATTGCAAACACATGTCATGTCTAGCACAATGCACTCCAGCTCCTGTTCCAATGTCAGTCTTAGATCCATCTGCGTACCAGACCAACGTTTCTTCCTGACAGCATGCTTCCAACCCATCCTAGTTTAGCTGGATATGGTATGGTTGGTTGTCGTTAATTGTGGCCAACATGTTCTCATTTTAAGAAGTGAGTTTGTGATAACATCTGTGATTCTGGAATGACTATGGGTGTTGGTTCCTTCATGCCAGTTCCCATTGCATACCAGTCAGTATGCAGCCATTCTCGCTCCCGCCTTAACGTGCAGAGCAAGAGGCGGAAGATTGAGAATTGCTTCCATTGCCGCAGTCGGGCTGCTTCCCATAGAACCCGTTATGCTTAGACAGGCAAGCCTCTGAAGCTTTGATAGCTAAGATGAACACAATCATCTGGAATTTTGTCTAAAGATTTACAAGATCTTCAAAATCGCTATACCTACTCCTGGCTTTTTCGAACGTCTTCGGCAATCAACAGACGCTTGTATTTTATCAGGATGTGCACATTTTGGGCACCCTATATCTAATCAACGATAAAACTTATATACATTTATTTTTTTCGTCTCGCTACAACAATATTTCTAATTACTTTGGAAAGACCCTAAGTTCCTGATTTTATTTTTTACTTTATAACTTGTTGATTGCTCCATCTATGAAATTTTTATAAATTTTCTTTCTCTCTCTTTCCCTCTTTTAGTTGAATTTCTAACTCTTATTACTGTTATCGTAAAAATTTTAATGTGTTCTAATAAATGTTTTAACGCTAGTATCTCTCCTACTAAAAACGTAGTGCATAAAAACCAGTAACGACAATAAGTTGAACATAAAACAAGTGAAAACAGCACTTTCACTTGAAAAAGTGCTGTCCTCGGGATGAAACGAGGCGATTATTGAAATTACCGGCCATCAAACTCGGGAAAATCACACATACACTTAGGAAAATTGTCCCCAAACCGTGTTTTATCAGCTCTTAGCTCTTTTTTTGTGTTTTCAACGAGCGATGAAGACGGGACGTATCGCCATTGGGGTTTCTTGTAATCGTAAAAGCTAATCGGTGGATCTCCTTTACGTTTTTTTGACGGTTTTCTTGGATTTTTTTTATTCTCAAGGTTTTACAGAATAATCAACCTATTCTTTTTTTATTTTATCGAAAGTGTAGAGATCAATGTGAAAAGATTGTGAATAAAATTAGCAACAGAGAAATTAGAACAGTAAGGATATCAATAATAATGTCCAATACATGACAGGAGAAGCACTTAAACAAAAATTCTATTGAACTGTCTTCTTTATTAACATTTTTACAGCTGCAGTAATTAGTAAAGTTGGTTATTATGTCACACTTCAATTCGGGAATCGTACTACAAATACTTCTACTACGATACTTTGTGGCACTCCTGCAATATTGTTTGTTTATATTCAAAATGAATGACTTTGCCACATCAACGGTGATTATGAAATGGACCATTCTTGCTCCTGAATACTTTAATTTTCTGGTCAATTGGTCTGGGTCTCCGGTATCAAGTTGCTGAGTTTAATAAATGGTTTTATTATTTTAAAGCAGTTCCAATTGATTAGACGATGATTTAATGTGGTCTTCAGTTTCTGCGGCTATTTCTTATGCAGTGTTGACTCTCATAGCTCTATTTTCTTGGCCACTATTTAGGATCTCGTTATTTACTATACTAATGGGTCCGAAACAAACGAAGGAGTAGGAATAAGATATATAGATCCTAATAGGATATCAACAGCACTGGGAAACACTAGCAATAGATATTACAAGCAAAACTATTAGCAAAAGATTTTTGAGCTCAATAGTGGTTTAAAAACCGCCTGCCAACTCAGCCAGATTATAACTCTGGAACTAATGAGTCTAAAACAGTCTGGAACTGTCCCAATATTCTAGTGGCTTGTTAATTTCTGTTTTAAAGATCTGAGACATTCAAAAGCCACTAGTTTATCGACAATAAACCCTTATCTCATCTCATCTTTCCTCACTCTATCTGGATACAAATGTCTCGAAATATTCAGGTTTTTTGTGAAATTTATCTAAAGTACATGGTTCTAGTCCTTAAAAAAGAACCAGCTTTATTATGAAGATAGTTTAAGTAACTAATTGAAAACTTTTGTCTTTGGATAGTCTCTTGATGATTTCTTACAAGCACATTCTAAAAAGTGTATAATTATAATTAATTTAATAGTCCATCTCTGGTTAAACATTGATTGGAAATAGTTTTAAACATTCCAACCAGGTAAGTATTCTTTGAGTTTGTATCAACAAAAAGGATCTTTCTGTGGTTGAATTCTCGATGCCGCCAGTGCAGTTTAATTAGAAATGTTGTGCACTTATTTCCCGAATGCCATGCTACACGTTCTAGATCGACAAAATGATACCCAGCTCCTTTTTAGAGCAAGACGCGAGAACAGTTAATTAATTTTTCTTTAGAAAATTTTGATGGTATGGTAAGAATTTCTATAATTGGATTCATTAAAGGTACTTTGAAATTGTAAATACTGGGAGAGGAGTTGAAAAATGCTAATTTTTCCGAAAAAATCAATATGTTCCTTTGGTCCTGCATCCTGGAGGAATTTTAGGATATACTAAGGCGTCAGGTTAGGTAAGTGTCCATCTTCTTCCCGTCAGTCTCCTAGATCTTCTGCCCTGTGATTCTATATTGCTGTGTAGTGCAGTTTTACTCTGGCGTAGGCTTTCTTCTGATCTCATCTGATATAAGTATCCCAGGGGTATTTTTGATTGTCTTAGTTACTAGATCTGTACAATGGTCTGATTTTCTCTTTTTTCCACGTAGCAAAAGAGTTCCGGTCCCCTTAAGAGCACTTCAGGACCTCTCATTGATAGCTCATCTGCTATTTCACTTCTTTCTATTCCAGTAGAGTGACAACGTTGCTCTTGTCTAGTTCTCTGAGTTTTTCTATACATTCCCAAACCATTTTCGAACTAACTAACTCAGTGCTATAGATAAAAGCAGCTTGTTGTCTCTTGTCGTCAACTACTTCACGCAATGGTTCCATAAGTGATGATTGGAGTCACTATGGCTGTGTACATTCACCTTAGCATTATTGGGTTACAACCAGAATTTTTTCCCGCTAAGGATTTTACCTAAATTGATCTAAGTTATGTCATTTATAGTGTCTCTCATTTACTGATCGTTTCAAGTGATTCCAGAGTCTGTTTTCTTGTATAAATAGTGCATGTATACTTAATTTGATTTCATTGAGTGGCATTTTTGAGTAATTTGTTTCCCAGTCGGTTAATTTCAAGTAGGTATGCTTATTAGTGGTCTCTTTCTTCTTCTAAAGTCCCCTATATCTGACTTGTATAATAGCAAAACGAATGCAGGCCTTTGGCAGACAAATAACGGCTAAATTATTCAATTATTCAAATTTAGAGCATGGGAGTGCCTATTAAAGTTCTCAATGGGACATTTTACGTCTATCGGATTTTAAAATTGGTTGTAGAACATATATGAGGATAAATTGTGCGATGATATTTATAATAAACTGGATTAAGAAAGAATGGAATTTTTCTTAAAGGTAATATATAATATTAAATATAAATTCTCAGTTGTTTCAACGTTTGAATTTTTGTTCCGCATAATCTAAGTCATATCTTTATCAAAGAATCTTCTAAGCTCAAAGCTGTGCTAAGCATGGACTGGGAGGAGATCAGGTCCAAAACTAGACACTGCACCTCAAACTATCATCTGGACAGAGTGGGGTTGGGAGAAAATACTTAGTGTCATCTTTGCTCAGAGGGGTCTACTGTGTGGCAGCCAGATGAGTCACACTTCAGATTCTAGGTGCTGCGCTTAACCTTTCACAGATTATGAACCTTGGGAAGATGGAACTTAAAAGGGTGCTCTAATTTGGACTGAGGTACCATGGACAGTACTGTAATGTCCGAAAAGACCGCTCAAATTCAACACCTTTCATTTCATTGATAACAACATACTAACATTTGGTTAAAAGGACATTCCTTTGTCCTAGGATTCACCAAGATGCTTCACTAGAACTCGGATAAAAAGAAATTACGAAGCAGGAAAGAACATAAAGTTTAGTTGCCATCTTCACAGACAACCAAGCTCTACTGAAGGCACACGATTCCATAGAGGTTAATTCTAAGCTATTATGGCTTATCAATGCCAAAAATGAAGCCTTTTCGTAGAATTAAGAATAAGCAGGGCCACGAGAAAGTGGGAGGCACAAAAAACTCTAGAATGATGGGAGGTCGCAACAGGATAGGGACAGGCGAAATAGTAAATTAGAGGATATTAGCCAAAAAAGGAGAAAAAAAGCACTCAAAGCTGAGATTTACAGACGTGTGCAGATTCTGTCAACTAGAGGAGGTAATTGCAAAACACGTCCTATGCCAGTGCGACTGCCTGATACGACTAGAAGATGATAATCTACCGGCAAGAAACTACATACTGATTAGTTACATGATGAGAGTCGGTTTGGATTAGAATGATTCAGAGGACACCGGTAGATCTAGTAAGGTCGCTGTGAAACTGGTTGATAAGCCACATCATCTCAACTAATTTATTAAAAACAAATATTTTTCTTTCTTTATCAAACTCTACATGTATGTATGTATGTAATTTGGGGTAACATTCACTGAGACCTAAAAGATCTATTGTACCCCCTTACTTCTACTTAGTTCCTGAGGAAAGTCTCAGAGACTAGTAGCTCCTTTAGTCCTATTTTCCCGAGGAGTTTTAGGATATCTGCAGGCTTCAACTTAGGTAACTGTCCCTCTTCTATCCAGTAGTCTCCCAGGTGCTGTGCACTAGGATTCTGAATTGCTGTGCAGTTCGCAAGTATGTGGATGGAGGATTCTTCTCCCATTCCACAAAACCTACAATCTTCTTCCTCCTCTATTTTGAGCTTTTTAAGGTGCCCATTCAGGCGACAATGTCCCGTTAGGATTCCTGTTAAAACTCTTAGTGCAGTTTTGCTTTGACTTATGCATTCATTTGATCTCAATAGGTTGTAATCACCCAGAAGAATCTTTGATTGCCTAAGCCCTACTAGATCTTTCCAATTGTCAGATCTTCTCTTTACTTCGGCTTTACCTATTTCTTCCAATATTACATACAATACACAGTTAGAATATATACATATTTGTTTGAGAATAAATTTTGAAACTGAATTCCCACTTCTTATCTTATCTGGTACGTTACTGCATCGGGGGCGGATTGGAGAGTTAAGAGTGAAGGGGTAGACAACAACTCGTCGAAATTATTCAAACAGATGTAAACGCAGAAAGGATTGATGCGCTGATTTTGGATTGAGACTGGTGCTGGATAAATGTATTCATTGGATTGCTGGTTTATTTACATAGAACGACCTTTCTCTCTCTCCCTCTCTACATATATGTATATATACAATGAGAATGTTATATCGTTGTTTTATTTTTCTCTGAATTTGGTTACTGTCAGCTTTTCTGCCAAGTGATTTCGTAAATTTCAAAGTACAATAGTTCGAAAAAACAATGGGTCATCATTTTGATGGGTATTGAACAAAATTAAAAAACGTTGGTAAGCTTGGCTGGAAGATAGTGTTCTGGTCAAATAGTTGAAAATGGTATAGAGTTGGTAATAAGCACATTGCCGCATTTTACAGTAAGAGGAGGCAAAAAATGACCAATAAAATGATAATTTCAGGACACTAAACGAAGTGCCAAAAAATTTACCTTGTATCAAAATACCATTTTATAATAAATCCATCCATTGTAACACTTTTGGTTCTAAACCAGCGTAGAAATTTGGATCGGGGCTCAAATGCGGGGAGCGACACTATTTGAAATCTGTTGTTGGTAAATTTTTTGATCCAGACCTTGTTCAAAATAAGAAACAGACTGGCAGACACCTCCCATCTACATCAACTAAAATTGTAGCTCAATATTATGGAGCAGATCAAAAGACAGTTTTAAAAAAAATAAGATCCATCTTTACAAAATAAAAATTGGATCACAAACCAACAGTATGCGGTACATATGATTCAGTGATGCTGTAAGGGGTTAGGTTAGGTTTATGGTGAGTGGGTCTATAAGGCCCTCCACTGTGACTCGCAAGGGTCTATTGTGGCTCACACCTATTCAGATTTCACCAAACAAATTCAGCTTCTTAACAAAGCTGATTAGTTTATTTGGTGAATGATATTTCAGGTCCGAGGGCGAGAGAGAGAGGGGGATTACCAAGAAGTGAATGGGAACCATTTTGAACTGTATAATTATTATAAAACTTGCACTATCCGCTGGATGTGTGCCATATGTTTCAGGTAGCACATTGGCTTCTCTGAAAATTGTTTGTCTTCTCGATTCCAGAGCCTCACAGTCAGATACGGTTTCCATACCACAAAGTCTGCAGCTGAGCTTCCCGTTATATAGTCCTATTTTAGGCTGGCGATCTTTAACCTTACAATAACCTGTAATGATTCTTAGCTGATTACTGAGACAAGCAAGTCATTGCATTCTTTTGTGGCGTCTTTGTCCACCAGACCAAATAAGGATATGTTATTATGGGTTTCACCATTATACCATTATACTGTATATCCAGTGTAACATTCACGGAACTATAACAAACATGTTTTGTCATAAGATCGCATTGACATCATTAATGTGGTCTCCGATCTTATTGCTATTTTTTCCAGTTGTTTGGTCCATGTTAATCTCGAGTTAATAATCATCCCGAGATGTTCAAGATTCATCACCATTGGAATCTCCGTACCCTAAAGAGATAGTCCCTTCTTTTGGTACGAGGCTCTACGTTTGATTTGGTGGGACTTATATTTAAATCAGCTAACATGATATTGTTCTTAGACTATTTAATGAGGGAGAATTTATTATTTTTTAGTTACCTCAACAATGTCATTTATTCTTTTTCAATGGTGGTTTCGTTAAAACCTTTGTTTTTGTTTGTTTTTTTCACAATTCGAACATTTTGCAGCAAGCACAAAAAAAGAACAATTGAATCGAATCAAATGTCGAGCCCGGATCGATCGTAGAGATAAACCGTTATTGTTTTCTCAAAAGTTTTATTGAATGAATGATGACGGGAAGAGAGATTGAAACCTCGAATAAGAAAATCAGAAAATAGCGTATCGCGGATAATACACTGTCGACCGGTAGCTACACGACAGATGACAGGTGACTGATGGGCGATTCGATGTGATAAAAACTCGAAAAAACGCAAACCCGAGAATATATATAGTATGCGAAAAAGTGAATACTGAGGCCACATTTAAATTTGAATAAATCTCAATATTTAAGATATATTTTTTTGTTATATTTTAGATGTAATTTATTTGCCTTTTAGACTTCCAAAACGTCGTACAATGTAATACAATATTGATACGAAGTATTATTGTATTCCTACCTGTGTATAGGTACGCCAGTGGCTAGATGTACAAAAGAACAAACTGACGTTTTCCATGACGTCATTTACAATGTAGTAAGCAGTAGTAAACACATACTTTACAATACCTCATCCTTTTCTACTGAAGATAAACAAACAAACATATTTTCTACTTCATCACTAAAAAGCGTATCTAAAACACGGGTTTTACATTCGCAAAACGTCACTTTAAACACTAATATTTAAAGTGCGAAAAGTCACATCTCGTTTATCTTTTGTTTCTGAAATGTCACATCCAGTTTATCTTCTGTAATTTGTATTTAATACTCCGTGATAATTTTGTAGTTCTGTGTCATTTGATTTTTCAATGACACGTCAGTCATTATCTGTGAATATAATTAAAATATAACATAATTAAGATCCTGCGGTCGTAGAAAAAGTATAGTAAGCACCTAGTGTCAAAAACATCTTTAGTCACTCGTTTCATAAGGCACAAGGCACTCGTTCCGTTTCGTTCCACTCGAGCCCCAGAAAACTCGTGACTGAAATAACGTTTTTGACACTTGGACAATTTGCGAGGTTTGTAGGTATGACGTCAGGGTAAAGGTTAATTTGTTCTACTGTACTTCTGCTGATAACGCGAAGTGTGCGAGATCTGAATGATAATAATCTTAAGAATAGATATCTTTTTTTAGATCTACCTGTGCCCTTCTGACAAGTATCTGATTACACCGCAGCCTAATGGCTTATTGTATTTTTGCTCGTGCTTTCTCATAGCACCCGGTCCAGCACCTTTGTCCCCTGCACCAGTTTGTACAAGTTCTTACCTGGGTGTTTGCTATATAGCTCAGCGTTTCCTTGCGGTTGGGCAAGTAATAACTGTCTCACTTGCAAACAGTATATGTTTCACTGTCATAGTTTCCCTACCGCATAATCTGCTTGTAAGGTCTCCGTTGTATAGTTTTTTTTACAGGTGTTCCTTTACTGGTGCATAACCAGTCATGAAACCTGTTATGATTCACAGCAGATTTCTGCACAGTGTTAGCAGTTCCGCTGTATGTTTGTAACGGTTTCAATTCAACATTTATTATTGGAGACAGTTTTTAACGTTAACCATTTAATTTTATCAAGATAAATAGTTTTTAAGAATGTGAAAGAGATCCACCACTCACCTTGTTTATATTGCTCTGATACCATCCACTACTTCGGAAAAATTTAAGAATAATTCATTATTACCATACTTTATTTGATTGTGTTTACATTTTCTGACAAGTAACAAATTTCTTATGAATCTTCAAGAGGCCTCTGACCTATTAAGTTAAGTTCAATGAACTGTCCAGCTACCTATTAATTTAACCTTTGACCTCTCACCTGATGCTAAGGGGCATGAGGTAGAAGAAGACTGACCTTGACCTTGTGAGGTTTGGACTGGTCCATAATCCTTTTTTTTTGTGTTCTGGTGCTTTAAAGTGGTCACTCTCTTTGTGCTCTTTCGAAATAAATTCGGATCTAGCCCAGCTACAAATAAAACCTGTTAGATAGATTAAGTAATACCTTAAGTGGCTATTCAATCGCAGCTAGCGGATTTCCTTCTAACAGAAAAAGGAATAAAACATTGAGGTCACACTCCATCCCTGGTAAGTACCCGCTCTTCTATCTTACTGACCTAGTCATCATGGGAGTCTCGTATTTCAGATCTCTTATTCCGGGTCTTATTCCTGGTCCTATTCATGGTCTTATTCACGGTCTTCTTCATAGACCTATTCATAGTCTGAATCACAGTTGTCCTCATCATCACCATTCATCATCTTCACAGACATCTTATTAACGCAATAGGAATAATTAGCAGACAAAACTACGAGTAGCAGAGAACTTACCATTAGAGGGTCCGCCCCTTCGTCTAGTTCCTTCTACCCATCGACTACACATCATCTGGAGCCTTGCAAGTAAGATTATTCCTGTTTTCCACTCACTGTCCTGTGCTTGCTGTTCATTGGTACAGCGTAGGTGTCTCAGATAGATTGAAAACAACATTTGCAGAGATTATTGGTTATATCGCCCAATTCGGTAGGGAGTTGAATACTTCCCATACACCACTAAAATTAATGTAACCTTTTGTGACTACAGCGTTTGTAAACTTTTTTTAGAAAATACCTCTTAATACTAATCTCTCAGTGTAATCCAAAAGTATACTCTTGGAATCGATTCTATAAATTAGTCTAGTTACCTTTTTAATATTGTAGAGAATCTTAAACCATAGCTGAGTCCATTTGGGCTTTTTAGTCTCACCCATTTTATTTAGTTGATATTTTACTAGGTTAGTCTTAAGTTTAACAACGTGCTCTCGATTGTCATTTGACATCGACAGCTAGCAGTAGACCTACTGTGCGAACCACCTACCATCAGGCCCACTCTACACCCAAACTGGTGTAAGTCGTTAAAACTGTGTGACTATCCTTTAAGTTAATATTAAAGATTAATTGAAACCGGAAATAATTGCTCATTTAATTTACCTCGACCCCTCTCCGTTGAGGAATCGGGCACGTACAACTTTAAAAAGCTCTCTGATTCAGGAAACCCCCTTTGTCACCACAATTCCTGTAAAGGGGAAAAACGGGGGTGGCAAATTTGGCGCCCAACTTGTGAATAATTCCAGTATTTCATTTTACATAGATAGTTACCGTTTTTGCGTCTTGCAGCAGCTAGGGTAAGGGGTTCCCTATAGATACCTAATTTTTTTATTTTATAAATTTTTTATTCACACCTAATGTAACAATAGCAGAAGGCACAACGGATTACTCTTCCATAGGTTTTTTTGTTCTACTGTTCACAGGGTTGAAGTTGTAACTTTCATAAAGTAGTTTGCCTTGTTTTGGATTTTTTTTGTTTTTTGTTCAAAAATTTTACGTTTCTATTATCTCTACCTGCTCATGACGTTATTCTAATTCATGGTCATCTACGTTTGGGTTATACATCCACTACCTGTGGCTGGCACCTATAAATTCCAAACCTGCCTATCAGTTAGTTTTCGATAAGTCGAGTAAAAACAAATTTTGGAAGCATCGAGTAGATATCGATACCGAATCACTCGATTGGTGTAGATTTCGGACAGAGGTTCTATATTTAGAATCAACTTGTTTTAGAATATCTGGTTTATTATTTTTATTATTTTGGGTCGAAACTAGACTAGATATTTATTTCGAATTTTTTTCTTTCCTAGATGGGAGAATTTAAACAAAATAATAAAATTTATATTTTGGTTTGATTGTAAGAATCTCATTAGGATAACTTCAGCTTTTAAATTACTTGTTTGCTAGCGATAGTTGGATAATTTTACGACCATAGGCGGCCGTAGAGAAATTTTCTGGGGAAAATTAATATATTTCTTTTCACAGTTCATAGTAAGGGAAAAATGTTTTTGTATTTTGGGGAATTGTAGAAGTTTGTTACACAATTGTCAATCATTGGAGTATTTGTTGGTTTAACTTGATACAATACTGGTAACCACTTAAAATTTCAGAATTTAGTTTTGATCAAACGCGTACAATAATATAGTCTAGGATTAACAAATAGATATAATATAACGCTCTTTATTGGTTGGCGCAAGTGTTAGCAAGGTGGAGAAAAAGTAAAAATTAGATAGCTTGAATATATTTTCACACTTATTGGATACAATCTATTACTATTTATTATGTACAACTTAAAAACTATTACTACCTATTCTAACAATTAAAGTTAACTTACAGAATATCACCTATATCTATTTATTTACATATTTACAAGTTAAATAAAAACTTTTCTCAATAGTGTAAGGTATCGTTGCTTGGTACTGATCTCTTTGACATTCTCTTCTTGGTAAGGGGGGGGTGTTGAGTATATTTGGTTAGAGATATATTGAAAAAAAAAATGGAAGTCAATAGGCTTAAGAGTGATGAACTCACTTATGAATTACGCATAAGAGGCTTACCCGGATACCAGACCGTAGAAGAAAAACGCGCTGCGTTACGTCCAGTTCTGAAACGGGAAAAAGATACAGGTGTGTTGGCTGATGAAATAAATTTGGAGCTAGACTGTCTAAGGGAGCTCGAGGTATGTGGAAATAAAGTCGAAGACCTATTACAAGAGATAGAGTTGTACGATCCAGAAAACTCAGAAAATGATTTCCGTCGAATTTATACGCGTCTTGAACATCTGTCGAATCGGTTGAATAGGATAAGGGGATCCAGTCGAGAGGAAGAGACGAGGCGATTGAAATTGGCTGATCAAACGAGACAACTATTCGGTAAACTCAATTTAGCGTACGAAGCAGCTAGGTCATCGCGAGGCTATCGACCGACTCGAGAGAACGTAGCCATCTCATTTGATCACCAGGCGGACGTAGTCCCCCTGGCTAGGGCAGGCGTAGCCTCCCCCTTAACATCAGTAGCCATACACAGTCAAGAGAGAGCTGATAGGATTTTTGAAACAAGAGCGTATCCAAACAAATCCTGCCCTCGGAGTGTAGATGAACCGCTTATCTCCTTACTTGACGAACCAAATCCTCCAATGCAAAGGGTTTCTAAAAGTTTGCCTTTATTAGGAGATTTCATAGGTGTTCCAGATGAACTTCCAGTAACACATGCATCAGAGCCATTACCCACCTCAGCACCAATCCGTGAATATCAGAATAGCTATATACACTATGATATGGTGAGACAGCCCAGTAGAAACGATTCCCAGGTACGGTTTCTGCCCAATGACTCACGTCTAGCAACTTATGGAGAATCCAGTAGGCTGACGTATCAGAATTTACCAGCGTCGGACCGACTTCCTGATCAAATTGATGACCTTCACATCTCTCCGATTTCGACTCACAGACCTCAGGAAACCAGAGATCACTTCTACCCTGATATTCACAGGTGGAACATAAAATTTAATGGACGTACTAGCGTGAACGATTTCTTGGAACGGATTGAAGAGTTACGGATGTCCCGGGGGATTAGTACACAACAACTTCTTCGATCGGCTCCAGAGCTGTTTATCCAGGATGCTCTCTTCTGGTACAGAACGTGTACATTTACATCGTGGGAGGACTTGGTTTCCAAATTAAGGGAAGCATTTCGACCGTACGATTACGAGTACAGCCTCTGGGATGAGATACGTCGACGGACCCAAGGTTCTCAAGAAAGAGTTCTCATTTTTATCACTGCTCTGGAGAATTTATTCAGAAGATTGGATCAGCCTCCGTCAGAAGAGGATAGGGTGAATATTATCCGCAGAAACCTACTTCCGTACATACAAACCCAATTGTCTCTCCATCGGGTGAATACAGTACAAGAACTGTTGCGTTTGTGCCGAGCCATTGAGGAGACCGAAGAGAGGGTGAAGAAATTTGTCCCCCCTCCAACTTCTTACCGGACTCTATTGGAACCAGAGCTGGCATATCGTAGAGCCGCTCAATCCCCAAATATTTCATCTATAAGGCCAATACCAAAAGAGACAAGTAGAACAGAAGTAAGCTCGACCCCTCTGGCTGCAACACAATTATCTGTGACCCAACCGAAATGCTGGAATTGTGGGAAGGAAACACACAAGTTCCGTGATTGCCCTGATCCTAAAGCAAAATTTTGTTTTAAGTGTGGTTATCGAGGAGTAATGGTTCGAAACTGTCCCACCTGTTCAAAAAACAGGAAGACGGGTCCTCAATAGGTCGGTGGGGACTCATTGTCGAACGTCCGACCCAATCAAGGATTTCATCTTCATTGTCACTATCAGTTTTGTTAGATTTCGTAATTTCCCATTCAAAAGAAGACAATCGTCCCTATCTTACGATTAACATATTAGGAAAGCAATTCTTAGCTCTTTTGGATAGCGGCTGTTCTAAGACAGTTGTTGGTGGGTCTGGCTGGAACCAACTGAAGTCAGTTTGTTCTCTCAATACGTCTCCATCGTCAAGAGAATGTGTTGTTGCAAATGGTGGTACGTGTGAAATCCTGGGATCCATTATGGTCCCTGTACAGCTTCAAGACAGAGTGAGGGTGCTAGAGTTGATGGTAGTGCCTAGTCTTCCGCATTCCATTATATTAGGAATAGACTTTTGGATCTCTATGGGAATTGTACCTGATTTGTATTCGGGACAATGGTCCTTTAGGACTAAGAGTGAGCTACCTTGTACCCATATTTCGGCTATACAGTCCTTAGAGCACCTGTCGGTGGCCCAAAAGGCAAAATTGGAAGAACTGATAGAGTCTACTTTCAAGGCCATGGGAAACAAGTTAGGCTGCACTCATCTCGTTGAACACGAGATTCGTACCACTGCGGAGCCCATAAAACAAAGACACTATCCCCTTTCCCCTGCCCTGCAACGTCAAGTGAATGCGGAATTGGACAAAATGCTGGCCGAGGATATAGTGGAACCCTCAACTTCTCCATGGGCATCCCCTTTAGTTTTAGTTAGGAAGACTGACGGTACCTACCGCTTCTGCGTGAACTATAAGAAGCTCAATCAGGTCAGCGAAAAAGACGCTTACCCAATCCCGTTCGTGGCAACGACACTAGATAAGCTCAGGGATGCAAGATATCTGACTACGTTAGATATTAAATCTGCGTATTGGCAGATTCCGGTTGCTGAGAAGTCCAGACCACTCACTGCGTTTGTTGTTCCCACAAGAGGGTTGTTTCAGTTCAAAAGAATGCCCTTTGGTTTACATACAGCCCCTAGCACCTGGCAAAGGTTTATCGATCGTGTCGTTGGATACGAATTAGAACAATTCGTCTTTGTGTACCTGGACGACATAATTATCTGTACTCCAACATTTGAAAAACACCTAGAGGTGTTGGCGACTGTGCTAGGCAAATTAAAAGAAGCTGGGTTAACCCTAAATCGTGACAAGTGTCACTTCTGCAAACCGGAACTCAAATATCTCGGTTACCTTGTGAATTCTTCTGGTTTACTCATGGACCCTGGTAAGGTGGAAGCTATACTTAACATTCCCGATCCCAAATCGGTATCTGAGGTTCGGCGACTAATAGGTCTAGCTTCGTGGTATCGGCGATTTGTCCCAAATTTTTCTACTTTAACAGCCCCGTTAACGGCCTTGTTGCGCAAAAACGCTAAGTTTGTGTGGGATGAATCTTGCGCAGCCGCGTTGAGAAAGATCAAGGAAAACCTTATAACTGCTCCAATCCTTACTTGCCCAAATTTTGATCTGCCATTCACTATCCAGGCTGATGCTAGTGATTACGGCATTGGTGCCACCCTGTCTCAAATGCATGATGACGGTGAGCGAGTTGTTGCTTACTTGAGTCGGTCACTAACCAGGGCTGAGCGCAAATTTAGCACGACCGAAAAAGAATGCTTGGCGGTTCTACATGCGGTGGAAAAATTCAGGCCCTATATAGAAGGTACCCACTTCCAAGTGATAACGGATCACTACAGCCTCAAGTGGCTATATAACTTCAAGGATCAGGCCGGTCGCGTGGCTAGATGGGCAGTACGACTGCAACAGTACGACTTTGATATTGTGCACCGTAAGGGTGTTGAACATGTCGTACCCGACGCATTGTCGCGGTTTGTTACCAGCGTGGATGCAGTACAGACTACTCCAGTAGCTACGCCAATTAAAGATCCTTGGTATAAGCGCCAATTGCAGAAAGTCACCAAAGATCCAGACAAATATCCAGATTGGAGAGTAGAAAACCACAAACTCTACAAACTAGCGAGACCAAATTATCCTGATCTCTCTCTAGCCGACGCACACTGGTTGAAAGTCGTTCCCAAGGAAGACAGAAGTATTCTAATTAGAGCACATCATGAACCTCCAACCTGCGGCCATTTAGGTGTTTTTAAGACATTAGGGCGACTCAATCTTCACTATTACTGGCCGAAGATGAGATCTGATGTAGCTCGTTGTATCAGACGATGCACTACCTGTCTACAAACGAAGCCAGAACAACAAGCTCCTCGAGGTCAGATGCTTAGCATCGCCCCAACTACCACCCGACCGTTTCAAGTACTATGTACAGACTTGGTAGGTCCCCTTCCTAGGTCTTCCTCGGGATACTCGTATATACTGTCGGTGAGTGACTTATTTAGTAAATTCGTTCTATTCTTTCCCCTTCGGACCGCTACGGGCCCCAAGATCGCGGAAATTTTGGAGGATCACGTCCTTCTCATGTTTGGTATACCTGATAAAATCATCATGGATAACGGAAAACAATTTAAGAGCACTCACGTAACGTCTCTACTAGACAAATACGGAGTTGAGGTAACTTACTTGTCAAATTTTCATCCGCAAGCCAATGCTGTCGAGAGGTATCATCGAGTCCTGAAGACTACTCTAAGCTCTTATGTTGCGGATAACCATCGTCTGTGGGACAGTTATCTTCAAAAAGTAGCTTGCGCTATGAGATCTGGTCGGCACGAAGTTACTAAACTATCTCCAAACTTTATTGTTTTCTCCCGAGAATTAGATTTTCGAGGTCGTGAAAGAGACCTACCCGAAACCTTCGACGAAGTGTATGATCCCTTGACGCGTAACCAGGCCCTGCACGAGGTATTCAAAGATGTAGCAGCTAGAATTAAGAAAGCTTTTAACACAAATCGTAACCGCTACAACCTGAGAAGGCGAGATGAGAAATTCTCCCTCAATCAGCGAGTCTGGAAACGTGCGTACATTCTGTCCGACAAGGCAAAAGGTGTTACAGCTAAATTAGCCCACAAGTTTGACGGGCCACTTATTATTAATAGAGTTCTCTCTCCATGGTCATATGAGCTAATAGACCTGAATGGTCGTATTAGAGGAGTGTGGCACGCCAAGGACCTGAAAAGTCATCCCCCAGACAAAGATGATTCTGATTCAGAGGTGGAAAATTAAGGAAGACTATCCCTTGACTATTATTGTTGGTTGTATATACTTATGTTCATGTTGTTGTTAAGTTAAGCTAGTTAGTTAGTTAGTTTTGGAAGTAGATAACGGTTTTTTTTTTGGAAAAAAAAAAACCTTTTTCTGGTAAGGGGAGAGTTGGAAAAAAAAAAAAACCTTTTTCTGGTAAGGGGAGAGTTGTAACGGTTTCAATTCAACATTTATTATTGGAGACAGTTTTTAACGTTAACCATTTAATTTTATCAAGATAAATAGTTTTTAAGAATGTGAAAGAGATCCACCACTCACCTTGTTTATATTGCTCTGATACCATCCACTACTTCGGAAAAATTTAAGAATAATTCATTATTACCATACTTTATTTGATTGTGTTTACATTTTCTGACAAGTAACAAATTTCTTATGAATCTTCAAGAGGCCTCTGACCTATTAAGTTAAGTTCAATGAACTGTCCAGCTACCTATTAATTTAACCTTTGACCTCTCACCTGATGCTAAGGGGCATGAGGTAGAAGAAGACTGACCTTGACCTTGTGAGGTTTGGACTGGTCCATAATCCTTTTTTTTTGTGTTCTGGTGCTTTAAAGTGGTCACTCTCTTTGTGCTCTTTCGAAATAAATTCGGATCTAGCCCAGCTACAAATAAAACCTGTTAGATAGATTAAGTAATACCTTAAGTGGCTATTCAATCGCAGCTAGCGGATTTCCTTCTAACAGAAAAAGGAATAAAACATTGAGGTCACACTCCATCCCTGGTAAGTACCCGCTCTTCTATCTTACTGACCTAGTCATCATGGGAGTCTCGTATTTCAGATCTCTTATTCCGGGTCTTATTCCTGGTCCTATTCATGGTCTTATTCACGGTCTTCTTCATAGACCTATTCATAGTCTGAATCACAGTTGTCCTCATCATCACCATTCATCATCTTCACAGACATCTTATTAACGCAATAGGAATAATTAGCAGACAAAACTACGAGTAGCAGAGAACTTACCATTAGAGGGTCCGCCCCTTCGTCTAGTTCCTTCTACCCATCGACTACACATCATCTGGAGCCTTGCAAGTAAGATTATTCCTGTTTTCCACTCACTGTCCTGTGCTTGCTGTTCATTGGTACAGCGTAGGTGTCTCAGATAGATTGAAAACAACATTTGCAGAGATTATTGGTTATATCGCCCAATTCGGTAGGGAGTTGAATACTTCCCATACACCACTAAAATTAATGTAACCTTTTGTGACTACAGCGTTTGTAAACTTTTTTTAGAAAATACCTCTTAATACTAATCTCTCAGTGTAATCCAAAAGTATACTCTTGGAATCGATTCTATAAATTAGTCTAGTTACCTTTTTAATATTGTAGAGAATCTTAAACCATAGCTGAGTCCATTTGGGCTTTTTAGTCTCACCCATTTTATTTAGTTGATATTTTACTAGGTTAGTCTTAAGTTTAACAACGTGCTCTCGATTGTCATTTGACATCGACAGCTAGCAGTAGACCTACTGTGCGAACCACCTACCATCAGGCCCACTCTACACCCAAACTGGTGTAAGTCGTTAAAACTGTGTGACTATCCTTTAAGTTAATATTAAAGATTAATTGAAACCGGAAATAATTGCTCATTTAATTTACCTCGACCCCTCTCCGTTGAGGAATCGGGCACGTACAACTTTAAAAAGCTCTCTGATTCAGGAAACCCCCTTTGTCACCACAATTCCTGTAAAGGGGAAAAACGGGGGTGGCATGTTTCAGGCATGGTTCTTTTATAAAGGTTTTCCCATGCATTTTCCTTGGGACGTTTACCCAGAAATTTTTATGTAGTTCTCTGATCCAGGTCCTTACAGATCCTCGTACTATAGTTTTCGGTATACCGAGAATTGGTCTTGGTTCTTTCTGCGTATCCTCTGACCCTCTTTTTGCAACTACGTTACACTGAACACATTTGCAGCATCTGTCTGCCTCATGCCGGCCTCTAACATCTCAATGGCCTTATTGGCATCTGAGTGAGACAAAACTCGTCTGCTCATGATAGTTATCTTAGATTTCTTCCTTAAGTTCCACACTTTATTTTTTAAATCCCAGCATGTGCATTTGAAAGTCTATGAAATACTCTTATTCTTTTTGTTCCAGGATAGAGCCCTCCTCGACTACATTAATTCTTCTATTGTATGTATCCTGTACGCTTATATATTTCATAGTTTCCTGTTATATTCATAAGGTATCCTGATAAACCACCCGATGTTATGAAAATTTAACTATACATTCAGGTGTATTGTTGTACAATATCCCGGTAACTAATAATAATTATTAACCCGGCACCAGCACAGCGTGAGAGAATTCAGTAGCATTCGGAGTTTGGTTCTAGATAAGACAAAATTTTCTCTCTATTTACTTTTCACCCGGTCTTTTATACGGCAAATAAAGCACTAAAAGCAGAATTAGTGGAAACACACAAACAATATGTTTATATGACACATGTTGATTTTATCTTTCTGTAAAAGAGAAGTCATAAATAGTCCAGTCATCTTGGTACTTCATCTCGGAATATAACGAAATAAGCTGAATTTTTTTACAAATCTTTATTTTGGAATTGTCTCAAAAGTCACATGGTAACATAATCAAGGTCAAAGGACGCAAAAATCAGTTTTTTAAGAATATCTCGTTCTCTCTGCCTTCCATCGAATTCTCATTTATTATAAAAATTGTAGAGGATAAAATTCTCTACAAATTTTATTTGAAATCTTTTTTTATACGTCAAACTGTTTTTGAGATAGAAGGCGCTGAGTGTGTATCGCAAAAGAGACCAGTAGCTCCTTTAGACGGAAAATGTTTTTTAATTCATGTCAGTGTTATTATTAATCTTCATCTCCTTCATCGGAGTCTTCTTCTTCCGGTCAACCAGCAATTTCAGATTTATTCTCATCCTTGCCAAGTTTTCGAAAATGTCAGGGTCATACGCTAAAGAACATTGCACTTCTGATCTACACCATCCACACCGAGAGCCACAAGCATTCTTGCAGTTGGAGAATATTGCAGTGAGCAGTTCATGTAGTAGTAGTAGTAGTAGTAAAATTGTTTTTATTGGCTATAGGGCTTCATTTTGCAGCACCCAATCCCATTCTGTAGGTTCTGAATCATTTTCTGTAGTAGACACGATAGATAAGTTTATTACTTGCTCTACTTTGTTGGAAGTAGAAGCGATAACTGTACAGGTTTATTTAATTTGGTCGATATTTAGAATGATTCAGTTCATTACTAAATTATTTGTATGAAAAAAGTAAGTAACATTTGATGACCTTGCGCTAAGATACGTATGGCAGAGCGCCGTACACTATCCACTCTCTATCTCAAAAATGGTTAGTCGTTTGAAAAATTATTTTAAATAAAATTCGTAGAGAATTTTATCCTCTACTATTTTCATATGGAATGCAAAAACGATTGGAGGCTAAGAAAACGAGTTGATCTCAAAAAACTGGTTTTTGCGAACTTTGACATTGAGTATCTAAGAACGTTTATACTTTGGCATATGTATCTTTTGAGACAAAATAAAAATTTACCGCTTTTTTGAATAAGATGACTGTATTAAAGACGTATCCTCTACTACAGTGAATTGTTTTATTACAGTTTGTTATACATTATATGATGTTTACGGATTATAATTAAATATTGTATCCTCGGAAGGTATCACGGTGGACAATTTTTGACGCAATAAAAAGATACAGTGGGTTTGTATAAATTTTCTAATTGAATAACTTTTATCAGCAATGTTCGTAAATTGTGTTGTGTTAAGTTTGGTTCTGTCTCTTGTAACAAAGGGTGAATACAGTACCAGCTCAACTCCGCTGGAGGGGTGCGACTATAGAGGAAATGCAGGAATGGATGAAGGAGGAAATGGAAAGAAGATGAGAAGTATGAGGCCGCGCTAAAAGGAGCGATTGGGAGTAGGAGAGATTGGATGGACCGGAAATTCGGGGAGGTGAACTACTTCTTGACACAGGTGCTCACTGGGCATGGGTCGAGAGTAGGGTACCTCCACAAGATTGGGAAAATAGAGACTGGAGTGAGCGAGAGGTGTGAAGTGGAGGTTGATGTGGGGCATGTGTTTAGATGCTGGAAGAACGAGGAGGAGCTGAAGAAATTGGAGAAGTAACTAGGGGAAGTGGTATATTAGGAGAACATGGTGGAGATAATACAGAGGGTAGTAGAGGAGTGGATGGAGGTAAGTGACGTAGTGGAGATAACGATTAGGGGGAGAGAAGAAATTGATATGACATGAGAGGTAGGAGTGATAGAAGGGAGAAGATGACGGAGTGTGTGCGAGGAACCGCCGCCCGTCTCGAAGTATGCTAGGGTAGTGATTCCGAGGTGGGAGTAGCGGTGAGTTTTGAGGTGGGTTTGGTTGGTAGGCATCCCTTGGGATGAATCTTGGATATGGCCCATTCGAACATGAGTTTTCCTATCTCGGCCCAAAAAAAAAGTAACAACTAAAACTAAGAACACTATTGACCTTACAATTCCGATCAAGTAGAGAGATATTTATAATTAGTAATAGAGTTATTTAATTCACGCTAGTCGTGTCGCTACTGATACGTGACAGAACGCTATTTGCTTGTCTACGGTGAAGATGTCTTAGTGGTATTGCAGAATGGAAGCATTATCAATTACCCCACCGCGTTCTCACTAGAATGGATTTGTCTCTTTGTAGAAATCATAATATTGGGTTAGATTTATGCGGGACGAGATTGCAATGTTGCCAGGAGTCTATAAATTTTAAATTTTATATTCTTAGTTATTATTTTATTCTCTTTGTGATTTAGTTGTTTGTATAAATATGATATTAGTTTTGAAAATGCTTAGCTGGTAATAACCATAAATCCGTAAACGTCATAAATAAAAGACGAAGTATAACGATACCTATTTCACCATATAAAATGAAAAATAGTTGATGGTTAGGTATAAAATAAATAGTTTGGAGAATGATTAGTGGCAAGTTGACAGTGTGACAGACAGTCGGACGCGTCCGCCCCGCAGGTGCCTCACGACCGGTCCAGTAGTCACTCAAAAGTGATCCAGGAGATTGATGGCCTCTGATCGAATAGTTGCAGAGAGAAGATTAATTTTATAACGGTTATTTTTTAACGATCCCGCAAATAACCCAAGTATTTTTTTTATTGAATTTTGCGTACAATCGATTCGATTGTTCACCAACTTGTATCAGCGAAGTAGAAATATGAATATAATTTTTATATGTGAAAAATAATTCTATTTGCGTTCTGCAAAAATAGTTTACGAATGGCTTCCATCTCTACGAATTGATTGATAGTCGGGTCGGTGGTAATAGAGTGGTGAAACTGTGATTGATGTAAAAATAATATGTGAAAATCACAGTGACTGGCTACAAATTGTAGAGGTCGCTATTTTTTTTATTTTACTACCTGTCGACGAAGTGTTATAGATAAGCAAGAGAAACGCGTTTTTATATTTATTTTTAAGTTTATTACGGATTAGTCCTGGAGGATGTGGGGATCGTTTTCTGTTGATGTTTGAGTGAAATTATCAAATTTTTTAGTTTAGAAAGATATGTTTCTTAAATGTCCTATGATTGTTTGAAGATTTCTATGCAGTCTTGAGGTAGCCGTAACTCATAACTGGATGCTTCTAAGGTATTTGGTGCAGTCCACCTACTCTTAGATGGATCAAGGTCAAGCTATTTTTTAGTATGTGTTTCAGACAAGCAGATGGAAGCACCATTGAATTTTAGTAGAATTGTAAAATTTCCTGTTTTATCCACCCAGCAAATGTCAACTGTCATTAATTTTGATTTATAACTGTTTGTGTTTATTGTTTATAACGCTTTATAGTATTATTCTTTCTATTTATTCAGTTTTCGTTTTCAAGTCATATAAAATTAGTTTGAGTTATAAATTTCAGTTGTTAAATAATAGTGTGTGGAAGGTTTTACGATGCCACGTTATATGAAATGTTGTGTGCCTAATTGCACACCAACATCTAATATTTGGTTGGGATAAAGTATGGAACCAAGTAAATATCTTTTAAACGAAAAGAACGATATTTATGAAAATTTGCAGGTGAGTGCAATGGAACAAAATGCATCTGATGCAACTTCTTCAATTTAAATGGGACATCCTATATATTTTTACAGATTTAAATTTGGCGCCCAGTCTTCTTGTTCCAGTAACAGCTTAAGGAACAATTTACCCACTACTTAATTGTGTTTCAGTTCTGTAGGTGGCGCTAGTTTTAGCCATTTAAAGAATGCATTGTCGTGAACTCTTAAGAGTAGGTGATTTGTGGTGCAGCCTGGTTACCCAAAGGAATATCCTTTTCCTGTTACAGTGATCATTTTCAATAATTATTAATTTATTAGACAGTAAATACGAAAAAACCCCATATTTCTTTTGTTTGTCAGTGTCGAAGTCAGTGACTGTACCCTATTTTCATTATTTACCACAAAATACACCTTTCAAAAGAAAGTTAATTTATGTTGAAAATTTGCCCATCAAATTTTGCTGCATATTTAATTACATACGATAAGGATCTCTTTCAGTCAACTTATTCATTGCAAAGAAAGGTATTTGGGAAGAATGTTAATACTTCTAAAGGAATACAAATTGAGTATGTTTCATTTTGGAATTAATTTTTCCGGTATTCCGACGTAGAATTCTCTACATTACAATAGTATATGTAGATACAGTGCGTCCAAAAAGTAACACATAATTTTATTATCATCTGAATAAATAGAAATATGGAAAAACGCAAAAGTTGTTCATGGAAATTTATTATTTACGAAATAATTTATGGAGAATAAACAATAACAAATCTTGATAGCTTTCATTAGACTCTTGGCTCAATTTCCTAAGTGCAACTTGGGTAACGAATTTTTGTAACGTTATATTACAGACACAATTATGGCATCGTAAAGTTACTTTATCAAATTTACTTTAATATAATTTCTGAATGCGATATTAAGAAAGTATAATGAATTTGCTCAAAGTCAGTGGTGTCCCTTGATATATTTTTGGGTCTAAGCTGAATTTATTTGGTGAAATATGAATGGGTGTGAGTGAAAAGGACATGGAGATTTTGATAAATAAATAAGTGACGCATAAGTACAGGGACAACTATAAGCTCCATTCGTGAAAATTAATAAGATATGAAAAAAACAAGAAAAAATTAAGAGAATAAACAAGAAGCAGAATATCCACTATTTGACGCTTAAAAAACAGCAAGATAATATACAAAATTGAAACAAGAGTTTAAATTAATAACTGAAATATTAATATCTCCCCTTTACACACACCACTGGTGGATTTCTATAAAATTGCGACGGGGTCGAATAAAAATTGTAATTTTCAATTTGAACATTTATTCAGATGATGGCTGGTGTACTAAGACCGTCTTTATTATCTCCGGGATGCGAAATACACTCCTTCGTATCTGCAAATTTCCATCCACATGCTTTTTTTTCAAATAGCTTTTAAAACCCAATTAAAATTTTATTACGGGGTTATGACTGTTTTAGGAATTTAATAAGTTACTCGATGAGAAAAAAAAATCGGAATCTGTAATTTTTATGATATTTTTTAGGTCATTTATTTTGAAGATTTTTTCTTCCAGTTCTCTTGAATTGTACCAGAATGATGTCATCAGCAAAAGTAAAGTATTTTGTGTGCAATTTTGCTTTTAGTAGACCACTCACGAGTAATGTATATAATTTGAATCCTATCATAATAAATATTCTTTTCTACTTTATTCATCTTTGAATATTTTTAATCACCTTTGGTAACTGTAAACACTATGGTTTACTTAAATTCAATTCACGTCTTCGTTTTAAATCAGATGCACTACCAACCACTATTGTATTGCAATAATTTCTACCAACGCACACCCTGCCCCTATTTTAACAATTTTAATCTTTCTAGTTCCTACTTTGAGTTATTATTATTAGGTCATAAGTAATGTTTACAATTTGACTACTGTAATTTATAAAAACTAAGGTTACTTATTTTGGATGGTATCGTATTTGCAATACGCGACGCTGCGGTGAAAAAACAAACTGCTTAGATACACGATTTTGTGGACAGATTTTGTCAATTTTTCCGTATGAGTTAGTTCTCCTTATATAGTCTCCAAGGTTTCAAAACAAGAAGTCTAAATAAATAAAATCCTTTGTTTAAGAAACTTGTCTTGAGGACGAAAAAAATATTATTTTCAGTTCTCTTATGGTTGTTAACTGCGAAAAATAGGAAATTTTCACTAGCAATACCACTAGAGGTCAAAAAATTTCCGGATTTAATTTTGACCTCGTGTGGTATTCGGTAAGAAAATTCCACACCAAATGTGTTTATTTCCAGCAACATCAATTTTCGTCTTCATCAATTACTTGTAAAACATAGAAGGTTTTGTCGACTTGATTATTTAGTTACCATGGCAATCGCAAATTTAATCCATTCTCTGACATAGAATTTGTCAATGCAAGAGCTGCAAAAAATGCTAAGCGCCGGAAGCTACAAATAGATCCAACCAAGAGAAAGGCAAGTTCATCCGCACTATCAGCAGACGAATTGAGAAAGATTATTGAGCTTTGGGACGAAAACACTCCGGAAGGATTGCAAAGAAAGTTCTTTCACATTGCTGCTCATGAATTGGCCTGGAGAGGAAATGAAGGAGCGGCAGCAACAATAGAATATTTTGTGGAGGAAATTGACAATCAAGGGGAACAAACAGGACGCATTGAGTATAACCCGGTTTTCTCAAAGACCACCAAAGGCGGTTCAAAAAGAATGGCCGACAGTAAATGGCTAGTACCGAATACAGTCAATGAAGAATTATGCCCATAAAGACTGTTCAAAAAACTAATTAGCAAGCGAAACCCACTCATCAAAAAGAATCGTTTATTTTCAACTCCAAATCCAAACTGGCAGCACCCCAATTCCAAAGGCTGTTACAAGAACAGCCCGGATGGACAAAATACAATATTTTCCTGGTTCAAATCGGCGGCATCAGTGATTGGAATCGATGTCAACAAGATCAAGATAACAAATCATTCTGCGAGGGCCACTGCTGTTTCAACTATAGCCAAAACGGGAATTGGAGAACAGCAATTAATTAAAATAACAGGTCATGGTAGCAGTCACTCCATAAAACCATATCTGCAAATTGACTCGGGCCATCATCAGGATATAATTGACGCAATGAGGTCTGCTTCAACTTCTGCAAAGACAATCCTAGGATCTCTAAATCAAGAACAAGCAACTTCCAATCAACCTGCCATAGTATATAATAATTGCGTTTTTAATATAAACATTAATCATGATATTCCAAAGAATTTAGAAAACATCTAAGCTTGTAGTTGAAATGAATCAAAATTATCATGTGAACAAATAAAAATTAGATTGTCAGAAAAAAATACTCTGTGTACCCACGAGGAAAAAATTTCCACTAAAATTCATCCATTGCGATGGTGATCTGTCATAAATACACGTTCTGATTGGTTAAAAATCACATGTGTGGAATTTTCATCAAAAAATCATTCTAGTTGGTATTAGCATTATTTTCAGTAATTTTAGGAGCTCTTAACTAAACTACCTACCAGTTTTCCTTTCAAACATACATTCAATCAGCATAAATCACCAAAACGGTAATTACAGTATCAAAGCCGTGACTAAAATCCCGTGGTCCGTATAAATAACAGTTTGACAGTAATATCGGTGGCGGGCAATAATAAAAATTCAAGTAACGCGCAGAGACTAAGAGGAGGGGGCGGCAGTGGAAACGAGAGGGCGGGCAGCAAATTGCTAGAATTAAGAGTACGGCACGAAAATGCATGTCTGCATAGATTTCAATTTTGAATAACATTAAAAGTTGAAGGATATTCAGAGGACACGGCAGTTTATTTTTCAGGGAAAAATGACCCTTTCACGCGAAATTTACTATTCATAAAAAGCTAGAGTTATCAGGAACAATTCTGTTCCCTATCTGACACTAATGAAAAAAATCAACAACTAGACTATCAATAATATGTTAAAGTTTAAGACAAACAAACCATGGCACTGTGGCTGACATAAGCGGACTTAGAAATAGAAAGTTCTTTAGCCTTGGTCGACAAACGTTTGTGTTTCAAGCAGAGACGATTGACGCTATTTACTGACCTCCAGAAATTGTTTAAAGCTATCAGCAATCCAACAATTAAGCCTAGAGTGATGAAAAACTATGAATAATTCTTCCTTAATAGGCTAGCAAGAGACAACACAGTAACTCTAGTATGGGTGCTGGGACATGATTGGTTTGTAGATAATGATTTGGTAGACCAGTTAGCTAAGCATGTCTTTAACGGAGATATCAATTCAAATGGAGAACTCAATAAAGTATTGCTGGTCTGGATCCCTGGCCATTCTGGCATGGAAGGAAACGAGAAGGCAGACTCTCTTGCAAGGGAGGGTGCCGCACGTGTTTTTATCGGACCAGAACCTACAATTGGCATCGCAATAAGTTTTGCCAAACAAACACTGAATACCTGGACGTCAAGAAGAGCATTAGAGCATAATGTCTCCAAACAAATGTTAAACTATAGCAGGCATGACCTACGCTGTCTAACAGGCCTCTGTCATCTGAATCATCATATGCTAAAACTTGGACTGTCGGAAGATCCGACCTGCCGTCTTTGTCTGGAAGATGATGAAACAGCAGAGCATATAATTTGTGCCTGCCCCGCCGCGGCTCGAATCAGGTATCTGATGTTTGACAGGGATGCTCTCTCGCCCTCGTACTTGAAAAATCATTCACCAAATAAGCTAATCGGCTTTGTTAAGAAGCTGAATTTGTTTGGTGAAATCTGAATAGGTGTGAGCCACAATAGACTCTTGCGAGTCGCAGTAGAGGGCCTTATAGACCCACTCACCATAAACTTAACCTAACCTAACCTACTCAAAATGCCACAAAAATTTGATATAGTCAAAAGCGCTCTTATCGTGGGTCCAAAGGTCACTAACCATATGTATCAAATCAGAAAACACAGAGGTTTTTATTATTCATGTTGTCACTTTAAATTGTCAAAGTTACAAAACTGACATATTTAGGTAAATAAAAACTTTTTAGAATCGCTGAGAACTGAATACATATCCGTTTTTATCCCGTCAAAATTGTCTGTCTGTCTTATTCATCTTACGGATTTTATTTGGAAGTTATGATTAAACGCAATAAAAGAGAACAAAAACTGTGAGTATGTCTTTGTTGAATCGTATGACCTGCATGATAAGACTGCATTTGACTATAGTAATGAATACGCAGATATGTTGTATTGTGATTTTTATGTTCGAAAACTATGTTTTAAAAAAAAGCAACAAAATAAAAAGTATATTAAACAAGATGTCATCCCAAATAAATTTAACGAAGATAAAATAAAATAATAAGGGTAGTAAATTTAACTTTTGTATAAGAAGTTGTTTTTTTGTAATGACGAGCCCTTAATTATTTATTAAATATAAACCCTATTAGGACCAACCCTAAAAACACCAAACTTAACTAATATATAAATATACAGCAAGTCGTAAAATTAACCTATAAAACAAAACGATCACACACCAACAAACAAATATAAAAAAAAAATAAGTGACAAAGAAAATGCAGATTAAAAGTGTCAGCTTTCCCCAGCGCTTATCTTTACTACCCTATTCATTAGGTTAGAACCTTGTGGCAGCTAATTTTTATGGGTGTTATCTCCAGATCGCAGTGACCGTTGAGAGCAAACATCGTTTTATATTTGTTCTCGTCACCTGTCGTTTGTTTTCTTTGGTCACACACGTTAGAATAATACTTTCGATGAACGTATTACAGGGTGAAGCATTATACGCGTGGGAACAGATCTAGGAAATGAAAATATTAATGAAACTAGAGACTTTCTACTCTTTACGATGCAAATGTTGTATTTTTTGAAACAGGTCGAGTAATAGATATTATATTGCTAAATTACTGGTATTAAGGGTTGAAACAACTAATTCGAGCAAGCAAGTGCAATTGTGAAGATTGAGGAAAAGTACCAGTTTTTTAAAATGACCTTGAGTTCAGCTCGAATGTACTATCTAATGGAACTATATTTGGAGAAGCTGTAGGGCACGCTACTATAGATTGCAATCGAAAATCCATAATTCTATCCAGGAAAGGTACTTAGAAACCCAACTGATCGGTTTCAGATTGCAAAGTAGTATTAAAATCGGTTGGGGATGCTCAGGGATTGAGCTGGCATGCTCTAGGTGGGAAAAATGTTCTACAAGGTAGGAAGTTGAGAAGGACTAGCTAACAAATTATATCTAGCTAAATTAACTGTGGAGATGTTAAAGAAAACGAAGTGGTGGATTCTAGATCGTACAATTATCGAAATGGAGAAGCATAGTCAGCTTAGGACTGGGGAAATTGGGAAGGAGCATCTGACAAATTATACCTGACCAAATTGACTGGGGTCGCCAAAGAACACGAGCAACGTTGTATCACAACCAAGTGGAGCATAATGTGGTGAATTTCAACTAGTACAATCATCGAAATGAAAAGGGATGGATAGCCTAGAAGCGAGGAAGTTCTAGCAAAATTGACTAGGGTTGCCAACTGACACGAGCAAGTTTGAATAACAGCCTAGTGAATATGTTGAAGAGGACAATGTAGTTAATTCCAGCTCATACCATCATCGAAATGGAAAAGGATGGAGGGCTTAGGTGGAGAGGTGGTAGATTCCAGTAAAATTATGTTATAATCCCACAAGGGCGATAAGGCGATGATTCTTAGTCTTTAAACCTTAATACATTTAAGTGGGTTGTTTAAATGATGGGTTGGAAGAATCTGGAGGGTACAATTGTATTGTAAAAAGGGTAGGGTCGCAGCAGAAGAGAAATTCTTGTGGGAATGCTAAAAGTTGAGTATTTTTTTGACTGACTTAATATTGTAGTAAGAATCACCCTGGATATTATTCGAGATCTTAGATTGGGCTGAATTAGGTAAACGTTTGTGATATATATGGAATATTTGAAAGAGGATTATCTTTATACGATAGTTTGTATAGATAATGATCTTTTCCACGCCAGTTGTATCGAATTTATTGCGAAATCGTTAGTTTCTCATTTGCAATCCTAGAAAACAACTGTGTGAATACATAAGATAGACACTTGAAGTTTGAGATAAGAGACAAATAAATTCTTTTAGTAATTTATACCAATGTTCTAAAGTCTAACAGTTAATGTACAGGGTATACATATTAAAAAACTAATAAACAAAAATTGTTTAATATTTTCCAAGTAAAAAACAAAATCTTAATTACCAAGCTCAAGTTTCTGTAAAGTAGGAGGCAACCCCTATCCCGTCATCTCCCGATCCCCGAAACTGTAGTAATCCTGCCGGTTCAATAGAGATGAGTAATTAGCAGAGAAGAGAGTGCATTTGGCTCATGTGTGAGGGCGCTATTCGTCGATTACTCTGCCGCCGGCTAGAGCCCCGCCAGATGGGACTAATTATGCCTTAAGCCGCCCCCTGCGCCGCTACACAAGCTGCCACAATTTTAAATGCACTTCATTAAAAAACATAAAAATCAAAGGTTGCACCAAGAGATGTTCTAGCTAGATAATACAACAAGAATCTGTATTTGATAATTAATAGAAAATAAATTGATGGAAACAGAGGATGAAACAGAACCACAGAACAAAATGAATAAGATTCTGAACCGACTGGAATATTAAAAACATCAGATATAAAAAAATTGATACTTCCTCGACTACCTATTGTTCTGGAAATGTGGATATCATGCATTTATAGGCTCTGTTATTCTGGTAGTTAGTTGTTCGTCGTTATTTTCAGTATTTTCGTATCAATATATCAAGAAATAAGATAGCAAATCCTTTTTGTAAATATGTGGAGTTTAACGGGATTGGCAGATATCAAGTCACGAGGCAAAAAATTCAGTTCAAACAATAATGTTTATAAACACATGTATGTGATATCAATGTTATATTTTCGAAAATCACGAACACCGAATAACCAACAACAAAGTTTATGAATCCAGCTTTATTTTTTTAACGTCATCATGATAGAACGAACGAAGAAAAACGAATGAGAGGCTGAAACTGACAGCTAACGCAATTGTCGTTACCTTTTGAATTAGGGAACCGCAATTACTTTCCGCAAAAAATGTTCTATTTTCTATATGCATTATTGAAATTTGACAAAAATTTTTTTTGGGCACTATAATAATCAAAACAAACTTTCGGTACTAAAGGTTGCTAAAGTATCCCCCATCTACACTGTTGGAACATTAGTGATATAAAATGTAGATTATGTACGCATGATGGAGAATTGATGAAACTTTTTTTTTCACTTCCATAAGCGAAACAAACATTCAGTAACAACTGCGGCTAAAGCCGCCGCCATCTACACTGTTAAAAAAGATAACGAAATATGAAAGTTCACAAAAAAAGTTGTAGATTCTATACGTATAGTAGAAAAGTGATCAAACTTTTTTTGTTAACTCTAAAAACTAAAACAAACTTTCCGTATCAACGGCTGCTAAACTGAATTTTTATGATGCGTATAGAATCCACAACATATTTTGTAAAAACTAATATTTCGATATTTTTAATAGTGTAGAAGACGGTGGCTTTAGCAGCCGTTGATACGGAATGTTTCTGTTCGTTATTGGAGTATTGAGAAAAAGTTTTATCAAATTTCTATGATACGTATAGAATCTACAACCTTTTTTTGTGAATTTTCATATTTTGTTATTTTTTTAATAGTGTAGATGGTGGTGGCTTTAGCAGCCGTTTGTTTTGATTAGTAGAGTACTCAAACAAAATTTTGTCAAATTTCAATGATGCATATAGAAAATAGAACATTTTTTGTGGAAAATAATAATTGCTTCTTGCGGTTCCCTAATTCAAAAGGTAACGAATTATTTTTGATAATATTGTTAATTTAACTAATAAAGAATGTTACGCGTTACATTATGAGCACACACAAAACTATTGTATTTTTGTCCATCCTGTACCAATTGGAATCAACATGTGATACATTTTTGGAATCAGCTCAGCTAGAGTAATCCGAAAATTGAGACAAAATGGGGGTGTTCCATTTAAAAAAAATGACGGTGATGTCATTACTCGAAAGTAATTCACCCTGTATATTAAAATATTATTTTAAAATACGGTAAATTAAAATAAAAAATCGACGTGCTTCAGGATTATTTCTTAAAATGGGCTGTTTAGCTAAAAATGAATTTGTTCCATACTTTACGGACACAGTGTATAGTTCTAATGAGAAAACAAAGTATTCACATTATTTTAAAAAATTTTTCCATATTCGCTAACTTTCTCCAAATTTTGTCGAAATGAAGACTATATGCATAACCCGCAACATGCTATTATTTAGGTTAATTAAGTATAAAGCCATTAGTATCGGTCTGGCGATTAATGATGTACTTCTTTCAACGTAGACGGTATAAGTTTAGAGGGTACAATGTCATTTAGAAAATACGGTTCAGTCGGAAAATATATTTTTCCTCTTCAATTGTACAAAAATATATGTGAATCAACCCACTTACAGTTATTAAAGTATTTAATTTGAATTTCTTAAATTACCATCAAAACGAACCAACTTTTATTTTGTCTCGAACTCATTAACGACCGATTTCGCATTAAAAGACATCTCCATCAAGTGTTCACCAACGACCGGCGCTAAGACCGTTATCACATCGTCTCACGAACTGGTAATTAGCACAAAGCAATTAGCTACAACCAAACGGCTGGAGACGGTCCTTGTTCTTTCTCGTGACTGACGACAAAAGATAAGAGGAATTAGTTCGACACATGGCATGACCACCTACGCCTCTTTTTACCACTCCTGATGACACTCTGAAGAAAAATTAATGCAGGATATATGCAATTGTTTGACGCGTTCAAGGACCGGACTCGATTACATTGAAACTACGAGGGGTGATACAAAGATTTGTAAAACGACAATAAAACAAATAAAGAAAAACATGGTCTTTTCAAATTTTTAGTCATGATACACCACACCAAAAGGGTGTAGGAAAAATTTTGTATTCCAATAAAATGTATTTGAAGACAATTCCTTCCTTCCATTCTTAAGACCTTTTTGCATATCATCCTCTCCTTTTCCCTCTTTATCTCCCTATTCTTCACATAAACGAGGATGTATTGATATCTAGTTAGCCTAGACCAGTTCCATGCATAAACAAAATATTGCGTTACCATAGCAAGGAACAATAACTCATTAGAAGTGTAAGTTTGAAGTTTGACGTCAAAAAAGTAAACCAGAGTTACGCAATAAATTAAAAGATGTCCACCGAAATTGTGAAAATCGAAAACTTGGAGTATCGAGCCATCATCAAGTACCTGTATTTAAAAGGGTTAAGAGGTAAGCAGATTTACGAAGATATGCTTAATACCCTTGGTGATCAATGTCCTTCGTATGCGACTGTGAAAAATTGGACTGCAAGCTTCAAAAGAGGTAAATTTTCCATTGAAGATGATGACCGATCGGGAAGGCCAGTTTCTGTGTCAGTCCCCTAAAATATCGATGCAGTTCATGACATGATTTTATCAGAACGTCGAATTGGGCTAAAACGCATATCTGAAGCACTGAATATTTCATACGAACGCGTTCATCATATAGTTCACGTCAATTTGAAAATGAGAAAAATTGCTGCAAAATGGATCCCCAAATGTTTGAATATTGACCAAAAGCGTGCAAGGGTAGAAGCATAGCGTTCGATCTGTGCTCGATTTTAAAACGATGTAGACTTCTTAAACCGAATTGTTACTATGGATGAGACTTGGGTACATTTCTACAATCCAGAAACAAAGCAACAATCGATGGAATGGCGACACTCTGGTTCTCCAAGACCTAAGAAGTTTCGAGTCCAAAAATCTGCTGGAAAAGTTCTTGCTTCAGTTTTTTGGGATTGCCTTGGAGTAATCATGATTGATTTTTTGAATTAGAGTAGAACAATAACTGGAGATTACTATTCGACATTGCTGACCACTCTACGGGAAAAAATTGAAGAGAAAAGACGCGGAAAGCTATCCAAAGGTGTTTTGTTTTTGCAGGACAACGCCTCTGCACACAAATCTCATGTAGCCATGCAAAAAATTCGTGATTTAGGGTTTGAATTACTAGAACACCCCCCTTATTCACCAGATTTGGCTCCGTCCGACTATCATCTCTTTCCTCAACTGAAAAAAAGTTTAAAAGGTCGTAAATTTTCTTCCAACGAGGAGGTAATAAAAGCTGTGGAGGTCTGGTTTGCAGAGCAAGAAGAAACATTTTTTTTGAAACGTCTAGAGACGTTGCAGGTTCGCTGTAATAAATGTATCCAATTAAGAGGAGAATATGTTGGGTAATAAAATATTTTGACATTGAAATTTTGTTTGGTTCTATAGTAGGCTAAGAATTTTTCAATATATCCTCGTATTACTTTGAGTTCAATATAATCGAGTTTTTGATCTTTCCTCTCGTCTTTCCATTCTTAATTTGTTCCATTCTCTTTTTTCTCTTGCCTTGTTTTGCTTCAATATTAATTGTTTTCCAAAACCCCATTTATTATAAATTTGTTTATAATTATTATCCACGAACAATCAACATAAAGATCTAAAAATGTAATAGTAGGTTTCCCTTTTTGGTAAATCGTGATAAATGGGTGAAATCTAAATGACTTCAATGACCCCTTGCGTCAAATTACGTCGTTCAAAATGGCCTCATTTAAATATGCAAATTTCGGCTATTAGTGAAGAGAAGGGTTCACTAGAAAATTCACAATTGTTTTATTACTTTAAGAGGTAGTAAGGGACTTACCATTATTGATATAATTATGGTATTTGTCAAAACAAATTCTGATTTATAAATTATACTCTGCTTCTCCATAGGAGAGCTAAATTTCGAAGTACAAGTCGAACAAGGAGAGTATTTTCTTAGTAAGTCTAGTTTACTATCATCCTTACACTACTGACCCATCTACAACACATTGAACGAGCAAATAAGTCGACCACATACTACACATCATACTTTCATAACACGTTTTTAACCTCCTCCGAAAAGCATCGCTTTCCTTAAATTTCCTCCATTATCAGGTAAAACTTTGTATCGCCATCTGGTTCATCCCAAATATGCTTTACTATATAATTGCGACAGCAAATGTATATTCATGGAAATAATTTAATGTTATAAAATATTGTGTTAAAAATATTAAATTATAATAGTTATTTATGAAGGACGAAAAACTGTCTCTTATAGTCGAGCATGAAAGCGAGACACTAGAGAGTTTTTTGCCGAGGTGCATATTACCCATAATTGTTCTATCAAGCATGGTGTGCATTTGACGTTTGTCCTAGATTCGTATCTAATGTTAAAATGTCAAAGATATGAATAGAATATATTGTTGATGTGGTAGAAACTAAGACAAAAGTGCAGTAGAAACGGTGGAGCTTTACCATCACGTCTACGATTTAACTTTTGACATTTCATAACACCTAAAATGCCGTGAGACGGGAGTATTAATATTATTATTAATTTTGGACTTTGTAAGTTATTCACCCAGTAAATCGATAGTTTTAATAAATATATCGATGTTAACCATTTAAATAAAATAAATACAATTAAAAAAGTTGAATTTCTTGTTTAATTACCAAATCGTAAAATGCCGACCTATGGAATATTAGTTATAACGATTATTTCTATTGAGTTGACAGAAGTTTTGATTTAATTCATATGAATATTGTTGCTGACGTAACAGTCACGGGATGGTAAAACACCGTTTCTACTGTACAACTAACATTTACAATTACCGGCAAATACTACGAAATTAGTCAAAAATATATGAATCTACGGCCGAAAATCAGCCCCACCCCATCTTTTTTCGTTAATTATTTTAATGGAAAATCCACGATTCAAAACATTGGTATTAAAAAATTTGGTAATTTAGGGAAGCAAATAGCAACATATTTAAATCTGCCTGATCTGAATGTATACACAGGGCATTGTTTCCGTATTAATTGATGCCCGTGGTGATATTACTGCATTAAATCGTCATGGTGGCTAGGAATCTAATTCAGTGGCGAAAGACCACATTGAAAATTCGGTACAGAATAAAATCAGCATTTCCAATACAATATCGAGCTCTATTGAGACTAGCAATAATGAAATAATAGCAAATATTCCTTCCACTTCCAGATAAGTGGGACCTGGAATAAATTGTACAATAAATAATGTTAATATTTTCCAGAATAGGTACTTATTAATTACAATTATTATGTTCAATATAAATAGACTGTTTATAGTTTTCCTATATCCATTTTAATACCCGAGATAATACCATTAAATACAATTTTAATTTTTGATAAAAACACGAGTAATTACTGTTATTGTGTTCAATGCAAATATAATATTAAAAGTTCTTGATTATTTATCGGGTGTAGAAATAATGACGAATTAATACCAAGAATAAATGATTCATTGATATGAAGGGAAAATTATATAAACTCGGAGCAGTTTTTCATTGAGGGTCACATTATAATCATTATCCTCTTTTCGGCAAAATCAGAAGCTGCCACTGCTTACATTAATTCGATATTTATTTATACGTCAGTAATAAATTCGCAATTAGATGGACACATTTCTCTCTTGAAATGAACCCTTCGCAGAGAGCTGAAAAGGTGTGCTGTGGTCTGTAGGTATATATAAATATTCATCGAAAAGTGAGACGGCAGCGGGGGGTAAGTAAGGGTAGAGGGCGGTGCCCTATAGAACGCATGCAACCTGCACATTAATTATGACTGCCAGGACCCCTGAAGGGCTAATGTCGGGCCCCTACACACAACTCGACGGACTGAGATACTTCCATCTGAAGGAAGTTACGAAAAAATGGGTGGCCTGCATGTAGATACAAAACGTAGAAGACTTCATTTTTTATAAACCAACCGAAATTGTTCTATCTATGCGATAGGTGATAAATATTTATTACTATTTTGTCTATAAATTATAGTCTCTGAAATACACTTAGATTCAAAAGTTTTGCATCACCCAATATTTCCAAGAGTGGGGTAAGGTTTTTGTAAAACAATTTTTATCTACTAATAAATTTACAAATTGATGATTTTTTTAAACAAATAATAAATTAGGAATTTAATAATGAGTATTTTCACTTCTAGAATCTATGCAGGCTTGGAGACGTGTACCCATACTGTTAACCAGACTTCTGATATGCTGGTTATACCACCATTCTTCCTGAGCGGCCAGAACCAGTGAATATCAGCGCGCTACCGCTGCCCTGGAAAGCATGTCCCAAACATGTTATATTGGATGTCTTCGGTTTCTCGATAGTCATTGTTCCCTGAACATGGAGATTAATTCTATACGGTCGTTGGAGATAATCCCAGCCCAAATCATAACACTTCCTCCTCTAAAAGGCAGCACAGAGCAGAAACTGGACAGCTCTCTCCACACACGTTTTTGATGGCTGGCATGTACCAAACAAAACAAATTCTTGTTTCATCAGAAAAAAGCACAGGATTCCAAAATGCTTCGGCTGCTCTTGGGCCCATTGTAGACGGCGAGATCTACAAGTATTTGTTGCCAAAATACAATTTGTACAAAAACCTTTGATGTATTTTTTACTTGGAACTAATCAGTTAATTAGTATCCAGTTGAAACAGAGAAACAAATACTTTTGGAGATATTGGGTGAAGCAAAACCTTTGAATCTATGTGTAAACAGGGAGTGTCATTTAAAAAATAATAAATATGTTTTTTCATTGGAAAATAGATCATCATTCCCTCAAGCTTCACAGCCAAAACACTTGTTAGTGTACTTGGTATTGTCATTATTTAAGATACCGGACAAAGTTAACAGACTATAGACCTGGTTTGACAGTGACAGTTGATATGTAAACTAACTGCAGTTTTAACAGTAATCCTTATTATATCTAATTTTATGCTAAAACTATGTTACCAAGTTGAAGATTAAAGCAAAGTGACTGAGAAGAACTTCTGATTAGGATTGTTCTTACCACATGCATGTTTAGTTAGAAAGACATCAGTCCAACATCAGTCTTATGGTGACGACATAATGGGAGGGACTCATACTAACCAATGTCAAACCAAATAAAATTTTCCCCCACAATTTTCAGACATTTTCAAAAATAAACGTGTTACAGCTAATGATAATTGACATTTTTTGTTTCCATCGTATATCTCTGGAAATAACAAATATTTCAGACACGTTTTTGCTCGTGTTTTGGTACCATCACATTGGTCCCTTAAAAATGCGACTTTACTCTCATTTAATCAACCTCAAAACTTTTAGTTTTCTTTATTTGGATATCTTTCAAAATAATCATCAGACTGTATTTTAATTTTGTGACAAATATCCAGATCCTATTTTTTTTTCAATGAATATGTTTTTTACACAAAACGACTTTCTAACGTATTAACGATCATATTGTCGATAAAACGGCTAACCATTTTACAGTAAAGTGAAGCTCTTGAATGATAAGCTCTTGTATTCATTAACGCTATTTCTTACCCGATACACCTAACCTACAGCTAAACATAATATTCAACCGAACCAACCAGTTCTGTTCTATTAAACTAGACAAACCGTATGTTCAATTATATTTTTAATAATTCGTTTCGGTTTGATAAGCACCGATCTGCATTATACATTTTCTATAATAACTTTCACATATTGAGAG
Organism: Lochmaea capreae; assembly: GCA_949126875.1. Taxonomy (NCBI): domain Eukaryota; kingdom Metazoa; phylum Arthropoda; class Insecta; order Coleoptera; family Chrysomelidae; genus Lochmaea; species Lochmaea capreae. The sequence continues at coordinate 22,688,644 of OX421403.1, forward strand.
GATCGGTTATTACGAGAGAGACTTCGAGTATTAAATCGAAGTATTTAGTTAGAAAGGTTACTGATGAAACAAGTAAGAAAATGTCCAAAACTAAGGACCTACCAAGCTAATTCTTAGATTTCTTTATAAATGGAAGATCCTGTCATAGTAAGGTTGCACAAAAAACATCAGTAGAGACACCATCAAGGGCCGTGAAGAGCTACTGAGAAGCGAAGACAAAAATTACCACGGATTAGGTCACTTAAAAATGTCATGGATCAGATATTCTTGAACAAACAGGAAGAGAGATGGAGCAACTGAGACGATTGCCACATAAATTAATGAAAAATGTATCGAAATTTTTATGAATATATTAATACCCTATAAAATTTTTATCACATGCCTATGATAGAAGAAAATTTCTACAAATAAATTAATACCGAATAGAACTTTTATCGCACACCTTTGACAGATGGAATTTTCTACAAATGAATTAAACTTTATAGACATTTTATCGTACGCCCATGGTAAATGGAAATTGTTACAAATAAATGAATTCTTTTTATCGTACGTTTATGATAGAAGGAAATGACTACAAATAAAAAATTAATCCCTTGTGTAAATGGAATCGTACGCCTATGGTAGTTTTGAAAATTTATTAATCTCTTTTAAAACTTTATCTTACGCCCTTAGTTTCACAAAAACATCAACTCCCTTTAAAATTTTTTATCGCAAGCCTATGATAGAAGCAAATTTCAACAAATAAATTGAAACTTTAAAAAATTTAATCAAACGCCCATGTTTGATGTAATTTTGTGCAAATAAACGAATCCCTTATGAAATTTTATCATACGCCAATGGTAAATGGAAATTTTCACAAATAAATCAACCCCCTTTGATAATTGTATCGTACACCCATGGTAAATAGAAATTTTCACAAATGAATCAACTCTCTTTTTAATGATATCGCACGCCTATGATAGAAGGAACATTCTTCAAATACATCAGCCCCTAGCAAAATTTGTATCGTATGCCCAAGATAAATAGAAATTTCCACAAATAAACCAACAACCTCTAAAAATTTCATCGCACGCCTATGATAGAAGGAAATTTCTACTAATACATTGAAACTTCATGAAAATTTTATCATGTTTGTTGTAAATTTTTGCAAATAAACGAATCCAATTTAAAATTTTATCATATGCCTAAGGTAAATGGAAATTTTTACAAATAAATCAACCCTCTTTGAAAATTGTATCGTACGCTCATGGTAAATAGAAATTTTCACAATTTTATCAACCCTCATTAAAAATTTTATCGCACTCCTTTGACAGATGGAATTTTCTACAAATGAATTAAACTTTATAGACATTTTATCGTACGCCCATGGTAAATGGAAATCGTTACAAATACATGAATTATTTTTATCGTACATTTATGGTAGAAGAAAATTACTACAAATAAAAAATTAACCCCTTGTGAAAATTGAATCGTACGCCTATGGTAGTTTTGAAAATATATTAATCTCTTTTAAAACTTTATCTTACGCCCTCAGTTTCACAAAAACATCAACTCCCTTTAAATTTTTTTATCGCAAGCCTATGATAGAAGCAAATTTCAACAAATAAATTGAAACTTTAGAAAAATTTAATCAAACGCCCATGTTTGATGTAAATTTTTGCAAATAAACGAATCCCTTATGAAATTTTATCATGCGCCAATGGTAAATGGAAATTTTTACAAATAAATCAACCCCCTTTGATAATTGTATCGTACACCCATGGTACCTCCCAAGGTCTGTCTAATTTTTTTGAAAATAAAATATAGTGTAGATTTTTATAAGTCAATTATTTTCAAAATTGTTCAATAATTTTTGAGTTTATCCACTAGAAACAAACAAACATACTAATTTTTCCTCATTATAATAATAATTAGACTGGGACAGAAAGTGTCTCATTAATTTCTTCATGCCCCTCGTATTGTTTAGTAAATTTTTAAAATTTCGCATTGTGGTACCCTCAAGAAAAATAAAAGGAAATGTTAAGAGGAAGTTTATATTAGAAAGTCTTACATAATAAATGTTTACTCATGAATTACGATTAATTTTTTAACGTGATGAATGTTTAATATTTATTTTGTTTTAATATGAAATGTTGTGGTCGGATTATCCAATTACATTTTCCATTTTGAAAATGATCTTTTGATGCATATTCATAAAGTAAAATCAACAATCAATACCTATAAATTTAATTGGAAAGTACATTTTTATTTCTTACTATTGAAATCATAAAAAAAATGTGAAATGCTCAGTTTTATCCGTTTTTGTATAAATATAAAGCTATAAACCATATGTTATGGTGAAGTACCCGTGCAAACACACTTTCTTTTAAATTATTTTCAATCTTCTAAATTAATTTGAGAATTAATTCAAAATTATCAACAAATTAACATAAATAAACAACAGATTCTAGAAATTGGAAAAACATAATTTTCTTCTTCTAATTACGCCTTAAAAGAGGCCAGGACGCGCGCTAATGCATGTGAATAAGAATATCCGAGAATTAGAGTTGGTATATACATACATCTATCCTTTTTGTTATTACACGTACATTAGTACTACTAAAAAAATTCCTTTAATCAAAAACTTTTATTATTGTATATAAATAAAAAAATTTATTACGGCATTACCACAAATACTTTAATCTCTATAGATTTATAACATTTGTCTAATACTACTAATCATGATGACTATAAGAATCAAATAAAGCTGAAATTATTTTATTAATTCTTGTTTTTATTTTATTGATAAAAGAACGACGCAGGAAAATTCCCAAAGCAAACTTATAATTTTTTCTTATTTTCTTGGGAATGAAACCACAATATGTTTTTTTATTTTTTATTTCAACGTTTCGGTAGCGTTCCAGCTACCGTTGTCAAGATTAACTAATAATGAATTAATGAAAAATTTTTTTGGTCCCTATCTGACACAACGAAAAAAATTTGACAACTAGACAATCAATAATATTTTGAAGTTTAAGACTACAAAACTTTGTTGTCAAATTTTATTAAGGTCCATTCATCGTAGATCACACCTCTGGTAAAATGAGAAATAAAATATTTTATTTCATGACATTCTAACGATATGTAGTCCACTAGAAATGGAATCCAGTGAAGTGCACGTTCCAGGAACGGTTTTTATTGGGATAGCGCTTTTTTTCTTGCTTATTTTGGAAATTTTGTTAATATAAACGCGTTTGTTGTTACTTTTTTGTGTATGATTATTTTGTTTTCAAAATATGTATAACTCAGTTTGGTGATTTTGTGTATTGAAGTGTGTATCGATTAACAACCATTCCAAAGATAAATCATAAGAAAACCTGGATAAAAACTTATGATGCTATCCTGATAACGCCGGTAATTGATTATTGGAAATTTCTCTTTCTAACATTGGTAACCAAATTTGACTACATTCGGCTGAAATACTAGCTACACATTTATCTGAATTTAGTTGTATTAAAGCACTTTCTTTGATTTTTCGTCTTTTATTATTGGGCTCTTTCAATATTATTTTTGTCGAATCCCATTGTAGCTAGTATTTCAGCCGAATGTAGTCAAATTTGGTTACCAATGTTAGAAAGAGAAATTTCCAATAATCAATTACCGGCGTTATCAGGATAGCATCATAAGTTTTTATCCAGGTTTTCTTATGATTTATCTTTGGAATGGTTGTTAATCGATACACACTTCAATACACAAAATCACCAAACTGAGTTATACATATTTTGAAAACAAAATAATCATACACAAAAAAGTAACAACAAACGCGTTTATATTAACAAAATTTCCAAAATAAGCAAGAAAAAAGCGCTATCCCAATAAAAACCGTTCCTGGAACGTGCACTTCACTGGATTCCATTTCTAGTGGACTACATATCGTTAGAATGTCATGAAATAAAATATTGTATTTCTCATTTTACCAGAGGTGTGATCTACTATGAATGGACCTTAATAAAATTTGACAACAAAGTTTTGTAGTCTTAAGCCCGTGTCTCACGGTCAAATTTTTGATCAAATTAGTTTGACCAAAGTGACGTATTGACGTCATATCTATAGTTTGTTCAAATTTTAAGAAACTGTCTTTCACACCATCATTCAAAATTTGACCAAATTTATTGACGGATGTCTAACTGGCGTCAGTTATTTGTCAAACTAAAAATTGTTGGTGTTGTTTTAATGTGATTGAACTGCAATTTTTTTGTATTTTCCACAATGAAAATAAAAAAAATTAAATCTGTTTTGGGTCTTTTAAGTATAGCTATTGTTCTTGCATACCAGGCTGGAAAAATAGAAAAGGAAAAACGAAGAATGTGGGCTAGATCTTGGCTTCTTCGACGAAACGAAACCAGTCATAGCAATATTTTTATTTACATTTTTACAATGACATTTATGGCACTCACGTCAACCGTAAACATTCTTTTTCCACCAATCAAAAGGAGAGTTTGCTCAAACTGACCTTGAAAAATAGAAACGCCTCTATTTTTACAGGATTTGATCAAACTAAGAAGATGACGTCATATGCTGTCAATTTTTTGGTTTGCTCAAACTAATTTGATCAAACATTTGACCGTGAGACATGGGCTTTAAACTTCAAAATATTATTGATTGTCTAGTTGTCAAATTTTTTTCGTTGTGTCAGATAGGGACCAAAAAAATTTTTCATTAATTCATTATTAGTTAATCTTGACAACGGTAGCTGGAACGCTACCGAAACGTTGAAATAAAAAATAAAAAAACATATTGTGGTTTCATTCCCAAGAAAATAAGAAAAAATAACAAGTAATGCCACAAGGAACTTATAGAAGATATTCAAACTTATAAAATGTGCACAGTGACTTATAGCCAATCGCACATCCATCAAAATACTCTTACCTCCATTACATCTTTGAAAAACACACAGGTTTTGACTTATATCTTTAAAATTCGATTTGTCTTAATTTCAATGTACGTCATTCATTAAAATAATTAATTTCATTCGATATCAAAATTTAATCGAATTAGTTACCAATTCTTGAGTAAATTTATGTCCTTTATCGATTATAGAAACAAGAGATTGTTGAGATAAAAAGGAGAAGTAGGTATGTGATTGAAAGTGATAGTAAAAGGTTTAATTCAAATGAAAGTACAAGTCGTTTGCAAAGAAGAAGAAGTATCGCAGCACGCGTACCTTCTAAATATACAGCCTGACCGTAAAGAAAGTGAATCATTAAAAATTCTTATTCACTGTTTGTAACGATTCAGGACCGGTATCGTGCAGATATGAATTTGATTATGAACATATTTTTAATAATATAGGACACTTATTGCTACAAACAAGTTAGTTTATTTTATATAAATATATAAATTGGACACCTTCTCGTTCTTGAAAAATGTCCAAATATTGAGATTTTGAAGAAGGGGAAGGGTGAATTTAATGATTATTTTCCTTTTCCTTCATGACAAAATTTAGTTTTGCAAATTTGGCCACGTTACTACAACAGACCGCTCCTATATTATGATATATACTGGCCCTATCAGGCCTTGATAGTAAGAAAGAAGCCAAACTGTTTGTTTTGAACAAAAAACATTTTTCTTGTACTCAATTTTTTGGGAAATTAAACCACAAAATTTTTTATTTCAACGTTTCGGTAATGTTCCAGCTATACAAGGGTAACAAATTATGCCACACATCCGAATGTTCACTAAATTATATAATTATTGTGTTTAATATAAACTTAAACCCACCCGAAAGCACGTGCATGAGTGCAAAACATCACAGGTAAAATCCTAAAGCTTATTGTTCGAGCCTCGGGTTAAGCTTTGTATTCGACGCCCTTATCAGATCTATAGGAATGGAAAGTTTAATAAATGCAAAAGGGTCTATACTTTCAATGTATATACTATTTAAAACTTGGCAATTTAGGTGGACCACTTGTGTTTGACGGATTTTAATGATTTTGTACTATCAACCAATTACAAATCGAGTATAGTTATCAAGAACAATCAAGTTTTTAAAATTCTCTCTGGCACTACGAAAGAACTTGACAATGAATGAAATACAAATATAAAAAATATTGTGGTTTTATTCCCCAGAACATTAACTAAAGAATAAAGTATACACCACAAGACACATACAGAAAATAAAAAACGTTTTTTTCAGATTTATTTCTGGAAATTTTGAATTTACCGCGAACTTTTCGGCGAATAATCTTCAAAATAAAAGAGTAATATCGATCTTTTGCAAAATAAGTCCAAAACTCTTGGACCCCATCCTGTATATAAGTAAGTATCTACACCAGATAAAAATGTAGGTACTGTCAACCAACTTTTGTATTAAAATTCTTTTTAAATCTATAAATTTAACATTTATAATTAATAACCTATTCCACAGTTTACTAAATCACCCTGTACATAGAAAAGTGAAATTTATTTTGACAGATATTTTTAAAAGCAAGATAACATTTTTTTATGTACTTCTTTTCTTTGGAAACAAATCAAGAAATTATTTACAATCTGCATCACCCATAAAAAATATGAAGTACCTCGACTTATCAACGATCAAAGATCCAATTCACTTCACAAAAAGCATAATGTAAATTATTCAGACATTGTATACAATGTAAAAGAGTGATAAATTACTCAGGAAACAATAACATCGACAAACTTTTTTGTGTTTTAAGCAAAAAACAACACATTCATTAATAAACGTTACAATTATGTTATCTGTGGTTACAATATCCAAATAATATTTCATGTTTTATTAACAGTATGTTTTGAGTCAGGTAGAAGTACCTACTTACACGTTGTCAAATGTCAAGTGATAATTTTTATGATGTACATAAAATATTCATTACCTATTACTACCAACAAAGAATACACCAGTTGTATTTTTTGCTACCAACAACTGAAACTACATACTTTTAAACGATTTGACAACATTCGATATATTATGTAGCTGCAAATTCAGTGTTTTATTTGCTAATTTGCTTCATGCATTTTTATTTTTTTAATTATTTATAATAATATTTATCACGAAGTGCATTTTGTATTTTCCTACACACAAATTAAAACAATTAGAAATATATGCTTCTAACAATAATACAAAAAGTAAACACAAAGAACTTACTGGAAACATTGAAAATTCGCTGCTGGGTCGAAGGACACTATTTTACACAATTGCATACACTTTTTTTTCCTGAATTTGATCAGTTCTTTGACAAAAAATGTTCAAAATTACGACACGTAACGTACCTAACACGACCACGGCAGACCTATTAAGTTTAGTAAGCTCTTCACTTGTTTTAGGTTGACAGGTAACATTCGATCAAGGTTGTAGTAGGTGAAGGTTAACCTTTAATTCTTCACTTACTGTGATTATGGCTAATAAAAATAACGTATCATATAGAAAGGTTTTTACTTTGAGTAGGTATCTTTTTGTTATTTTGTTTGTTAGTTTTTGGGAAATTAAACCACAATATTTTCTTTAGCTGACATGTTGGAATGACAAATCGTCCAGCCACCCGAATAAATACTGAATATTTATGAAATATTACAAAAATTTAAAAATAATTTTTCGAGAATATTTTTTATTCTATAATAATGATAAATTTCCTACAGATGCCGATCCTGTATTCAATAAGATTAGAAATAATAATAATAATAATCGTGAGCGGAATAAATTAGGTTCTATGAGGTCAAGAGCTCGACGAAGATCATTAATAAAAAAATAGAAAGAAGAAGACGCTGTCGCAATTAGAAGATTCAATTAAAATATCATTAGTGTTCCGTATAGAATTAAATTTGTATCGAATAATTGTGTAATTATGTTTAATGTGTGAAAAAGACTCATCATGGTTAGAATGTGGGACTCAAAACAATACCTTTACATTCAACAAAATACACAGTTTCATTCTTTAGATTCAAATTAGAAACATCTTTGAGATACTAGTGTAGAAATAGAATTTCTTTTTCGAGACTCCAATTCAGTTTTACACGGTGGACTCAAAATATTTCTAGAAGAAGGTACTCAATTCAGATTCCATTTGCAAGTCCAATGTTTCTCACGAGTGTGGAAGTTTGTAGCACGAGCCCGAAGGGTGAGTGCCGCAAACACACGAGTGAAAAAAGTACTTTCCCCAGATGTTTCACACTATACTTTTTCTACAACTGCATATTTAAAGAATACAAGTTAAAGTAATTTATTTTTTTGGTTAGTAAAACAAAAATAACACTAATGTATGGTATCTCTATAGGTACTCCGACAGCCAAGCAGCACTAAAGGCGATAAGCTCATATCGGACAACGTCAAATCTGGTATGGGAGTGTCGCAAGTCCCTCAAAAGACTAGGTAGTCATAATAGAGTGACCCTAGCTTGGGTGCCAGGTCACCAAGGAATAAAAGGCAATGAAGAGGCCGATGAACTAGCCACGAAGGAAGCGACTGAATTCATGATAGGGCCAAAATCTTCCTGTGGAATTGCAAAAAACCTCACTAAGGAGAACATCCACCAATGGATAAACAACCAGTCGTTGTGTTGGCATAAAATCCCAGGACAAAGGCACTCTAAATTATTCCTTAAAAGCCCTTCGGCCAAACTGTCACGCGTCCTACTATGTCAAAGTCGAGAAACGACGAGGATGATGGTGGGAATGTTGACCGGACATTGTAGGCTGAGGAAGGATATGGACACAATTGGCATAGCAGATGGCAGCCTATGTACGTTTTGCCAGGAAGAAGACGAAACCGGAGCACATACTCTGTGAGTGCGAAGGCCTAGTATGGGTGCGGTTTGGTATGGTCACCTATGGCGCCTTAGTTTGGTGGCCAGAAACAGATCAGAGGAAAGCTGAATTGGAGCTATCAAAACTTCAGAGGCTTGCCTGTCTGTGCATAACGGGTTCCATGAGAAGCAGCTCGACTGCGGCAATGGAAGCAATTCTCAATCTTCCGCCTCTTGCTCTGCATGTTAAGGCGGAAGCGAGGATGGCTGCATACAGACTGGAATGCAATGGGAACTGGCATGAAAGAACCAACACCCATTGTCATTCCAGAATCACAGAAGTTATCACAAACTCACTCCTTAGAATGAGAAGTGACAACATGTTGGCAAGAAGTAACGACACCCAATCATACCAAATCCAGCTAGACTGGGAAGGGTTGGAAGCATGCAGTCAGGAAGGAACGTTGATGTGGTACACTGACGGATCAAATACTGACATTGGAAGCTACGCAAGGGAGGCGGTATCCAGGCTAATAGGTCTAGCAAAAAGAATAAAGCTAGATATCGAGCTCTAAAAATAGGGAGGACCACAATAGAGCTGTAAAGGTCGCAGTGGGATGGGACAAAGAGTCTAATCTAATCCTATCTCTAAACTGTTAGATACTTTTATTTAAAATTATAGTTGATGGTGAAATTTGTACAATTTTATATGGTCAAACGCGGAACGTCATTTCTTTTTATTTTTTCTTATTTTCTTGGGAATCAAACCACAATAATGTTTTTTTATTTTTTTATTTCAACGTTTCGGTAGCGTTAATCTTGACAACGGTAGCTGGAACGCTACCGAAACGTTGAAATAAAAAAATAAAAAAACATTATTGTGGTTTGATTCCCAAGAAAATAAGAAAAAATAACAAGCAATGCCACAAGGAACTTATAGAAGATGTCATTTATTTTCATTAAATTCTCCGTTACATTAAAAGTAGAAGTTGAGGGTTGATTCATATACGGTGTATATTCAGCCTCCATTTCAGTATAGAGTTCGACTGGTTTTTCAATACAGTTGACGATTTTATTAACAACTTATTTAAAGGTATTTAAAGATGACAATATAGCCTACTAAGTTTTTGTCGATTTTATTTGATTCTCAGTATAAATGTATGTGGCGTGGGCAAAGTGCCGTGAGAAATGATATTTCTCATAGTTTGAGCAATATTTGGCTTTGAAATTAAGTGAGGTATGAGAAATATGTCACTTTTCATAGCAGTTGTAGAAAAAATATTTTGGAGTTAATCATATCTCATCTTGTAGAAGTAAAGAGACTGGAAAAGGACTTAATTAATAAATGCTTAATCTGCTCGTTATTTTAATAGCCATAGGTGTGTACATGATTGTTAAGTACATTGACCTGTTGAAGGGAAAGAAGAATTAATGGAATAGTGACCTTCCTTACGTTCCACTATACAAACCGATTTACTTTTTTTTGAAGTCGCACAATATTTTTGTAAACAAATAAGAAAACCTTTCACTCGAGTAGCCCCACTTCTCTTTTTATATAAATTAGGATTCCCCTTTCATTTCTTTATCAGTTTCTTGTGATTTCTTAGAAGTTCGTTACCCAACGTTACATATTCGCAACATGAGGTTCATTGTAAGTAAAAAAAAAATAAAAAAGATGAAACAAAATTA